>CM042410.1:16924993-17541484 GCA_023634145.1 Thymallus thymallus | reverse complement strand
AGTAATTTTTTTATTTTTTATTTAACCTTTATTTCACTAGGCAAGTCAGTTAAGGACAAATTCTTATTTACAATGACGGCCTACACCGGCCAAACTCGGACGACGCGGGGCCAGTTGTGCGCCGCCCTATGTGACTCTCAATCACGGCCGGTTGTGATACAGCCTTGAATCGAACCAGGATGTCTGTAGTGACGCCTCTAGCACTGAGATGCAGTGCCTTAGAGAGTGCTTCGCTCTTACAGACGGGTTATCATAGATTAGCTAAACTGAGTGGAAGGTAGACTATCTTGCTCTCTCTCTCTCTCTCTCTCTCTCTCTCTCTCTCTCTCTCTCTCTCTCTCTCTCTCTCTCTCTCTCTCTCTCTCTAGTGTTCTCTAGTTCGTCCTCTCCATCCTCCTCATCAGTTCTTTTCCCTCCAGGTGTGGTTCAGCAACAGAAGGGCCAGATGGCGCAAGCAGGCAGGAGCCAATCAGCTGGCCGCCTTCAACCACCTGTTACCTGGAGGCTTCCCGCCCACGGGGATGCCCAGCCTACCTACCTACCAGCTACCTGAATCCTCATACCCCGGCACTACACTGTCACAGGGTAAGACACACACACATGCCTACACACACACACACCGTCACACACACATGCGCACGCACTCACACACAAGCCTCCACATCTGCTTATCCCAGAGGCTCTGTTTTAGGGTAAAATGTTTGTGTAAATTAGCGTGTTTTAATCTACTCTAGGTATCACTTAGGTTACAAATATCTATGGTATGTCTGCTACACGTTTAGAGCATGTTAACAGAATATTGTATCATGTAACAGTTATGTGCTAAATATAGGATCCACACAGAAACTAACATCTGTTACACAATGACAGAGAAACAGCCTAAGGCTTTAACAGAGTTTATTACCAGTTACAAGGCAGGATATTTCTAAGCTACATACAGTATGAAAAGGGGTCACATGATGTCTGAGCAGGCATAAGCCACTGCTATTAGTGTTTGATCATGCGTCTTGGGGTTTGAGACCATTAAGGTGTAATAACTTGTTTACAAGGCTGAGGTTTGAGAACAGTAAATTTAGTCATGGTTCTCTTGGCTCACTTCCTTACCCATGCTCTGTGTTGTTGTTGTTATTGGTTCAGATGGCAGCAGTACATTGCATCGGCCCCAACCCCTGCCTCCGTCCTCCATGCACCAGGGCGGACTCTCTGACGGCAGCTCCCCCTACGGCCTCTCGTCCAATCGCCACAGCTTCTCCAGCTACTCAGACACCTTCATGAGCCAATCGGCTGCCAGCAACCACATGAACCCAGTCAGCAACGGCCTCTCCCCACAGGTCAGTTCAAGGCCAAGGGCATCTCTCCCCTACTTCTTCCCTCTATTGATATGGATGTGTACCGTAAGCTACATAAAGTTAAAAAATGCTTCTGATATAGACATCTGACCATTTTAATGATTCAATGACCCAAGATTTAAATTATGTATATAATTGCAATTTGCCGAACCACCACTCAATTAGAAAAATATACTCAGTAATAGGCTACTGTATGTTGATCTATCATCTTTTATTCTAGCTTCTAAAGCTCTGGGTTTTCATTAGCTTATTTAAATTGCTACAATTGTAAAACAATTGGATTAACATCAACAAATTAAAATTAATCTTGATAGAGGCACATCTACTCCAAAACAGCAGTTTCCACTTTCCTGGGACATTAAAATCCTACTCGAACATTAGAAACACATGTGAATGAAATAATTAGCTAAAGCTTAGAAATGTTGGCGCTTAATCTTCTACAAGTAATTGTTCAAAGTTGGTAGACCTTAGTATTATATGATATTCCATTAATATTGTACGACAGTTGTCTTCAGCTCTCAGTCTGGGCTGTGTACTGTCTATCTGTAGGGGAAATGGCTGGCTACAGTAGGCTTGTAGAGGAGGGGCTGTGTAGGGCTACCATGCTGCCCTCCATGGCCTCCTAACCCCCCAGTCATGCTGCTTCACCTTCCCTCCTCTCCTCTCTCCTCTCTGCAGTGAAAGTACTGTGGAGCATTAGAGTAATTAGATGCGTCACTGTCCAAATTGGGGTTTGAATTAATAGGCAATTCTCTTCTGTCGTAGAAAAGGCAATTGCTTTGCCCCTGTGTGCATGTATGTGTGTTAACATGTGTGTGTGTGTGTGTGTGTTTGTGTGGTGTGTTTCTGAAAAGCTGGAGATTCCACATGTTATCTTCTTAGGACACCTCGATTAATGAGCATTTAAAATGCGACTCTATGTAAGGGGTTGAGCCTTAAGTAAGTAGCACAGAATGGAAAATGATTTGTATTGATGCAGATTGTGTGTAAGGAGTTAATTATACACCATTACCCATCAATACTGGCCAGTCTTGCCCATCCTCACCAACAAGATGTGGTTAACAAGCAGAAAATAAGATTGAAATGGTGTGTAAAGAGTTGAAAATGAATTTCATTGCTGCGTTTGTCCGCAATTTCCCCTCATTCACACGTGTTTTATTGGGAGTTTTTTCTTTCTTCAAATATTTCTCAAAGCAGATTGGAAACATTCTTGGTATTACCCCTCTTACTTCATGGGAGAAAGAATTAAGGATTTTGGTGACAAAAAATGAGATTTTCTCTCCTGCTGGAGTGTCGGAGGATAACATGGAGGCTCACAGCGTGTTTGATTGTTAATCGTGGCACAGGGGCTTTAAGTGCTAATGCTCTGACTGCAAACCTGCAGAAAACACCAGGAACATGGACCGCTTTTTTCATGAATGGCTCTACAGTACAGAATACGGGCTGACGATACAGCAGCTCCCTCTTCCCAAGCATTCCACTATGTGTTTGGATAATACACACTTCCTATTTAGCACTGGAGAGTAGGACCTTGAATAACTGTAGGAAAAGTCTATCTGGTCTCAAAAACATTTTATAACATTTTTACATTGTTAATTTTCTAAGCAGAAGGTGGTTTATTGTAATACATGTTATTTAATGTGGGTTGTTAATAAGACAGGTATTCTTTAAAACCAACACAGAGGTATAATAATTAGCCCCTCACAGTATAGCCATGTGACATTCCTTTCCCTCTCTCACTATGTGGAGATGGATGTTCTCTGACAGAAGAATCAGAGTTCACACTGCCTCAATGTTCTGCTGCTCTCACACACAAGAACACACAAGCACACACACACGCACTTACACACACACACACACACAGTCACAGATGTCGCTTTCAGTTCTCTCAAATGCATCTCATCTTGAATGTTGTTGTTGACATAGATTTAGTTTCACATAGATTGAGACTGTGATTTTTTCTATTAGATAGTTTATATACTCTGTTTTCACTGTCCTGTCTTCCTCCTTCTATGTAATGAAAAAACAAACCAATATAAATAGACTCTCCATCATGAGAGCACCCATCCCAATCCCATAACCTCTCCCGACAGGGCACGTTTTCCCATTACGGCCGCTGGAAAAGCCATCCACACCGGCACAGGGGTTGTTGTCATGTGGGATATAAGTTTGGCTGGTTTGAGCAAGAGGCACTAGCTCTGTCAGGGGCGGGGATGGTGGGTTAAGCTGTGCTTGGCTGGGCCAGAGGTATGAGAGCAGAGTTGTTGTGTTGTTCCTGTTTCATCTGGTGTCACAGCAGGCGTTGGATAGAGGCGAGCAGTATGAGCTGGAGGCAAGGAGCAGAAATATCAGCAGCAACTGAAAACATTATTAGAGCTTTTTTGATGGAGGGAATTTTGTGTCAATCACCTGAAACTCTCTTGGTTTAAAGAGCTGAGAGGATTTTGTTCACAACAAATATTTCCCAAACTTTTCATTTCTGAAACATTATATTTTGGAAGTCTTCATGACCCTAAAATACTTACAATGACATACAAATTACAAGTGGTTACACGCTATTTAAACAAGTATGCCAACTGAAAGCTTCAGTTGCGATTCCTTTTACATTACCTTATTAACCAGAAAGTAATTGGTTAAATAATGAAGACGTGACTGAAGAACTCATTGACAACTTAGCTCTACGCATTTCCTGGTCCTTAAAAGCATAATGGCTGTCTTGCCTACTACTTACTAAAACTATATACTGTGTACTGATAGTACTACAGACTATTTAGAAAGTACTGTTTAGCAAAAAACGTATTCAGTAAGCAACACATAGCAACATACTACTCATCCATACTGAGAAGGTGTCATCTAAAGCGCAATCATGCGTGTTCCAGAACATTCGTTAATTTTTGTAGATCGCCTCCTCTATTCTGATTATCAGCTGTTATCAAACACACGTGGGTTTGAGAATACGATTCTCTTTCTCAATAGTGTGCAGCGAAATTCTACTAGATCGAAAGCCAAAATTAGTATGACATCCTGGCATTTAAAGCATACTCAAGTTTCCAACTTTCACATACTATAAAACGTTCTGTTTTTGCATACCTAAAAGCCTACCATTTAGAATGCAAGTATGCATATTCGGACACGGCCAATAACTTAGAGCAAAATAAATAAAATGTCACATTTATTCTAATGAAATGTAGCCTTGAATTTGTTCTTATTGTTCCATGTTCCGACAGTCTATCTGTTACCCAATTTTAAGCACAGGTAGTTACATTTTATTTACAAAGCCTACTGTACCTGGTTATGGCATGGTGAACCAGCGCTGTAAAAGGAAGTCTAACTAAAGCTTAGGTGGTCTACATCCTCCCCAGAAACAATATCAGGTCACAGGAAACTCCACAGACACCATTAAGTCTCTCCAAATAAGCCTTTGAAGCGTTAGCTGTTCTTGGGAGATGTGTTCTTTGGCAGCCGTTTGGGCTGAATTCATCTTTATTGCATGACAGGGACACCTGCTGGGAGAGGGGAGAAAACAACTGCTGCTCATGACAGGGACACCTGCTGGGAGAGGGGAGAAAACAACTGCTGCTCATGACAGGGACACCTGCTGGGAGAGGAGATAAAACAACTGCTCCTCATGACAGGGACACCTGCTGGGAGAGGGGAGAAAACAACTGCTGCTCATGACAGGGACACCTGCTGGGAGAGGGAATAAAACAACTGCTGCTCATGACAGGGACACATGCTGGGAGAGGGGAGAAAACAACTGCTGCTCATGACAGGGACACCTTCTGGGAGAGGGGAGAAAACAACTGCTGCTCATGAGGCTTCAACAGTACCAAGAGTTAAGAGTTTGTTTTCTAACCTTACAGGGGAAGAAGCCCTCTTTAATTAAATCCAAACATTGCAAAGTGTTTAGACAAATATAAAGATATTGAATTTGAGGATAACGTACAGCGGGATACGATGCATCGTCTCTCTCAGAGTGAAATAACATATAGCAGGACACGATGCATTGTCTCTCTAACAGTGAAATATCATACAGCGGGACACGATGCATCGTCTCTCTAACAGTGAAATATCATACAGCGGGATACAATGCATTGTCTCTCTAACAGTGAAATATCATACAGCGGGACACGATGCATTGTCTCTCTCAGAGTGAAATAACATACAGCGGGACACGATGCATCGTCTCTCTAACAGTGAAATATCATACAGCGGGACACAATGCATCGTCTCTCTCAGAGTGAAATATCATACAGCGGGATACGATGCATCGTCTCTCTAACAGTGAAATAACATACAGCGGGACACAATGCATCGTCTCTCTCAGAGTGAAATAACATACAGGAAAATACTGTCAGTTGATCAACCACACTCAGGGTGTAGTGGGCTGTTGATCATACCACAGCTGAAAAACATGTCTGTACCTGCCAGTTATTACTGTGAAATAAATTAATAATAGACAAATTTGACCCTTTGGATTAAACCTGGAATGGATCAAGCAGGTCCACACACAAGAGGTCCGATTAGGTCAAATTAAAGTGATACAGTATGCACATAGTAAAGCTAAAAATCTTTTTGGATTCAGCGTATATTATTTTCAGTTTCTTTCTTTATTTATCCCAAATGGCAAAAAGGATAACTATTAGATATTCCACAAAATTAAAAGGTTATGTGTGGATTCTAAGCAATAACTTGAAAAATATCACCCTTGTTGGTTAAATCATGGTAGTTAGTTAGCTCTCAGTTTTACCCTGTTCTATAAGTGATGTGTGTTTTGGAATTAGAGGGACCATGAATGCCGTGTGTGTGAGGAGGTCCTGTGGTGCTGTGGGAGTGGGCTGGGCCTATACATACACACACACACACACACACACACACACACACACACACAGGGGATCAGAGGCAGGCAGAGCGGCTCTCACCCCTGCCTCCCTTTGATCCGTGTCCCCAGGCCTGCCTGGCTGCCTCTTCTGCACCGCTTCACGCACGCTGACACCACGCACGCTGACACCATGCTACGCTTGCCTCGCTAGTGACTTCCTCAACTGTCTAACAGAGATAAGCCAGGGGAGACTCCAAACTGCTGCTGCCGCTCTTCTCTTCCATTAGCGAGCACTGACGCTTCTTTAAAAATGGGATGAATTCTATTTAAGACGCCAACACTAGTCGTTGCCAAAAAGAAGGAGATAGAGGGAGAATGGAGGGAACAATCTAGAAGCTCTGACTCCATTCCGCCTCCCTCTCTGACTTCTAACAAGACATCCTGCACCTGAATACCAATGAGAGAGGGAGATTCATGTAGTCCCCCACATTATTAAAAGTTGGGCATTAAGCCTCTCACCAGGCACCATGTCAGCTGGCAAGCTCCACTGACAACAAATCAAAGGGGATGAGCACATAGCCTGCATTCATAGCTCAGCCTCTCGCAGAGCAAGAGGGAAATACATAGACGTTAATTAGAACTCCCATTAAAACAAATACTGTTTCAATTTGGCAAGTACAAAAAAAGATATAAGAGGCTTAAAAAAAAAAACGAGACCTGCTCTTGGCAGCAGCCAAGAAAATCAAGAGAGTGTAAATCATATCCACTGGCTATATGTTTTTGCATAGATTATTAGGGCTTGCTGCTTGTTTAACACGTCTGAACTCGGAGGAAAGATTGCTGGTGTCACAAACAGACACGTACAAACGTTGGCGATATGGGGCTTTGTCTGTATGTATCTATGTATAAGTTTGAATGATGTTTTAGGTGCTTTTAGTGTGGGTATTTTATATGATGCAAAGGTCAAATGTTTTCCCCAAACAGGCTTGTACTCTGTGAACCAGTTAATGGGCTCTCTATCTGTGGTTGGTTCCGTGCCTGTGTTCTCTATAGCTCAACATCTAACCCCCCTAGAGTAGCTAAGTGAAACCAATACGCTCTTTGCCTCTCGTTTCAACAAAATATCTTTGAAAATGGTTTCATTTATTTATTATCTATTTTTCAACTAGCAACCTTTCTCTTTTTCTGACAACTCTTGCCAATAGTACATCTTCTTATTGTGCCTGTTAGCCAAGGAGAGAAGAGTGTGCCAATCCATGGGCTCTGCTCTCTCTCTCTCTCTCTCTCTCTCTCTCTCTCTCTCTCTCTCTCTCTCTCTCTCTCTCTCTCTCTCTCTCTCTCTCTCTCTTTCTCTTTCTCTTTCTCTCTCTGTCGCTCTCGCTCTCCCCCTGGAGAGGCAGCTCTTCTCCCCACACCCAGATGAAAGGCTATGGCGGACAATAAAAATGCTATTTAAATGCATGGGTGTTTGTGTGCGGGTGAGAGATATTTCCTGCATAAAGTGAGCTGCTGCATCCTGATAAATAGTCAATATAAGGGAATGCGATTTACATTTATCTAGCAGAGACAGCCGATATACATTTCAGTAAATCCTAGAAGTTGAGGATTTAAGTAGGAAATGACTGAAACGGATTCACATGTGTGTCCCACGCAGACAAAATGCCTATAAGATGGAGAATGGTATTGACTTTATTAAAGTATAGGCACACACATCGATCCTATCTTGAATACCAATTACACACCGGCGTACACTGTGGAACATGCTGAAGATTTGTGGCATTATTTTTCATCGCAAAATAATATTTTAGTTTTCCTCTACTCTATTTCACATTATTATAACCAATAATTACTATTATTAATATTAATATTCACAGTCTCTTACTTTCCTCTTGTTGGAGCGGGAAGTTGTAATGTTGAGGAAGCAGGTGAAGTGAAGTCTGGTGTATGAGGTATGCACGCTGTTGTGACCTCTGTGGGAGGGTCAGGGGGTGGCAGGGTCGCAGCAGGGCCGGGCTGCAGTCAACCTGCCCTGCTAGCCGTCTGGAGGTTGGGGATGTTGTCTGGCTGCATGTGTTTCCTGTTAGTTCCAGATGCCTCTCTGACAGGTGCATGGACATGATTAATACTCTGTCTCTAGACATATCTCTCTCTCTCTCTCTCTCTTTCTTTCTCACTCTCTCTCTCAAATTCAATATTAATTTCAATTTAAGGGCTTTATTGGCATGGGAAACATATGTTAACATTGCCAAAGCAAGTGAAGTAGAACAAAAGTGAAATAAACAATACAAATTAACAGTAAACATTACAAAAGGGAAAATAAATAAACATAACTATGGGTTGTATTTACAATGGTGTTTCACTTCTTCCTTCTTCCTTTTCTTGTGGCAACACGTCACAAATCTTGCTGGTAGTACATATCCACCCAATAGATATGGGAGTTTGTCAAAATTGGGTTTGTTTTCCATATGTGTAATCTGGATATGTGTAATCTGAGGGATATGTGTAATCTCTCTCTCTCTCTCTTCTTCCTTCTCGTGGGCCAGTGAAATGAGAATATGCGAGGTGGTTGGTGGCTTGGTCCCCAGCTGGCTGTCTGGTGTAGCAGCCCTTTCCTTTCAGTATCCAGCTGAGAGCTATTTCACTATTTATTTACATGTAATTATGACTATGAGGTGCAAATATTAACACTGTCAAGAACAATTTGACCTGACATTTTTCAGCAGGCCTGGCTCCTGCTGGTTTTAGCAAACAACCCCCTCCCTCCGCTCCCCGATCCGCCTCGCTTTCCTCTACTAGCTGCTCCCTCAGATACATAGCCCTGCCTCACTGAAACCACTCTGCTGGAATCAGAAAATCTGCAGTTCAATTTGGCAGAAGCGATGGTGCGAGGTGAGCTGCAGTGTGTGTGTGTGTGCGTGTGTGTGTGTGTGTGTGTGTGTGTGTGTGTGTGTGTGTGTGTGTGTGTGTGTGTGTGTGCGCGTGTGTTTGTATTGGAGTGGGTTGCTCTTGTTCCTAGTGGCTGAATCCATCCCATAGTAACTCAAGCATATCACTAGCAGAGAATAGAGGATTGCTCCCCACACGTTCTCCAATTGCAGCCCAATAGACGTAACCTCTGGTTAGTGAGGGGCCCTGCATGCACAGTGGGCCGTTTAGGAGGGAGGGAGACCTTTCTCTGGCTAGTAGCAGGCAGCTGTGCTCCATTGAACACAAGGATAGAGAAGACGCGTGGGGGCGGGGAATGGGTCAGAGAAGAAAATGCATTTAATCAAATCTATTACAAAGCTATTATTCTCCAATTACATTTTATGAAACATAGCTTGCTACATCCATTTTTGGACTTAAATTAATGATATATACCCATTTATTCTTGAAGAATATAACTTAGAAATGCTTCATGAGCTTACCCCATCAGAACCCAGAATATAAGATTGTTTTACTACAATGTTTGTTAACAACATCAATTTAAACAAACATGGCCTCAAAACATGGTTAAAATTATACATGATATCATGGATGGTCAGTCCTTGCATCTATAGCTCTGTCTATGAATTTGAGAGTGGTTAAATTTCTCCAGCACTATAGTTTTTTTTTGTGGAACAGGGGTGGGGAGCATGCTTTCTAATGGTTTCAATTAAAGATTCTAGCTTTAAGATCTTGAGGAATTTTGTTTGATATTCTGTGTGTTTTAGGTCTCCAGTTTTGATAAAATGGTGCAGCTCAGTGTTTGTGGGGAGTGTTAGAGCGGAGTGGAGAGACTAGGGGACACTGTGGTAGTATGGCTAATGTTGTGAGAAGTGACAGCTTGTTCCAATGCCCACTAATCATCCTCATCTGTGCCCGGCATGTCAATGCCCAGATTCTGTCAGTGCCAATCAGGCACTTAATTTAACACAATTAACACCCCCCTTCCCTGCCATAAACCCCACACTCTTCAAATACCTATTTCTCTCCCTCCACTCTCTCTACTCCCCATCCTCCCTCTCTCTCCCTCCACTCTCTCTACTCCCCATCCTCCCTCTCTCTCTCCCTCCACTCTCTCTACTCCCCATCCTCCCTCTCTCTCTCCCTCCACTCTCTCTACTCCCCGTCCTCTCTCTCTCTCCCTCCACTCTCTCTACTCCCCGTCCTCCCTCTCTCTCCCTCCACTCTCTCTACTCCCCATCCTCCCTCTCTCTCCCTCCACTCTCTCTACTCCCCGTCCTCCCTCTCTCTCCCTCCACTCTCTCTACTCCCCATCCTCCCTCTCTCTCCCTCCACTCTCTCTACTCCCCATCCTCCCTCTCTCTCCCTCCACTCTCTCTACTCCCCATCCTCCCTCTCTCTCCCTCCACTCTCTCTACTCCCCATCCTCCCTCTCTCTCCCTCCACTCTCTCTACTCCCCGTCCTCCCTCTCTCTCTCCCTCCACTCTCTCTACTCCCCATCCTCCCTCTCTCTCCCTCCACTCTCTCTACTCCCCATCCTCCCTCTCTCTCCCTCCACTCTCTGTACTCCCCGTCCTCCCTCTCTCTCCCTCCACTCTCTCTACTCCCCGTCCTCCCTCTCTCTCTCCCTCCACTCTCTCTACTCCCCATCCTCCCTCTCTCTCCCTCCACTCTCTGTACTCCCCGTCCTCCCTCTCTCTCTCCCTCCACTCTCTCTACTCCCCATCCTCCCTCTCTCTCCCTCCACTCTCTGTACTCCCCGTCCTCCCTCTCTCTCTCCCTCCACTCTCTCTACTCCCCATCCTCCCTCTCTCTCCCTCCACTCTCTCTACTCCCCATCCTCCCTCTCTCTCCCTCCACTCTCTCTACTCCCCATCCTCCCTCTCTCTCCCTCCACTCTCTCTACTCCCCGTCCTCCCTCTCTCTCTCCCTCCACTCTCTCTACTCCCCATCCTCCCTCTCTCTCCCTCCACTCTCTCTACTCCCCATCCTCCCTCTCTCTCCCTCCACTCTCTGTACTCCCCGTCCTCCCTCTCTCTCTCCCTCCACTCTCTCTACTCCCCATCCTCCCTCTCTCTCCCTCCACTCTCTCTACTCCCCGTCCTCCCTCTCTCTCCCTACACTCTCTCTACTCCCCATCCTCCCTCTCTCTCTCCCTCCACTCTCTCTACTCCCCATCCTCCCTCTCTCTTCATCCTGTCTCTGTCTCTCCTTGTCCCATAGCATTGGCAGCGGAATAGACTTTTCACTTTTGATTAACGTGCCGCGGCCAATTAACGTGCTGACACGCAGGCCAGGGCCCATAATCTGCTGTCTGCCACCAACGCATCCGTCTGCGTCCTGGCCCCACACCACTCCCACCACCCCCACCATGACCAAAACGCTCTAATTCAATTTATGCAATCGCTGTTATTTTTAAATAGTCATTTTGTCTGCTCAGATGAGGGGCCTTACTGCCCGCTGGGCCGCCCCTCTCATGTGAGAAGAAGGGATATGAGGGATAGGGAGGGGTGGACTTGGAGTTGCGCTGGTCCACTGACTCTTTAGAAAAAGTCATTGATCTTTAAATATTTTATTCTCTTTCCTAGTTGTTTTCAAAATGAAGGAATTTATGCTAATGTTTATTTGATTTGTAAGTTTGATTTTATTTTGTTCATCGCAAAATCATATTACCCTGCATTCTTGAATTGATCAGTAAAATAAGGTTTCAAATAGATTTGGAGTAATATAGGCATTCAAGTCCTCAGAAATAATTTAAAGATATTCCATATTTGGAAAATTCCTCATAATTTTAGTCGTTGCCCATGTTTGAATTATTTTCTATTTCTTTCAACCAACACTAACCACACAGTATACTCAATTTACTTGACTTATAGGTCAGTGAACTCAACCATACATTTAATCTCTGTAATCACAACCCCAGGACTGGCCTTGAAAAATCGACCCAAATTTGGTGTCATCATCATCCCTGATCTTAAGTCATTTCCCGCTGAGGCGTGTATCAGCCAGGCAGATCTGCCAAGGTGTGAGATGTTATTCTGCTCCCCTCAGATAACTTCCAGACATTTGGAGTGCTTATTTTCTCCTATCTGCCCCGGTGACCTCTGCCGAACTTAAAGGTACGTCTTGGGGGCATTCGATTTGGGCAGAACGGGGAGCTATCGGTGACAGGGGAGCTAATCCAGTCTTGCACAGATTAAGAGCAGTGTTTGTGGAGTGGGGTGTGTTGGCACGGGCGCTGGCGCCGGGAATGGAACACAGGCTGTCCTATCAGCTCTCCAGGCAGGCTGGCCCTCAGGCCAACTTTAGTCCTAGAGGAGTCTTTGTACTTCTGAAATCCTCTCTCTCACACTCTCTCTTTCTGTCTCTTTTCTCTCCTCTTTCCCCTCACTTTATATCTCTTTCTCTATTTTGCTTATACTGTTTCACTATTTCTTTCAGATGGAAAAACTTTGTCTGTGAAATATTTTAGTGAAAATGAAACAGTGAAATGCTTACTTACGGGCCCAATATACAATACAATAACAAATAACAAATTTAAATAATAATATACCCAAAGGAATAAATACACAATGAGCAATGATAGCGTGGCTATATATGGGGTACTAGTACAGAGTCAATGTGCAGGGGTATGAGGTAATTGAGGTAGATATGTACTGTACATGTACAGTGCATTTGGAACGTATTCAGACCCCTTGACTTTTTCAATTTTTTGGGACGTTACAGCCTTATTCTAAAATGGATTAAATTGTTTTTTCCCTCATAAATCTACACACAATACCCCATAATGACAAAGCAAAAACTGTTTTTTAGACATTTTAGCAAATATGTCTAAGGGACTGCATCGCAGTGCTAGCTGCATCACTACAGATCCTGGTTTGATCCCAGGCTGTTGGCAATAGACAATTGGCCCAGCATAGTCCGGGTTAGGGGAGGGTTTGGCCAGCCAGGATGTCCATGTCCCATTGCCTTCTAGCAACTCCTGTGGCGCGCCGGGCACATTCATGCTGACATGGTCGCCAGGTGTAAGGTGTTTCCTCCAACATATTGGTGTGGCTGGCTTCCGGGTTAAGCGAGCATTGTGGCAAGAAGCAGTTCGGCTTGGCAGGGTCGTGTTCCGGAGAATGCACGGATCTCGACCTTCGCCTCTCCCGAGTCAGTACGGAAGCGATGGGACAAGACTGTAACTACCAATTGGATAGCCCGACATGTTGTTGAATTTTTAGCAAATGTATTAACACTGCACAGCTATTTTCATGTCTCTACAGAGATGTTTGATCGGGTTCAGGTCCGGGCTCTGGCTGGGCCACTCAAGGACATTCAGAGACTTGTTCCGAAGCTACTCCTGCGTTTTCTTAGCTGTGTGCTTATGGTCGTTGTCCTGTTGGACGGTGAACCTTCTCCCCAGTCTGAGGTCCTGAGCGCTCTGGAGCAGGTTTTCATCAAGGATCTCTCTTTACTTTGCTCTGTTCATCCTTCCATCAATCCGGACTAGCCTCCCAGTCCCTGCCGCTGAAAAACCTTCCCACAGCATAATGCTGCCACCACTATGCTTCAACGTAGGGATGGTGCCAGGTTTCCTCCAGACATGACGCTTGGCATTCAGGCCAAAGAGTTCAATCTTGGTTTCATCAGACCAGAGAATCTTGTTTCTCATGGTCTGAGAGTACTGTAGGCCCTTCGTTGAGGGTGCCTTTTGACAAACACCAAGCGGGCTGTCAAGTGCCTTTTACTGAGGAGTGGCTTCCGTCTGGCCACTCTACCTTAAAGGCCTTATTGGAGGAGTGCTGCAGAGATGGTTGTCCTTCTGGAAGGTTCTCCTATCTCCACAGAGGAACTCTGGAGATCTGTCAGAGTGACCATCGGGTTCTTGGTCACCTCCCGGACCAAGGCCCTTCTCCCCTGATTGCTGAGTTTGCCCGGGCGGCCAGCTCTAGGAAGAGTCTTCGTGGTTCCAAATTTATGGAGGCCACTGTGTTCTTGGGGACCTTCAATGCTGCAGAAATTTTTTGGTACCCTTCCCCAGATCTGTGCCTCGATCCTGTCTCGGAGCTCTACAGACAATACCTTCGAACTCATGGCTTGGTTTTTGATCTAACATGCACTGTCAACTGTGGGACCTTATGAGGACAGGTGTGTGCCTTTCCAAATCCGTGTCCAATCAATTGAATTTACCAGAAGTTGACTCCAATCAAGTTGTAGAAACATCTCAAGGATGATCAATGGAAACAGGATGCACCTCAGCTCAATTTCGAGTCTAATAGCAAAAGATCTGAATACTTATGTAAATAAGGCATTTATGTTTTTTTATTTTTATACATTTACAAAAATGTCTAAAAACCTGTTTTCACTTTGTTATTATGGGGTATTGTGTGAAGATTGATGAGATACATTTTTTTATATTTAATCAGTTTTAGAATAAGGTTGTAACGTAATGCACTGAGGTAGGGGTAAAAGTGACTAGGCAACAGGATAGATAATAGACAGTGCAGCAGATGTGATGAGTGTGTAAGTGTGTGTATGTGTTATATGTGAGTGAGTGTGTGCGTATGTGTTGAAGTGTCAGTGTAGGTATGTGTGAGTGTGTGGGTAGAGCCCAGTGTGTGTACATAGAGTAAAAAAAAAAAGGATCAATGCAGATAGTCCGGGTAGCTATTTAGTTAACTTTTTAGTAGTCTTATGGCTTGTTGGTAGAAGCTGTTCAGGAGCCTTTTGGTCCCAGACTTAGCACTCCGGTACCGTTTGCCATGCTGTAGCAGAGAGAACAGTCTTTGACTTGGGTGGCTGGAATCTTTAAATATTTTTAGGGCCTTCCTCTGACACCGCCTGGTATAGAGGTCCTGGATGGCAAGGAGTTCGACCCCAGTGATGTACTGGGGCCGTACGCACTACCCTCTGTAGCGCCTTGCGGTCGAATGCTGAGCAGTTGCCATACCAAGTGGTGATGCAGCCAGTCAAGATGCTCTCAATGGTGCAGCTGTGGAACCTTTTAAGGAACTGAGTGCCCATGCTAAATCTTTTCATTCTTCTTAGGGGGAAGCGTTGTCGTGCCCTGTTCATGACTGTGTTGGTGTGTTTGGACCATGAGGTCCTTAGCGAAGTGGACACCAAGGAACTTGAATATCTCTGTTGTCAATCAAGGGTTAAGATGGGCACATTACATGACTGTAAAGATACAATGTAAATATTGTTTAGGGATATTACATTGGGTACTTCATCAATAGTGATAATGAAGGGTAGTAAATAGCATTGTGGCATAAAGCATCTCTTTGAAACTGTGGTTTGAATTTGTCACTGTGGGGGAATTTAGTGAGTATTGTATGTAAGAAATTTTGTTGTAGCCTAAGGAAATATTGCCTTCTACTTTTTCAGTCAGTGAACTTCCTCACAGCAAGTCAAATATTATTCTGGAGCAAATCCAACAAAGAGCAAACGCTCGTCAAACATTTAAGCAGACACAAAAATATAATTTGACTGTTAAGGAAATTAGCAGGGTATGAAAGAAGCTCTTTTTGTGTCGCAAATGCTCTATTTATTTATCTGAAAGGATGCACATTGTATCAACTTACAGTTCTCCATTCACTCCGCTGCGGGGCTGGAGGGCTCAGAAGTTGAGAGAATGAATTCGTTTTTTATTATTATTTATAAAGTAATCTGTAGAGAGCGAGGCAGGAACGCCCTGGAGCAGTGTCCTTTAAACTGCTCCTGTCTCACATTATCTCCTCCAACAGCCCTAGCACAAAGTAAAACAACAAACGAACACTGAGGAAGCTGTACACACACACACAGAGAGAGAGAGAGAGAGAGAGAGAGAGAGAAGAGAGAGAGAGAGAGAGAGAGAGAGAGAGAGAGAGAGAGAGAGAGAGAGAGAGTAGAGAGAGAGAGAGAGAGAGAGAGAGGAGAGAGAGAGAGAGAGAGAGAGAGAGAGAGAGAGAGAGAGAGAGAAGAGAGAGAGAGAGAGAGAGAGAGAGAGAGAGAGAGAAGTAGAGAGAGAGAGAGAGAGAGAGAGAGAGAGAGAGAGAGAGAGAGTATTGAGTGGTGTTGTTCTGGAGCAGAGCGGGGCTAAAGGCCTGTTGAGGGTGTGTTTAACACCTTGCAGCTGATACTCCACATCATCCATATCTCCACCCACATCAGAAAATAAGGGGAAGTGGTGAAATGGCATTGATTTTTACTTAGCTGTGTGAAAGCGGAAAGACATTACAGATAGCTAATATGAACCCGGCTCAGTCGCTGAGCTTACCTTTCCCCCTACAGCAAAAGTGAACCAAAATCATCTGAGTGATTTTAGGAAGGGCATCTCAAGGATACCACCTTCCAGACAATACTTTATTTTTTTCAACAGAAACGTCTTTGCAATCTTGAGGAAAGAAATTAATTATAAAAATTAGAGCACAGACTCCGATTGTTGGCCGTTTTATTATTAAATGTGTTTAAATAAGGAAGCGATGTAATCAAGCTTCAATTAATTGATGACTATATCTGGCACACTCCCTCCAGCTGTCTCCCTTGGACCCCCGACTAGTCCTTCCCTACACCCACGTCACATGACCAGCACAGCACATCCCAGCCCAGCACAGCATAGTATGTACATCACAGCCCAGCACAGCCCAGCACAACAAAGCAGGGGACAGGAGGTTCACACTGAGTCTGTTCTGCAGCTCTTGTCCATATGGGAGGGAGCATCACATGTGTCCTGCATGCAGAGAGCCATGAATCTCCCTCTTATGGATACATGTCACATGTTCTGTATAAATAAGTGGTGGGGTTGGAGGAGGCTGGGGGTTTCCATGCTGGTAGAATTAGCATGAGGAAATCACTAACCAGCCTTTATGTCTCTGATGGGCATCAAGTGCTTCATATTTCCTCAGATTTTTTTATGATTCAGAAAATATCATATGATTCAGAAAATATCAATTTTCCCTATGCTGTGTGTGTGTGTGTTTGGCTATGCATTTCTGAGCAGTATGACAGCATACGTATGCAGAGAAGTGGTTTTACAGTATAAAGGTTTATTAGATGTCCACTCTGGAGATTGACTGGAGCCCTGTCCTTCTGTAGGATATTTTGCATCACAGCATCAGCTCTGTGAACTGTTTTTAAACCGTGTGTGTGTGTGTGTGTGTGTGTGTGTATGTGTGTATGTGTGTGTGTGTGTGTGTGTGTGTGTGTGTGTGTGTGTGTGTGTGTGTGTGTGTGTGTGTGTGTGTGTGTGTGTGTGTGTGTGTGTGTGTGTGTGTGTGTGTGTGTGTGTGTGTGTGTGTGTAACCACCTCCATGATGGGCTAATTGGTTTAGCAGCCAAAGCGCCAAAGGCCATCCTGCGTAGCGAGACACAACGTGAACCTGATGTTGGGGAGGAGATGCTTCCATGCAATAGAAGGGAAGCATGTGTGGGACCATTCCCCCATTCTCCCCCTCTCTGCTTTCCTAAAAGGGAAATATAAGTATAATTCAACATTTTCAGTTTATGGCAGAAGCTCAGTAGAAACCTCCATCTGCACTGCGTTGTGGTGATGCCTGTGCCTCTTGTCTAATGGAGATAATCATATCCATAGCAATAGTGGATTATTATTTGTTATCTCATCATTGTGTACAGAAGTAGTATCTTAATTTGAACCAGTTTGCTACAGTAGGAAAATTATCCTACAGCAACAAGAATTATACATTATTATGTGGATTATAATTCATGGACATTTTTTGTAGGATTTGACAAATGTTTCGTTAGTGCAAATCAAGTATGAAAGAGCAAAGTGGAAATTACAAAAGTTTTTTAAACCTCAAATACCCTACAGGTTTGCATTTCCTGCTATGCAAAAAACACAAAAGTGTGATCAAATTAAGATCCTATATCTGTAGATTAATATGAAATGATATTGTAGAGTATTAAATAAATGCACTCATGCTGTATAAATAACACTCCTAATACGTACCCCTAACTCATACTAGCAGTAGGCCCTTCGGTGAGGCTTGTGGAGCCTATTTCTGTGGGGATCTGATCTAAGGGGATCGTTTACTGCTTCCAACCCCATTACTATTCATGAGATGGCTAGGCTAGGGGCTGGGGATTAGGGACTCCCTCAGTGCTTGTTGTGGTGTAGGCCTCAGGCCTCCTCCGGCCCCCAGGCTCTGGGATATACAGGGCCTGTCTGGCACTGCTGGTGGTTCTATTATCACGCTGAGACCCTTCTGTCCCTGCGCTGTCCTCGTGCTGTCCCCGTTCTGTCCCGAAGCTCAACACTGAACTCACTGGCACCTCTTTCTTTCCCTCTCTCACCCCATCTCTCTCCCTCAGCCCTGTCCTTTTTTTGTGTCTTTAAGACTTTTTTGTTGGTCCATGTTTCAAAGTTAAATGGGTGTTTTTTTATTTGCCTCTGTACAACTCAGTAATGTGATAACTCCCAGTGTTTGCTGCAACTTGCTGGTGTAGTCACTCAATCCCATCCTGGGCCTCTCTAACTCCCCCTCTGTCTCCCGACTGCCCTCCTTAGGCCTCTCTAACTCCCCCTCTGTCTCCCGACTGCCCTCCCTAGGTGATGAGCATCCTGAGTAACCCCAGCGCTGTGCCCTCCCAGTCCCAGCATGACTTCTCCATCTCCCCCCTCCACGGCAGCCTGGAGTCCTCAAACCCCATCTCAGCCAGCTGCAGCCAGCGCTCTGACTCCATCAAGGGTGTGGACAGCCTGGCCTCCTCCCAGTCCTACTGCCCCCCCACCTACAGCGCCACCAGCTACAGCGTGGACCCTGTCACCGCCGGATACCAGTACAGCCAGTATGGACAGAGTAAGTGCTGCATCTGCATTTATGTGTGAACGTCAGAAAGTGAATGTGTGTGTACAGTTGAAGTCGGAAGTTTACATATACCTTAGCCAAATACATTTAAACTCAGTTTTTCACAATTCTTTACATTTAATCCTAATAAAAATTCCCTGTTTTAGGTCAGTTAGGATCACTACTTTATTTTAAGAATGTGACATGTCAGAATAATAGTAGAGAGAATGATTTATTTCATATTTTATTTCTTTCATCACATTCCCAGTGGGTCAGAAGTTTACATACACTCAATTAGTATTTGCTAGCATTGTCTTTACATTTTTTTACTTGGGTCAAACGTTTCGGGTAGCCTTCCACAAGCTTCCCACAATAAGTTGGGTGAATTTTGGCCCATTCCTCCTGACAGAACTGGCGTAACTGAGTCAGGTTTTTAGGCCTCCTTGCTCACACACGCTTTTTCAATTCTGGCCACACATTTTCTATAGGATTGAGGTCAGGGCTTTGTGATGGCCACTCCAATAGCCAAGTATGCGTGGTGTCATTGTCCAAGAAAGAAAAGCTGAAATAAATAATTCTCTCTACTATTATTCTGACATATCACATTCTTAAAATAAAGTGGTGATCCTAACTAGGATTAAATGTCAGGAATTGTGAAAAACTGAGTTTAAACGACTTCAACTCTATATGGGGGGATGTCCTTTGCCTTTCCTATTTCACCTCCTCACCAATACAAGTTTCCTGCATGTCTTCCACTTCATATGAAATGGGACCAGTGGTACTGTAGTTAGAGGAAATGGTGCCCACCACCACCTCCGGGCCGAGCTGCCCCCTGACCTATGACTCCTGGTCTGTCTGATAAAGGCCTCTGATTCACCCTCCGGTGCAGATTGGCTTAGTCACACCCCACACTGCTCTGCTTAGCTGGGAACAAGGAGAGGGCCACTTCAAAGGCACTAATGCACCCTGAGGGGCACACTGTCCTCTTAGCCGCCTCTTTCACTCTGTCTCTTTCGCTCTTTCTCTCTCTCACACACACACACACACAAACACAAACGCACACACACACACACACACAAACACACACACACCTCGGGACAGGAAACAGGCTGATCTATTAGATTAACATAATTATTGACTGATGCTGTCACAACCCTTCATAAGGGTTCAACTGAAGCACACTTCCCCAGCCAGCCTCCCTTTGGTCCTGTTTGTGTACCAGTGTGTGTTTGTTTAGGTGTGTGTGTGTGTGTGTGTGTGTGTGTGTGTGTGTGTGTGTGTGTGTGTGTGTGTGTGTGTGTGTGTGTGTGTGTGTGTGTGTGTGTGTGTGTGTGTGTGTGTGTGTGTGTGTGTGTGTGTGTGTGTACCAGTAGTGCTTTTATCAGCCAGCTTGCAGAGCAGAGAGACTGATGGTGGTGTGGATGTGATCTGATGTGTGCTTAATTAAGACAGTGATTGAGCACAGTTGCTGGCTAATGAAGGGAGGAGGGAAGAGAGAGCTGCTGTCTACTGATGAAAATGGGAGTGTGGAGGGCATGAAATCAGAGATGCCAAGTGTAATGAAGACTGGCACACACAACACACACTGGGACCATGCTGACTAACAGCATTGAGACTCTATGAGGTGGCACATGCCCCGTGCCAAGTCTGTGCCAACCTCAGACAGAGCATGGGAGAGAGATTACTCCACTTGATTCTGCCACAACTCATTCTGAACAGGTCAGAAAGAGGAATGAAATGACAGTGAACAGTTTGAGGAGTTGGCCATCTGTTAGTGTGTACAGTATGTGTGTGTGTATGTGTGTATGTGTATATGTTTGCATGCGTGTGTGTATGTTTCTTGGTGTGTGTCGTGCATGCATATTTATGTGTATTTATCCCTCACATCTGTGTGTCTGTTCTCTCCAGCTGCAGTGGACTACCTGGCTAAGAATGTGAGTCTGTCCACCCAGAGGAGGATGAAGCTGGGAGACCACTCTGCTGTCCTGGGACTGCTGCAGGTGGAGACAGGACAGGCCTACTGAAACACCCCAGCCTCCACCTGGCTCCACCCAGTCTAAACTCCACCCTCCTCTAACATACACCGCTCTCTCCCTCTCTCCCTCCTCCCTCTCCCTCTCCCCTCTCTCCCTCTCCCTCTCCCCTCTCCTCTCTCCCCTCTCCCCTCTCCCCTCTCTCCTCTCCCCTCTCCCCACCCTGCAGACAGTCAAGACGTGTCCATGTATGTCAGAGTGTCTTTTTGCCTCCTGATTATGAGAGGACTTGTCATTAAAACTGCCTTTCCATGAATAGCCAACAGGCAGCCCGATCCTATATACCCCCAGACCCCTAAACCGAGTCTCTGCCACTCCCCTGTGCCCTCCTCACCCCTGATTGGCTCTGCCCAGACAACCCAGAGATGATGGCCCCAGCCAGCATGGAGAATACACCCCCTGGGTGCACGCTACAGTCCAGTCCAGCACAACACTCAGAGCCACTTCCAAATGTACTTTGACGTTGTTGTTTATAGTAGTTCACTAAAGCCAATGTCATTCAAATGATTATCACTCTTTGTTTTTTTATCAATATTGTTAATATTATTATTGCTGTTACGATTATGATAAATGTGATTCTGTTGTTTTTTGGTTATTCCCTTCATAGTTATTTTCTCTGTCGGTGTGAAATGCTAGCAGATGACTAAGGTGATGTGGTGTGGTGCGGGGGTGTGTGTGTTTATGTGCGTGTGTGAGTTTGTGTGTCGGTCCAGTCAGAGAGAGAAGCTGATTGTTTTTCAGGCTGCTGTTCCTCCGCCTGTTCCCTGAGCTCTAATGTTGGTGAGCGATTTGACCTTCCCGCTTTCATATTCAACTTGACATTCCTAAAGAACTTGGCCACTCAGTGGGAAGTCTGGCTGGGCGGATTCTACTGGGAATTAGCAGCGGTTTGGCGGCCAATGGCTTCCCCCCTCCCAACATCCATCCTTAGCAGTACTCCATGGGGAGGAGGGCATTGTTTGTAAAAACAGGATTGGGGAAATTAATGTATTTTGTTTAGAAATATGGACCTTGCCAAGGAGGACTAAACCCCCTACCCAAACTCCATCTGCCAAAGACCTCTATGTAGGAGATTAAACAACACCAACATACAGTTGCAAGAAAAAGTATGTGGATAAATAAAATGTTATCTGATCTTCATATAAGTCACAAAAATAGACCAACACAGTGTGCTTAAACTAATAACACACAACTTATTGTATTTTATTTGTCTATATTGAATACATAATTTAAACATTCACAGCGTATTTTGGAAAAAGTATGTGAACCCCTAGGCTAATGACTTCTCCAAAAGCTAATTGGAGTCAGGAGTCAGCTAACCTTGAGTCCAATTAATGAGACAAGATTGGAGATGTTGGTTAGAGCTTCCCTGCCCTATAAAAAACACTCACAAAATGTTGGTTTGCTATTCACAAGATGCATTGCCTGATGTGAACCATGCCTCGAACAAAAGAGATCTCAGAAGACCTAAGATTAAGAATCGTTGACTTGCATAAAGCTGGAGAGTGATACAAAAGTATCTCTAAAAGCCTTGATGTTCATCAGTCCACGGTAAGACAAATTGTCTATAAATGGAGAAAGTTCAGCACTGTTGCTACTCTCCCTAGGAGTGGCTGTCCTGCAAAGATGACTGCAAGAGCACTAAGCAGAATGCTCATTGAGGTTAAGATGAGCCCTAGAGTGTCAGCTAAAGACTTACAGAAATCTCTGGAACATGCTAACATCTCAGTTGACAAGTCTACAATACGTAAAACACTAAACAAGAATGGTGTTCATGAGAGGACACCACAGAAGAAGCCACTGCTGTCCAAAAATAACATTGCTGCACGTCTGAAGTTCGCAAAAGAGCACCTGGATGGTCACGGCGCTACTGGCAAAATATTCTCTGGACAGATTAAACTAAAGTTGAGTTGTTTGGAAGTAACACAAAACACTATGTGTGGTGAAAAAAAGAAAAATGAATTTCCTAAGTTTATCAAGACATTTTGCAGGAGAATGTAAGGCTATCTGTCCACCAATTGAAACTCAACAGAAGTTGGATGATGCAACAGGACAACGACCCAAAACACAGAAGTAAATCAACAACAGAATGGCTTCAACAGAAGAAAATACCTGTTCTGGATGACCAGGTTAGAGTCCTGACCTCAACACGATTGAGACCCTGTGGCATGACCTCGGTTCACACCAGACATCCCAAGAATATTGCTGAACTGAAACAATTTTGTAAAGAGGAATTGTCCTAAATTCCTCCTGACCGTTGTTCAGGTCTGATCCGCAACTACAGAAAACGTTTAGTTGAGGTTATTGCTGCCAAAGGAGGGTCAACCAGTTATTAAATCCAAGGGTTCACATGCTTTTCCCACCCTGCACTGTGAATGTTTACACGGTGTGTTCAATAAAGACATGAAAACATATCATTGTTTGTGTGTTATTATTTTAAGCACACTGTGTTTGTCTATTGTTGTGACTTAGATGAAGATCAGATCTAATATTATGACCTATTTATGCAGAAATCCAAAGGGTTCACATACTTTTTCTTGCCACTGTAGTGTCAAATCTAATTCTAAATTAACAGCCGGGTTTTCTATTGTCTTTGATTAATTAAGACGTAAAAGCACATCAGCTGTTCCCCATGTTAGTTTGGACCAAGTTTGCATTCCTGTGAAACATTCCTCCAGCATGGCTGACTGATGCCAGTAACATTCTTTCTCTGCCCACGATGAGATTAAAAGTACGCAAGCTGTGCCATTCACATGCACTTTGTCAAATCAAATAATCCTTTCAATTGTGAAAGGGCACAGGTAACAGCCCTGGCTGGCCCCCTCTCTGGCTCCGACTGGATCCACCCCTTCTAATCCCCTGGACATTCATCTCCTGTTTGACTGACGCACCAACAGAAATGTACAAAAACAAACCATTTTTTTAAGAATAGATCAAATTAAACATTTGTGTAGCACTCATAGTTGACTTTTGACCCAATCTATTTTGGGCTTAATTCTAACTTGAACTTTAACACCAATATCCCATTGATATCCGTGTATAATTTGTTTTGCAAAAGTTGGAGTGAGTTATGTATGGATATTCCAAGTCAGGATTTAGCCCTTTGTCGCCTTTAAATGGAAATTGTACAGTAGCAGATTGTGTATTGTTTGTTTATAGAGAGTATGTTTTATACTAAAACAACAACAATGCTCAGTGGTAGTTAAGCAAGGGATCTGCAGAAGTCAATGTATTTTTGAGTTTTCTTTACTGGTTTCCTTCTGTTGTTTTTGGTTGTGTTATATTGTATGGATTTCTTTAAACCAAAATGCAGTGTTTTGCGCCAAGCTAAGTAGGGAATTCTGTATATTCAATTAGGAAAAAAATCCCATTAAACTTCCTCAATTTAATAATTTTATAATCGGTTGAAACTCAACTCAGTGGATCTATGTTAGTTGAGAGAGAGAGACTCGGACCAATACGTTTTGATGGTGACCAGATTACCTATTATTCCACACCTATAAGTGCAGACTGGAGCATTGGAAGGTGTATTCCAGCACTTGATATTATGGACTGATCCGAGTGCAAACAGTGGACCATTACACATCTATCTGACCTCTGACCTCTCTCAGTGTGAAACATTGTCCAGGGGTTCAGCAGCACAGCTTTGATGTCATGGATGGGGACCTCTCTTTTCAGGGAAAGGGGTCAGAACAGAACGGTGTGTTCTCTGCCTATGTCTGCCTATGTCTGTGTACAGTCAGGCTCCAGACCACAAATCTCCAGTGGAGAACACCTCACTGAAAGTAATGATGACTGAAGCACTGAAACCAGGCTGGTATAAAAGCTCTGTTTAATGATGCCCCATTATTGTGTATATAAAAAAACGCTTCTAGTGTTTAAAATCCATTTCTAACACCTGACTTCTAACCTGTTTACTTGCTTTATGGAATCTGTGTTTTGCTTTGTCCCCTTTCTGTTCCGCATGTATGTATATTACCATGGTATAATTTATTCTGCTGTATGAAGTATTAGAGTAGTGGGAACTTGTATTGGTATTTACTACCTTCAGCCTGTTGGTATGTTTACTGTAACACTGGCGTAACTGTTATCAATTAAAGAGCTAAAAAAGATTCAGCGCTTTGTCCTTTTTGGAGGTTTCATATCAGTTTGAATACAATATGAAAGTGTCAAATAAAGTTTTCAAATTGGTCATTTTTTATGTAAGAAAAATCATGCCCACTGAAGTTGAGTATTCAGCCCGGTGGGGATTCATCTGAACTTTTCACATCTCTCTTCCCTGCAATGCACACTTGCTCTGTGTGTGTGCATGCACGGACACACACACACACGTGTGTATTACATTCTATGAGCCTATGGACCACCTCTGCTTCCATCCCAGTGAGCGGTGTGTGAGAGAGAGCTGAGCAGTCCCAGATCCTAGTAGAGAGAGGTGCTAGCTGGGGGAGCTGGTCAGGGCTGCTGCAGAACACAGCTGTAGGACGTCATTCATTCTGTAAACTGTCCAGCTATGATCTCCTCTCCACCCCTGTTGTCTGTCTGTCTCTCTGGGACTGTCTGGGGCCCATGTGCTATACTCTGGAATGGTGTCTGTTAATGACTACCCACAGTCGCAGCAAATCGTGGTTGTATGCTAGGAGCACTGAGAAATCTATCCAGTGTGGCATTGGGATATATATTACAGTCAAGTGAAGCTCCTCTTACCATTACCACTGTTAAATGGCATGTAGATAGCACTTTAGGTATGTAAAATGAAACACAATAATTTAGGAACACTTCCATATTTCAGCAGTCTTAATGTATTATGCATTTTTATTCGTAGAGACAGATGTGAAATTAATGGGAGGTTAAATGAGAGTTATATATTGTAGGTAGTGAAATGGGGAACATAAGGACTTAACAGTTATCTCTGAGGGGCAATACTTAGTCTGGATTTGGCAGTGCTACCACTAGACCAAACTGAACTTTTTCAAAATGCAATATTAAGGGCAAATCACATGCAGTGTAGGACTACTTTAGAACAATTCTCATACGTGAATTAACACATTTTGTTAGTTTAAAAAAAAAATATAGCATACAATTTGCGTTATGCTGTGTTTTATGAAAACATGATGAATGGCGTTCTATGTGTAAAGATTGCTCCACAGTTAACATGTATATGTGAACAACAGTATATAATTTGAGTAAAAATGGTCAATTTGAAAATCTATTTCATAGGAGAAATGAGTGAGAAGTGAGATAATTTAAGGAATTGGTAATTTGGGGAATTTATGTTAAGATTTTAATTGATTGTATTTGATTTGTTGAAATATAAATTCAGGAAATTGTACTATAGTATATTTTTGAAGAACTGATACCAGACCTAGTATGCCACTGGACCTCAGTGGATAGGTCCTGACATTGTTCCAATATGTATTGTTATCAGGACCTTTCCTCAGTGTGTGTCATGGTTAACACTATCCTTCTAAAGTTTGCGTTGTGGTTATCCAGATCAAACCCATGCATGTGTTCTGATTTTCCCCTCTGGTCTGATATGTGGTCCTGAAGTCCCAGTCTGGGCCTGTTGTTTTCCTCTGGGCTACTGTCAATCAGACAGGGACGAGGGCCGAGGTGGCAGCCCCAGCCAGCTGTGGGTGGGAGAAGCTTTGTGACACTTCACTCTTCCCCTCCTTTGATCCCCTAATTGATTAACTACAGGAGCAGGGGATAAACAGAGCCCACAAGAGCCGATTCCCCTCGCCTCTCTGGAATGGTTTAGATAAAGTGCAGAGGGCTTGACTATATAGCTATCCAATACAGACGAATGGCCATTGAAGGTGGCTGTGCGGTGCGCCACGGTGGCTTAGCTATGGGCTGTGTGTGTCAGTCAGTCAGTCAGTCCCTTGGCCCAGGGTTTGGGGCTTGTGTCCTGCCCGGTGCAGAGCTACGTGGCTGCTGGAGGTAATGGGTTTGTTTAGATCACAGGGATGGAAATGAAACTCCTGAGCCTCAGAGTGGAGAGAGGGGAAGAAGAGCCCTATCAATCAGGAGGCAGTCAGGGACGGATAGAGAAGTCACTGCTACAGTACAGCCCAGCCAGCCACACACTTCCAGAGTGAGTCATAGAGGCAGTGATTTAGATCTCATTTAGGACCTTGGCCATGCTGTAATGTCAAACCTGCGATTGAAAAACGAGTGGTTGAGAGGCGTGGAGAATGAAAAGGGAAGGTAGGAATGAAACAACCAGTGAGAGGTCTCCCTCGTGAGGAAACCTTCTGCCTGTAATAGGTCCCAGAACGTATATGGAACAAAAATATAAATAATCATCAAAACATCAGACGGTCATAAAACGTTGGGGCTGCGTTTAAAGAAATCAAAATTCCATAATGATAGATGATTAATCTGGAATATGATAACAGTATTCTAATAGTATTCTCAGCGAGGGTTCAAAGCCTTGTGTAGGTACATGCTGAGGAATGATTAAGACAGGCTTTAGGAAGACTGGGTTTTATTCTTTGAGCTGTCACCATGAAAGCACTTACAGTATAATAATCCCCCAAATCCTGTAATTATTCCAGCATAGGCTGTGTACCTGAGCCTCTGCTTTCTGCTCGTCACCTCTAGGATCCCACAGACACACACAAACACCTCACATCTCACACGCACGCATGCACGCACGCACACACGCACGCACGCACGCACGCACGCACGCACACACACACACACACACACACACACACAAACCTCCCATGATGGAGTTTGAAAAGGAGATGAGAGAGAAAAAAGGTCAAGTGAAGTTGTAAATCTAAGAGATGGGAAAATCACTGTGAAGCTTCATTTACATTTCAAATCTGTGCTGTGCTCTCAGACTAATTAATATTAATAACAAAAAATGGAAATGAGTGCAGACAGTGATGGCCCCTAAGTAAAGAACAAACTTGGTGGATTCAGTCAGGAGATACATACATAAGTCCTTTCTCAGGAGGTGAGCTCCGAACAGGCGTGACGCCTGGGCATAGACCGCCATACACAGAGACAATTTTTCTAGATAATAGCCTATCACGCAGGATACAATTTAAATTAAAAAATGCAATTTTCACCTTGAAATGAACAAATGATTACAATTTCTATACAAATTAAAGCATCCAGGCTGCGCCTCAGTACTGTGCCAGGGCCATGAAACTTGACATAATTACCATGAAATACATTTTCAAATATTTGTATTTTGTCCATCGCTTTAAAACATGCCACTCTGCCTTCTGTGGGTTTATGATCTCACCTTCTGGGGGTATACATAAAAAAGAGAGAAAATCATCAGAGATGAAAAGCTCTTCAATAACAGAGATAAAACACACTCACATTGGTACACAGAGTAAATCAGAGGTGGGGCTCTGCACAGCGGCCCCCGGAGCTATCTCTAAAAGCCAAATTACGTCTCCTTATCGGGGGGATCATATCTACTAGCTATCTGCTCCTGTCTGAGATAGGCTCCTCTCTCTCTCTCCCCCAGCTCTCTGCTCTGTTCTGCGCTCATCGACACAAATACTATTTATTTGTGATTACGAACAGCCTTTGAATAAAATCTGTTTGTGTTAGATCCAAAGTTTGGGTAGATTCTGAACTCAACAGATTCTTGAAAGAGGAGTGTGTTGCACGGAGAGAGCACCTTCTTTGGGCAGTGGTGCAGGAGGTGGTCTGGAGAGGGAAAGGAAGAGAAAGAGGGAGACAGAGAGAGACAGGGGTAGAGTGAGAGAGGGATGCCCATGGGAAATATGAGACTTCAGACTGTTATGTTTGTATCATATACGTCTTTCTTAGAGGAGTCATACAGAGATTGAGCGTTCAATTGAGAATAGATTAAGAACTTGAAACAACTTTTATTTGGAAAAAGTACCTCATCCAACTACACGTTTTCAGTAGCACTGTTATTATTTTAACATTCTTGAGAGCTAGGGTTTAATTTATGCAGACCGTTGTCAGTCATGTTCCCATTATTTGGTTCTGAATAGAATTTTCTATTAGACATTTTTTTATTCACATAGTGGTATATTTTTTTAATGATGAAAACAAGTGATGGCCCCATGCTAGTCATTCAAGCCTGGACATTGGTCCCTATTTGTAGGAAACAGTAAAGGAACACAGCCCTAGAGAATAGATTGTATCCTTCCCCTCCCAGGTCCTGTGGCCGGTCTGGTACAGTCCAGAGGATGCTTATAAAGCCCTCCATCCCCCTTCTCCATCCCCCTTCTCCCCTCCATCCCCCTTCTCCCCTCCATCCCCCTTCTCCCCTCCATCCCCCTTCTCCCCTCCATTCCCCTTCTCCCCTCCATCCCCCTTATCCATCCCCCTTCTCCCCTCCATCCCCCTTCTCTCCTCCATCCCCCTTCTCCCCTCCATTCCCCTTCTCCCCTCCATCCCCCTTCTCCATCCCCCTTCTCCCCTCCATCCCCCTTCTCCCCTCCATCCCCCTTCTCCCCTCCATCTCCCCTCCATCCCCCTTCTCCCCTCCATCCCCCTTCTCTCCTCCATCCCCCTTCTCCCCTTCATCCCCCTTCTTCCCTCCATCCCCCTTCTCCCCTCCATCCCCCTTCTCTCCTCCATCCCCCTTCTCCTCTCCATCCCCCTTCTCCCCTTCATCCCCCTTCTCCCCTCCATCCCCCTTCTCCCCTTCATCCCCCTTCTCCCCTCCATCCCCCTTCTCCCCTCCATCCCCCTTCCCTTCCTTTCCTTTTCCCCTCCATCTGTTAAACTCCCTCAGCCAGAGAGTTGCACATTATATTTCAATAGTTGACCTCTTAATGCTGGATCAGCGCCGCACCGGCAGCGATTTCACACTCAAGATGAAAGGGAAATGAACAGGGAGGACACTGGTGGTGACATGGGGCCCTGACCACGCCAGTGGATGCCACTCTGACCGCTTCACTGCAGCAGCTGCCAGGGCTCAGCTACACCAGGCCGGATAGGGTGTATGGAGAGAGAGAGAGAGGTACAGTAGTACAGACCTGGTAAACTGACACCTAACAGCTCACTGACCCAGCAAAAAAACAAAGAAACTGACCTACAATCACAGTTATTGACAATCTGACCAAGCCAACCACCAACACACAACCTAATGGAGAGAAATTGACACATTGCTTTTACAGTAAAGACCCACTGTATCAGGGAAATGACACAGATGTGTTGGTGTAGCCTCTTAATGTTACGGCTCCTGTGTGTCAAACAAAGAGCATTTCTCTATTCATTAATTCATAGTTGGAAAAATAAACAATAATAGGAAAACAAAAATATGAATATAGACGTAAGAATCTATATGTTATAATTAGTTGAAGCTTTGCATGTTATCATTTATTTTCAGTGTGAATGCGGTTTATGTGTCAGTTTTCTGGAGGAACATCAATTGAATTGACAGTTTGGTGACACAGCCTCTGGGCTTGAGCTCTTCTGAGTAATGTATTACTTAAGTGGCTGTCAGGTTCATAAAGGTGGGGCAAAAGTGTGTAAATAGAGTGTCAGATCATCACCCCATGGAACAGAGGTGAGGAGTGTGTGTGTGTGTGTGTGTGTGTGTGTGTGTGTGTGTGTGTGTGTGTGTGTGTGTGTGTGTGTGTGTGTGTGTGTGTGTGTGTGTGTGTGTGTGTGTGTGTGTGTGTGTGTGTGTGTGTGTGTGTGTGTGTGTGTGTGTGTGTGTGTGTGTGTGTGTGTGTGTGTGTGTGTGTGTGTGTGTGTGTGTATAATGACAGTTCAACCCACCTCACCAGTCCCCAGAGACCTGTGTCTGTCCCCTCCTCTCCTCTGAGTTAAAGGCCCTGGCTCTCTCTGCCTTTCCTGTCTGCTCCTCACTGCTCCCGACTGGGCACAGCTGGAGAGCAGCTCCCTATTCATTCATGAGAAGAGCACCGGATAAATAAAAGGTTCATTACCATGCTAAAGTGTTACTAATGACATGTACTTGCCACCGAGCACCTCAGAAAATCTAATGTGACACACTAGAATGGAAAATCTATTCCGCTGCACTAGGGCCTCCAGCGATGCCGTTGCGTACTCAATGGAAATTTACCTCCGCCTGCCCCCCATTTGTGTCTCTCTAAAACCAATATTTACAATCCCATAGCCATTATGTCCTACCAGGCCCTGTTCACCCGCTGTCACGACCTTCGTATTAGCTGGAAATTGGACTTTGCGAACTTAGCAGGGGAGGAGAGCCTCTTCTCTCAGATGAGAGGGGGCAGCACCAGGGAACCCAGCATGGTGCTGGGGCCATATCATATGGTATTCAACCTCACCTCCCTAAGAAGAGAAATTAATACCCTCTCTCCACCTAACCCACCTCATCACACAGCATTCCATCGTTTGGCAATCCAATGTCACAATGCACAGTGATGTATAGCCTACAAATGGTACACAACTGCTTTCATCATTTTGTATCTATCAACATACTTCATTACTGAAGATTCATCAGGCACTTCTTTGATTTATTCAAGGTGTGTATTGTGAAATTTTAATCACAAAATCTTTTCTTCACAGGTTATAAAAATGTGTCAATAAGCTGGTGCACTTGATAGCCTTATAGAGTTCTATGTCATTAACTTATGTAAATAGGCCTCCTAGCCCAGTGTTTAGCAGCAGCCAGGATGTATGCTAATGTAATTAGCTCATTAAGACAGTTAAATGCCTACTCCAATTTTTGTTACACAAGCAGCGCTGCATGGAGAAAGCTGTGTGGCTGCCATGGTAACAGGGTTTAAGAGTCTTTTATCATGCACTTGAGAGAAATGGTTCACAAGCACATGGTAAAAATACATTCTGACAGACACTTGCCAGCTCCACAGATGTTTAACACAATGTTAATAAATGTTTAAGAAAATTGTATGCAGATATTGTAGAATCTGATAATAAAAATTAAAATGAACGTGTTGCATCAGATCAACTTATCTATCCAAAGTTGCATTATATGACTGTTTTCTTATACAAACTGTGAAATAATGCTTGTATTCTATGTAAAAAATATAGTCCTGTGTAGCTCAGATGGTAGAGCATGGTGCTTGCTATGCCAGGATTGTGGGTTTGATTCCCATGGGGACCAGTATGAAAAAAGTATGAACATGTATGCACTAACTGTAAGTCGTCTCTGGACAAGAGTGTCTGCTAAATGTAAAATGCTAAGAAAGTGGACATAACCTGTGGAAATTATCAATGGGACTAAAAAGAAATGAATATATTCAAAATCATTATACAATTGGATTTGTTATGTTTTATTCACCAATACATCATTATGTGTTCTATTTAATTTTTTATGATATGAACAAACAATTAATTCATAATTAAGCCCACTGTTATTTCATTTCAAATGGTCAACCATATGCAGCTGCCGCTCCTGTCAACAATGAAATAATAGGTGATGTACAGTGAGCAGCCTGGAACATACAGTACAGTATGGTACTCCTCGCCTGTCAGTCTGCTAGCCAGCTGCACGTTGCTGTCCTCCCAGGCCCTCCCGGCCTAGAAGAAGACCTTTTGGTGGAGTCTTAAGGGCCCTCTAATTGAATCAGTGCCCCCATCAGTATCTCAGCAGAGAATCAAATGACTGTTTCCGCAACATGTCTGCCATTTTGACTGATTAATTCATACCACGCCAAACTAAATGTTCTGCTTTGTTTGTCATATTACCACCCAGCTCTGCACTCTCCTCCTCTCTATCAATTTAATGTTTTCTGGCTCTGAGACTGTCTTCATGAAGCATTTCTGGAAAGCTCTAATTTGTTAAATCAAGTTTAGGATGAATCATGACGACTCCTACCTGAGAGTTGCTAATTGGAGAATGTTATAAAACCACTAAAGCAAACATAATTCTCAGAGTATATTAGATTAGCTGTTAATTGCAACTATTTGAAAGATTAAGATTTGGCTGTTAATGTGAACATGTGATTTTCACATAACCCACTTAGAATATTATCAACATATCCTGTCTTGTCTTGCCCAACATGCACACATACATAGAATAATGTAGGGCAGTCCTAGCCATCAGATTACTGTAAGCACCTTCTTTAAAACATATATGATGATATATAAAGAATAAACGTTCAAATAAAAGGTACAAAATACACTGAAACCAAAACAGAAAGTCATATTATTTATTGTAGGTGTGTTACCATTACAGGCATGTTGCTACATTGAAGTAATTGTCTGAAGCGAAAGAGATAACTGTGGCGTAATAGAAGGATTGTCGATTGGTCATACAATTATCAACACCCTCTGGCTCAAAATCATTCTGCCATTTTGTTATTGTAACCTGGAGACTTACAGTAAGAGAACTCTCAAGGCTAAATAATATTTATGCATAGCTCCTACCTAAATGTAGGAGGACGTTTTCACCACTCTCAGATTTGGTAACACTTGGGAGTGATTTTCTCCTGGTTTTGGATTCCCACCCTCCATCCCTACACTAAGAGGCGACAACTTCAAAAGCCTATTTTCAGCAGCATGGCACCACAGGTTCCTAATTATGCCCATAATGGAAGGTAACTATGCTCTGTGCTGTTGCCGCCAGCATCTGCCAGAGGGGATATCTACCCCTCCACCCCTCTGCTGTGCCGAGGACTATGAGTGTATTTAGCATTGTGTGTGTGTGCCAGTGTGTGTGTGTGTGTGGGAGAGAGAGAGAGAGAGAGAGAGAGAGAGAGAGAGAGAGAGAGAGAGAGAGAGAGAGAGAGAGAGAGAGAGAGAGAGAGAGAGAGAGAGAGAGAGAGAGAGAGAGAGAGAGAGAGAGTTAGCTTGGCACACTCTTCTCCCCTTGGTTAACAGGCACAATAAGAAGATCACGAGGAGAATGAGAAACGCTCAGTGTTGGTTAAACTCTCTGTGTGTTGTAAGATCACAGAACTTAAATGACAGCCAAGGAAAACATTTTCCCAAGTGCTTCCTTAGGGTCCAATAAACCACATTATACACTCTAGCCAGGCAGTTCATTTAGGCTTATATGTGGGGACCTCCACTGAACACGGCAACAAGATCTCACAGTCAAACTGCACAATTAGACAATTAGACATACACGCTTCTCCAAAAGTCAAACGTCAAATTTCGAAGTATTTTTGACACCCTGGGTTGACTGCTCGTCAAATCAAATCAAATGCCGGATACAACAGGTGTAGACTTTCTTTACCATAAAAGAATGAAGCTATATACAGAGAGTACCAGTGTGTAGGGGTACAGGGTATTTGAGATAGATGTACATAAAGGCAGGGTAAAGTGACTATATAATAATAAGAGTAAGAATAAATAAATAAATAAATAAATAACAAGAGTAGCAGCAGTATATGATCAGTGGAGGCTCCTCAGAGTAGTATGGCTATCCAACACTGGAACTCTTCCAAGTCAAGGTAAGCTTTTTTGTTTAATAAATGTATTGCCACTGGGGCCCGCCGGTGTAACTGCTAAACTGCTTGCTGACTGTACACTGCACTGCATGATTGTAGCGGGTTTACTAACGTGTTAGTTCTAGTAGCTATGTTGACTATGACGTAAGCTAATATGGTGAAAACGATGTAGGCTGTGTGCAGCTGTTAGTGATTATGATAGGAAGGTTTGGCTTGGAAAGTGTCAGGACTCTAGACTCCTCTATGAGAGTGGGGAGTTCAGTCAGGAACTGACAGGCGAGGTCGGGCTAACTTTATGTTTTGTGTGTTGATCCCCAATTGGAGGCAGCTCAGGCAGTGCGGTGTTTCATTGTGGGTTCTTGTGTATGCTCTGTTTGGTTCATGCCAGTGCATGAGTCTAGGTGCTTATTCAGTGTAGATACATTATAGCTTGTAGGGCGAGTGCGTGTATCCTTGTGATTGTATTCCAGCACGTGTAAATACGCTTTTGTTTTGTGTTTGGAGAGACCTTCTCATTAAAGAACATGTCTCATCGCAACTCCTTGTTCCTTCCAACCCTCGCACCGTGACAGAAGAACACACCACCACAGGAACAAACATGTACAGAGAGAGGAGGTGCACTACTCTCCAAGGAGATGGGAGATCGATGACCCCAGACCATGGACGGAGAGGGGTTATCAGGAAGGATAGAAGAGGAGCACCTCCGAGCCCTCTCTCCACTCCCGGACGAGGAGTCCGGAAAGCGACGCCGCCAACGAACAACAAGGCTGCGATCAAAGAGGCAAGGCAATCAAACAGCCCCTAGCCAAGCCCAAACCATCGTCGGAGAGGGGCTATGGGGCTGGTCAGGGAGGCTGGACGAGGAGCCCCTGCCCCTCTCTTCGCGGGGCAACGCCTCTCCAAACAGGGGAACTTCAATTCGGGCTGCCTTGGGATGGCGAGGAGGAAGATATCCTACCACTGCGCCTGCCTACGGTGGATAATCGAGAGACAACTGACGGGTTTTCTGATCGGCCCAAAGAAGAGCTGGCGAGGTGGTGGAGAGCCTGGATAGCTCTCCCACCCCAGAAGACACCAGACCCGTTCTTCAAGCTGATGGAGGTGGAACCTAGTCTTGAGTGCCGACTGGCATTGCTCAAGGAGCGGCTGAATCCATTGTATTCGAGCCCGGAACCGGTGAGGAGTCCAGCTCCGAGGACGGAGCCGCACGATGCACCGGTGACCACTGCTATTCCATGGTTGGAGTCAGCTGAGCTGTCCTGTGCACCGGTGCCCAGCCCGGGACCGAGGTGCAGCACGACTTCGAGGACAACGCCCTCTACAGTCCAGCTTTCGGGCTGGAGCCTCCTGTTGTGCCGGTGGCCAGTCCGGGACCGGTGAGCAGTCCTGAGCTGGGGTTGGAACTCCTCTTGGCAGTGCCAGCTCCACGTAGCAGACCTCCAGTGTGCCTCTCCAGCCCGGTACGACCTTTGCCGGCTCCACGCACCAGACCTCCGGTGCGACCTTCCCAGCCAGGAGCCCCCAGTGACGGTCCACAGCTCGTAGCCCCCAGTGACGGTCCACCGCACAGGAGTCTCCAGTGACGGTTCACCGCCCGGAGCCTCCAGTGACGGTCCACAGCCCGGAGCCTCCAGTGACGGTTCACAGCCCGGAGCATCCTGTGACGGTTCACCACCCGGAGCCTCCAGTGACGGTCCACAGCCCAGAGCCTCCAGTGACGGTTCACAACCCGGAGTCTCCCAAGACAGTTCACAGCCCGAGGTCTCCAGTGACGGCGTCCAGCCCAGCTCTATGGCTGGAGCCTTCCACTGCACCGGTGCTCAATCCGGGACCTGCAGATAACCCAGATCCAGGTCCGGAGCTCTCTACTGCGCCGGTGCCCAGTACAGAACCGGCATCCAGCCCAGCTCCATGACCGGAGCCTTCATCTGCACCGGGGCCCAGTCCGGGCATGGCGTTCAGCGTAGCTCTGAGGCCTGACTACAGTGCCAGAGTTTCCTACTGAACCGGCACCCAGTCCGGGGTCGGGGTCGGTATTCAGTCCAACTCCATGGCCGGAACCCTCCTCTAAGCCGGTGCTCATTCCGGGGCCGGCATCCAGACGAGCTCAGCGGACCAAGCCGCCCTCTGCACCGGTTCCCAGTCCAGGATCGGTGCCCAGCTCAGCTCAGCTGCGGTTTCGGATCTTCCCTCAGCGCCGGTGCCCAGTCCAAGACCGGTAGCCAGCCTTGCTCTAGAGCCCGAGCCGCCTGCTGTGGTGGTGCCCAGTACGATGCCAGGGTCAAGACAGGACTTGGTACCAGAGAGACGGATCCTGGCCAAACTGCTGGCCATCATGGACAACGTCACCCACCCTCTGCACGCCATGGTTATGACGCAGAGGAGCACCTTCAGTCACAGACTGATCCCACCACGGTGTGCCAGAGAGCGCTACAGGAGGTCCTTCCTGCGGCGGCTATTAGACTATATAATGTCTCACCGGGGTGCCGTCGGCAACATAGATCTGGAACTGTTGGGGTGCTAGGACCTAGTTTAACAATTATGCATCCATCCGTGAGTAACTCTGGTCCGTCATCACTCATTCACTTAGGACCTATTTATTCATGCAGGTCTGTATATTCATACTCATGTACAGTTGTTATATCATATCACGTGCAATATTGCTAGTAATTCTTGGACCTAACTTATGTAGGCATTCACTCAGGAATGCATATTAGTATCCTGTCAGTTGCACCTTTTCTCATTGCTTTTAGTATATCGAATGTGCAATACGTGCAGTTGTCTGTAATTAAACCCTGCGCACTAAGGACTGTATTTTAAGGGAATTACTATTATTACCCCAAATTATATCATACACACATTTAGCTATTTAAGTATCTCTTCCTGTCATTTACCTGTACAGTTTGTGTAACCATGCAAGTATTCACTTACCTGTTCATTTAGACAGTCTGTCTATTAAGTAAACTATTATTACCTCGCTCATATCATATGCATTTTTAGCTACTGAAGTATTTCTCTGCCATCGATCTGTATAGTATAGTTAACCATCCAACATCCACCAATGTATAGTGTACATATTCAGCCAACCACCCATACTATGCTATGTCTTTTTTATAGCTTTTATTTTTTTGCACTCCAGATATCTTGTATTTCTATACTTTGTCATACTGCCGCTCTATGTATCATGTACCGTGTATCTGTCTTTTGTGTACTTTCGTTGTGGCATTTTGCACCTGCCCTGTGTTTTGTTGTTGTAGCTGCTAGACAAAGAAATGTCCCCCTCTGGGATAAATAAAGTATCTATCTATCTATCTATCTATCTATCTATCTATCTATCTATCTATCTATCTATCTATCTATCTATCTATCTATCTATCTATCTATCTATCTATCTATCTATCTATCTATCTATCTATCTATCTATCTATCTATCTATCTATCTATCTATCTATCTATCACACACAGCCCCAAAGGAGGGGTCCAAGTACGTTGGTGAACAGGGAGTACAGGAGGGGTCTAAGGACGCACCCCTGAGGGGCCCCCGTGTTGAGGGTCAACATGGCGGAGGTGTTTTTGCCTACCCTCATCACCTGGGGTCAGCCCGTCAGGAAGTCCAGGGAGGTGTTCAGTCCCAGGGTCCCAAGTTTGATGATGAGCTTGGAGGGGACTATGGTGTTGAACACTGAGTTGTATTCTATGAACAGCATTCTCACATAGTTATTTCCCCCGTTTGTCCAGGTGGGAGAGGGCAGTGTGAAGTGCAATTGAGATTGCGTTATCTGTAGATCTATTTGGCTTGTATGCGAATCGGAGTGGCTCCAGGTTGACTGGGAGGGTGGTGTTGATGTGTGTCAAGCCTTTCAAAGCACTTCATAATTACAGATGTGAGTGCTACAGAGTATAGTCATTTAGGCAGGTTACCTTGGAGTTATTGGGAACAGGGACAATGGTGGTTAGCTTGAAACATGTTGGGATTACTGACTGGGACAAGGAAGATTGAAAATGTAATTTACGACACTTAACCTGTTTAAGTTTTACACACATTGGCCATGGAGAGAAAGATCACACAGTCATCCGGAACAACGGGGGCTTTCATGCAATACTTTTTTGATTGCCTGAGATAATGAATGGGCTGGAGAGCACGCACACACACACACACACACACACACACACACACACACACACACACACACACACACAATATAATCATGTGATACCCCAGGAAGAGTAGCCACTGCATGTACAATAGCTTATGGGTATCCTAATAAACTGAACTAAATCATGATGCTATGCAGCACTTGCATTCAATCAATCATCAATCAAAATTATTTTATAAAGCCCTTAGTGGCCAGATTGTTGATCAGTTCATTGGGTACATACAGTATATGTTTGCCAGACTGATGGATAATCAGACAGGATAGAGCACACAAAAATACGTTCATAAATATGTTCAAGGATGACCAGCAGGGTCAGATTATTATTGCAGACGACACAATAGTGGTATGAAGTGGCCTTATTACCAACAACAACGAGACAGCCTACAGGGAGGAGGTGAGGACCCTGGTGGAGTGGTGCCAGGAAAATAACCTCTCCCTCAATGTCAACAAAACGAAAGAGCTGATCGTGGACTTCAGGAGACACACTTCAAGACCCATAGTCAGATTACTTAGTTAGCTGGTTGTCTTTGTAGCGGGGGAGTGAGACGATCAAGTGACAGCTTCGCAAGAAAAGCACAATGTTGCCGCCTCCACTCAACTCTCGTTTTCTTGCCTGACAGACAACTACAGAGTTAGATAATGTTAGCTAGTAAGTTATGAAGTTAGTACAGTTTCCAAATGAATAGCACCGGTAAAAACAGGACTAAACAAGGAACTTGTTAGCTGGCTATGTAAACAAATACCACTGCGCAGGCTTCTACCATAACACAACAGCTAAGCAAGCTCTCAAATAATTGGAAAACGAGGCAATGTATAGCCTATGAATATCTGTAACTAGCAAACATAACCTAAGTCCAACAGATGAACACAAATGACTCTAATCTATATTTTGTGGCTGGTTAGCTGGTTGTCTGTATAGCTAACGTTAGGTAGTGAAAGTGACAGCTTGACGTTTCACAAGCGCAGCACACATTTACAGTCAAACAACTTTTCTAGCTAGCCTGACAGACAAACCTGACAGTTAGCTAGCTAGCTATAGCAAGCAGCTTGGGTCGTTTCCATATGAATTATTTGGGTAGAAACAAGACTAAACAAGCAACTAGTTTGCTGACTATACAGGGCCTACAGCTAAACACTGCTCCACCGCTGATGTGCTCGCCTGTATCAACCCGGTGATCATGACAGGACTGGCTAACAGCTGTTCCCCAAGTCTCACATCATCAAACATCGACATTACCAAACATATACAGTGTATCTGTTGTTTACTTATTTCACTCACTTCTACATCATCATCTCTTTCAAAGTACAAGGACGTGTCTGAATCCATATCACCACCCAACATTCATACAGCCTCTTGCACAGTGAAAAGTTTTGAGAAAGTGGGAAAAAAAGTAATATGACAGCACACCTTTCCAGTTTCTGGTTGTTAGCAAGTTGATTTAGCAGCGGTCTAAGGCACTGAATCTCAGCGCTAGAGGCGTCACTACAGACACCCGAATCCAGGCTGTATCAGGCTGACCGTGATTGGGAGTCCCATGGGCGGCGCACAATTGGCCCAGCGTTGTCCAAGTTTGACCGGTGTTGGCCGTCATTGTAAATAAGAATTTGTTCTTAACTGACTTGCCTAGTGAAATAAAGGTTAAATAAAAAATTCAATAAAATAAATACAAAAATATTGACAAATATTTATTATTGTTAGAAAAACAGGGCAGTTCGCGGCCACTATAGTAATTTAAAGAACGGCCGTTAATGGCCGCTATGGGTTCTAAAAGGATATATGTTAATTGTTAAAGTTTGGGACAGGCTTAAAAAAATATATACATTACGAGTGTCCACCACTGGGATCGAACACACAACCTTCTGTTCCAGTATCATGGGATTAGTTCCAGCATCATGGGATTAGTTCCAGTGTCATAGGATTACGCCCATTTTGGGATTACGCCCAGAGTCATGGGATTATGCCCAGAGTTATGGGATTACGCCCATCCGCCACCCGTGTCCACTACACCCTAGCAAACCCCAAGCCTACTTGAAGGTAATAGCGCTCACTGTTGCCCCTAGTGGCCGAATTTGAAGGCATTTGCAGACGTCCTCAGGATACGGATAGACGTCCAATTTCAAAGTTACTTTTCAGCGATCTGCCCAAACACACTGCAGTGCATCTGTGAATGAGAGATGAGAAAATGTTCTGTATGAGTGGTCTAGTTGCTACGAGAGAGGAGTATAGACACAGAGATTAAACATACTCTTGAACATGTTACTATTGCACATGATGATATCTACAGTATAAACCGGTCCTTGGATATAGGCCTACAATGTACATATACAGGCACAATCCTAATTTACATCATTATCAAATTATGTATATACAATTATTGCGCATGAGAAGCTTTGGCTCAGCATGTGGTTGTGTAGCAGTATTCCTCTACCCTTTTCCCCAAAGGTCAGCCTTATACCTCACACTGACTGGCTTCCTCCGGACATTTAGTTGAGAAAGGAGCCCATGACAAATCCAGATAAAGGTGGAGGGCTGAAACCTGTTACAGTCAGCTTCTCACCTGGATCATAAGAGCTCCCACTCAGGCCATGCAAACCAATCCCTTCTCTTTCTCTCCCCAGCCATCTAGGATCCTCCTGTATAGTCCCTCACAAAGGCCTGGTATAAAGTCCCCTTCGTGTTTGCTTATTGAGTTACCTGTAGCTAAGCTCTGAGTGAGCACACACAATGGCAGGCGGTAATGACGGTGCAGGTCCTAACCCCTCGTCCCCGGACCATTCCCCCAGCCTAATTTCCTCACAGCGGCTGCTATTTCACAGCTGTTAGCCAGTGACTCTCTTTGTCGTGATTAGGGACAAATTAATAGATTACCTCCTGGTAATCAGCTTTCATTAGGCCTGTCAAAGCGCCAACTCCATTCGCTTACCGCCACTGGACACGGGGCGATCACCTCCCAGCCTCGAGACACTACAACAGGCAGGCTGCATGAGGAAGTGCTGTCCACTGCTCTCCACTGCTGTGTCTGTGTCCTCGGTGTGGCTAAAGAGAGGGTAACCAGGGCATTAGCACGCTCCTCATTGGCACAAGTGCTAGTAATGTGGGCAATAGCAGCAGTGCTCCATGTGGCGCTGCTAGATGATGGTCATTGTGGGAATGGTATAAAGACTGGTCTTTCTGCTGGGCTGTAATTGGGCCCCGCATGTTTCAAATGGACTGTGAAACGTAAGGGGGGTCAAATAATAGATTTTCCTCCGAATACAGAATCCAGGGTAGGGCTGTGTCATTTACAAGAGCAGTTCAAACCTGGCTGGACTGAATGGCAGGCATATCTGAGAATAGTTCCCAGGGGCTCAGACAGAGATAACACACACCTGAGACCCTGGAGCAGACGACCAGTCCAGACACTCCACTACGGACAAGGCTGCAGAGATGCACACACACACACACACACATACACTAACACTTTCTCCCCTACCTTCACATGCAGTAAGATTAGAAAAACAGGTCAGGATTATTTTGAATAATTCTGACTTTTGAATAATTCTGACTTAAATATTTGGCCTATTCAGTTTGTTTAAATTACATTGACCAAAATGAACCAACTCATCTCTCTTCCAGTAAGTTAATGTGACAGACAGAGGAAGTAATTTCAGGATGCAGATTATCCTCCAAAATCCTGTTGCATTGTGCATGACCACCCCCACCTGCTGGAGAGACAGAGAGGATTGGAATGGGGATGTATGGGGTGGGATGATGAGATGGGGATAAAATGTGGAAGGTTGTAAAACAGGACATAATCTCGCCCTCTACATATTTAGTGATTGTTCTCCACTGGAGCCCTTGGCAACTCAGACAATAGCTGTATGTTAGCCAACCTAATCTAATTTAACTGACCAATGTAACAACAACAAATACTTTAATTTACTGTGCCAACATTAGGCTCAAAATACAAACAAAAGCTAACTGGAAAAATCCCATTGCTAACCCATCTTTATGGAGAAAATCAGTTTCACCTCCGATTTGATGATTTTCATGTCAAGCTAAAAACTAAATGGTGATTGTCCAATCTCTATAATTGGAATTTATGGGACTGCTTTTTTACTGCTTGCTGTTTAGCTTTCTCAAGGCATGCTTTGCCAAAAATTGTGGTTGGTGGTCAACTTTAATCCAAGTGAAAATTGTATATTGCAACAATACATTTATATTGTACACAGTGCCCTGTGCTTTTGTTATGCATGTTAGAAATTGCATCAAACAATTTTCAAAATCTATTTTACCATCAAGACAATGGACACAAATTAAATTTATTCAAACCCATATTGTCTTAGAGAGGGGCCTGTGTTTGCATGAAGGCAATTACAGTGGGATTTGATGTTTTGATGTGCCCAGAATATCCCAGCTTCAGATCAGGAGCTGGGTGCCCCATTAATACCACATATGGGAAACCCAGCTGTGATCAGAATTGGAAGAGCGAGAGGGGAAATCGATTTCATTTGCAGGATTATTGGTGGAACTGGGAACTGGTTTGTATGAAACATAAAGTCTCATTCCAGAGATAGATCGAGAGGTCTGGAGTGTTTGTTTTATTCAATGAATATAGAATATTCTGTTGTATGTGCCCCCCTTTAATTCTACAAAATGATTTTATCAAATATTGGAATAAATCATCATTGTCACTTAACTGAAAGCTTATGTCACACATTTGGATTGAATCATGGGTAAATATTATTGTGTTGTTGTTTATTTCATTTATTTTTTACCTTGGCCATTAAAAGTTACACTATATGACGAGAAGTATGTGGGCAATGGGCATTAATATGGAGTTGGTCCCCTCTTTGCTGCTATAACAGCCTCCACTCTTCTGGGAAGGATTTTCACTAGATGTTGGAACATCGCTGTGGGGACTTTCTTCCATTCAGCCACAAGAGTATTAGTGAGGTTGGGCACTGATGTTCAGCTATTAGGCTTGGCTTGCAGTCAGTGTTCCAATTCATCCCAAAGGTGTTCAATGGGGTTGAGGTCAGGGCTCTGTGCAGGCCAGTCAAGTTCTTCCACACCGATCTCGACAAACCATTTCTGTATAGACCACGCTTTGTGCACAGGGGCATTGTAATGCTGAAACAGGAAAGGGCCTTCCCCAAACTGTTGCCACAAAGGAAGCACAGAATCGTCTAGAATGTCATTGTATGCTGTAGCGTTAAGGTTTGCCTTCACTGGAACTAAGGGGCCTAGCCCGAACCATGAAAAACATCCCCAGACCATTATTACTCCTCCACCAAACTTTACAGTTGGCACTATGCACTGGGGCAGGGAGGATTCTCCTGGCATCTGCCAAACCCAGACTCGTCCGTCAGACTGCCAGATGGTGAAGCGTGATTCATCACTTCAGAGAACACGTTTCCACTGCTCCAGAGTGCACCGCTCTAGCCGACGCTTGGCATTGCACATTATGATTTTTGGCTTGTGTGCGGCTGCTCGGCCATGCAAACCCATTTCATGAAGCTCCCGACAAACAGTTAATGTGCAGATGTTGCTTCCAGAGGCATTTTTACACACAGCCGATTTTTACTCACTACGCGCTTCACCACTAAGCGGTCCCGTTCTGTAAGCTTGTATGGACTACCACTTCATGGCTGAGCCGGTGTTGCTCATAGACGTTTCCACTTCACAATAGCAGCCCTTACAGTTGAACGGGGCAGCTCTAGCAGGGCAGAAATTTGTCGAACTGACTTGTTGGAAAGGTGGCATCCTATGAAGGTGCCACATTGAAAGTCACTGAGCTCTTCAATAAGGCCATTCTACTGCCAATGTTTGTCTATGGAGATCGCATGGCTGTGTGCTCAATTTTATACACCTGTCAACAACGGGTGTGGCTGAAATAGCCAAATCCACTAAATTGATGGGGTGTCCATTTACTTTTGTATATATTGTGTATCTGTGGTATTACAGTATTTCACATGCAACCCTTGCCAATGATATGAGATAGACATTTTGGCAACGAAGAGAGAACTACCATGTCCCTCCTCTCCCTTGTCCTCCACCTGTTAACTGGGGTGTTAGGAAATATTCAGGCTGGTTTAGTGGGGAGGTGCCACTGTTCACTATACATGAAATACTACAGTATCAGGGCCTGCATGGCAAGATGAGAGAGAGAGAGGGAAGACTTTCCCAGGCTTCTGACAGCACAACAGCTGGGTCCATACACTCCACTCCCTCCTTTCTTTCCTCCATCCCCTCTCTCTCTCTCTCTCTCTCTCTCTCTAGCTCTCTCTCTGATCCATCCTCCCTCTCTCTCTCTCTCTCTCTCTCTCTCTCTCTCTCTCTCTCTCTCTCTCTCTCTCTCTCTGATCCATCCTCTCTCTTTCTTTCTCTCTCTCTCTCGCTCTCTCTCTCTTTGTGCCCAGTGCCAGCTCTTTGTACTCTATTTCCCACATGCATGAGACAGAAGTGGGAGTGATGCCATGCCAGGTGGGTATAGCTTTGCAGTGGTGACAACAGGGGTTTTACACAGCACATGCCCCTACAGACATTGGGGACATTATGAAACAATAAACTTAACAGGCACTCTTCTAGACAGCACTTTCTCTGAGGTGTCTACATACTTTACAGGTACAGTACTGTCAGTCTAAAGGCAGCCTCATGACAGAGAAACTGAATAGCTGGCCAGTGCGCATGTAAGATTTGGCTCTGGGTGCTGAGATTAGTGTGAAGGTACCGTACCTGTAAAATATGTTGAGACCTGCAGACAGTGTTCTCTGTACAAATGCCTGTAAGTTTCTCCTTTCATAATGGTCACATTTGTGAAGTTCTAGTATTGAGGTGGTGGAGATTCAGAAAGGTGTGGGTCTTGGGGGTTGTTGGTCTTTCTTCCTCATTTCATTTCCTTTGTTGAGAGCAGATGTTGTGAGTGTTCCAGAGTCAGTTGTTGAGAGCAGATGTTGTGAGTGTTCCAGAGTCAGTTGTTGAGAGCAGATGTTGTGAGTGTTCCAGAGTCAGTTGTTGAGAGCAGATGTTGTGAGTGTTCCAGAGTCAGTTGTTGAGAGCAGAGGTTGTGAGTGTTCCAGAGTCAGTTGTTGAGAGCAGATGTTGTGAGTGTTCCAGAGTCAGTTGTTGAGAACAGATGTTGTGAGTGTTCCAGAGTCAGTTGTGGGCAGTGTAAAAGCAAGCCTACACATGTTACTGTCAGCATACCATTACAGCTGGAGAAAGAAGTTATGTCATCAAGGGACAGCTGGCTCCAATATATAACACTGTAAAAATGTGTGTGAGCTGACTGGGGTGTAACCATTAGTCCTGTTTTGTTGTTGCACATTGTCCTTATTATCCTAAACCTTGGAGGGGCACACATTCACGCACGGACATACATAGCACATGCATGCACGCAAAAAATGCGCACACAGTTTTTTCAAGGAATTGATCCCACTTCCACTCCTCTTTGTTTGCCAAGTTTGTTTAAAGGGGTAATGATTATTGGTTCAGCTAACTAGAAATAGGCTTGGTGCAGATGATAAAGGAAATTGCAGAATTCCAGCATGCAGGCTCAGTATTTTGAGAGGGCGAAAGCTGAGTCAAGTGACAGCAGGCCTTTGCTGTGAGTGAGGGGCCCTTGTTTTGATATGGGCCCGCTATAGGCTAGGTGAAGAAAGAGAGAGAGAAAGAAAGAGATGTAAAGAGGGCCCCTGTCCGGGAGAAATAGCTGAAGCTTCGTTATGGGGCTTAAGTCTCCATCCATTCTAATAAAAAACACTTAAGCCAAACAGCCCCCCTCGCGCTTTCTCTGCGTCTGGTCCTGGGAGTTACCTGGAGGCGCTCCACAAAGCCTATTTAATAATGCTCTCCTGCAAGCACTGCGCCGTCACATGGATTGCTGGCTGGAGAGAGGGCCTGGGGTTGCACTGGTGCACTCTGGGGAAAAGGAGGCCCGTACTGGGCTTAAGGCAGTGTTGTGGTGAGTGTATAGGAAAGCTAAATGTATCTGTCTTAACAGTCACCGTGTTTATTCATGAGTCAGATTTCATGTTCGATACAGTATTGATCCCCCCACCTCTATGGATATTTAAGCGCTGTACAAATGCAGTACAACAAAATACTATTCAAGAAATACTGTAACTACTGTAAGTAGTCCTTAGCTATTTTCTGCTTACACCTTGATATACTGTAAATGGGAGAACCACTTGCACAGTAATGAAAGACTTGTGAGGTTGTCACTGTTTAACTGGAATGATAAGTAGCATTACTTATTTGTTTTGCCTGATGTTTGACTGTGGATAATGCAGACAATCAACAGGAAGAGGAGGTAAACATATTATACATTACAGAGAGCCACCTCGCTCCTAGTCCTGATCCTGCTGCTGCTACTGCTGCTACTGCTGCCGCCACTTTGGGTTATGTTCAGAGTAAAGTACTTTAAACAGGGACCATGCAGCACTGTAGACTGCAGACCTCCTTTTGTATATGAAGTAAACAGCAGCATACTTTTATGGCAACTATACTGAACATTTTTTTCAATAATTTGTTCAATGGTATTGTTTTGCAAAATACAGACAAGCTTGAATAATACAAGAAAATTCTAAATATTGTAGGAGAGAATGGAGTGTTCTATGCTTAAACTCTTTGTTGAGGTTGTCTTTTCCATGTCCTCAAACCTTAAGGTGAAGATCCATGACTTTTATTTTAATCTCAAAGCGTCTCAGAGCCCAGCAAACAAACTGTTGTATGGATGTACCATTGATTTCACATTCACACGTCCAGACTTAAAGGGACTATGGGATTGCCCATGAATCCCAAATCTGTGTGCAACCAACCCACAGTCTGTCAAGACGACATCTACTCTCTTCTGTAAACTGGCAAGATTATTCACTCAACAGGATCTACTTCCTTTCATCCTGCGAACTGCAGGCCAATCCGGCCGCTGACAGCCCAGTGATAGCATACACATGGAAATGAAGTGGAGTTGTGGAGTGGAATGGTTCTGTTTGTCAAACACAGCAGGGCCGGCTGGCTGAATGTGGAGTCTGAGTCCTCGCAGTACAGTACAACGCGTACTACGTCTAATTACTCAAGACAATGTACACCACACAGCTAAATCTGGTACACACAGTAACACAGCTCATTACTTAAACATCCATATAGGCCTACTGTTATAATAAAAGTAACACTCACACTCCTATACCGTACACCTGCAGTAATAGTTTTAAGACAAATCATTGTATAGTTATGCATGGAAGAAACTAAAGCAGAACTCTACATTTTGACCTGGAAAGTGAAATGGCAGAGCTGGCAAACGCAAAAGTGATAACTACACTATCCATCAGATTCCACCATTGGGGGAGAAAATCACTTTTGACCGTCTCTGAAAAATTGACCGTCTCTAAATAATGATTTAGGTCTATTTGCAAGTTTTTCTCTCCTCCCTCTTATCAGTAAACCAAGCATAGTCCTCCTTTCTTCGGGGTTGAATGAAAAGCCCCAGCTCTTTTTTTGTGAATCAAGGCAGAGGAGAGGCCTTGTCCTGGACTGATTCATGTCCACAATACTAGCGGAATGTTATGCATGGATAATTGATTGTGGGAGCAGCATGGCCACTGTTGGATCTTGATGGTGCTGCCGAAATGTCACCTTACTGATGTTACAGCGTTGCAGATATTAAAGGCACTGCTCTCAAAGGCTTCCATCCCAGCCTCGTCCTCTCCCACTGTGTCTGGGAAGACAGCACTCTTCTGTTTGTCAGGGTTTCATTACAGACTGGCTCATCTCACATGGCCTTATCTGCACAGGACAGTGCACCCGTTTCGAGAAGAAGCATTGAACATTTCCAATCATAGGAAATCACCTTTCTCTTTTAAGTGGAAATCAAAAGTATGGGAATAGTAAGAAAAAACAGACGTAATTGAGATACCACTGTATCTGTCACTGTATAGGTAGTTTATATCCAAATGCCAGAAAAATTACATTCCTAGCTGAAATTGTTCATTCCAACAATAATAAAAACAGCATTAATTTCAGGAAAATATTTGTATGCTAGCTTTGAAAAGTTGTTGAGGGAAAATTGTTTGAAAATGTTTTAGAAATTGAAGTCACGTTTACTATAAAGAAGTATACGTATTAAGTGCGAGGAATCCAGTTAATTTGAGCTTGAGTTAGTGGATAGAATACCAAAAGCATGGCAGGGACTGGTAAACTATGTTAATCTATAAGGCTTATACTGGTAAAAATAGAATAAACCTGCATGCCTCTTCCCTTGCATAAAGCCCCTGAAATGCTGGTTGAGCTCAACCAGTTCCAAAGAAAGTAAAAAACTGTATTTTAACCCAAAATGTCAGCTCCTATCAATAATAGCTGGGGTACCTGGTGTAGAGCCATCTTACATACAGACATGCTACTCAATGAGGTAATATGTATGACATTTAATGTGATCAACATTTTTATAAAGTCAATCTATACTATATGCTCTACTGTGAACAGGAAATAAAGAGAGGAAGTGAATTGAGGCCTGTTTCCCTGCCTCTCAAATAGACTTCAATCAACATTTAGAAGCATACGCTTTGTCATATAATCAAATGTGAATAAACATGTATTAACAGAATTTGGCCTTTCCTACACATACGCTGGGTCTTAATGGTGTGTGAATCCTCACTAGCGTGACTGAGGTAAAAAACAAACAGCTTGAGGAGGGGAAAGGACCCAAACCAGACAGGCCGGGAGAAGCCATAATATTAGGGTTTTGTAGTGGAGCAGAAGGAAGGAGAGCATTGATAGTCACCATATGTGTGTCACCATATGTGTGTAGTGCATAGACTGGCGGTATACAGTAAATTACATTACTTAACCCACAACATGAGCCTACTAAGAGATGTACGTAACGTGGCCTGAGACAGCTATCGTGTGAAAAGTGGGCCGCTGGGTTTGAGAGCTATGCCCTAATCTGTCACACTGTGTTTTGCAGGAGTAACATGGTAGCAGCAGCTGCATGGTTCACCTGTCCTGTACCGTACACGGCTCTTCATCAACCCTGGCTCTCTCCTCTTCATCTGTCCTGTACCGTACACGGCTCTTCATCAACCCTGGCTCTCTCCTCTTCATCTGTCCTGTACCAAACACGGCTCTTCATCAACCCTGGCTCTCTCCTCTTCATCTGTCCTGTACCAAACACGGCTCTTCATCAACCCTGGCTCTCTCCTCTTCATAAGTCTGAATCTTTAACTTGTGTATAATTAAATGAATCTCACATGTAAAACTTTTCTAACGTGACAACATTTACAAGATCCCAGTCCCACTGTTTTGCAGACATGTATGGTTTTCCATTTGTTTAAGTCCACAGTGATTTCAGAATGATATGCATGTGACCTCCATCAAACCCAGTCCCTAGGTTAACAGCAACAGTTATGTACTCTAATACAAAACAAAACCACATGTTAATTAAACATGCTTTCTCACTGCACAGGAAGAATGTTGTCAGAAACCCTGGACAATCTAGCGGATAGAGAATTAAATTGTTTTTTCGCAGACATTTCCTTGGTTAAGGGTAGATAATCACAGTACTTAAACCACTTGTCACTCTGTGCCTCTCTAACGTCAATATTATGAATGCACCCACTCAGAGTCTATCAGCGAGCCACAGAGTACCCCATGAGAGAGGAGAGAGAGAGCAGACCTGAGGAAAGTACAGACCTGGGAGACCCCATCAGAGAAGAGCAGGGTCGGGGAGCGGCCCGTGGGCATGGCCTCTCTCTCTGGCACCACTTCGTTAAGCACGCAACATTAATCCTGCCTGTGTCTTTATTACCCTCTCTTTGGAAGAGCAGGCTGGGGCTGGCTGGGGTTGGGGGGTACTGCTACAGGGACCCGTCATCAGCATTAGTGTTTGAAGATAGGCCATACTGAATGGCATTGGGGGATCTAATGGAGGCAGAGAGAGAGACTCACAGAAAGATAGACTACAGAAAAGGGGATAGAAAGAGAGAGTGAGATAGGCAGAGTGTTACTTGTACCCCCCTCAAAATAGTTTGGGGGGGGCATAGTCTGAGGGCAGGGAGATTATTGCATCCAGAGATGGCTCTAGGGTAATTGTGTGTTTGAGTTGTTACACTTACACTCTAATCAAAACAGCACATTCATGAGCTGCTGACTCAATTTGCAATATTGTCTCAACCTGTTCCCAACTGAATTTAAATGGATATCTTTTAGAACATAAAAGCTTGGAAAATAGTTGTTTATGTGAGCGGTAAAATTGTATTCATTTAAACGTTTCCCTGTTTGACCTGATGATAACTAATATGTTGTTAATAACTTATGTTAGACTAAGGGAGTGACCTTTTGTCCTGGAAAGGAGTTTTATTGAATAGTATCCGTTGGACTGCACACAATAACACTGCCAATATTGAAGTTCTGAAATCCAAGTTCTCTGAAATCGAGGTTGCTTGTTGGCGCCATCTTGTAACTCTTGAACGGCCATTCTCTAACGCAGGTGTTTAACATTCACTCACAGTCACCTTGTTCCTCGGATTCAACCACACACAGGCCACCTGAACACTTGATATCATCGTTGAGATGATATCAAGATTATATGCTTGTCACTCATCACCTGTTCTTGTGGCTCACAATGCGTGAAACAGACACAAGATAAAGCCTGAGCACAGATGGGCAGATAAAATGTCCATAAATATTCATCCCATCTTCAACTGTAGTGCTACAAGCCCTTCAGAACGGTCTTTTACTGAATGGGAGGGAAAACTCAACCAAGAGAACTTACCATAGAGTTGATGTATGATCTGAATCACACCACCACAGTTTGACTGAAATGTAGCAATTCAATACGTTTACAAAAATCTTCTCAAACGTTTAAATCTCTCCCCACAGAACCAATTTGACTGTGACCATTTTGTGGCACCTCTTTCCTGAGAATCTGAGGCAGGGTTTGCTGCTGTATATCTTCACCGAACAGGGAACTTGCATATAATAGGGAACGCATGTATATTCACGTAGCAAAATGTAGTTTATTTCCATGTTTACACCGTTTCATATTCAGAGCAATGGTAACAGGATTACTTTGTGACAAACAGTAATTTGTGGAATTCCCTCCTTTCTGTCTGTTGATTGCCTTTTTTTTCTGAAAATCTCATCTGTGGCCCAATGAGTAGAACACATACCAGAGAGAGAGAGACATCTAACAAGAAAAGGTTATGTAGTTCTGCCAAACGAGGTTGAAAAGGCCTGACACTTGGTCATATCCCCTGTTAGTATTTTTGTCTTATCAGATTTGAGGCGTTCAATCTGGTTTAAAGTAGTATCCCTAAACTATGTGTAGGAGGAACATAACGTTGGGGGCCATTTGTGCTCCCATTTGAAATTATGGTATATCATCAGAGCCTTCCTGATCCTGACTCTCTTGGAGTAGACCACTAACTAGAAACACATGATCTTAAAGTACAAATTATTTTCACATTTCACCTTTTTTGTTTATTTAAATGTTATGAATTGTTTAAGAAAATTAAAGCAGTATTTGAAGGCCTCCTGTTTTGCACAACTACACTTGGTAAAAAAAAAAAACTCTCTAATAAACAAAAAAGGCTTACTTAAGAAAGTTGTACAAATCAGGAAAGACATTGAGTTGTTGTGGCTTTGCACAGATGGCTCAGGGATTGAATTTGCATTGTCAGTGTTTCTGATACTAATCCACATTCTTACCAGGTTACCTGGTTTGCAAATCACTCTAACAGGCGTGTCCCGAGTGCGAGTGTGATCATAAACATACTATGAGCTCCTTCTGTAAAGAAATAAGTAAATGGATAAATAAATCCATGTTTTAGGCAAATGAGCTTGTATACCACTGTGGGTCTGACTAAGTTGATCCCAGCTGCATATGTCGGTAATCATCGCTGCCTTTTGGATTGGCTCACCGGCACGCAACAAACAAGCCTCCGCCAGCACCCCCAACGCTTTGTCTAATCTGCTGTTTCACTGGGCTCTTGTTCCTCGCACAAATATGAAAGTGAATCTCTGCAGCAGAATGCACAGTGGCACATTAAACTGGGAAAGGTGCCTGCACACTAAAGCCTGGGACATTAAGTCTGTGATTTACACTGAAATATAATTCCCAGAGGTGCCTTAAGAGATGTCTTCTTCTGCTGGGAGGGATTTGGTGCTTGCAGAAGTTCTCAGACAGAGCTTCAAGAATTTAGTGACCTTATTGACCCCTCATTTCAGAAACATCAGGGAATTGAGAAAATTTACTAGTTTTCTTTCAGATCTTTTCATAACTGTGTAATAAACATGACTTGAATAATATAAACCTCACTCGCACTTGTAAGATTATAAAAAAATAACAATAATGTGTTGGGGCAAACCAAGGCTCAAAAGTGAAGGCTTATTTGATAAAACACCTCTATTTACAACAGCTTTATTGACAAAGTATGGGTCAATGCCTCCCCCTGGTGCATGTACTTGAACTTACCAGTGCAGAGTATATTGCGTTTAAAAGTCAGTGATGTTGCATATATTTAGATGAACATGAATCATCGAATATATGCAATAGTGTGTTTGATTTAGTCAAATTACTTCTGTGAAACTATTTGATAAATTAAACCATGCACGCGTTGTGTTTGTTATATCAACGATCCCGTAGCTGTAGTTGTGTTTTCCCTGCAGAGAGCTCTGGTTCCTGACAAAATAGAAGTCCTCTTGACAGACATTTGCGGTCTTGTTGCTGACAGTCACTCACCCTCTCGCTCAAGAATGACAGGCAAAAAGGCATTAGTAATCCTCTCTAAAGGTGCAGAGGAGATGGAAACTGTTATACCTGTGGACGTCATGCGTAGAGCTGGGGTTTGTAAACGTATCGAGCTAAATTGGTTGTTAGATTAGCTAGCTACCTAGGTGGCGTAACATACAGTGATCTCAATAAAGAATTGGCTAGCTGGGTCTATTTAGCTAGCTAGTTTGAAGCTCCACATTACAGGTAGTTGGTATTTTAGCAGCTAGCCACAGTCAAGTTGCAGCCCAAGCTAGTTTGGCACATGCATGCATGCATATCTATTTCTTGCCATAGCTAGCTAGGTAGGTAGCTGGTTAGCTAGCTTGATGTTGATATAATTGTCGGCTAGCTATCTATTATAATCTAGCCTACCTGGCCTACATACAGACATGATTAACAACTCTGCAGTATGCAGTCTTTATCTATGGTTAATACATTTGTTAATGTGTTGTCATGCTGTTAGCTAGTGTGTTGGGATATTCAAAACGTGAGTAAAGGTGAGTACTGTATAAGGCCACTGCAAATGTCAAAGGTGCCTGTAGTGCTGGATAGGAAGCTAATATATTTTTTACTCATATTTGATTAGTGGGATTTTATTATTAATTTAAGAGGCAATTACTAATGACGGTCAATTAGTTGTGCTTTTGTTTGTGTCCACATCCTGCAGATTGCTGTAACGTTGGCAGGGTTGACAGGCAAAGACCCTGTTCAGTGCAGCAGAGACATCTACCTTGTTCCTGATGCCAGCCTGGAGGATGCCCGCAAGCAGGTCAGAGCCCTCCTACCTCCACACCCTTCAGTCACATTAGTCCACAGAGTAGGCTGTTCTCTGACTTCATAGAATTTATAATGCACTTTAAAACAGTCTTAATTAATTAATTTTCAAGATCGATGCATCTGAAATCGGTAATATCAATGTGTTATCTGTGACCTTGTATCTTTTGATGTTTTGGGTTGCAGGGTCCGTATGATGTGGTTCTTCTACCAGGGGGAGCTCTCGGTGCCCAGAACCTGTCAGAGGTAGGAATGCACTTAATGTTTGGCATTCATTGTCAGAACTTTTAGCCGCAGATTCATCTCCTGTGTGTCCCTGGCATTGCCAATATAACATTGCACGTAAATACTGTAACATTTGTTCCTTGAATTGTTTTAGTTGTCTTGGGGGAAAATTGACCATAGAAAAACTGTAGAAGTCCTATAATTTTCCATCATTTAAAATATAATTTACTTAGTATGATCATAAAAACAAGCAAATATAGAGACATTGCATAGTATGGGTGGATGGCTGAATATGTACACTATACATTGGTGGATGGTGCATGGTTAACTATACTATACAGATCGATGGCAGATAAATACTTGAATAGCTAAAAGTGTGTATGATATAAGTGAGGGTAATAATAGTTTACTTAATATACAGACTGGTTAAAAGAACAGGTAAGTGAATATTTTGCATGGTTAAATTAACTGTACAGGTAAATATACAGTTACATTTACAGGTAAGTGAATATTTGCATGGTTACATTAACTGTACAGGTAAATGACAGGAAGAGATACTTAAATAGCTAAATGTGTGTATGATATAATTAAATTTAGGGTAATAATAGTAATTCCCTTAAAATACAGTCCTTAGTGCAGGGTTTAATTACAGATAAATGCACGTATTGCACATTCGATATACTAAAAGCAATGAAAAAAAATACAACTGACAGGATACTAATATGCATTCCTGAGTGAATGACTACGTAAGTTAAGTCCAAGAATTACTTACAATATTGCACGTGATATGATATAACAACTGTACATGAATATGCAATGTCCTTTTATAGCTTTTATATATAACTGTACATGAATATGCAATGTCCTTTTATAGCTTTTTTTTTTTTTTTTTTTTTTTTGCACTCCAGATATCTTGTATTTCTATACTTTTTCATACTGCCGCTCTATGTATCATGTACCGTGTATCTGTCTTTTGTGTTCTTTTCGTTGTGGCATTTTGCACCTGCCCTGTGTTTTGTTGTAGCTGCTTGACAATGAAATTTCCCCCCCGGGGGAGCAATAAAGTATCTATCTATCTATCTATCTATCTATCTATCTATCTATCTATCTATCTATCTATCTATCTATCTATCTATCTATCTATCTATCTATCTATCTACCTATCTACCTATCTACCTATCTACCTACCTACAGACCTGAATGAATAACCATGGCATGCAGAGGGTGGGTGACGTTGTCCATGATGGCCAGCAGTTTGGCCAGGATCCGTCTCTCCACCACCTCCTCTAGAGTGTCAGGGCTAATCCCCAAAACAGAGCTAGCCTTCCTGATTAGCTTATTTACCCGAGAAGCATCACTGGCTTTTATGTTGGCGCCCCAGCACACCACTGCAAAAAAACTACCACAGACTGGTAGAAGGTATGCAGTAGTTTACTGTACACGTTGAAGGACCTGAGCCTCCTAAGAAAGTAGAGTCGGCTCTGGCCCTTTTTGTACAGAGCCCTGGGGTTACCAGCCCATTCCAGCCTGTTGTCCATATGGACTCCCAGGAACTTGTATGACCCAACCATTTCCACATCCATCCCCTGTATAGGGACTGCAGTCAGTTGGGCCTTGGTTCTCCTGAAGTCCACCACCATCTCATTTGTTTTGCTGATGTTGAGCTGAAGGTGGTTCTGCTCACACCACAACACAAAGTCATTGATTGCGCTCCTTTACTCCTCCTCCCCACCCCTGATGCACCCTACAATTGCGGAGACATCCGAAAACTTCTGTAGGTGGCATGTTTCAGAGTTATATCTGAACTCTGAGGTGTAGAGGGTGAACAGGAAAGGGTACAGGACCATTCCCTGGGGGGCAGGACCATTCCCTGGGGGGCCCCTGTGTTGCTCAATGCCCTTTCTGACACACAACTCTGTAGTCGAACAAATTGTGGCCTACCGGTCAGGTAGTCCATGACCCAGGAGACTAAGGGTGTTTCCACTTTCATCCTCTTCATCTTCTCACCCAGTAGCAGGGGCTGAATGGTGTTGAAGGCACTGGAGAAGTCAAAAAACATAACCCTCACAGTGCAACCTGCGTTGTCCAGGTGAGAGTAGGCCCTCTGCAGAAGGTAGATGATTGCATCATCCACCCCGATGTTGCGCTGATATGCGAACTGCAGGGGGTCCAGTGATGTACACACCAGGGGTCTGAGGTGAGCAAGGACTAACCTTTCCAGGGTCTTCATGATGTGGGATGTTAGCGCTACAGGTCTGAAGTCATTAAGGACAGTGGGGTGTGCCTTCTTGGGCACTGGAACGAGGCAAGATGTTTTCCACAGCACAGTGACCCTTTCTAGGCACAGGCTAAGGTTGAAGGGTCGCTGGAGTATTCCACATAGTTGGTCAGCACAGACCCTAAGAACCCTTAGGCTGATACCATCAGGGCCCGCCGCTTTCCACTGATGTAGTCTCTCTAGCTCTCTCTTCACTTGGTTGGTGGTGAAAGCCATCCCAGGAGGGGGGAAAGGGGGGTGTTGAGGATCAGTCCAGAGGCAGCAGGGGCGGAGGTGGGTTTGCTGATTGTCTCAACAGAGGTGCTGTGAGCAGAGTGGGGTGGGACAGCCGTGAGGGTGTGTGGCCTGGGGAGCTGGTTCAGCTCATTGGCGCTGTCCTGGGTCCCCTCCGTCTGCCCACTGTTTGACTTTTTGAAGCCAGTGATATTTCTCATACCCTTCCACACCTCTCTCACCTGGCTCTGCCTCAGCTTGTCCTCCATCTTCTCTTTATACCCTCTCTTCCCTTCAGCAATATACATTTATGCAGTATGATAACATGCTACTAATCCCAATTGTATTATGGTTTTAGCTCTTATAACTACAAGTTATGTGGCAGTTGTCCTAGAATAACTTTCAATTCTGTTTTTCTGTCATGCTGGAAACATAGTGACTCATCTATTACATTTTTTTGAATGTTCACAGCCATTTCATGGGAATTCCTATTCCCTCTAGCAGAGGAGCATTTACTGCAGCGTTATAACACATTCTGTACGATAATGTAGAGTGCCTCATCTCTCTGTATGTGGCCCCCATGTTGTTTCTCTTGTAGTCCCCTATTGTGAAAGAGGTGTTGAAGGACCAGGAGGGCAGGAAAGGGCTGATTGCTGCTGTCTGTGCAGGTACTGTTCCTTCTGTGAGAACACACACATCCACCTCTAGTACATTGCAGCTAACACACCAGAATGTATCTGTGTCAATGGCGTCTGCTGGTGCAAGATTGCTTAGATCATAATCTTGAGTTAAATCGGAAACCGGCAACTTCTGTCAGCTAGTGAATGTAGTATAAGATTGGGACTTAGTGGGCTGTCACATTGCCTTGCCTTTCCATTATTACTAAGCAGGAAACCAATACACACTAAGATGTTTCTATGATAGACTATTGTATTATACTTTTACACCCATTGACCATTGAAGCTTAGGTTAAGATCCACATTTAATTGCCATTGACAAAGCCCACTACCCCTGAGATCTTCTGATGAAGGGCACGGGAAGGACATTATGAGTGAGGACATGGGACCCGTTTGGCAGAGTGGAGTGAAGGGCGTCCTAGAAAACGGCTGATGTCCTCACATGAATATATAATGAACCTGCCAAACAGAATCAGTAGCAGTGTCACATTGTGCTAATGTGAAAATAATACTTTCTATTTCTTGTGTGAAAAGTGCTTGACTCAATTCCTCCATATATAGCAGGTGTATGAATGTCATAGACCCTCCTGTCTCCCATTTCATACTCCCTTCTGAAAAATATCGCTGGTTTGTCCAAGACCATCCATTCATGCATTATTGTTATTATAAGCCAGGAGTCATCAGAGGGAGGGGTGCACTACCTCCCTCTTTCTCACCTCTGTCCTCTCTGGAGACGTTTTCCCAGCCTGGTGTCCTCAGGACGGAGCGTAGACAGGCCTGTAACAGAAGGAGCTGGGCTCGAATTTAACTGGCAGGCCCCCACTCTGCCTGCTTTACACTGCATGGGAAAGCATCCAAGGAGCATGATCAGTAGTTTTCTATGTATTAACAGTCTGAGGATGAGCTCACTGCAGTGCTAGGACGTTGCCAATGTTAATGCAACAGACATGAAGTCCATTATTTTTTGTCTCTGGTTTTCCCTTCCTCTAAATATGGTGTGTAGTGGTGGATTGAAACTATATGTGGTTAATTTTAGATCCTATTTCATGTTTCTGTGACATCTAATGAGTCTGACTTTTAGTGGTCACCTAAAAGTAAAACAAAAAATTGTGTAAATCTGCATGTGAAATTAAGATATATTGATAGACCCCTCTGGGTTTTTGAGAAGGAATAATTTGACACATTTGTTGTCCAATGTCCAGAGACTGCCATGTTGGTTTTCAACAGTTTTAATACAGACAGAACAGTGTTGGTGTAACTCTCCCGTCCTCTACTCACCTCAGGTCCCACAGCGCTCCTGGCACACGGTATTGCCTACGGCAGCACGGTCACCACCCACCCTGGTGCTAAGGACAAGATGATGACTGGAGGTAAAGCCAAACAGCCTGGCTACCACAGGGCTAAGTTTCAGGCTGATGAATCTCTGTACTACTGTACATAGTGTGGTCACACGCTAACACAGCCACTGTGGTTTTGTTGTTTGTTAGCGGGTTGTTAAGCACAAAATACATCCACAGATAGGACATATTTCTGTATGATAACTCAGCAGGCTCTGTGTGACAGGAAATGCAGCATATTCTTGCAACACAATGTGTACTTCCAAATTATCTGTACTACTGAACAATGACAGTGTCCAGCAGAGGGTGCTATAACAGTTACTTCAATGCAAGGTCATTATGCAGTCTCGTAAACCAGACCCTAGGCCAGGGTTCCTCAACTGGCAGCCCGCAGGTGATTTTCAGCGCAAAACAAATATATATTTGCTTTATTATTGTTGGACATAAATTACTGTAAAGACACCAGAAAATCCAGTATTCCCACGCATAATAGATATGTGATTGCTGAAAAAACACCAGAAAATCCAGTATTCCCACGCATAATAGATATGTGATTGTATACATATGTAAACAAGGTTTAAAATTATTATGTGTAGTTAAATATGATATCTGTTTGGGCTTCTTGCGGTCAATTTGCAGTCTAGAAATTGTTTGTAATTATGTTCCGGCCCCCCAGACCATCCGCTCAAGAAAATATCGGCCCTCAGCTGAATCTAGTTGATGATCCCTGCGCTAGGCTAAGCTGGAGCATTTGGAAATTGTGGGAGGCACCGCGGATCTCTAGAGACTAGTCATTATGCACCAGCATTTGGTCAGACTCAAACAGTGAACACAGCAACAGAAATATTTCCTAAAATAAATACTGAACAAATGCAAGTTAAGGTGGGGGTAGGACATTTTAAAACAAAAATGAGTAATCTTATTTGAAACAGTACTAAATAATCGTCATTTGCAGACTATTATGCATAACGACAGTGTATCTTTCTCTATTCACCACTGTTCCTCTCCACTCCCTAGGACACTACAAGTATTCTGAAGCTCGAGTCCAGAAGGATGGCCATCTGATCACTAGCCGTGGGCCAGGAACCAGCTTTGAGTTTGCCCTGGCCATTGTAGAGGAGCTCATGGGGTCTGAGGTTGCTGCTACAGTCAAAGCACCCCTGGTTCTGAAAGACTGAGTGGTGTTGAGCGTCTCTAGCCGAAGCACTGCAAGCAACATTATCAACTTCACCCCAACTACTCAACACTGTTCATTATTGTACACAGGCCAATCATTGTGAACAAAGAATAATGGTTGACAGGATAATGTATGATAGTAATAACATGGATTTTAATACTGTCTCCTATTTCACTGGGATATGTTGCCAATGCACTTTAAGCATCAGTGATTTGGGATTTTGAAATGGCTTATTGATTTGCAATTTTGAAATGGGAAAATCACCAATGTTTAGATTTATTATATAAATTATATAGTGGCCGTCACGATGAAAAGCATTGAAGTAGCTGAGACATTAAACTAACTGAAAGACCCCCTTCTGACTCTTGGTACAGTAACGTGTCTTTACACTCAACAAAAATATAAACGCAACATGCCACAATTTCAAAGATTTTACTGAGTTACAGTTCATTTACAGAAATCATTCAATTAAAATATATATATATTAGGCCCTAATCTATGGATTTCACATGACTGGGAATACAGATATGCATCTGTTTGTCACAGATACCTTAAAATAAGGTAGGGTCGTGGACCAGAACCAGTCCATATCTGGTGTGACCACCATTTCCCTAATGCAGCACCAACACATCTCCTTAGCATAGAGTTGATCAGGCTGTTGATTTTGGCCTGTGAAATGTTGTCCAACTCCTCTTCAGTGGCTGTGTGAAGTTGCTGGATATTGGTGGGAACTGGAACCCGCTGTCGTACATGTCGATCTCCAGCATCCCAAACATGCTCAATAGGTGACTTGTCTGGTGAGTATGCAGGCCATGGAAGAACTGTGACATTTTCAGCTTCCAGGAATTGTGTACAGGTCCTTGCGACATGAGGCTATGCATTATCATGCTGAAACATGAGGTGACGGATGAATCGCATGACAATGGGCCTCAGGATCTCATCACGGTATTGCTGTGCATTCAAATTGCCATTGATAAAATGCAATTGTGTTTGTTGTCTACCTTATACCTGCCCATACCATAACCCCCCTGTCACCATGGGGCACTCTGTTCACAACGTTGACATCAGCTAACCGCTCACCCACATGACACCATACATGTGGTCTGTGTTTGTTGGAGGTGGCTTATGGTAGAGAAATTAACATTCAGTTCTCTGGTAACAGCTCTGGTGGACATTCCTGCAGTCAGCATGCCAATTGCCACTCCCCCAAAACTTGAGCCATCTGTGGCATTGTGTTGTGTGACAAAACTGCACATTTTAGAGTTGCCTTTTTTTGTCCCCAGCACAAGGTGCACCTGTGTAATGGTCATGCAGTTTAATCAGCTTCTTGATGTGCCACACCTGTCAAGTGGAGAAATGCTCACTAACAAGGCAGTGGCAACTTTAGCATGTACATCTTGATGGGGGCAAACTCATTATATTTTTTTAGATGCTTGCCAGCAGAGCCACTACACACCACAACACTAAACTATACATGAATTGCCCACAAACTGTTAGGTCCTACATAAAGCTGTCCCAACAACAGTCCCAACATTACCACTGCTATCAACTGAGCCTTATCTGGCAGCGACAGTTAATTCAGCATAATTTACTGCCTTTTAAAAAAACATAGCTGATATGGCTGACATGCTTAAACAAATGTGGTTTCTACTGACAATTGAGATGTACAAACTATGGCATAAAGGGATGACGAGCGGATTAGAGGCAATCCGTGATTTCGATTAAGAAATTAATGAGCGAGCTAGGACGGATGTAGTCAATATAACTATTTGTTCAGCACTTTTGAAATGTACAGCGATAGCATTCATAACATGGGCCATTCTAACGATATTCATATTATTAGGGTGAGGCACATGGGCTACTAACAGCTTACTACACAACATATACAACATATATATATTACTTTCTTTGCCACAGTATACATATCTCCCTGGCATACATCATTTATGCAGTAGCATACAATACATTTTTGGACTCACCTTGTTGTGCTGTGCTCACTTGAACAGGAAGGTGGCGCGGCGGTCTTTCGTGGCAAATTTTTTATCAAACTTTGTCATCAAATTCTGTCATTCTCTGGATTTATGGTGCTATCAAGATAACTGGGAACTTGGGAAAAAAAACAGGGTCTAATCATGACATCAGTGATCTTCAGATCAGAGCTCTAGAAAGAGGCCCAGAGTTCTCAACTTGGAATTCCGAGTTGGATGACTGTTCTAAACTTACTTTCCCAGTCGGAGCTAGTTTTTTTCAGAGTTCCCAGTTGTCTTGAACTCAAGTCTGAGATATCCCAGTTCCGAATTTCCAGTTGTTTCGAACACAGCAGAAGTCATGCTGGATTGACACCCATGTAGCAAATTTATTCTGGCCCTTTATGTGGGCCACACACTTTGTATTTTTCTGGACCAGTATACGCCTAGGTCCCCGGCCCAACTCTGGCACACATACTGCTCTGCGATAACAATTATTGTCCTGGCCCAGAACTGGCCCACACACTGTAAGTTACTTGTTCTCAAAGGTGTGGCCCAAAGCTGGCCCATCTAGCGCAAAAATTAGGTGCTGGCCCAGGTCTGGGCCACATACTTTACAACGGTATGGCTGAGTTCCCATATAAATCTCCGGTCAAGGAGTGGGCCATATGCAAACTGCCACAACGACCTTATATGGGGCACTGTGACAGACAAAGTTTTTAGAATAAAATAACTAGCAACCTAATGAAAATACTGTTGTTAAAGCTGTATTAAATAAGACAAGGCATGAACTGTTGCAGATATTCTGGTTTATTACAAGTTAAACAGAATCTTAAACGCCAACAAAAACAACTTAGTGGCCATTTTGCTGATAATGTTTAGGAGAGACAAAAGAAACCAATGCAGAAGGTGAACACACCTCACACATTTCTCAAAAACACAATCTCCACCACTTTTTCTAGTCCATCATGGCAAATGTTCCGCCACACTCCTTTCTCTTCTCCTTCGTCCTCCCTCTCGGTCAGCTGCCAGCTGTAGCCACTTTTCATGATTGCCTCCACATACCTCTGAGGCTTTTGATGACATAGGATTCTTCCGCACAGCAGCTTAAATGAACAGGGGCACAAATTATTGTGAAGATGTGAAAATTAAGTTGCAACAGAGAGCATTAAATATTGTACAAGTTTAAATCGCAGAACAGTTGTAAAAGGAAAATCCTTACCAATAACAACTTCCTTTAATCGAAGTGATGCAATTGAGGTTTTTCCATTCACGCCCCTCCAATTCATGTTTTTTGCTAGGGAATTGTCAATTATCCGTCCCATTAGCCGCCATACAGCATCCTTAAGGTTGCACCCTCCAACGAGGCTTAGGTGGTTGATCTGTAGGGGGAAAAACAATTCAATATTAAATATCAATCTTTAAGGTACAATTCATAGCCGGTTTTTGCCATGGTGACGGAAGCACTAAACTACTGCCCTATAATTTGCTATATTAAAAAAATGTAATTATCAATAAAATATACTTAAAATATTCAAAATATATCTGCTGTTCAGTCACCTTTTGCAATGGCTCTGTAAAAAGACACCACTTGTCCAACAACAGAGCCTGTAGGAGAAAAGTGATATTATCAATACAAAAGTTTAGTTAACTCATCTTTTGCTTAATTTTAATGTTATAAATGTTGGCTATTAAAAGGAAACAAATAATTTCTTGGATTTTTAATTTAATTGAAAGACTTGACATTTTAACAACACACTTTCTTGAAATACACCCTCGACCTTCAGTAAAATCTGCAATTGAAAAAGATAATGGATGTGAGCATAACGCGCCACTTAAGATGGCATTATATATTTTCAGTTTTAAAAAGCATTGTTGCTGAGATTTAGTACACAGCACATTTGAAACCTACATTTGAAACATACAGGGAATGTTTTAAACCAGAATTATGTTGTCATGTTTGATTTGCATTTGGTGGCCTAATTCCCACTAAAATGACCTTAACCACATCTAAAAAATATGAAGATTTTAGGGAATACAACATTTGGTTGTCAAGCATAATTACAAAAATATTTCATGTTGGACTTACTCCTCTTTAGAGAGAAAAACAACTAATACAAATTCTGATTGTTATGTAAAACATTCATCCTTACATAACCTTTCCTGATATCATATCTGTACAGCCCATTTGAAATTTAAATGTAAATTGGGTGGCCACGCGTCTGCATATAATTCCAATCGCTATAGCTGCAGCAAAAAAAGACCCACCTGTATTTGGCCACTTATTTTACCTAGCTAATATTTCGCGCCACTGAGGTAGATTAGGACAGCAGGCTAATGTCAGCAAATCAGCACAATATTAACGTACCAACCGAAAACCATGTACTTAAAACAATTACATTTAGGTTTCCGTTTGCTCAGAAACACAATACCAGCTACCTGACAACAAATCTAGATACAGTAGCAGTAGATACAGCTAGCTAGCTAGGTAGTAATTTTATGTTTCTGTCTGAAGGCTAGCATTGACGTTACTTAGCTGGGTAGCCCATTAATAGCTAACATATACATAGTACATTGTCTAATAAAAATTACGTCTGGATGAGGAAAATATCTTATCTTATTTCATTAATTGTTGCACTCAGTAATATAACATTCGCCAATTGCAGTTTTTGGCGGCGAATGGGCTATGTTCAGGCAGGGATGCTAGCTCGTGCTAGTTTACAATCCACGGGGTCTCCCCACTAAATAGCAAGGATCTTGCTGCTTAATTATTGGTTGGTTGATATGCTTATCTTGAATATCTGGCACAGTTCTGGCCCAAAAGCTACAAATCTGTCCGGCAGTCAGCCAACACTGGCGGATGATATACTGCGTATGGCTCAGAACTGACTGCTGCCTGGGCAGCATGTTTAATGTTGAATATTATCCTTTTAATCTTAGAAATGAGACCCTTAATTCCAGACTTAGACCACACACCCATTCCACTGAATAGCAGGTTAGTGATTGCTTTGCAATGCTTGCCGTTAGCTACTGATTCCTTCCAAACCACTTATCGTTGAATTTGCGATTTCCAACTTGTGTAATGTTTATGGCCAATGAGCACAGATACGTTTTATCTATAATTTCTCTTCATATGGATTCCAGAAAGAATTGCCAGTAGATTGTTGACTTAATTCTTATTTTTTTAAACCTTTATTTAAATAGGCAAGTCAGTTAAGAACAAATTCTTATTTACAAAGACGGCCTAGGAACAGTGGGTTAACTGCCTTGTTGAGAACAACCAATGTTTACTTTGTCAGCTCAGGGATTCAATCCAGCTCAGGGATTCGATCCAGCAACCTTTCGGTTACAGGCCCAATGCTCTAACCACTTGGCTCACAGCTCATAGCTGGCAAGCTAAGATTTTGAAAGTATATTTTTGAGATGATCAGTCCAATCAAAACTACGGTACATATAACGTGATTTGACGTCATTCTGTATGTGGCCAATGACCTTGAGACTTCTTTGATGGGCACTTCTAATGTAACTCTATGGCAGCACCCATGGGGCTTGAATGTTCGTGCTCTCCCTGTAGGCTGAAACACTTGCATTTTGGAGCTGCCTTACTCAAGAAAGCAAAAAGAGACCATGTTTGTATGCGGCTTTATTAAGTCAATAATTGTTGTTTATTTTTTACATTGTTTGCAAACTGATATATGTATGACACGTATTAGAAAGATAGATAGATAGATAGATAGATAGATAGATAGATAGATAGATAGATAGATAGATAGATAGATAGATAGATAGATAGATAGATAGATAGATAGATAGATAGATAGATAGATAGATAGATAGATAGATAGATAGATAGATAGATAGATAGATAGATAGGTACTTGATTGATCTTCGTCAAGCAGCTACGAAAAAACACAGGGCAGGTGCAAAATGCCAGAACGAAAATACACAAAAGACAGATACACGATACACAATACATAGAGCGGAAGTATGAAAAAGTATAAAAATACAAGAAGTCTGGAGTGCAAAAAAGCTATAAAAAGACATTGCATAGTAAGGGTGGATGGCTGAATATGTACACTATACATTGTTACAGAGTGTTAGGTGAAGAAAAAAAATGATACAAATATTGCAAGTTGATATAGATAAATAAGGAGTATTTGCATGGTTAACTATACTATACAGGTCGATGGCAGAGAAATACTTAAATAGCTGAAAGTGCGTATGATATAAGTGAGGGTAATAAAGTTTACTTAATATACAGACTGGTTAAATGAACAGGTAAGTGTATACTTTGCATGGTTACATTAACTGTACAGATAAATATACAGTTACATTTACAGGTAAGTGAATATTTGCATGGTTACATTAACTGTAAAGTTAAATGACAGGAAGAGATACTTAAATGTGTGTATGATATAATTAAATTTAGGGTAATAATAGTAATTCCCTTAAAATACAGTCCTTAGTGCGCAGGGTTTAATTACAGATAAATGTACGTATTGCACATTCGATATACAAAAAGCATAAAAAAAGATACAACTGACAGGATACTAATATGCATTTCTGAGTGGATGACTACGTAAGTTCAGTCCAAGAATTACTTACAATATTGCACGTGATATGATATAACAACTGTACATGAATATGTACAGTCGTATGCAAAAGTTTGGGCACCCCTGACAATTTCCATGATTTCCATTTATAAATAATTGGGTGTTTGGATCAGCAATTTCATTTTGATCTATCAAATAACTGATGGACACAGTAATATTTCAGTAGTGAAATTAGGTTTATTGGATTAACAGAAAATGTGCAATATGCATCAAAACAAAATGAGACAGGTGCATAAATTTGGGCACCCCAACAGAAAAATCACATCAATATTTAGTAGAGCCTCCTTTTGCTAAAATAACAGCTTCTAGACGCTGCCTATAGCCTCTAACGAGTGTCTGGATTCTGGATGAAGGTATTTTGGACCATTCCTCCTTACAAAACATCTCCAGTTCGGTTTGATGGTTGCCGAGCATGGACAGCCGGCTTCAAATCATCCCACAGATTCTCAATGATATTCAGGTCTGGGGCCTGGGATGGCCATTCCAGAACATTGTACTTGTTCCTCTGCATAAATTCCCGGGTAGATTTTGAGCAGTGTTTTGGGTCGTTGTCTTGTTGAAATATTCAGCCCCGGCGTAACTTCAACTTTGTGACTGATTCTTCAACATTATTCCCAAGAATCTGCTGATATTGAGTGGAATCCATGCGACCCTCAACTTTAAAAAGATTCCCAGTACCGGCACTGGCCACACAGCCCCACAGCATGATGGAACCCCCACCAAATTTTACTGTGGGTAGCAAGTGTTTTTCTTGGAACGCTGTGTTCTTTTGCCGCCATGCATAACGCCCCTTGTTATGACCAAATAACTCAATCTTTGTTTCATCAGTCCACAGCACCTTATTCCAAAATGAAGCTGGCTTGTCCAAATGTGCGTTTGTGGCATGTGTGCAGAAAAGGCTTCTTCCGCATCACTCTCCCGTGCAGCTTCTCCTTGTGCAAAGTGCGCTGAATTGTTGAACGATGCACAGTGACACCATCTGCAGCAAGATGATGTTGTAGGTCTTTGGAGGTGGTCTGTGGGCTGTTTTTGACCGTTCTCACCATCCTTCGCCTTTGCCTCTCCGATATTTTACTTGACCTGCCACTTCTGGCCCTAACAAGAACTGTGCCTGTGGACTTCCATTTCCTCGCTATGTTCCTCACAGTGGACACTGACAGCTTACATCTCTGAGATAGCTTTTTGTAGCCTTCCTCTAAACCATAATGTTGAACAATCTTTGTTTTCAGGTCATTTGAGAGTTGTTTTGAGGACCCCATGTTGCCACTCTTCAGAGGGAGTCAAAGAGAATAACAACTTGCAATTGGCCACCTTAAATACATTTTCTCATGATTGGATGCACTTGTCTATGAAGTTCAAGGCTTAATGAGCTCACCAAACCAATTGTGTGTGCCAATGAATCAGTGCTAAGTAGTTACAGGTATTCAAATCAACAGAATGACAAGGGTGCCCAAATTTTTGCCTAGCCTATTTTTCACATCTGATTTAATTTCATACAACTTAATATTGCTACACTAAAAATCTTTGTCTGGACAATACCCCAGTACTCAGCTTTTATTAGAAAATGAATGGCATGCCACTGTGATCATTTTCTGTGACGACAGAGTAAATTATTATGCAGCCTCAGAGGGGTGCCCAAACCTTTGTATACGACTGTATATACAGACCTGAATGAATAAATAAGTCCTGAGTGAATGAGTGATTACAGACCAGGGTTACGCACGGATGGATGCATAATTGTCTGCACAACATTAATGCCAAAACAACATGCAAAATAGGCAACAAAAAACAGGTGAGCCCCACCTGCCCTGAATGACGGGTCCCCACTGTTAAACAGGGATGTAAACAAATGTCTGCACAACATTTAAGCGAAATAAGCTTTTTGTGTGTATGGAAAATGTCTGGGATCTTTTATTTCAGCTAATGAAACACGAGACTAACACTTTACAGGACTTTTTGCGTTTATATTTTTGTTCAGTGTATAACAACATTGGAGATGTTTGTTGAGCGTATTCATTCGACACAGCCTGAAATAACAAGAACAGTTGTTTAGAATGTAGCCAAAAGCATGAAATCAAAATTACATTTGTGTTTCATCATCACACAAAGAAAATAATACAAAGCACCAAGCAGGTTATGGATGAATAATCTTACTGAATCTACAATTAACAAATTAATTTGGTAACGTTACAGTGCTGCTGCTGGTAGTCACGATGTTTGAGGGCTACGAGTCGTAGTCGACAGCACAGTACGTAGGTAGGCTAAACAGCAGATTTGAGAGCTTCAAATAAATATGATTTGACTGATCCGTAAAAGGGATTGCGAAATCACTGGTGGGCGCGGAAGCCTAGCTGTTCAGTTGATCGACATTGAGTATGGCCAATGAAAATCTTTGCATGGTTGTGTGTTCACCTAAATAGCCAATGCATCCCTACATAAAAAAAACGGGCTTTGGTCTGAAGCAGCGCGTGGTGGAGATGTCAAAGCGGTAAAGACAACGGGCTTTTGTTTCAGAACCAGAACAGAGGATTTTTGACTTGAAAAGAAACATAGGTAGGTGCTAGCTAGCTACTGTATACGGTACCAAATAATGTTGTCTCTGTGCATGCGAATGGCCTGGCAATGTAGTCTGGTACTTCGAAGTTATTGTTCACTCACACAAGTTATATTAAGCAAGCAAGTGAGTGGGTTAGCTAGCCAGGCAGGTTATCGTGCTTGCTTGCTATTACACAGTGTATGATGCTTAATAAACTAGATAGCTAGCTAGTAGCCTACAATTGTTAGCTACCTAACAGATGTGTAAATGAGCATTCATTGCTCATTACTTTTTACAATGTACTAGTACTATGTGCACAACCACGACAGTAAAATACCGGTGAAGGGGAGACATACATCATTGACAAAATCGCTGTTCATCATGCCTTTTGAAGTTTTGTGTGCATACGGTAACGTTAATCGTAGTAAATTCTTGATTGATTATTCAAAGCAAATGAAAACGTATTGACAGCTCATGAACCAGAGCATTGCATGCCATTATTGGCTCTATCTTGAGTCTGAACCCAAGTCTGCAGATTCACACATTCGGCAGATATTTTTTTCGTGTGATTAAACTAGCACATTCTATTTGTGCCAAGAAGATAAGGTCATTCAATATGATTGCCACCAGAATAACTGAAGCCCAAGGCAAGTAATTTGTATATTTAGCTATTAACACCCATCTTGGAGAAAGGCGTGTCCTAGCAGTAGCTGCTAACTGTTTGTTGAAAAACAACATTCCTTCAGTTAGAGAAGCCAATGATCTCTGGATTGAATTTGCCATGCATATAAATGCAGTTTGTTGTGTAGACCTGGTTGATCAGACACATTGTCTTCATGGACTGCAGCTGTGCATCCTAAGTGGAATCTCAACTTCATTGTAGACACACAAACCAATTTCAATGCCACCTTATGGCAACCGACAGTGTAATGTCAGTTGTCATAAGCAGACAATAACATTAATAACCGAATGTCAATATCATGAAAATGTTATGATGGAGGTTTGAAGGAAAATGTTTCTGGTGATCAGAATGTTGTTATATCAAAGTTGTCATGTGAGACAGAGCATTACTGTACTGTACCTAGCTAATAGAAATAGGTGACCCTTTTGAACTACTATAATCACACTTGGCTTACTATTAAGTTGATGCTTACTACTTTTTCACTTCTGCCTTTGTGCTCTTTCAACACTCATAGGATATGTGTGATGACTGTAAAACCCCTATTTTTTTACTCAAGTTAACTTTGAGACAGTATGCTGTATGATGATTCTCCCTGTTTTGAGAGTTGAAAGGAAAACGGAAGACATGATTGAATATAAGTGTTAATCGTTCTCAAACAGCAAATAGTTTTTAGCTGACTTGCACCTACACTCTTTTGTGGTAGCCTCTGCAACAGACTGATGCAATGGGAAACCACTATTGATTCAAGTGTCAGCTAAGCATCTTTAAGCAGAGCAGTCAGGAGTCATCAAAACGAAAGGGGAGCTTAAGCGTTTTCCTCATACAGTACATAACATAGGCCTAATGAAAGCAACCAAACAAAATACCTCCAGACTCTGAGAATACATTGGGGGATCTTCTGCTGCTGTTCAAGGCAGGAAGGTCATGGTGTGACTACTGTGTGTACAATGTTTGTGTACATGATGTCCGCTATTGCATGAGTGTGCATGTCTATTAGATATTTATTTTGTAGTAGTTGTGTAACACAATCTCTAAGATATTGTGTTATGGCTATACATAAATGTATATGGTATGTTATTCAAGCTTATGCTAAAATTTAAAAGCAGGAAAAACTCAAGTGTCATTAACGTCTGAATTGATGCCAGGGTAAGGCTTCAAACATCAGACTTTACTGCTGAGGGTAGCCTATGGCACAGTCTTATTCATGTCACTACGTTGTCATCTTCCAGTTGAATAGCCTATTTATGACATGTTAACATTTTTTGCTGTTGCACATGCATGGTAGCATGTATTATTCTGCTTGAGCAGCTGTACAGTAGAGAGCTGGAGGCCTGTATGCCTTATTTCTGGACTCGGTGGTGCTGGGTGGGGAGGGCCAGGGTGAAGTCACACTGACTCATTGGTTAAATGATGCAATTATAGAAATCTGTGAATCTCCTGATTCAATCCCCCTATAGAGAAATGAAGAGGTTCTGGTTGTTTCTTTAGGTAGGCCTAGTGAACTCAATTGGCAAACCATTTGCATCAGATACGCTACACAAGAGATGGTCACATGCAGAGGATCAACTTATCAATGAAGTGTTGCGATGTTGTTTATCTTCCATGTAGGCACTTCGCATCTGTAAAAAAAACAGACACAGTTTTGACTGTGTGTCAGGCTCTGGCCATAGAGAAGCCTTTTGCTTCTCTATATAACCATGGTCAGAGTCTGACACATCTATTTTTTCTGTTTCTGGTGGTGGTTTGTGGTGGATCCCTAATTAGAGGCAGCTGCAGTGCATTGTCTCTAATTAGGGATCCTACATATGTTTGTATGTTCCACACTGGGGTTGTGGGTCATTGTGTATATTCTCCAGTCACAGTAAGTGTGTTTCAGTTTTGTTGTACATCGTGTTTGTTTTGTACAGTTCATCAGTGTTGTGAACTTATCAATTAGTGTTATTAAAAGATGTCAAACAATTACTTTAACTATCACTGCGCTGCGCCTTGGTCTCTCACCGTCCCGACACGTGACACTGTGGTGCACATCAGAGTTCACTGCCTGGAATACCCCAGGAATGCCATTGAAAATTGGGTTATTGGAGGATGCAGAGCACCAGTTGAGTTGACATGGGCTTACCACTTCACGACTGCATGGTATGACACTCAGGCTTTGGTTTTGGTTGTGTACAATATTTGAAACAAAGTTATCCTGATAGGCTAATTAGCATAGACTTTGAAGCCCTGCATTGGGAACATTATTTTGGAGGGATGTTTGAGTTGTGGTGTCTCCACAACAGGATGATGAAGGACTTATTTCTGGAGATGTTATGACAAGGTAATTGAAGCGATTAATTCGATTTTGATCTAGAACATTTCCAATTGCAGGGGTTAATGAGAATGGCTGAACTCTATCAGTGGGTATGGCACTCATCACTATATCACTTATTAGGCTGTCTACTGTGCTCCTGTGATAATGTAATTAGGATTTCCAAAATATACCAAAGCCGGCCATTTGTAACTATAAATTCTATCATAATGAATTGTAAAATGGCTGAAATGTTTGCCTTTACAGCTAAAATACTAAAGTGCAGCCCACTGTAGGATATAAATGTGTTAGTGCTGAGGGTTTAACTCTTGCCAAAAGAAAAAGAAGCACAATTCGTTTCAATGGGCTTATTTTGGACCTAAGCTTGACGCTTGCATTCCTGCTTTCGGGACAACGACTCCCATTGTTAGGGCATAGACATGAGCATCTTGTCATTATATACAGATCTCTAGATGGAGACACTTTTACGCCTGCTACGTTAGACTGCATGACAAAGGAATTTACACAACGAAGAAAGGGACAGAGACAGCTTGTGAAAGTATACCTTAAAATAATAAAGTAATCAAATAAAAACAAAGTAATTTCCTATTTTTCTATTGATGTCTACCCAATGTGGACCTGACAGACAATGGAATATTTTCAATGTTTTTGGCATTGGAATTTCCATTAAAAGCTTTAAATTACTGTAATCGAAAACCGTGATTTTTATTTTTATAATCGAACTGAAACTGAACCGACCTCAAAAAGCACAAATCGCTCAGCACTAAAATGTGTCCTCCCCAAACAGTATTTCCCAGCATTCAAAATGTTCACTTCACGCTACCCCTCTTCACCAACATAGTATTGGAGGTGTAGGCCTAGTTAGTTTCATTGTCACCACTTTCTTATGTCTGTCAGAGACTGGTCACTTCAGTCCAGTGAGGACTGAATCATTGCATACCATATTATGTTATGGGCTTTGTGAGGCTTGTAAGGCTCTGTGTAATACAATAAGTTATAGACTAATGCCTCAGCCTGTTATTGTTTGCTTAATACCGGTTGCTTGTACAGTGTGTAGTAATCCCCCAATGAGAGTTGGGAAAGACTTATTGGCTTCTGTGGCTGTCTCAGGAGTAGGCTTGGGCCGTATATCGTACAATGTCTTCAGAAAGTATGCATACCCCTTGACTTTTTCCACATTTTGTTGTTACAGCCTGAATTTAAAATGAATTAAATTGAGATTTTGTGTCACTGGCCTACACACAATACCCCATAATTTCAAAATGGAATTATGTTTTTAGAATTTTTACAAATTAATTCAAAATGAAAAGATTTAATGTCTTGTATAAGTATTCAACCCCTTCGTTATGCCAAGCCTAATAAGTTCAGGAGTAAAAATTAGCTTAACAAGTCACATAATAAGGTGCATGGACTTACTGTCTACCTGAACTTCTGCAAAAGGTACAGGGATTGGACTGCTGAGGACTGGGGTAGAGTCATTTTCTCTGATGAATCCCTTTTCCGATTGTTTGGGCCATCCGGAAAACACCTTGTCCTGAGAAGACAAGGTGAGCGCTACCATCAGTCCTGTGTCATGCCAACAGTAAAGCATCCTCAGACCATTCATGTGTGGGGTTGCTTCTCAGCCAAGAGAGTGGGCTCACTCACTCCCAACCATCCAAGAACAGTTTGGTGACGACCAATACCTTTTCTAGCATGATGGAGCACCTTGCCATAAGGCAAAAGTGATAACTAAGTGGCTTGGGGAACAAAATATCAACATTTTGGGTCCATGGCCAGGAAACTCCCCAGAACTTAATCCCATTGAGAACTTGTGGTCGATCCTCAAGAGGCAGGTGGACAAACAAAAACCCACAACTTCTGACAAACTCCAAGCATTGATTATGCAAGAATGGCCTGCCATCAGTCAAAAGAAGGGTCAACACTGCAAATATTGACTCTTTGCATAAACTGAATGTCATTGTCAATGAAAGCCTTTGACACTTATGGAATACTTGTAATTATACTTCAGTGTACCATAGTAACTACTGACATAAAGATCTAAGAACACTGAAGCAGCAAACTTTGTGGAGACCAATATGTCTTTCTCAAAACATTTGGCCACGACTGTACAGATTAACATGGTACCTTCAGGTATTTGGAAATTCAATTTAGTTTAATGAAGTCTTGGCTGATTTCTTTAGATTTTCCCATGATGTCGAGCAAAAGGGCACTGAGTTTGAAGGTAGGCCTTGAAATACATCCACAGGTTCACCTCCAATTGACTCAAATGATGTCAATTAGCCTATCAGAAGCTTCTAAAGCCATGTCATAATTTTCTGGAATTTTTCAAGCTGTTCAAATGCACAGTCAACTTAGTGTATGTAAACTTCTGACCTACTGAAATATTCTGTCTGTAGACAATTTTTGGAAGGATTACTTGTGTCATGCACAAAGTAGATGTCCTAACAGACTTGCCAAAACTATAGTTTGTTAACATGAAATCTGTGGAGTGGTTGAAAAATGAGTTTTAAGGACTTCAACCTAAGTGTATGTAAACTTCAACTGAACAAGTCCTTAACCAACAAGGCAGTTCAAGAAAGAGTAAAAAAAAAAAGTAACACAATAAAATAACAACAATGAGACTATATACAGGGGTTACCGGTCCCGAGACATTGTGCAGGGGTACACATCACTGAGTGCTACTCTTCATGTTATGGTCATAGGTTCCCTCTAAACTGTGGTAGCCCGAAGAATGCCAACCAACTCCCCGGGACTGCAGCGCATAATAAATATCACACAGAGATTGAACTTCAGTTTTCCCTGTTAGTTAACACTATCAACGTTTCCCTTAAAATCAACGCAATAAAATCAACGCAATATTAGCCACTTTCAATGCAACATAACAAAACAAACTATGCAAGAGTTAGTATGCAAAATTATTCAAGAGAACTTGTTGTTTGGGGGCGGCAGGTAGCCGAGTGGTTAGCGCGTTGGGCCCATAACCGAAAAGTTGTTGGATCGAATCCCCATTCTGACAATCTGACAAGGTAAAAAAAATAAATTATGTCCCTGAACAAGGCAGTCAACCCACTGTAAATTAGAATTTGTTCTTAACCAACTTGCCTAGTAAAGTAAAATACAAGTAGGCAGAATGCATTGGAGTAGGATTCTATTGCATAAACACCAGTGTGGCATAACCAATCAGAGCTGCAGTAAGCCTATATGCAAATAGACCATTGCTATGAATCCATGCTGTTTACTTTGAACTGGGTTGTTTACAGCATCAGGGGTCGTGATTAGATGCACATGTTTGGAGATCAAAGCGAGAGCTGAATGTAGCCACGTGTGCACATTTTGTTAATATCCTTTGCTAGTTCGAGTTATTATACCAGTTATAGATCATTTGTAGTCAGCAATAGGGAAGTGTTTGCTTCCTACAAGAGCACAAGACATGTACAGTTGAAAAGCGAATCAGGTAAAGCACTTTTTTTCTTCTTAAAGGGGCAGTGTTTTATTTTGAGACAGGCTTGAATAAGCTAAGTAGCCAATAGGCAGAGGGTATCATAATTTGTCTGATTCTCTGTAATAATGGTATGGGAATAATGCATTTTGTAAAGTGGTTTCATGCATCATACAACACAACAACATTTTCTGTCAGCTTCTTGTCTGAAGGACAAGTGGATAAACAGGTTCCCAAGTGTCGCAGCGGTCTAAAGCACTCCATCTCAGTGCTAGAGGTGTCACTACAGACACCCTGGTTTGAATCCAGGCTGTATCACAACCGGCCGTGATTGGGAGTCCCATAGGGCGGCGCACAATTGGCCTAGCGTCGTCCGAGTTTGGCCGGTGTAGGACGTCATTGTAAATATGAATTTGTTCTTAACTGACTTGCCCAGTTAAATAAAGGTTACATTTTTAATTTAACATTTAAATAATGTCCTGCATGTTTTTTCAAAAGTCTCATGGAATGTAGACAGGCCTACATTGAACACCACACATTGGCTGATACTGTAGGCTGAATGATAGAACAGCTATTTCCATGTTACAATGTTATGGGATGCATTTTCTCTGTTGTTTTTGATGGTATGCCACGCTGATCAAATAGCCACATTAGCCTGCTTGGCCCCTGTTAGCTGTAATTTAAAGCGTGTACAGCCTCCGCGTTCACAGTAAACGAGCTCTGGAAGTTGCACAGAATTTCCACAACGTTCAAGTTTGCGCTCAGCAGACCTGAAATTTGCTCAGTGCCAAAAAATTTTAGGGAAAATGTTTTTTATTTTTTATTTAACCCTTTATTTAACTAAGCAGGTCAGTTAAAAACAAATTCTTATTTACAATTACATTGATTAAGGGTATGCTTGTCATCGGCAAGGACTATGGAGTTTTTTTATGATAAAAATAAATGGAATAGAACTAAGCACAGGCAAAATCCTAGTGGAAAACATGGTCCAGACTACATTTACTCTTCCTGAGTGGCCTAGTTACAGTTTTGACTTAAATCGGCTTTAACGTCAATGGTGACACATGAAAAAGGCTGTCTAGCAATGATCAACAACCAACTTGACAGAGCTTGTACAATCCAGGTGTGTAAAGCTCTATTAGGCCCTAGTGTTATATGTGAATCCAGATAAACTAATACGAGAACGTTTTGGTATGGTTCCAGGTAATAAATCCGAGTTGGTAGGTAGCCGAGTGGTTAGAGCTTTGGGCCCGTAACGGTTGGTGGATGGAATCCCTGAGCTGACAAGGTAAAAATCTGTCATTCTGCCCCTGAACAAGGCAGTTAACCCACTGTTCCTAGGCTGTCATTGTAAATACACATTTTTTTCTTAGCTATAATAATCAAGTCTCAGTTATGTGCCTTGCATTTCTGTGCTGTCACTGGGTAGTGAGTGAGGGGTTAATATAAATGGATGGGGTTCTGAAGTGCCCAGCTGGTAGTAAGGAGGGCGAACACTTAAGCAACTGGCAGGAGCAGAGCCCAGCCCTCCCTCATGGTGCTGTCTGGCTCCGATCCAGAAGGGAGCATCCTAATACACTTCAGACACTCCCCCTGGTTACACAGCAGCATTCAGCACACCAGCAGCTGGGAGCAGTGGAGATGTTGGTTATGTAAGAGCAGCAGGAATGGAGGGAGATGAAGTAGAGCAGCAGGAATGGAGGGAGATGAAGTAGAGCAGCAGGAATAGAGGTCAGTTTAGACAATTACTGAATCAAGCTAGATTTATTACACATTTATCAATGTGCAACTTGGCAGATATAATTTTTCCTTCATGAGTCATGTTGAAGGAAAAGGGATTGTAGAAGAAGCCCAAGTAGCGTTCTCCTTGACCTATCTAGGGTTCCTCAAACTACTCTAATGAAAATGCATGGGGATCTGTTCTAATACAGCATGGCACTGTTCCTCTAGATGCATAGCTGTCTGAGTGACACCCTTCAGTGCTGGGACATGTGAAAAGGGTGGAGTTGAGGTGGAGCTGCTGGAACAGAAGCTGGCGATGTCCTGACCGGGCTTTAGTTCGGAGAGGGAGAGGCCAAGGACAGTAGTGTGCAACAGTGGAGCCACATTCGTCCCCTGGGTCTCTGGGCTACACACACATTGAGGCGTACACTAACACAATCAGGGAAACTGAGCTGAAAACCATAGCCCCACAAACATATGCAGAGAAAATAAACAAAAAGAGGAAGAGCAAACCAGTGAATTAGATATTTTGGCAAGTTCCAAATGTAGGCTTACTGCCATGCTCATATTCATTTTGAATGGCTTGTTTTGCTAGAATTGGAACTTGTACTGCTATTGAGCTTTATTGGCCAATGCTTTCCTATTGTCCAGATAATGTTTGTAAACAACTAAATTGCCCAAACACACATACGCTTGATCAGATTTGCCAGTCTTTGAACCTAATCAATGTTTGTTTTTGTGCTTTAGTGATTAGCTACTTGAGAAACTTGTCTGAGAAAATGGTTCCCTGCCATCAGAAGGCTGAAAATGCATCCGCTGCTATTGTCTCCATCCTCTCCAATCATTTTATTAATATTGGAGGAAGTTGTTTGCCGCTTCCCTCTCTTCTCCCCATCTTCTCTGTCTGTCTGTCTCTCTCCCTCTCCCTCTCCTTACCTCCGCATGCCTACTCTAGCGCTGACAGTGCAAAGGGAGGTGTGTGTGTGGGAGGGAGGGGGAGGGGGGAGTGCCTTTAATGCATCTGTTCTCAGTGACTCTCAGTGACTCTCTAGGTTCACTCATCACACACACACACATTCTTTCTCTCTATTGCTCCCTCTCCTTATCTCTGTCTTTCTATCTGTCTCATGCTCACGGACACAGGAACACATACTAGAGGGGAAGCCATCCACCAGTGCTCTTATTCCTCCTCACTCTTCACTCCTCATCTCTCTGTGTTTCCTCCTGGAAGCTGGCTGTACCATCCCTGCTCTGCTCTGCCTCCATCCCAGCCCTGCGTCAGGAGGCTCAGATCGCTGCGCCAGGAGGTGGGTTTTAGACTAGACTAGATCATTATGTCTGGGGCTGAGGCTCCAGCGTCTCTCCCTCTATCTCTCTTCTCCTCCTCCCTCCTCTCCTCTGAACGACTGTGTAGAAGTGTGTTCTTGTAGCACAGAGCAGATAGCATGCAGTATTCAGCATTGTATGGATTTAGTCTTTGTTTATACCTCTCTCACGGCTCTGTGACTCCACCTATATCTGTCGATCCGCTGGTTTGTTGCTCTTGCTGCACTGAGAGGCGTCTGTGCATACCATATTACACTGGGTGTATTTCTACTGTCTCCCCAATCCCCCCCTCACCCCATCTGCATCTGTCATGTTTTATGCATGTCCTGTCCTCTTAAATTAATCCTGGGGACTGGCCATGCTGTCGGATTTATAGAGAAACACCTTAAAATAGCTTTGCAGTGAGGGTACATTCTGAGTTGGTACCCTTACCTGCGCCTGTCAATGCTGCAGTGCCCATCTGTTGCAGACAATGTCGTCTTTATGCAACAAACCCCAGCTAGACATGTAAAAAAGCTGTTCTTCTAATGTTGTAATGTTTGTGGCCCAAAGATTGTGACAGTTTGCTGTGGCAGGCTGGCCGTGTGTTATTCTATCAAGGTATGTGTGTAGGTACTCATGCTGGGGCTGTAGCAGTGGACAATTATGCTGAGGCTGCCTTTGAGCTCTGGGCTCTGGTCCAAGGCTGGGGCGAGCAGCACTGGGGGGAGGAGAGGCTGGCTGCAGGGGTTTGGTGCAGTAAGTTGTTGCATGTAGCTAGCAGCAGCAGAGAAAGGAGAGCAAGGCAGATCTGTGTTGATACTGAATATCCTTAGGTGAGTTTTACACCAGTCTTGCAGAAAGTGTTTTGTCTTTAGCAGTTATACTGTTCGTCTAGTCACTCTGTATAAGAGGGTCTGCTAAATGACCCCGAAAAATGTTTTATGACAAAGTTGTGAATGCTTTGTGTGCTGTTATCAAATGAACCTATTGAGATGACAGATGCGAAGCATGTATCCTACATTAACACAACTGTAAAGATGTTTTTGTGCCCAATGTCCATCATAAATGTGATGTTCTATCCACCTTGAAAATCCCTACTATAGGAACACTGGGTGTAATTAGAAGTACATTTGTAAGGCCTAATGTCTGATCTCTAGTCACAAGCCCACAGTTTCGGAGACTGATGTAACTGTACTGCAGCAGCAGACGACAGGAGGATGACCAGAGTGATACACAGTACAGTAGTCATATGGAGGAGAGCTTCCTGGATTCTCCTGAGGGAGTCTTCCCTAAACAGAGCTCTGTAATCATCCTCAAGTGAAGATGTAGTGGCCAGTCTAGCTTCATAATAGTTGTTAGACACACACACACACACACACACACACACGTCATACTTGAGTAAAAATATAGATACCTTTTTTATAGAAAGTTACTCAAGTGGAAGTAAAATACCACTTGAGTAAAAGTCTAAAAGTATTTGGCTTTAAATATACTTCAGTATTAAAAGTTAAAGTATTAATCATTTCAAATTCCTTATATTAAGCAAAGCATACAGCACCATTTTCTTGTTTTTAAAATGTATGGATATCCAGGGGCACACTCCAACACTGACATAATTTACAAAAGATACATTTGTGTTTAGTCCAACAGATCAGAGGCAGTAGGGATGACCACGTGTTCTCTTAATAAGTCCGTGAATTGAACCATTTTCCTTTCCTGCTAAGCATTAAAAATGTAACAAGTACTTTTGGGTGTCAGGTAAAATGTATAGGGTAAAAAGTACATGATTTTCTTTAGGAATTTAGTAAAGTTGTCAAAAATATAAATAGCCCCAAAAACTACTTTAGTACTTTAAAGTATTTTTACATAAGTACTTTACACCACAGCGCGCGCACACACACACACACACTGGTTGTGAGGACTTTTTGGGGACCAACAATTGATTACTATTTACTCTAACCCAAGTCTAATATAGCCTAAAATACAGTATGTCTTCACTTCTCAATTTTTGTTGGTTTACTATTCTTGTGAGGACTTCTGGTACTCACAAGTATAGTAAAATGTTTGTACGTGCGTACACAGACAGTGATAAATACACAGGTTCTCACACATCACTTCCTCAACCCTCTGCAGCTGTGTGAACTGATGCACAGTAGTCAGTGTTTTATGTTCGTCTTAGTTGTAACATGCACTCTAAAGATAGTCACAGTATTCAGCAGAGCTGTAAACCTTGTTACATTTACACAGCAAACTCAATGCAACTCAATGACCCTCTTGCTCTGTCAGTGCTTGCTGCCTACGGTACATCTTAACAAGACAGCTCTGCCTTACTTCATATTGGTCACCCAAATTATAGGTGGCTTGGCGAGTTGTCTTTTACTCACCATGACCTGCACTTGACGTTTCCATCCTCACTGAGGAATCCCCTAGCAAGCCTCCAGCTTAGATCCAGCTCTGTTGGATTAGCGTGATTTGATCAGTGTTATTCCATATGGTGACACAGCCTCACACTGTTTTGATGGAAGATGATACTGTTTTTGTGTCCCAGGCTGCCTCCGTGTTTTCTTCTAACTATGGATATGATATAGCCGGGCTTAGTTTGTGTTGCTAAATATCTTGTTATGGTTGCTATGAATTTTACTGACTGAAAAGTGCAATGAGACTATGCCTATTGATTCCGTTGCCTCATCCAGTTTCTCCAGAATGTTCCTTCTAGTCGTGCTGGATTCGCTGTAGTGTTTGGTCCCTGTCAGCGGCCTAGAGTGCCCTTACTGCAGTTTGTCATCATAATGCCATGCTAGTCTCACACTCTTTTGTGTGGCAGGACTCTGTCTTCATAGACGATACAAGCACCGTCATGGCAGTGTCCTAGGCTCTAAAATGTGGCCATACAGTGGCGGTGGATGCAGGAGGATGTGGTGGCTAATAGAAAAACGTCATAGATTTTCTGTGATAAAGAGCTTAGTGCAGACGTTGCCTCTGGATGGGCTAAGCTACGCTCAACGTTTCTGGCACCTTATACTGACTGGACTGGGTCCTGATTGAAACAAGTAATGCACAGTAAGGCTAAATTTAACCTAGAGCAATGTCAAATATTCCCCCCCCCCCCCCACCCAGTTCAGATGTGTTACTAAAGGAGAAAACAAACTGACTAGGGTGTTTAGTTTTTGCACGTGGCTGCGGTGTTCCATTCCCTACCACTCAAACAGACCAAGCTCACTAGAAACAGCCTCACAGGGGAGGGGGCCTAGCTGTATCGCACTGCAGCAGAGCAAGCCCTGCACACAGCAGTTATCATCTCTCCACTTCCACTTTCACAAGTCACAGAAATGACAATGTCATTCTCAGAATTTCTCACCCAGCATCTACACATGACAAATGATGATGACTAACTTGTATGTTGCAATGCAGAAAGTGATGGAATAGTATAGGGCTAATTTGAATAATTGTTTTATTTTTTATTTAACTAGACAAGTCAGTTAAGAAGAAATTCTTATTTACAATGACGGCCTAGGAACAGTGGGTTAACTGCCTTGTTCTGGGGCAGAACGACAGGTTTTTACCTTGTCAGCTCAGGGATTCAATCCAGCAACCTTTCGGTTACGCTCTAACCACTCGGCTACCTGCCGCCCCAATTACACAAAGTGATTTGTGTTCTGATTGTACATCATGATACTACTTCTGTACAGCGTGTTCTGGTCTTGCCTGGTGAATTACATTGCTAGGCAATATTTTAATGTTTGACACTGAATGATCATCTAGTGCTGCGAGGTGTGACTTAAGTGACACAGTGCCGTTTTGAGATGGGTGAGTTATGAGGGTCATTTCTGCTCCTGACATGGTAGCTTTAGGTTGAATAGAAGTCACAGAAATGTGTGTGGGGCTGTGTGTCTGCTCTCTGGATCTGTTCTAGGATCAGGTCCCCCCCTGTCCATGTAATCATCGTGATCTAAATTACAAAACCGTTCCTAAATCAGCCCTCCTACTCTGAGACGCTTGAAACAAATGGCCCCTGCTCGTTCTGTGTCAGTCTGGTCTATGCTGGCCCTGGGTAGTGTAGTGCAGTGCTTCGTATGTATGGGGGTTTGAGGTTCACTCACTACTCCTGAGAGATTAAGGCGATGGTCTAATATGTACAAAGCAGATGCCTGGTTTGTAACTGCCATGTTGTTTTTCTTTGTCTTTCTGTTGTCTGGTGATCAAACCAAGAGTCTGGAAAACCTCTCTCTCCCTTTCTCTCTCTCTCTGCCTTTCTCACTCTACAGTTAATGTCACCTCTCCCAGCTCTTACTGACACCTACCCATGAGCCCCCTCTCTTTCCATTTGCTGTAACCAGCATCCTCACCTAAGCACCAACCGTCACTGACGTCCACGGACGTTGAAAAGTAGTTGAAATTTGGTCAGCCCAAAGACGGACCAGAATGGATGAAATTTTGGATAGCACAGTACAGTACGCTACTACACTGTACTGAACTCTACTCTAATCTACTCTGCTCACATGTAGAAGTTGGTGAAATTGACAAAGGCTAAAGTGTGAATTTGTCCTCGTGTTTCTTGTTACATCGTTTCGTTCACATGCTAGGTTGTTTTTCAATGTTCATTCTCCAACTGTCTGCTGCTAGGAAGACATCGCAGTCCTAGATTTCTTAGGAAGACATCGCAGTCTGAGATTCTTTTCATCACAGACAAGCGAGTGCCCAAATTACCACAGTAACGGCCCGTCCCACAGAATAATTTGTCTGACCTAATGATCAAGCTTGATTGAGCATGGATCACTCCCAAAAACGTTTATTCACAAACTTTTAGTCATTGTTCTCCTTGATTTATTTGTTTGCTTCTATATTTCTACTTAGGAGCACATCATGTACTCCTTCTTTCTCAAGGGCTGCACAAGGCTCTGGAACACACTTCCACAATTAATCTGTGACTCTGAATCCCTTACCATCATCATCCACCGCCTCAAGCCTCATCTGTTCAAACAAGCCTACCCCCCCCCCGTCTTTGTTTTGTTATTTTTCTATTGTCTGAATGTTCTTCTTGCTAGTTGTTTGTTATACATTATTTTCTGTAAAGCATCTTTGGGTCTCAGAAAAGCGCTATATAATGTATTATTATTATTACTCCTTGTAAAAAAATTCTGTAGAGCCCTGAACTATAATATTAAATAAGCTGTATCACTCAGCGTTTTGTGGTAGGGAAGGCACTTTGTTGATTCTTGATGTTCAGTTGTATAACTGTTTGTTTTTATTATTGGATTTAAATGCTTTATTTTAAGACACAGGTCATGAAAATAAAATAAAATTAATCAATAAAAGCAACATACTGTACCCCATTACTTCTTACTAGGAACACATTTCTTGTTTTTTTTTAAACATCAGAAAGCATGCTTATCCATTTATTTTTATTTTTTTGTAATTATAAAAAAGAAAAATAATTGTCTGGTAAAAAAATCTGAGTGGCTGGTAGATTGTTTTAATCTACCTGCCACAGTGGCTGGTGGATTTCTCACCCTGGCTATACTGCACTGTACTCTGCTGTTCTGCGCTGTCATGTCCAAACTTGTGAGACATGAGGAGAATGACATTCATTCATTCATGTCTGGGACAAGGTGGCACGTCCAATGAACAGGTCAGGATTCCATAACCGCAGGCAGAAGAGTTGAAACCGGTGCAGCAGCACAACCAGGTGGACTGGGGACAGCTAGGAGTCAACAGGGCAGGTGGTCCTGAAGCATGGTCCTCCGGGTAGGCTCACGTCCTCCGGGAGAGGAGGTAGAGTGGGAGAGAGAGAGAATTAGAGGGAGCATACTTAAATTCACACAAGACACCGGATAATAACATCAGATTTAACAAACTGACCCTAGCCCCCCGGCACATAGACTATTGCAGCATAGATACTGGAGGCTGAGACGGGGGGTCAGGAGACACTGTGGCCCCCTCCGACAATACCCCTGGACAGGGCCAACCAGGCAGGATATAACCTCACCCACTCTGCCAAAGCACAGCCCCTACACCACCAGGGATATCAACAACCACCAACTTACTACGCTGAGACAAGGCTGAGTATAGTCCACGAAAGATCCCCTCCACTGCACAAGCCCAAGGGGGCGACAAACCGGACAGGAAGTGACGCACCCCTCCTAGGGATGGCATGGAAAGCACCAGTAAGCCAGTGACTCAGCCCCCGTAATAGGGTCAGGGGCAGAGAATCCCAATGGAGAGACTGGAACCAGCCAGGCAGAGACAGCAAGGGTGGTTCGAGCCTTGCCGTTCACCCTTGCACCCCTGGGCCAGACTACACGCAATCATAGGACATACTGAAGAGGTGAGTCTTCAGTAAAGACTTAAAGGTCGAGATGGAGTCTGCGTCTCTATCCACACCTTGATTGACCTGGCTGTGTGGCATGGAGCATTGTCCTGTTTAGAAAACCATTCCTCAGAGTTGGGGAACATTGTCAGAGCAGAAGGAAGCAAGTTTTCTTCCAGGACAACCTTGTACGTGGCTTGATTCATGCGTCCTTCACAAAGACAAATCTTCCTGATTCCAGCCTTGCTGAAGCACCCCCAGATCATCACCGATCCTCCACCAAATTTCACAGTGGGTGCGAGACACTGTGGCTTGTAGGCCTCTCCAGGTCTCTGTCTAACCATAAGACGACCAGGTATTTGGCAAAGCTGAAAATTGGACTCATCAGAGAAGATGACCTTACTCCAGTCCTCTACAGTCCAATCATTATGGTCTTTAGCAAACCTCAGCCTAGCTCTTCTTTGCTTCTCATTGATGAAGGGATTTCTTCTAGCTTTGCACGACTTCAGCCCTGCCTCTAGGAGCCTGTTTCGAACCGTCCTTGCCGTGCACTTCACCCCAGCTGCTGTTTGCCATTATTTTTGTCGGTCACTTGATGTCATCCTACGGTTGTTGAGTGACATTTGAATGAGTTGGCAGTCATCCCGGTCAGTGGAGAGTCGTTTTCGCCCTGTGCCGGTAGCTTTGTTGTCCCCAATGTCTGCTGCTTGACCTTGTTCTTATGAACTGCTGTCTTTTACATTTTAAGGATGGAAGCAAACTGACGCTCACTGTATCCCTCTGCCAGTAAAGCCATAATTGAATCCTTCTTTTCCTCACTCAAAACTTTCCTTTTCAACTCTTTTGGCATGGTCCATAGTTATTTTTTTAATTCCAATTACTTTTGAGGTACTACTAGCAGTGTTTTTGCCATCCAGCTGGTCCTATTGCAAGAGGATAGTGATGACCACAGCAGTGTTATTAAAAAATATATATATTTGCTAATCAGTACCTCATTCAGTAGAATGAGGTGTGTTTTTGTGTATAGTTGAAGTCGGAAGTTTACACACACTTAGGTTGAAGTCATTAAAACTAATTTGTCAACCACTCCACAGATTTCATGTTCACAAACTATAGTTTTGGCAAGTCGGTTAGGACATCTACTTCGTGCATGATACAAATAATTCTTCCAACAATTGTTTACAGACTGATTATTTCACTATATCGCTATTCCAGTGGGTCAGAAGTTTACATACACTAAGTTGACTTGCCTTTAAACAGCTTGGCAAATTCTAGAAAATGATGTCATGGCTTTAGAAGCTTCTGATAGTGTCACGTTTGGGTGTTTGGAGAGACCAAGACGCAGCGCAGGGATAGTAGTTCGTCATAATATTTATTATACTATGTATAAAATAATACAAAATGAACGAACTAACAACACTGAACAAAACTCTAACGAAACAACGTTACGTACACTAAACAAACACGACTGAGCGGACGTAACGAAAAGCACACTTACTCTCCCCGTGACTGCGACATATACATCGACATATACCGATAACAACCCACACCCGCGTGAGGGACAGACTCAACATATATTGGATCCCTAATTAGAGACAACGGGTAGCAGCTGCCTCTAATTAGAGATCCACCCAAAACCCACAAAGAAACAGAAAAGAACGACACTGTCAGACTCTGACCATAGCTACAGCCTGACAGTACAAGGCGCGGACTCCCGGACGCCTAAACACGCCTAAACAAAAAAAACAACACACACAACACGGGGGGGTAAATGGGAGGGAAAACTAGTCCATCGGGGGCGGCTCCGGCGATGTGGACAGTTTTTTGTCCCGTGCCCCTTCCTTATCACCGGTCCCGGGCTGTGGACCGGTGGGGCAAAAGGCTCCGGCCATGGAGCGGGGAAAACAACCGGGCCCGGACTGGGCACCGGTGGGGTAAACGGCTCCGGCCATGGAGTGGGGAAAACAACCGGGCCCGGACTGGGCACCGGTGGGGCAAACGGCTCCGGCCATGGAGCAGGGAAAACCTCCGGGCCCGGACTGGGCACCGGTGGGGCAAACGGCTCCGGCCATGGAGCGGGGAAAACAACCGGGCCCGGACTGGGCACCGGTGGGGCGGACTGCTCAGGCTCTGAAGCGGAGCAGACGGCTGGACCCGGATTGGGTACCGGTGGCGCGGACTGCTCTGGCACTGAGGCGGAGCGGGCGGCTGGACCCGGACTGGGTCTGAGGCGGAGCGGGCGGCTGGACCCGGACTGGGTACCGGTGGAGCGGACTGCTCTGGCACTGAGGCGGAGCAGACGGCTGGAGGTTCGGGGGCGCTGACCTTCGCTGGAGGTGGTCGTCTGTCCATTAGCCTCAGCCCTAGTACCCGTCGGCGCTCTGGCTCCACCCTAGGCCACGGGGGAAACGGCACTGGCGCTACTTCCTCCTCCGTCTCTCGCCAGCTGCGCTGCTTGGTCTCCAGGTGGTGGGTTGTTCTGTCACGTTTGGGTGTTTGGAGAGACTAAGACGCAGCGCAGGGATAGTAGTTTGTCATAATATTTATTATACTATGTATAAAATAATACAAAATGAACGAACTAACAACACTGAACAAAACTCTAACGAAACAACGTTACGTACACTAAACAAACACGACTGAGCGGACGTAACGAAAAGCACACTTACTCTCCCCGTGACTGCGACATATACATCGACATATACCGATAACAACCCACACCCGCGTGAGGGACAGACTCAACATATATTGGATCCCTAATTAGAGACAACGGGTAGCAGCTGCCTCTAATTAGAGATCCACCCAAAACCCACAAAGAAACAGAAAAGAACGACACTGTCAGACTCTGACCATAGCTACATAGAGAAGCCTATTGCTTCTCTATGGCCAGAGCCTGACAGATAGGCTAATTGATATAATCATTTGAGTCAATTGGAGGTGTACCTGTGGATTTATTTCAAGGCCTACCTTCAAACTCAGTGCCTCTTTGCTCGACATCATGGGAAAATCAAAATAAATCAGCCAAGACCTCAGAAAGACCTCCACAAGTCTGGTTCATCCTTGGGAGCAATTTCCAAACGCTTGAAGGTACCATGTTCATCTGTACAAACAATAGTACGCACGAATAAACACCATGGGACCGCGCAGCCGTCATACCGCTCAGGAAGGAGACACGTTCTGTCTCCTAGAGATGAATGTACTTTGGTGTGAAAAGTGCAAATTAATCCCAGAACAAAAGCAAAGGACCTTTGGAAGATGCTGGAGGAAACAAGTGCAAAAGTATTTATATCCACAGTAAAACGAGTCCTATATCGACATAACCTGAAAGGCCGCTCAGCCCAAACCTTTGCATACGACTGTATACACTGTGGGCCAAAAGTTTGGAATATAACTCATTCAAGGGTTTTTCTTTTATTTGCACTATTTTTTACGTTGTAGAATAGAAGTGAAGACATAAACTATGACATAACACCTATGGAATCATGTCGTAACCAAAAATATTTTATATTTGAGATTCTTCAAAGTAGCCACCCTTTGCCTTGATGACAGTTTTGCACACTCATGGCATTCTCTCAACCAGCTTCATGAGGACCGCCACAGGAATGGAATACCTCTGCTACCCAGAAATACCTCTGCTACAGAGGATAAGTTCATTAGAGTTGGGGACTTCCAGCCAGGTCCGGGTTGGAGAGGGAGGGCCTGTGAGAGGGATAGAGGACACATTGAAAGTGCAGCCCTGTAGCACTGGCTGGCAGACTCAGACTGCTGACCGGATGGTTAACTGATGTTCACGCAGTGATAGTCACTGATGAATACATATATTGTCTGTATACAGTACAGATGCACAGTGACAACTCACTTTCATGCAAATGCCTACTTTTTTGTGTGCTCTGAAACTGACACTCACAAATTCACTTACTAGCCTTTCACATAGAAAATATCCAAGAACGCTGAACAGTGCTGCAAAAGTAGCATTCACCTTGTATCAGACAGATGTTACATTGACACTGATGCACCTCAACTCTTTGTCCAGCATTGGGGACAATTGTGACAGTGCATTTAAATAAAGTGACAGTTTCTACTGTAAGTGTGAGGTCTGGTCATATTACACTACTGTCACAATATCCTACACTGTTTCATTATAGACTTAGTAACACACTGACACAGACCTGTACTCTAACCCAGTAGTCATGCTGTTATGTTAGCGACCAGAAATAGACTGGTAAACAAGCACTTGCCTGGTCTCACACACATTGATTGTCTGTGGCACAGGTTACAGGCATGCCTCAGGCACGTGGCCACAAATATACACAATGATGATGACGTTAACCCGTAAGGAAGCTTTCCGTTTCTTTTACACTCATCGTGGACCATGGCATACACACAAAGACTGCTACTGGGGGTACCAGCTTGGTTTTCAGTCGGCAGCATTGACTTTTGTGTGTGTGCATCAGTGCCCTTCCTTTGACAGTATAGCCCAGCAGGCTCAAAGATGAACCCATTCCCTTGCTGCGTGATTCCAGCGTTATGACAGAACATTTGCATGCAAAATCACAACTTTAATGTCTCAGAGAATGGATAAACAAAATATAAATTATAGTACCCCTTGGGGAGTGTGTATACCCAAGAAAGAGGACTTCTACACATTGGCATGTTGGAGAAATAATGAAAATAAGTGTTATGGATGTTACATGGACACGGTTTCCGTGGAGAATGAACGTATTAGCTAAAGTCTGAGTTTGTAAGTCTTAGGCCAAAACATGGATAGCCATTTCAAAGGAAAAGCTTGGCTGGTGAACACAAACATTATGATTTTGAAAAGATTTTCAATTCCATTATTATTTTACTGTGGAAAAACAATCGTTATGGATGTTAGTCTGAAATAGACATTCACATCTTGAAGATTTTATGATCAAAATTATAAAACATTTGTTGTCATTTGGAATGGTTTTTAAAGGTCAGCAGAAGGCATAGTACTTAAGATAGTCTGAATAGCATACAAGCATTGATGGAAAAAGCACCCAATTGTCATACTTGAGTCAAAGTAAAGATACCTTAAAAGAAAATGACTCAAGTAAACGTGAAATTCACCCAGTAAAATACTACTTGAGTAAAACCAAGTATTTGGTTTTAAATATACATAAGTATCAAAAGTATAAATTATTTCAAATTCCTTATTAAGTAAACCAGACAGCACAATTAAAAATATGTTTTATGGATAGCCATAGGCACACTTCAACATTCAGACATAATTTACAAAAGTAGCATTTGTGTTTAGTGAGTCTGTCAGATCAGAGACAGTAGGCACACTTACAGCCTGTTAACACTGCCACTGCCCTCTTATATAAGAACACTTCTCTATGTTCCTCTGAGCGTTCTCTGTGTCAGGGGACTTCAACCTCTTCTTGCCCAGGGGCCCCCGCCCTGGCAAACTGCAGACCCAGGGAGCCCAACATATGTTAGCAAGCCCCAGGTGAATGATAATGGCAAGGAGAAGTAATCAATATTTAAAAATGAATAGATTTGGTATAATTTATTCTAAACAAAAATATAAATGCAACAATTTCAATGATTTTACTGAGTTACAGTTCATGAAAGGAAATCAGTCAATTGAAATAAATTCATTAGGCCCTAATCTGGATTTCACATGACTGGGCAGGGGCGCAGCCATGGGTGGGGTTGGGAGGGCATAGGCACACCAACTTGGGAGCCATTTAGAATGAGTTTTTCCTCACAAGGGCTTTATTACAGACAGAAATACTGCTCAGTTTCATCAGCTGTCAGGGTGGCTGGTCTCAGACGATCCCACAGGTGAAGAAGCTGGATGTGGAGGTCCTGGGCTGGCGTGGTTACACGTGGTCTGCGGTTGTGACGCCAGTTGGTCGCACTGCCAAATTCTCTAAAACAACATTGGATGTGGTTTATGGGAGAGAAATTAACATTACATTCTCTGACAACAGCTCTGGTGGACATTCCTGCAGTCAGCATGCACATTGCTGTGGCATTGTGTTGTGTGACAAAACTGCACATTTTAGAGTGGCCTTTTATTTTCCCCAGCACAAGGTGCATCTGTAATGATGATGCTGTTTAATCAGCTTCTTGATATGCCACACCTGTCAGGTGGATGGATTATCTTGGCAAAGGAGAAATGCTCACTAACAGGGATGTAATTAACTTTCTGCACAAAATTTTGTGCGTATGGAAAGTATCTGGGGTCTTTTATTTCAGCTCATTAAACATTGGACCAACACTTTACATGTTGCGTTTATATTTTTGTTCAGTATAATTGGAAGAGGAAGTGTAACTCTAACGTAGCCTAATAGCTAGAAATGACCCCATTGTCCCCGTGTAAGTATTTGGCTAGACCACAACAATCCCACATTATCCCAACATTGGCTAGCCCAGAATAGGCTTTCCCACACCAAGGCCAGCACAGGCTAGCCCACACCAGACCATCACCGGCTAGCATACACCAGCCCAACATAGGTTAGCCCAGAACCAGCTCAACATGGGCTAGCCCAGCATGGGATTTCCACCACCAAGCCTACACCAGCCCAAAATGGGCTAGCCTACAACAGTCCAACACAGGCTAGTGAACACCAGCCCAACATGGGCCAGCCCACACCAAGCACAACGCGGGCCAGCCCACACCAAGCTACTTTATAATGTAGAGGCTTGGGGTCATTAGAATATTTGGGTGCAGAGTTTGCAAATTCCCCAATTCATGTTAAGTTAAAAAAGAATACAAGATAAAAATTGCTGACACCATTCAAACCAATGAGAGTTCAGAACGAATTATCTCAGAATCCTTTTTCAGATGGAACCTTATAGTTCTAAATTCACAAGTTATTTTTGTGCAACCGTTACTGAGACTGTCTTTCCAGTTTAAGTGCTCTGTTGTGTAATGTAAAAAAAATATTGTACACTGTCTGTAAGTCTGTAAACATACTTAAATAAGTGCATGTGAAATTAGAAACTTTACATTTCTTTGGTAATAATATATATATGTTTCTGCTACCATCTATTAAGACCAAAAATAACTTCTGGATATCAGAACAGCGATTCCTCTTTAATGAGTCTGACGTGAAAGATTTTCTGCTGCTCCCAGACCTGGCCCAAATCTCCCTGGGTTCAGTGCATCGGCAAGACGGCTACCTCCAAAAAGGGTGGTGGTCTGTGTCTATTTGTCAATAACAGCTGGTGCACAATCTCTAATACTAATAAAATCTCAAGGTTTTGCTCGCCTGAGGTAGAGTACCTCATGATAAGTTGTAGACTAAACTAACTACAGAGAATTTTTCAAACATATTTTTCGTAGCTGTCTATTTACCACCACAAACCGATGCTGGCACTAAGACCGCACTTAAGCTGTATAAGACCAACAGGAAAATGTTCATCCAGAAGCGGTGCTCCTAGTGGCCAGGGACTTTAATGCAGGAACACTTTAATCGGTTTGACCTACTTTGTACGAGCATGTCACGTGAAACCAGAGGAAAAAAAACTCAAGACCACCTTTGCTCCACACACAAAGATTTGTGCAAAGCTCACCCTCGTCCTCCATTTAGCAAATGTGAACAGACAGTTGAAGTCATACACCTTAGCCAAATACATTTAAACTCAGTTTTCCACAATTCCTGATATTTAATCCTAGTAAAAAGTCCCTGTTTTAGGTCACCCTCACCCTTTTTTTTTAAGAATGTGAAATGTCAGAATAATAGTAGAGTAATTTATTTCAGCTTTTATTTCTTTCATCACATTGCCAGTGGGTCAGAAGTTTACATACACTCAATTAGTATTTGTTAGCATTGCCTTTAAATTGTTTAACTTGGGTCAAACGTTTTGGTAGCCTTCCACAAGCTTCCCACAATAAGTTGGGTGAATTTTGGCCCATTCCTCCTGACAGAACTGGGGTAACTGAGTCAGGTTTGTAGGCCTCATTGATTGCACACGCTTTTTCAGTACAGTATTTGTTTAAGGTGTATGTAAACTTCCAACTTCAACTGTATATCCCCCTACAAGCAAAAACTAAAGCAGGAAGTACCAGTGACTTGCTCAATATGGAAGTGGTCAGATGACACAGATGCTAAGCTATGTAACTGTTGCTAGCACAGGCTGGAATATGTTATGGGATTCATCCGATGGCATTGATGAGTATACCAAATCAGTCACCGGCTTCATCAAAAAGTGCATGTTGACGTCATCCTCACAGTGACCTTACGTACATATCCCAACCAGAAGCCATGGATTACAGGAAAAATCCACACTGAGCTAAAGGCTAGAGCTGCCGTTTTCAAGGAGCGGGACACTAATCCGGACACTTGTAAGAAATCCCACTATGCCCTCAGACGAACCATCACACAGGCAAAGCGACAATACAGGACTAAGTTTGAATCCTACTACACTGTCTCTGACACTCGTCGAAAATGGAAAGGCTTGCAAACCATCACGAATTACAAAGGGAAACCCAGTCGCGAGCTGCCCAGTGGTGTGAGCCTACCAGACAAGCTAAATGCCTTCTATGCTCGGTTCGAGGCAAGCAACACTGAAGCATGCATGAGAGCCGCGGGGCCAGATGGATTACCAGGACGCAAACCAACTGGTCTTCACTGACATTTTCAACCTCTTCCTGACTGATTCTGTAATACCTACATGTTTCAAGCAGACTACCATTGTCCCTGTGCCCAAGAACGCTAAGGTGACCTTCCTAAATGACTACCGCCCTGTAGCACTGTCCTGTAGCACTGTCTGTAGTGTCATGAAGCTAGCCCTTTCGGTGAAACGGCTAAACAGAAGATGTGTGAACAACCACCCCAATAACGTCATAAATTCCTTGCAGAGACCCTTCTCTCCCTAACCATGGAGTATGGAGAGAGAGAGAGAGAGAGTGTCACAGTAAGACAAAGGAACTCTCCTGCCAAATTCTACTACATCCTGGAATTGAAGAATTAAAACAGTATTCCTAATTTAGAGAATGTGGAAACGGTCAGTGGAGTAGCCAGCTACAATCCCTAACCCTATCCCTGTGACATCATGAAAGACAGTACAGCCACATTTCCCTAACTCTGCTACCACAGGTTCCTCAGTTATGAGGCTTTCATCTGAATGTTGTGTAAAATGTTTAACAAAGCATAAGAATACTTTTGAAAAGATGACAATGTAATTTAGTCTTAATTAAAATGTTGTTTTATGGTAACTCGTGCCCAGTCATTGACCACGCCCAAGTGAACAGACATTGGTTGGAAATGATGAACCAACCCCTTTTCTACATTTGTATAAAAGCCCCCCGTGACCAAAGTTACGTTATTTCCAAAGAACGAGAGCACTTCAGTCCACACGTTTAAAATGACAAATTTCAACTACAACCCTACAGTCCAGAAAACGTAAGAGCTTGCTCCACACTTTGAAATGGTATGAACTCTGAACTATTGATCACTAAAGAAGTGCATCCTAGACTAGCATATATCAGGCTGCAGCTGAACATGTGCGCAAATCTAGGACGAGAACACTGACCGACGTGGAAGCACCTACGAAGTGAGATGAACCTCTCATACCACGACCACCCGGAAGATCCTACAAATGACAGTGGAGGCCTCTACTGGGCAAACCAGAACCTTACATCACCAGCTCAACGAGTGAAGCCAGCTATACGTAAATACGAATTACATTCCTTTATCTGAACGGGAGGTTGTTCAAGTGCATATGTATTTGTATTTATGTGAGCATTTGTATTTATGTGGTCCGATAGAGACCAATTCCTTGGTCTTCCTTCCAAACCCCCCCTCTTCTCTCTGACTCTCTGGTGTTGTTGTAACCAAACTGTTTGTTTAGTCCATTAGCAACGGTATTTACTGTATAGTGTTTGTATGTATTAGGGTTACAAGTTTATCAACTTTCAAAGCAGAATTGATTTCCCATTGTTCTTCAACTGCAGTGTATGATATACTATTTCCTAGCTCTGAATCTCTACTTAAAAAATAAAAAATAAAAAAAAACTATTTCAAATTTTGTTATGTAGGACTGAATCCAGGTGGTGGGTCTCATATGGCCTGCGTACACTGGGCCACAATGTGGAGCCGATGCGCATAGGCGCTGGAAAGTGCCGCTTATTCGACTGGGAAGTGCCTCTTTTTAAAAATCTATATTTCTGAGGACCCCAGGTTTAATATCCCTGCTCTGTGCTAATGCAACAATAACCATGGAAGTGAGAGGAGGGTGGTTCTGACATAATGGCCAGCATTATTGTTTAACGTCTGCTGGTTGTTTTTAGCTTTTGTGAAGTCAGTGAAGGATCCCTGTGAGAGCAGAGAGAGCCACTGCGGCAGATAGAGAGAAAGTCGATACAACGTCCCTCCTGTTCTGCTGCTCTTCTATTTATACAGTTACACCGCCGTCTCTTAAAACACAACCCTCTGCTCCTAAATTATTCAACCAGCTGCAGCTCCCTATTCCTTGTGTTGTTGTTGTCCTCTATTCTGCATAAGCCACAGGAGCTACAACTGCGATAAGGGAGGGATAGTATCTTCCCTCAGGTTTCTACTACACTACAGTACAACACCACCACTCTGACGGATGTTGTTGCTAACGGAGGGGAAAAAGCAGAGAGAATGGTCCAGAATTCCTAATGAAATCTGCAGCCAATGCAGCAAGCTGCCAGCTCTCAGGCAGCTCTTTGAGCAGACCGACTCTGAACTGTTCTCCCCCAGGAGAAGCAGCCTGCAACGGACCAACACACACCTAGTGAGGAGAACAGTCCAGGGGAAAAAACAGGAGAGGAGAAAAAACTACAGTTGAGGGACGATTGTGGGAAAGAGCTGACTGGGCAGGCTGAGGCTGTTCTGAGTGGGGCTGAGAGCAGTCTGGTCTGGAGGGAGGCCCTGTGCTGCTGCAGCTTGGCTTTACAAACACACACAGGCAGGCTAGGGCCCTGCATCACTCTCCTGGGCAGGTCTCATTACTCATCTATAGGCTTGGGCGATATACCTTTTTATACTGCATACCGGGGTATTTTGAAATACAGACAGTATGATTTTCAATACCGTTTGCTTATAAGTATAATTTAAGTATAACTATAAGAAATTGAAGATGTTACAAATAAATTATATCCAGCTCAGGACTCCAGCTATGTATTTGGTTTGCTAGCTAGCTAAGTGGCTAGATGTCAAGATCAAGCTTCTTGGTTACAGCAGAGACATTCAATCCCCTCCTGGATCGAGATCCCTGTTGCCTAAATTCTTTTGTGCATCCCCTCAACAAAAACATTATGCCCCTTGTGTGCAATTCCGGCAATACTGTATAACCCGGTATGGTACAGAAACGTTATGAAAATCTGGATACCGCCCAAACCGTACTCACCTCTCTGGGCTCCATGCGTCACTACAGACCCACCCACTCACTCTCCCGGTGGCCATAGATCCACAGCTCCAAGTGGACCGACATACACAACATATTAAACATAGCAACCCACATCTAAAATGTAGTATGTATATGGGCTCTTTCTGACTGTACTGACAATCTGCACTTTGACAGCCCATCTGATTCATATGGTCTCTACATGGCAGGCACACAGCTCAGGGAGGTGAAGGTTGTTCCTGGATCAGCTGTGTGACAGAACAGCACAGGCAGCCATGCCAGAAACACACACACACACACACACACACACACACACACACACACACACACACACACACACACACACACACACACACACACACACACAATGCCCTCTATTAATTAAATCCTCAAGTGCATGCATTATAAAACAGTTTTGGGTTCCATCTGTCTGTTAAAATACATGTCCACACATCTGACTCACACACTAACAGATGCCATTGCAGGTTCACTTTCCATGTACACCCTATAAAGCCACCACTCTGACTGACTCAAAGTTCAACACAATACATTTACTGTAGCAGGGCGATTCTGTGGGAAAGTCAATCTGAGCATGCCCAAACAAAGTTTGTCCTTTCCAAATTCACAATTATCCTTAAGGTCTATGTTGGAGTTCAGGCTTTATTAGAAAAGTAGAAAATGCCATGAATTTTGGAAAGGCTTTACAGTCAATCTCATATTTCATGGCTTTTTGAAAGAGCCAACATAGCTTGTTTCCCCCAGTGCTAGTTATGAAGATATGTTAATGAAGCAATACAGACCAAATAATTTAAAGTTTTTGCAAAACATGCAATTCACATCAGATCTTAACTTTTTCTTTAAATCGAACTTCCAAAGTGTTATTGTTTAGAATAGTTTTTTCTCTTTTCATTGTCAGTATCCTTTTTCAGCATTCTGATATCCGTAACACTCATAATGGTTGTGAATGTGATGGATATTGATACATAGATATTGATGCATCATAACTTGTGAATTCATCACATTGTGTGTGTGCTTGTTCTGGGATGTGTTCTTCAGGCTTTTACAGAAGCAATTGTTGATATCTGGAAAATGATGTGGATAGCTAGAAAATATTTGCTGAAATGCATTTCTCATACATGGCAGTAGTGTTTTTAGATTGAAAGATGAGAAGAGTGTATATAAACAATCTGTGATTTAGTACTGAAGTGTATTTTTGAAATATACTGACTTCATCCAGAGTTCAGAAAAGTGAATTGGCAGTATAGGCACATGTATATTGTATTTGCATATTTAGTTTCAATATTTCAGAAAAGTTGTTATACAAATAAATATTATATTTGTGTTTACAGTCAACTGGTAAATTGACTGTTTGAGGGTGTGGTGACTGGCCTGGTGTAAAGTACTAGAAAGACACAATCCTCTGGCACTACACAACGCATATCTTCAGTCTGTCTCCTCTGCTCTGCCCTCTCTCCTTTGCTGCAGTGCGTGGTAGTTGGTGTGTGTGAGATTCAAAGCTATGTGTGTGATACTAGAATTAAGTCAAAAGCCTTTTGAAATGTAAGGAACCACATTACTCCCCTCTCCAAGACACACTATATAATATCACACCTCGCCCTCTGTCCCTTGATGAGACAGGTGGGTAGGATGGACCCATAAAGATAAGAGGGGTTTCCCATTTCTGCTGCAGTCTTGATGCTGCTCTCTGATGCTGCTGTAGTAACTGTCTCCTGCTACTCCTGCAGTGCAGGCTCGGCCGGGTCTCATTTATAACACAGCCTGAGGTTATCCATACATTAAGTACAGCTCCATAACATAGGGACAAAGCAGCTCTCACCAGCCACTGGTAGCCACTCTGACTGCTGTAAGACATGATGATATCATCACAGGCTTAATGCGCACAACAGCAGCAGTGCCCTGTTTGTCCAGTTGTTACAGTAGGTCAAAGGGACAGATTAGCCTCCCGTTACTGTAAGAGCTCTCTGAGAAAACCTACTGTACACTGACTGACTGGTTTTTGTGTGGAATGCACCAGGTTTCTGAATGTGTGGAAGATAGTGTGAGCTAGCACATAGTACAAATGACGTGGTGGTTAGCGTGTGGTGTGTTGTAACTAGCACACGTTACACGTGATCGATTTCCAAAAGCAATTCATCTTTGGCCTGTCACTGATATCACACAGGCTTTACAACTGCAGATCATTTACTGGAAATCTTGATCATTCTTCAGACCTCTGTGTACTGTACACCCTATAGCACTTGTCTAGCATGGTTGTTATGAAGTAAAACGGTTTGTGAGATTATGCTAAGAAGCAAAGCTGAAGTAGGCCTACATACTAACAACATGAAGTGTTCCCTTTGATCGATTCATGATTTGTCAGAACTCGTGGTTTGTATGTTTTAAATGATCTAAACAGCTGCTATCCTGAATTTAGGCCTCCACAGTGAGGCTCATATATGTGCTTTTAACTCCAAACATGGAACAGAGGATTGGTGTCAGAAGTTTGTTGTATAAATAGGCTACTTATGCAAATGGTTTTGATGAGCGTTTTTTCTCTCTGGCATCGGCTGACCTGTACTGCTTCTGTTATCAAGGGCTCGCCACACTATTAAAGTGGAGGCCATTTTCACACAGCTATGCCTCTGTTACTGACCACGTTTACATGCGCACAGTATTCGGGATAGTAGCTCACATCCCGCTTAAGGTCTTATTCGGGATAAGCTGTTTACCCCTTTGATATCAAGCTCACGAGTATTCCTGTATCCATGAATAAACAGAATGTTCATATGGGTTCAATGGAATAGTAACTGAAATATGGACTGTAGAATAATATAACTGTTAATTTTGTCTCGGCAACAGGAGTGGAGAAATATATATTTTTCTTTCTTTCAGCATCTCTTGAGAAAATGCAAATGCGTGTGTAATGTGTTATCTTCGACACTATATTGCAAGAAGACAGTATTCCAACCAAATGTTGGAAATTATAAGCAGAAAGTCTAAATTAGGGGTGAAAGTAGCCAGTAGGTTATACGGTACAGTTCGGAGTATCAGCAAAATAAACTATTATGGTGAATCGTACTGCGCAGGTAGCCTACTTTTTTAAGTGATTTGTTTGACAAGCAGATAAACACCCTCACACAAAACCCATTATATGCGAAACTGAGTCTGTGCATACCGCATAAAACAAGAATAAACTGTATAAGATGTTTACATGCCACAGTCTCCCATCAAGATATCTCATGTATCTTATCCGGGTTTCTCATAACCAAGATACAAGCTTTTTCAGGTAATTGTAAACGGGATATGATGCTTACGGTTAACTCAAAAACAGAATACTTGAGTATCCTTAATCCCATATAATAATGGGATGCTGCAGTAAACATGGTCACTGTTACTGTCTGTCTACATAAATTAGCAATGATTTTGACTGCTTCGAGAACCATAACATGAACGTAGACATTTTGATTCTGCCTCAGATCTTTATTTAGGCCTAGATCCATATTATTCACCAATCAGGACACCCCTGGCAGTCCTCATCTGTTATTCTGTCCTCCTCTCTTCCTGTGCCATCTATTGGCATCTGTGTGTTTCCGGCTGCTAACACTGGCCAGGACTGCTCTGCTGCCTACTTACGTAAGCCCTGTCTCAAGAGGGATCTCTCTCAGGTTGGGTGTAGGTGTCGGTTGCCTTTGTTGACTCCATGTTGCATTGTGTTGGACAGGAATGAAGGTAGCAGTGTGTAGGTATATGTAAGACTGGCTAAACACTAAACAGGCAATACTAAGGCATTCTTTCTTTTTGTCTTTATTTCAACCTCTCCAGTGAAATCCATCCCCAGCCTGTCCATGGGGCTGTCCTCCTTCACACTACTTTCCTTTAGTCTCCCTCCTGTCCTGTTGCGCTTGGATCAGCATGTGGTGGTGCTGGGCCAGAGGATGGTTCTGAAACGATAAGGCTCTGTCCTGAACCTCGCTCCCTCTCTGTCAGCCTCCCTGCAGTTTTAATCTGCAGAGTGCACCTTGGCCCATTAGAGCAGTAAATCTGAGCTCAGCTCTCCAACTTGTGCTGCCGGGACAAGTCTGTACCGCAGTGCTGCAGTAAGCATCCTCTCCCTCTTTCTCCTCTCTCTCCAACTGCAGCACAGACATCTAGTGTGTGTGCTTCAAGCACCCCGAGGACTTTGATGCACCAATAATAAACTGTCAAAGCAAAGGAAAAACACTCAGTCTAGCCTAACTTCTTTTGGGTGTGTTGGGAGCATAACACTTCACCGACTGAGACTGTCTGAACTTCCGTAGAGACTAAATGCCATTTGCTACACTTTAGCCTTGACTCCAGTCATTCGGCAGCACAGTGTGTTGCGGTCTGGTAGCACAAGACCATACACCCAGACAGCAGCCTCTAATGCAGGATGGGCCACCAAATCCAACAAGACAGCTCTTGCGTCCTCTGTTAATGATCAGTCAGTCGGTAGCACTATACACATGCCTTTCTAGCCAGGTGGAGTCCTACAGAATCCCCCAGTCAATGTAGATCTACAACACAGCCCATCATCATCATCATCATCATCATCATCATCACCTTGTAGGAGAAGGAACCAGATAGACAGGCAGCAGCAGGCAGGCAGGGGCTTTTGTTCCGTTCTGCCTGGCATGATTGAAGTGGTGTGACCAGAGAGCATTAAATGAGTCCTTGAAAAGGGGACACCTCATTTTCTGTGTCTGTGATTGATGTTAGGAGAAAGTCACCTTCACATCCTCGTCATTACCACATCTGTTTCTATTACCAGAAGACCAGTGACTGCTGATGGCTGGCTCGCTCACCTACACACAGTGATGGTTACTGTAGCAGTGAATCCTATGTAGAGCAGGAGTGTCAAACTCATTTTGCCCCGCGGGCTGCATTCAGTCTTCACCGAGGTCCAGAGGAACGCACAGATTTTTAGTGCTCCTTGTTTTGGTGATTGTTAGAAAGCTGGAGGAAGAGACTAAATGTAGGTTGATTATAATTTCTACACAGTTTAGATTTGGTTATAGACCTATGTTTTAATCAAACCTCCCCGGCTGCACTGAATCGTCCGGGTCTGGCACACAGGCCGCATGTTCCACACCCCTGATGTAGAGGGAAATGGTACATAGAGTACAGTAGGTAATGCAAATGGGATCTATTTTATTCTCCCTTCTGTAGTCATCCTCCAATCCTCCCCTCGGCCCCCAGCTGCCCAGTTCTCTTCCCCTGTTTTAGCCCCTTACTTCAGCAGTGCTGTCCTTCTTGGGCGAAGACTGTTGAGATTCATAGAAACTAGTCTCTCCGAGCACACGCGCACAACAAGGGTAGGATGGTAAGGTGTGAGGACACCTTTGTGTGTGAACGTGTGTGCATTGGGTCTGTGTGTGTGGTATACGTGTGTGTATAAGGACGTTGTTGTACAAGGCTTTAACAAGTGATCAGACCAGTGGCTCTGATTGGTCCAATTTTGTTCCCATAGTTTACAAAAAAATTGTTAACATCCCCAGTTACAGCCCACTGAGCTCAGAGACAGCAGTCTTATTGGTCTGATCATCTTACTTATTTATTCAAGCTCCTACCTGTGAGACCACAGTGAAGGAATGGTGCCATCTAGTGGCTGGTGAAGAGCAAAGACATTTTGAAATGACTATTTGACATACAAAAAAAAAGGAATATTGAAATCGGAATGGATATAAGTTGTCAGCCTCCTTATCACTATAACCATACAGAAGATATGCCAGTGTACAGACTGTTTGCTCTCTCTGTCCCCTCCAGAAGCCCAGTTTGTAGAGAGTCCCCTGTCCTCCTGGTGAGAGAGAGACCCCTCGGCAGGTTGGCCATACCCCCACCCTCCCGTCTCCATGTATCCTGAATCTACCACAGACTCACCTGCCCGCCTCTCCCGACAGACTGGCTCGCCGGGCATGATCTACAAGTGAGTACACGCACACACAAACACACATTCATTGTGGCCTGTGTATGTGATCTCATGATGCATGCAGTTAATTTGTCCAGCCTGATAAAAATGAAATGTCCATACTTCATGAGTCATGCCACTTCCATTCTATTCAGGACTTTTAAAACAAGCAGTCATGTATCTACTCGTGTCATCCCCAATCCTTTGTAATACAAAATAGATCAACAGTTGGTCAAACCGTAAAGTACATTATCCTCTTGATTCTTGTAATGAAAGTTCTGCCTGCCTGCCGCTGTACCTGTTTCACTGGGGTGTTGAGCGAGCCACTCTCTAGCTCCTTTCCAAGCATAAGGAGAATGAAATTGTAACTGATTTATATAACCAAAAAAATCTAATTGCGGGGAAAACACAGCTATACTGTTGTCACAGATGGAGAGATGATGTTATCAGCTTTCTGTAGGTATACTTTTTATTTCTCAACTATCAATTTTGAGATCAATAGCAACTATTTAACAAACTAGATATTTGATATGGCTTTGAGATACCGAGTGCGCAAAATGTGGTTGGCCATTGGGTTGCATTGGCCTCATTGGGAGGTAGGCTATAACTATAGTTGTTTTGGGGGGACATTAAATGTACGTTAGGTTAATACATGGCTATTAGCAGTGGGTATTATATTTAAAGCTAATGTGTTTTGAGTTTCCATGTACTTAGCCCCAAATAACAACGTGCCTATGATATTAGAGCACATAAATATGCAGACAAATTAATCTCTATTGAACAAAACAAAAAAAATCTGGAGCCGTATTTTAACAGTAAAATATAACAACAATAGGCTAACTGTCCACCGAAAATGCATGACAATCACTATGTTAGATTCCACATTAAAATCCATATTGTGATAAATTGCCTGAATTGATGCGATAACGATAACAATTATTTTTTTGGGTGTAATATAGGTGTTTATTCCGCTTACACTACAGTTGCCAAAGAAAACAGCATGAAACCACACATTTACCGGTATAAATAAAACATTTGAATTGATATTTTCATAAGCAAATTCATACTTTTTCATCTTTTGGTTGTTATTGAAGCGACCCAGTCTTTGGTTCGATTAGTTATATATTTATGGACGCAACCCAGTTGTTCGTTCTATATGTTCCGTTGCCATTCTCGCTGGCAACGTTCTTATCCCTTGCTTGATAGCTAGCCAACTAGCTACAGCTAACAGTCACAACCTCTGGTCCAAGGTCATTGATGACAGCCTTCAGCTCATCTGCAATGTAGAGACCGGTGTGTCTGTTGTCACTTGTGTCTGTGCTCTTGTAGAATACTGGTTGAGGGGTGGAGATGATGTAGTTAATTATTCCTTGCCCACAAACATTTGACCACCCATCAGAGATGATTGCAATACAGTCTGCTTTCTCTATGATTTGCTTGACCTTCACTTGAACTCCGTTGAACTCTGCATCCAGCAAATGAGTAGATAAAGCACGTCTGGTTGGAGGGGTGTATGCTGGGGGCGAAGAACATTTAGAAATCTCTTTAAAATGCATATTGCCTGTGAGCATCAGAGGTGAACCAGTTGCATACACAGCTTGAGCAAGACATTAATTAGCATTTCTCTATGTTCCTCTATTGAGTCCAAAAAACGTCTGATTTTCACCTCAAATTGAAGTAGAGGGACTTTTGTCAGAGGTTGCTTGTTGTGAGCACTGAGGGAACTTCATGCACTTGGCCAGATGATTCTGCATCTTTGTTGCATTCTTCACATATGATTTGGCACAGTATTTGCAAATGTACACAGCTTTTCCTTCTACATTAGCTGCAGTGAAATGTCTCCACACATCAGATAGTGCACGTGGCATTTTCCTGTAAAGATAAGAAAATAATTAGTAAAAAATACAATTCCATGTACAGATAAATAGTTAAGCAGGTAGATTAAACAACTATTTGTAAGATACATTTTTTTTAATGAAACGTATGGAAACACTAAAACACATTTAAACACACTTTGCTGTAGGCTACTATTTACTAGTTAACAGAAAATAATGTATGTCATATAAATAATATTCACCCCACCCAGTACTGTAATCAAAACTTACCAGAAAGCATGTAGTACTTGGCTCAGACAGTGTAGTAGTGTGGGCTCAATAGCATATCATTAGTGTGCAAGATCTTGAGAATCAGCTGTACATGTGATGGAAGAATGCACTGTGCATGCAGAGGGTTGCAATTCCATTAATTTGGGGATAGTTTAACCAAAGTATGCCTTGTGTATCCCACAATAAGGTTCACTGTTATAAGTTCACTTTTTTGATGCATTTAAGCAAAATCACCCAAATTCCAGGCCTTAACTTCCCATGGAAAAGTTCTGAAAAAACTCCGGAAATTTACCGGAAAGTTTGACCCTTTGCAACCCTAGTTGTGCCTAAGAACAACTCTTAGCCATGGTATATTGGCCATATACCATTGCTTAATTATAACACTGATCGCAAGGTAGAGAATTTTGATGCTTCAGAAATCTCTGCAATCTCTTTTCCCCTTTCTATTTGTCTTTGACCTTCCCTTCATTTAATATAAAATTGCTTGACATGCATTCTGCACACTATAGTATTTTTCAATGGCAGCTGTGGTCTAATATGGGTATCGTCAGCGGTCTCTGTGTAGTGTGCATGTATGACAGATTTGGGGTCCAGTTCGTTGCTTTCCTCTTCCCTGTAAAACTAGGCTTTCTTCTCGCATGCAGCATGTCTTTTACTGTGTTTCCTTTTCTCTCTTGTGGTTTACTGTCCCCTCCCTTCTGCTACATGTTCATCTAAGCTGTACTCTCTCTTCCTCTCTTCCACTGGCCTCAGCGCACGCTATGGGAGCCCTAAACGACAGCTGCAGTTCTACAGGTATATGTTTCTCTCTCTCTCTGTCTCTGTCCCTCTCTCTATACTGTGGAACCTGGCTCTGACTGCTTTCCTATACTTCTCTATGTCAATCTGTATCGTCCTCTGATGCAATGATGGTATTTTTAGTAGCCTGATTTTATCTTTGTGCTGTTCAGAGGACATATTTGTAGTCTGCATTGCACTCAGCCCAAGACCTTCAAATGGGTATCTAAGTGTGGCATCTAAAAGTGACCTCATGCTTTGGTTTCTTGTAGTCTGTACTGTATTAAGCCCAGTCCAGTAGTGGGCTATCAGGGTTGTATGTCTTCTTGCTGTTTCAGAAGGGGATTATGTTTTATGGCCCGATCTGGTTATAAAACCCCTAGCACTGTGAATGCAGGCCAGGGTAATGAGCTCTCTATCAGATTTTGATCTGCTTCCCTTGCACATTCTGTCCTTTTTTAAGAGTCCCGCTGCTGCCCTGACCCAGAGAGGGGATCGAGCACGGCTTCGCTCTTTGTCTGTCTCACACAGACTGGCTAGAAGTGTGATGGGAGGGGTAGTTTACCACTTATTTATCATTTCATCATGGTGTTGACCTTATGTAATCTGAGAGAAGCATATTTGAATATGCTATAACGTTTGCCCAGTAGGCTGTCTACAGCACACATTCAGTTATGTCACGTTTGTAACCTAATTAGAATACCACAGTGTTTCTGGTTTCATAGATGTGTTTGCTGTTTTCTGGGAGGCCTGGGATTCTAGCAGGATGGTAGTCAAATACAGTGGAAAATACCCCACGGTTAATAATATAATACACTCATTGGTAACCCTTTGCCTCCAGAACCACCTGAATTCTTTGGGGCATTCTACAAGGTGTCAAACGTTCCACAGGGATGTTGGTCCATGCTGATGCAATGGCATCATGCAGTTGCTGCAGATTGGATGGCGGTACATTCATGCTGCGAATAGCCCGTTCCATCTCATCCCAAAGATGCTCTATTTGGTTGAGGTCTGGGGATTGCGCAGGCCACTCAAGTAAACTGAACTCGCTGTCATGTTCCAGTGTTGATGATCGCGTTCCCACTGAATCCTCTTCTCCTTGTTTTTAGCTGATACGAGTGGAACCCGGTGTGGTCATCTGCTACAATTGCCCATCCGTGACAAGGATCGACGAGTTGTGCGTTCCGAGATGCCGTTCTGCACAACACTGTTGTACTGAGCCATTATTTGTCTGTTTGTGGCCCACCTGTTAGCTTGCACTATTCTTGTCATTCTCCTTCGACCTCTCACATCAACAAGCTGTTTTCGCCCACAGGACTGCTGCTAACTGGATGTTTTTTGTGTGTCGCACCATTCTCGGTAAACTCTAGACACTGTTGTGCGTGAAAAGCCCAGGAGGGCGGCCGTTTCGGAGATACTGGATCCGGCGTGCCTGGCATCAACGATCATACCCCGCTCAGGTCACTCATTTTTCCCATTCTAACGTTCAATCGAAAAGTAACCGAATGCCTCAATCCCTCCAACTGTCTGTTGGAGCGATTCATTTTTGCTAACGGGGTGGTGTACCTAGTAAATTGTCCGGTGAGTACATGTATATGCCATTTAGCAGATGTTTTTATCCGAATCGATTTACAGTCATCCGTGCATACATTTTACGTATGGTTGGCTCCAGCGGGAATCAAACCTATGAGCCTTAGCGTTATAACCACATAGGACCACATAGTTGCTGCTTTGTTACACTGGTCAAGTAAGACAAGCAATCTCCTCAGCACAATAACACTGAGGACAGCATTGGGTGTTTATGTTTCAGTTCATGCTTCTTTATGTCTGGACATTAGATATCTCAGTCTGTCGTGATGTTGTAGTATTCCGGTCAAGTGGTTACGAGAGATGGCCATTTAATGTTTACAATTTTATACAGCAAGAGGCTTTTAGTATTTCTGTCTTTAACCTCCGTAACCCTTTTACTATATACAGAAGAATTAGGATTTTCCTGTCCGTCGACCCCAAACCTCTCATGTAGTCTGTTACTGTTGTATTGACTGAGAAATATACGTATTTCAAATGCAGGCTCTAACTTTGAATTTGATGCTCCGTGAGCACGTAATACTGGGTTTGTTTTACTCTCTCTTACACCAAACATGTATGGACTAGGTACTGTGTAGTGATCCTGATCTTGCCCAGTATCTTGTTATCTTTTCAATATTTATTGCAAAAGATTTCTGACTGGGTGTTTTGGGTAGGCATTTGTGAAGAACCTATTTTTCTCTATTTGCCCAAACACTTGCTTGGAGACAGTAATGGCACAATATTCTGTTACAGATCAGTTATAGCCTAACATGTAGCCTAGTCTACCAGAGGTATGATGACTGCTAGACATCCAGACCTCTCCTCATGGCTGACCCTCTGCAGCTAGTGTGTTTAAGGGCTACAGAACTTTGACCTGAATGCACCAGGTCCTTCAGAGACCGATACAGAAGAATAAAGCCAGAATAGATCCAATGTACTGTAGCTGAGGTTTTTAGTAATGTAGGCTGTAGAATCCTGTGGTGTAGACTGTACTTGAAGATGTGGGTTTCGTGAGCGTGTGTGTGAGCGTGTGTGTGAGCATGTGTGTTTGTGTACACTGTACACACACTCAGGCCTCATTGTGTTCTGATTGCCTCTAAGTATTCCTTCCTGTGGAACAACAATCTGAGGCTTTTAGCACAAAAGCTTCTATGAATAATGTTTGATCTTCTAGCTGATATTATTTGCTGCGGTTAGCACTTAATGACAAATGGATTTCCTCCATATAGGGCAGCATGGAAGAGGTGGGAGGGCACTTTCTCATCCACTAATTGGTTTAGACACTTCCTAGTAAGACACTCCCAGTTTGGGTGGACGCGCTGTATCGCTACAGGCAGTGTGTTTATAAGAGCAGGCTGGCACCTACGACCCCTCATGAGCCGACCACCTAGAAATCGGGTGAGTTTGTGCAAAGATCATCAACCACTGATTGCGTGTGTTTGAGTGCACTGTGTGTGAGGGGTGGTGGCTGGATGAGTGTGTGTGTGTGTGTTTGTATAGTCTGGAGCGGATGCATGCTGCCTGGCTTGGAGCCCCTCTCTCTCTCTGTCTCTACGGGTGGTGGAGTCCACTGGACTGGGAGGACAGGGAAAGCTGGAGAACTGGAAGAGACCTATGCCCTTGATGGCAAACATGGACAGACTTCAGGACTATTCATCCCTGGTCATAGAATCAACCACATGGCTGTTTTAGGGTGATAGCCATGTTGTGAAGCAGTGAAGGCTATAAGGATGTTAGGGGTGATTTTAAGATGGTTTTGTGATGATTTGATGGTGGCTTTTCTCAGTTGAACCTAGATTTTGAAGCTGAGCAGGACATTAGATGGAGGCTGTGGTTTATGTCAGGGCTAATACTACAGCTTTCCTTCAGCAGACTGGGAGGAGACTGGGAGAGAAACAGAGTGCTGTTCAAGTGTCTGCATCAGTCAATAGACATTAATGGTATCATTAACCGTTTGCTTTTGGAATTTCTTTGTAGACCTACAGGGCAACATTTTCAGAGTTACAGGTGTTGTAATGCTTACTGTGTTAGTTCTCTACAAAGGCAGTGAATACAGGCTGACAGAACTCCCAGCCTGAAATGCGCTAATTTGTCCAAAATGGACATTTAGAAACATTACACATTTGCACTTTGTAAGGATCTTGTTTAGTGTTTGACCAGAGCGAGGATGTAAGTTTAAATCGTCATTTGAAACGCTTTACTTGCACTTTTTGTTTGGCTGTAGACTATGGATACATTATTCTTCAATCTGAGATGAATTCAATAACGCTAGGGAAGAAATGAATGTCAGAATCCAATAGGTTACGGAACATCAGCTTTTGAAAACACCAAATACTGTAATGGTGTTTTAACTAGGCTATTTGTTGGACCAATAGTAATGTGTTCTCATTGTTCTGCATTTATTAAAATGTATGTGAAATATGTTGCTTGACTTATCAATTCAAGTTTCAAGTCTGCCCTGGCCCCTGGTGCATGTCAATGTCTCCTCCTCCTCCTGCTGTCTCCCTTATGCAGATATGCCTCTCGCATGTGTCCTCTGGTCCTGCTCCTTAGTTAACCACAATGTGGTCACTTGAATGCACCCTATCAGTGTTACCCTGCCTTTGTGTGCCTGTCATGGGGGGCGGTGCTGTGACTCTGATTACACTATGCATGGCTGTGTGCTACTGCTGCCCCGAGCAGAGCAGGAGAGCTCTTTCTTATGGGAGTATTCAGGTGCTATTTAAGGAGGTGGCCGTGTCCTGGTGGCTCCTAGCTCCGTCCCGGACCCACTTTCTTATTTTTTTACTGAGCAGTGGGTTGCTGCGGTAACAGCAGTAGTAGGGGGGATGTTTGCTGGAGGGATAGGAGGGGGTCAGCCCCCCGGGGCGGCAGTGAGGCGTCAATCCATGTACACTCATTCCGAAAACCTACAGATCCCCAAACCGGGCGGGCAGGGCAGTGGAATTAGGAAGAGCAGCAGCGGCGGCAGTGGCAAGATGCTGTCCATGTCGTACAGCGACAGCATGCGGAGCAGCATCAGCCACTACCACTCGGACCAGGGCCTGAACCTGCCTCGGCCCACCGACCCAGGGGAGCTGAGGCACCTGAGGGAGCAGAGGCATGCTGCTCAGCTCAAGAATATGGAGGACTTCCTTAAGATGAACGGCCTGGTCCTGGAGGAGTGTGTGTCCTACCAGACTGGCATGAAGTACAGGTAAGGACCAGGGCACACCTGGAGAGACCTGGGAGATCAGACTGGCTGGGCTGGGTAGCTGAGACCTAAATATTGGCTGAGATTGGGCAGTTCAGACCTTAAGACTGGTTGGGGCTGAACAGGTAGCAGGGTCTATTAGTACGCAACAGAGTGTAGCAGGGTGTATGAATGGAGATGAGGACAGGCATGGGGTGTGAGAAAGGTTCATTGGAACACCGGAGGCTCAGGCAGAATGGAATTGTGCAGCCTACCTTGTCTCAGTTTGCTAAGGTACTGCTTACGTTATAGCTGTTCACTGAAAAAAAAACAAAAAAAAAAAACATTTACTTAAACACCTGCTATGAGTGAAAGTTTTACTTAGGCTATTTGTGGTGTGCATTAGACTAATGTACAGTATGTGGCCTAGGCTAATTAAAATGTGTACAGTATATTCTCTGGTATTACTGTGTTCTGTGTCAAATATGATTGGATGCAGTTGAGTATGAATTATTATGAACGGGTAGGTCTAATCCTGAGTGCTGATTGGTTAAAAGCTCATTACAGTCGGGATCTATTCCACAAGTAAATCTATGACGTTAAAATGCCTATTTACTCTTTTCCATCTGACTGCGCAATCAATCCACTGTCACATCAGCCCAGCCAGGCAATTTATAAACTTGATCTCCACTATAAAAAGATCTAGACATTAGCTCACATTTCTTTTAGACAAACATTTAGATTTCAACTGTAGAGTTTGTATAAACCTTGCTGTCTGTCTCTCTGACATTTGCAACGTTGTTTCAGTATTCACATTTTATCTCCTGCTGTCCCATAGTAATGAACGTGTTGTGAGTCGAGACAGACAGGCAGGCAGCGTTTCTCAACCAGTCGAAAATCATGAATCAGCTGGTATAATTTTTATGGATATAAACAAAGAAATGTAAATTGAAAAAAGGTCAAATGAAAAAAAGTGCAGCTAGTTTGCAGTCTTCTCATTTTTATTTATTTAACTAGGCAAGTCAGTTAAGAACAAATTCTTATTTACAATGACTGCCTACCCCGGCCAAACCCTCCCATAACCCGGACGGCGCTGGGCCAAATGTGCGCCACCCTATGGGACTCCCAATCACAGCTGGTTGTGATCGAACCAGGGTCTGTAGTGATGCCTCTAGCACTGCGATGCAGTGCCTTAGACCGCTGCGCCACTCGGGAGCTTCCCCTGCTTCAGTTTGAAGTGATTGTGTTAGCTGTGTTGTTGGCTAGCTCCTATGAACAGCAGTGTCCTGACGAGTTCATGCCAGGTGATATCGCGCCTCATTTGCTCATTGTTATGGATGTATCCAAATAAATCTTACTAGGAAACAGCTTAAACAAATGCAGCTACTTTGCTGTTATTCTGGGATAAGAACGTTGCCAGCCAGTATGGCAATGGAACATTTAGAACAAACGATTGGGTCGCGTCCATAGATACAGAACAAAACACTGAACGACTGGGTTGTCTCTGGCAACCAAACCAATAGAACGAACGACCAGCTTGGGTAGCAACCCTAGATTTCTGTCGGGACTATATTTTGTGAAAGGATGAAATAAATTCATCAAAATAATATTTTTTATGAAAATATGTAAATAATTGAATATGTTGGTAACCCGTTGTATAAAAGTGATAATGCCCTCGAAGCCGGTGTCTAGCCTAACAACACCCGTGTCAATTTATCCTCCAAACACCACCTTCTCTGGCATTATCACTTAAGTATAGGTTAACTAATGTTGCATTAGTGATGTGCTGTTTGCTACTGTCCTCAGTGCAGTGTTAGACTGTCCTCTGGCCAGAATGCTCTTACTCCATGGTACTGGCTCTTGTTTTATTTTAATCATCTAGGTCGCTGGTATATTTGCCCAACAAGATGGGAAGGACATACTGTTCCATAAGGATTTACCTGGCCCGTTTTTCCCCTTAATCAGACTCTGGCTCATCTTCACCACTCTCTCTGGTAGACAAATGGTAGTCACATTACCCTGTTCTGACCATGTTACCATGTGATAACCTGCAACCATACATGCATGTCTTACCCACTCACACTAGCCCTAACCCTAGACACTGCGGAGTCCCCAACTACCGGATGTTCCGGTTTTAAGGGAAAATAGAAAGAGCGCTTGTGACGTGACTTCTCCTTTTGGACGTTAACAAGGCGACACTTCATATTAACTCCTCTTCCAAATTTACTGGATTGGTTGAGCAGTGCAGAAGTGAACCTCCCCTGACAGTTGTTTTCCTTCTCGTCAAGACCAGTATGTAGGGGATCTCGTTTCAGGAGTTTTCTTTTACGCCTGCTACGTTAGGTTACCCTAACCCTAACACTGACCTTGACCGTCAAAAGAGTAGGTGATATGGTCCTGAGATGCCTGGATGATGAATATTGAATGCATTGAGTCTCAGCACTGTCATGTATAATAATGTGTGAGGACGAAGCCATCTGATAGCAGTGTGGTCAACATCCTCAAACAATGAAGAAAGGAGGCCTCTTCATCACTGCGTTGTCACTAATAACAAGACAAGGTTTGCAGAGCAGGGGTAGCCTACCTGCTGTTGTTTTGACCCAGTGCAGGGATGGCTGTTTTGTCTGAAGACCGGTCTAGCAGCTGTTGTTTTGATGATGGGCAGGGATCCTGTACGATTCAGTTGGTAGAGCATGGCACTTGCAACGCCAGTATTGTGGGTTCGATTTCCGGGGCCACCCATACATAAAAATGTATGCATGCATGACTGTCGCTTTAGAATAAAGTGTCTACTAAATGGCCATTTATATGCCATTTAGTAGAGACTTTATTCCAAAGTGTCATACAGTCATGCATGCATACATTTTTATACATGATGGGATGTTACTTGCTTAAATAACTCAGGAACCACACCTGTGTGGAAGGACCTGCTTTCAATATACTTAGTATCCCTCATTTACTCAAGTGTTGGTTGCTGTCTGTTGTCAGGGTTCAGTGGCAGGTGGGTGCAGTTATTAACAGGCAGGGTAGCTACTGTTGTCTCCAGGCAGTGTTGTGTGTCATTGACATTGGCAGACTGCTGGGCCCATTGTTGCCTGTGCTGTAAAGCTCACTCACTGTTCCGTGGCGGGCTGACTGATATACAGCATTGTGATGGGGCAGGTAAGAGGGAGTCAGGTTAGGTTACAAGGAACTCTATGGTGCTTTTCCCATATTCAAACAGCCAACAGAGTCCCTCTGAGTGGTGACTTGATCCTTTTGTTCTCTGCAGTCTATTCATTTTTCCCTAGTCATCCATGATACGTTTAATTCGTTCTAGTCAGTGTGTATAAATATAGGGCTTAGTCAGGGGTTTACAGTACAGTGTACTGTATATATAAACAAAAAAGAACTTAGTCTGGTTTATGGTACAGTATGTAGCTACTGGTGTTTGTTTCTCACAGAAACAATACCTGATCTATTGAAGGGTAACCCAGATAGCTCTTATATCCTGATCAGTGTACAATTCTGTAATTCGGGCTGCAATTGTGTCAGCATCTACATGTAACTTCCGACTACACTCATCATTATTTCAGGTCTGTGGTCAGAGGCAAAGTAACAATACTATTGAGCTATTCTACCTGACAGGCTGCTACACAACACCTGTGACCTGTGACATGAGTCCATGAGACATGGACAGATACAGGTAACTGACAAAATATAGGAAAAACCAACATAAAGTGTCTAAAACAGGCGTTGGGCCTACACGTGCCAGAACAGCTTTTACACTTGTAGAATCTAAGTGTCTGGAACTTTATTGGAGGGATGCGACATCATTCAGATCTGAGAGCAATTCCATAATTTGGTGTTTTGTTGATGGTGGAGGGAAACATTGTCTCAGGCGCCGCTCCAGAATCTCCCATAAATGTTCAATTGAGTTGAGATCTGGAGACTGAGACGGCCATGGCATATGGTTTACATCATTTTCATGCTCATCAAACCATTCGGGGACCACTTGTGCCCTGTGGATGGGGGCATAGTCATCCTATGGGGGCATAGTCATCCTATGGGGGCATAGCCATGGTAGCCAAAATAATGGCCAAAATAACCACACCTGTGTAGAAGCACCTGCTTTCAATACACTTTGTTACCCCTCATTTACTCAAGGGTTTCTATTATTTGGTCAGTTACCTATATCCATAATCGGCATGTTTCCTTCTCTGGTGGTGATGATGATGTCACTCACTCACTCACTCACTCACTCACTCACTCACTCACTCACTCACTCACTCACTCACTCACTCACTCACTCACTCACTCACTCACTCACTCACTCACTCACTCACTCACTCACTCACAGGTGTAGTCAGTTGTGTATAGCACTCAAAGGAATTAAAGTGGCTATTGGCTTACATGTCCTAGAATAGCATGGTATCCCTCAGTGCTGACTCTTAATTAACATATGCATTTTGTTGGAAAGTACAGGACTGGATGCCGGTTAGCTTGAACAACAAAAAGCAGTCTGTAAAAATAAACAAAGACCTTTTCAGTGGGGCTGTCTCAGGTCTCAAGTGTTTCATTTAAACAGTTCTAGATTGCCTCAACATGTGTATGCCTAGTCTGTTTAAATACATGCATTTCACGCAAGATCACAATAAGGATATAATACCATACTATGATGTTAGGGCTTGTAAGTAAGCATTTCACTGTAAGGTCTACAACTGTTGTATTCAGCGCACGTGACAAAAACTTTGATTTGATTTGATCACCAGCTGTCTGAATTTCTTAAGGGTGGTGGGAATTAGGGCTACTGAATTTAATCCATTTCAGTTTTACTTGGATTGTTAAAGGCCCAGTACAGCCAAAATTCAGTTTTTCCTGTGTTTTCAATTTACAAAATAAAAAAGGAAATTGTAATAAAATAGTCATAACGAGGCTATATACAAGGAGTACCAGTATCGAATCAATGTGCAGGGGTATGAGGTAGTTGATGTAATTGAGGTAATATGTCAACTAGCTCTCGCAGTGTCACATCGGAATTAGATGTTCATTCATGTTTCTCAAACGTCAAATTTCGAAGTGTGTAATGTTAAGTTTAGGCATTAACTCCAAATGTTTTAGGTTATGGCTAAATTCAGGCATTAATTTTTAAGGTAAGGTTTAAGGTTTGGGATAGGCTTAAAACAAACATCTCCAAAACAACTTTCTATCACTGGATTTGAACTTGCAACCTTTGGAATCAGAGGCAGATGCGTATGCCCATCTGCCATCCTCGTTCACAATGCCCTAGCAAAACTTGTCATTGTTGCCCTTAGTGGCCGGTTTCCACATCATCTCCCGACGTCCTCAGACATGGATTGAAGTTGAATACTGACTTGTATCATGGGTGACCTGGTTGAACATGTAAATGTAGGTAGGGGTAAAGGTGATTAGGCCAGCAGCTTATGTGAAGAGAGTTTGTGTGTGTGTGTGTGTGTTCAAGTGTGTCAATGTAGTATGTGTGGGTGGAGTCCAGTGAGTGTGCTTAGAGCCAGTGCAAAAGATACAGTGCAAAAAAAAAAGGGGGGTTCATTTAAATAGTCCAGGTAGCCACTTGATTAACTGTTCAGCAGTCTTATGGCTTGGGGGTAGAAGCTGTTCAGGAGCCTTTTGGTCCCAGACTTGTTGCTCCAGTACCGCTTGCCGTGCGGTACCAAAGAGAACAATCTATGACTTGGATAGCTGGAGTCTTAGACAATTTTTGGGGCCTTCCTCTGACACCGCCTGGTATAGAGCTCCTGGATAGCAGGGAGTTCGGCCCCAGTGATGTACTGGGCCATACGCACTATCCTCTGTTGCGCCTTGTGGTCGGATGCCAAGCAGTTGCCATACCAAGCGGTGATGCAGCTAGTCAAGATGCTGTCAATGGTGCAACTGTAAAACGTTTTGAGTATCTGATATTTTCAGCCTCCTGAGGGGGAAGAGGTGTTTCCGTGCCCTCTTCATGACTGTGTTGGTGTGTTTGGACCATGATAGATCCTTAGTGAAGTGGACACCAAGGAACTTGCGCTTGGGGGGCACTATGGCGTTGAGCTGTAGTCAATGAACAGCATTCTCATGTTGGTGTTCCTTTTGTCCAGTTGGGAAAGGGCATTGTGGAGTGCATTAGAGATTGGATCATCTCTGGATCTTTTGGGGTGGTATGTGAATTGTAGTGGGTCCAGGGTGTCTGGGATGATGGTGTTGATGTGAGCCATGACCAGCCTTTCAAAGCATTTCATGGCTACAGATGTGAGTGCTACGTGGCGATAGTAATTTAGACAGGTTAACTTGGCGTTCTTGGGCATAGGGTCTATGGTGGTCTGCTTGAAACATGTAGGTTTTAAAGACTGGGTCAGGGAGAGGTTGAATGTTCTGAGTACGCGTCCTGGTAATCCGTCTGAATGTTAACCTGTTTAAAGCTCTTACTCACATCAGCTACGGCAAGTGTGATCACACAGATGTAAGGATCAGCTGGTGCATGGTTCTGTGTTTCTTGCCTCACAGCTAGCCTAGAAGGCATTTAGCTTGTCTGGTAGGCTTGTGCTACTGGGCAAATCGTAGCTAGGTTTCCCTTTGTAATCCATGATGTTTTGCAAGCCCTAAAACATCTGATGAGCTTCAGAGCCGGTGTAGTAGGATTTGATCTTACTCCTGTATTGACTCTTTGCCTGTTTGATCATTCGTCGGAGGGCGTAGCAGGATTTCTTATAAGCGTCTTGATTAATGTCCCGCTCCTTGAAAGCGTCAGCTCTAGCCTTTTGTTGTGCGGATGTTGCATGTAGTCCATGTATTCTGTTTGAGATATGTACATACGGTCACTGTGTGGACGACATCATTGATATACTTATTAATGAAGCCGGTGACTGATATGGTAAACTCCTCAATGCCATCAGATGAATCCTGGAACATATTCCAGTCTGTGCTAGCAAAACAGTCCTGTAGCTTAGCATCCGCATTTATATTGAGTGCGTCACTGCTACTTCCTGATTTGAGTTTTTGCTTGTAAGCAGGTATAAGGAAGATAGAGTTATGATCACATTTGCTAAATGGAGGGAGAGCTTTGTATGCATCTATTTTTGTGGAGTTAAGGTGATCTAGAGTTGTGTATGATATTGTACAACAGCTGATGAAACTATCACTGTAAAAGTGTGAAAACATTTCCTGATAGTTAGTTGCTGGTTGAACATACAATTTGCATAGCACCTTGTAATCAAAAGGTTTAGCATTGGTGGAGTTTTGGCTTGGTTGCTAACATCATCACGTGGTATAAGTTAATCAACCAATTAAAAAAAGAGCTCCTAAACCTCTCTGCCAATAACAGCTAGTTTTCAGGTTACATATCCCTCCAATTAGGCCCCTCCAATTATGTCCCCCACTCCCAGACAGCCCTAACAAAAATTATTGTTAAAAATACATTTTTGTTAATTTTTTACCATCTTAATGGAAACTATTACAGTATGGTACATAATTGTTACCCAGAAATGATTTGATATTGAGATAAAAATGTCTGCATTGGACGTTTTTAAGTATTTGTAAAAGGTGAATTCTCAAATTTGAGTCTTTCGCCAACTAGTGAATCTAGTTACTATAGACTGTCAGACTGCTCATGTCCCAGAACACATGTGGGAGTAGGAGATGAGCATGCTATTGATCTTGGGGGGACAAAATGCAGATGCATTTATGGATAGTACAGTGCATTCGGAAAGTATTCAGACCCCTTTTTCCACATATTGTTATGTTACAGCTTTATTTTAAAATGGATTAAATAAAACACTTTCCTCATCAATCTACACACAATACCCCATAATGACAAAGCGAAAACAGGTTTTGGAAATTTTAGCAAATTTATAACAAACATAAATACCTTATTTACATAACATGGACATGATTGGACATGATTTGGAAAGGCACACACCTGTCTATATAAGGTCCCACAGTCGACAGTGCATGTCAGAGCAAAATCCAAGCCATGAGGAAGAAGGAATTGTCCATAGAGCTCCGAAGACAGTATTATCTCTAGGTGCAGATCTGGGGAAGGGTACCAAATCATTCCTGCAGCATTGAAGGTTTCCAAGAACATATGATGAAGTGGGCCCTCAGGCGATATGACAATATATCGTGTGACGATAGAAAAACATCTATAGTTTCATATTATGTTTCTTTCGTCGTGTCGCAAATCGCACTCTTTACGGCAATATTTTTTGTCAATTGGACGACGCTTTGGACGAAATTTGCAACACAAACAAACATGGAGGAGAGTGAACGTGACACAGAGCACGGAGACACGGAGCTCGTACCTAAAAGAGGGGCTACTTCGGTCGCATGGACGTGGTTTGGGTATGAAAAGTCCAGAAAACCGTCCTCTGCAAAATATGCTGCAGGCCGGTCCCGACAACAGGCTCAAACACCACTAACCTATTTTACCACCTATGCAAGAATCATGTGAAACAGTACGGAGAGAGTCTACGGATGAGACCCATAAAAGTACAGTCGAGTGCTCAAAACAAACACTCGACTCAGACGTTGCAAGAAGCTTTTGCCCGTGGCACATCATATGGCAAAGAACAATAGTTTAAGTGTTTTCTATTTACCTTTTTAGATTTTATACATTAATATTTTGTTATTGAAAATTTGCACAAAGGTTCTAAATAAAAGGAGAAATAATCAAATATGAGTAAGTACCTTTTATTTGTTGAGTATAATTCAAAATGTAATAAGAAATAGGCCTTTACATGTGGTCATTTTATATAAACTATTTATTCATTGAATTTACAGAAAATGTGCTATATCGTGATATGTATCGTTATCGGGATATGAAATTACCTATATCGGGATATGATATTTTGGCCATATCGCTCAGCCCTACCTCCATCATTCTTAAATGGAAGAAGTTTGGAACCACCAAGACTGTTCTTAGAGCTGGCTGCCCAGTCAAACTGAGCAATCGGGTGAGAAGGGCCTTGGTCAGGGAGGTGACCAAGAACCCGATGGTCACTCTGACAGAGCTCCAGAGTTCCTCTGTGGAGATGGGAGAACCTTCCAGAAGGACAACTATCTCTGCTGCACTCCACCAATCAGGCCATAATGGTAGAGTGGCCAGACAGAAGCCACTCCTCAGTAAAAGGCACATGACAGCCCGCTTGGAGTTTGCCAAAAGGCACCTAAAGTACTCTCAGACCATGAGAAACAAGATTCTCTGGTCTGATGAAACCAAGATTGAACTCTTTGGCCTGAAAACCAAGTGTCACGTCTGGAGGAAACCCGGCACCATCCCTAAAGTGAAGCATGGTGGTGGCAGCATCATGCTGTGGGGATGTTTTTCAGCAGCAGGGACTGGGAGACTAGTCAGAAACTCCCCAAATACAGGTGTGCCAAGCATGTAGCGTCATACCCAAGAAGACTCGAGGCTGTAATCGCTGCCAAAGGTGCTTCAACAAAGTACTCTGTAAAGGGTCAAAATACTTATGTAAATGTGATATTTCATATAGATTTTTGTTTTTACATTTGCAAAAATGTCTAAACCTGTTTTTGCTTTGTCATTATGTGGTATTGTGTGTGTCTGTGTGTGTGTGTGTGTGTGTGTAGAAACAATTTAATTCATTTTATAGTAAGGCGTAACACGTAACAATGTGCAATAAGGGTTTGAATACTTTCCTAATGCACTGTGTAAATAGGCCTGTTGATTATATTTTTTGTAATGGCCGTTGTTAGCCACTAGGTGGTGCAGATGTTCCACCTCAGATTGGGTCCACTACTCTACAGCAGGGGTATGCATCTAGATTCAGCCGCGGGCCGATTTTGTCGGAGCGGATTGTTGGGGGACCGGAACCTAATTATAATAATTTATACACTACAGAAAAATACATTTTGATTTGAAAATAAGAAACTTTTCATACCTTGATTACAATGAGACACAATTTGTGGGAATACTTGGGAACAGTTTTCCTAAATGAAACTAATTTTTAGATGAATACATGGTGATTTTAGTATTTTTTCCCCCAAAAACTAAAATAGGTAATACTTTATTTGGATTGTCTGGATTTTCCATCTGTAGATACTCTACAGATGGTCATACTATCATCAATCTGTTGATAAGCAACTGCTTGCTAAGGTTAGGGCTAGGTTTAAAATAAGAGTTAGGCTAGTAGATGGATAGTTCAAATGTTACTGATAGTCCGCCTGTTGCTGATCCTTCTACAGTACCCAGGGCAGTCATCTATTTTCAGAGCTAATGGTTTGTAAGTAGTCATCTATGAGGATGGTTTACTGACTGTTTGCAGGGGTTAGAAGTGTACTTTTTTACTTTCTATTAGAAAACCATTTTAAATAGCTTTACTGCATGTTCAGATTGTCCTCAGTGTCTGTATGTTCCACTAGCTGGCAGATGTTTCAGTTAACTGGCAGCAGTAGTGCTGCACAGATGTTTCAGTTAGCTGCACAGTTGATTTGGTGCTGTAGCTCTGTTCCACTATGTTTTGTTCACTGGAGCTGAACATAATGTGTATCTGATGGGAAGTAGTCTCTGCTGTGACTTCTTAGTATTTTGCTACACCATCTCAGGTTGGCTCAGGCAGACAGCATGTCAGAGCCCATGCCATCACTCCTTCCTCAAACACTTTGTATGCTACTAAACACACTCGTAACGTGTCCCAATGGTGCCTGCGTGTGTGCTAACATCTCTGCTTGAGTACTGTATGTATTTTTTGGGATGGTCACGCTATTCTCGTCTGCGTTCTCTTATGAAGTGGGAGAAAGAGGAGGATGTGTGTTTGCTGCAGGGACATTACATTAGTATGGGTACACTGGAGTGACAGGGTGAAGTAGCTCCTCTGCTCTCCCCAGTCTCTAAGATTCCCAGCTCAACCCAAGTTTCACTAGATGTCCTTGTACAATGTAAGTTACATATTAATAGGGCTCGGAATTGCCAGTGACCTCAGAATTGCCAGGGACCTCATACGATATTATCACGATACTTCGGTGCCGATACGATATGCATTGCAATTCTCACGATTCAATATTTATTGCGATTCGATATTGTGATTCAATGTTCCAAACATATTGCTGAGTAAATGTCTGCTGCAGAGGGAGAGGAGAGACCCATGAGAAAAATGTGTTTTGATCAGTCATGAAAATAAAAATACTGTAAAACAAATTGACTCACTATTTAAAAAGAAGATGGAGAACAAGCTATGAAGGAAAGATAACTGGAGTTTTGTTGCAGGTACAGCTGACTACCGTAAAAATAATATTGCAATATATCGTCAAAGTAATATCCCGATATGTAACTACAGTCATGTAAAAAAGTAAGTACACCCCCTGGAAGGTGGTAATTTTTTTGTTTTACATATTTGGACAGATGGATATGTAGTCTTCACTTCAACACTATTGACAGATAAAGGTTACAAATTACACTAAAAGATTATGCTTTGCAATCATTTATTCATCAAAAATCCACAGAAATGCAATTCCGTAGTGCGGAAAAAGTAAGTACACCCCTAGCTTTATTAGCTTGTGTTGCCCCCTTTGCCCACTCTTCTTTGCAGTACTGCTTCAACTGTGTCATGTTCCAGGGTTTTCTTGCATGCACGGCCGCTTCAAGTCCCCCTACAGCATTTAGATAGGATTGAGATCTGAGCCATTCTGTTGTAGCTTTGCTTTTGTGTTTTGGATCATTGTCCTGTTGCAAAATCCATGTTCGCTTCAGCTTTTTGACAGATGGCCTCACATTCTCCTCAAGAATTCTCTGGTTCAATATAGAATTCATGGTTGACTCAGTGATGGCAAGTTGGTCAGGCCCTGAGGCAGAAAAGCAGCCATAAACCATAATACCACCGCCTCCATGCTTTATGGTTGGTATGAGGTTCTTCTGTTCAATAATAATGTCTCTCTCTTGAGCATGTCATCCTTAAGGCCTACCTTCATTATAAGGGTAGGGATTGCACATTTCATTATAGCATGCACAGTAGCTGTAGATGTAAAATCTGGTATCCTTCAACATGGTTAGCCTCATTAATTGTCTAATGAAAAACCCACACACTGTCAGCCTTTTATTTTCTTTAAAGTGTTTAACAAATTATTCCTACACACAAGTTCTCAGAAGTGTGAGTTATTTTCCTATTTCTAATAGTATAATTTCAAATGGCGAAAACATCAACAAAATGTAAACATTGTGTGAAGATTTGCTAATCCTGTTTCAGTATAGAAATGACAAGCCACGTGTAAAAGTGCATTTGATATGCACACCAGGCCAATACTAATCCTATCATATGTCTGCATTGGGCATGCATGCCATAAATAATCTCACATCCACTGTAACAGGTAGAGCAGATAGTGGAGGCAAGAGAAAAATACAGTAGCCATATAATGTGACAACAGTGAAGGGTCACTTTTACATGGGCTGCAAAGTAGCCATATAATGCATGAGATAATCCCTGTAGATGTGATATTTCAGTTTTTTATTTGTAATACATTTGCAAAAATGTCTAAACCTTTAACGTAACAAAATGTGGAAAGTCACTTCGCACTGTATATTGATCTCTGGCTCCCTCTTTAGTAATTTGTTTGTATATATATTTTTAATCAGTGTTTAAAGCATCAGACAAGCTCAGTAGCCTACATATAGCTGATTTTATTCAAACGTAGGGTGTGTTTACGTATGGAAAAATACAAGTTTCAAAATGTTGACCAATCGATTGGTCGAAAGAACAGACGACTCTTTCAACAAAGATTTTTTTTTGGGGTCAGGGACAGCCCTAAAATCAATACTATATACACTATATGTACAAAAGTATGTGGACACCCCTTCAAATTAGTGGATTTGGCTATTTCAGCCACACCCGTTGCTGACAGGTGTATAAAATCGAGCACACAGCCATGCAATCTCCATAGATAAAAACATTGGCATAGAATTGACTTACTAAAGTGCTCGGTGACTTTCAACATGGCACCTACATAGGATGCTACCTTTCCAACAAATTTCGTCCCTGCTAGAGTTTCCCTGGTCAACTGTAAGTGCTGTTATTGTAAAGTGGAAACTTATAGGAGCAACAACGGCTCAGCCAGGAAGTGGTAGGCCACACAAGCTCACAGAACGGGAATGCCGAGTGCTAAACACGTAGTGGGTAAAAATTGTCTGTCCTAGGTTGCAACATTCACTACCGAATTCCAAACTGCCTTTGGAAGCAATGTCCGCACAAGAACTGTTCGTCGGGAGCTTCATGAAATGGGTTTTCATGGCCGAGCAGACGCACACAAGCTTAAGATCACCATGCGCAATGCCAAGCGTCAGCTGGAGTGGTGTAAAGCTCGCCGCTAAGGGACTCTGAAACAGTGGATAAGCGTTCTCTGGAGTGATGAATCATGCTTCACCATCTGGCAGTCCGACGTACTAATCTGGGTTTGGCGGATGCCTGGAGAAAGCTACCTGCCCGAATGCATAGTGCCAACTGTAAAGTTTGGTGGAGGAGGAATAATGGTCTGGGGCTGTTTTTCATGGTCCGGGCTAGGCCTCTTGGTTCCAGTGAAGTCTTAACGCTACAGCATACAATGACATTCTAGACGATTCTGTGCTTCCAACTTCTTGGCAACAGTTTTTGGAAGGCCCTTTCCTGTTTTAGCATGACAATGACCTAGTGTACAAAGCGTGTTCCATACAGAAATGGTTTGTTGAGATCTGTGTGGATGAACTTGACTGGCCCTGATCTCAACCCTATCTAACACCTTTGGGATGAATTGGAAAACCGACGCCTAATTGCCCAACATAGGTGCCCGACCTCACTAATGCTCTTGTGGCTGAAGGGAAGCAAGTACCCGCAGCAATGTTCCAAAATCTAGTGGAAAGCCTTCCCAGAAGAGTGGAGGCTGTTATAGCAGCAAAAGGGGGACCAACTCCATATTAATGCCATTGATTTTGGAATGAGATGTTCCTTTGGTCATGTTGTGTATAACCCATTTAATATATACCCTTCAGTCTCTCCAGGACCTGGGACTTTCTTTGTGATTTTCAATCCTAGACAGGGTTTAGCAGCTTTCACAGGTCTCTGTATCTGAGGTTAGGTAACATAGAACAATTTGCAATCCACTCGAATGCTGCTCATTCAACCCTCAGCCTGTGGAATTTAAAGCTCTACTAGACAGCTGGCCAACATTAACATGGCCACAGCGTCTCTCTACTATGCTCCACACTGCCATAACAAACACTGGACAGCCATGCTTCTCACTGTTGCAATGAGCTAAGAATTTTTGAGGAAGAGAAATAGAATGAGTTGGTGGTAGGGAGGGAGTTATATCTTTAGTTGTATATTTATAAAGCTCAGAGCTCCAGTTATTTTAAAGCTATAATACCCCAACTTGATTGCAGGCTTCAAAGGCATCCTTCCTATCTGTGTCTGTGGATCTGTGCAGTAGTCACTACACAGACACAGTGGGCTCCAGAGACTTCCTGGCAGGCGGAGATACACTACTTGACCAAAAGTATGCAGAACATCTCATTCCAAAATCATGGGCATTAATATGGAGTTGGTCCCCCTTTTGCTGCTATTAGAGTATATTGGAACATTGCTGCGGGGACTTGCTTCCATTCAGCCACGAGCATTAGAGAGGTCGGGCACTTATGTGGGGCGATTAGGCCTGGCTCGCAGTCAGTGTTCCAATACATCCCAAATGTGTTAGATGGGGTTGAGGTCAGGGCTCTTTGCGGGCCAGTCAAGTTCTTCCACATTGTCCTCGACAAACCATTTTTGTATGGACCTTCCTTGGATTTCCCTTCACTGGAACTAAAGGGCCTAGCCGAACCATGAAAAACAGTCCCAGACCATTATTCCTCCTTCACCAAACTTTACAGTTGGCACTATGCATTTGGGCAGGTAGTGTTCTTCAGGCATCCACCAAACCCAGATACGTCCGTCGGACTGCCAGATGGTGAAGTGTGAGTCATCACTCCAGAGAACGTGTGATCCAGAGTCCAATGGTGGTAAGCTTTACACCACTCTAGCCAACGCTTGGCATTGAGCATAGTGATCTTAGGCTTGTGTGCGGCTGCTCGTCCATTGAAACCCATTTCATGAAGCTCCCAACAGTTCTTGTGCTGACGTTGCTTCCAGAGGCAGTTTGGAACTCTTTAGTGAGTGTTGCAACAAGAGACGGACGATTTTTACGCACTTCAGCACTCTGTAGTCCTGTTCTCTGAGCTGTGTGGCCTGCCACTAAGCAGCTGAGCCTTTGTTGCTCCTTGACGTTTCCACTTCAAAATAACAGCACTTACAGTTGACGGGAGCAGCTCTAGCAGGGCAGAAATGAAACTCCCGACGAACAGTTAATGTGCAGATGTTGCTTCGAGGCATTTTTACTCACTACGCGCCACTTCATGGCTGAGCCGGTGTTGCTCCTAGACGTTTCCACTTCACAATAACAGCACTTACAATTGAACGGGGCAGCTCTAGCAGGGCAGAAATTTGTTGAACTGACTTGGAAAGGTGGCATCCTATGAAGGTGCCACATTGAAAGACACTGAGCTCTTCAATAAGGCCATTCTACTGCCAATGTTTGTCAATGGAGATTGCATGGCTGTATGCTCAATGTTATACACCTGTCATCAACGGGTGTGGCTGAAATAGCCAATTCCACTAATTTGAAGGAGTATCCACATACTATATATAGTGTACTTTGTAATGGCTGTCATTGTTGGCGCCAGCTAGCTACAGAGTGACTGAGGTGCATGAAGAACCCAGAGAACGAATTAGGCGCCACAATGACTTAACCTCCATATGAACCTTTAGTGATAATGTCCCTTTCAGTACAGTGTTTTGGGGGTGCCTATTAGGCTATTTTGTTTCTGCTGTGTTTATGGGAAGCGCATGCCTGAGATAGTTAGAGCTGACATGTAGCATACATTTTGCAGTAGAATTGATCATGGAACCGCCGTGGGCCACTAACTATCTAGGCTTAATTCCATCCCTCCAAGGAATGGTGTAGCCTCCAGTAAGTAACCCCAAGTGGTCTTTATCGTATTTTTCCCCTGCAGCTAAGTAGACTGTCTATAGGATTGGGATGAAGGGTCAGTGTTATCAGGAGGGACTCCCCAGAGGCGTCATTATGATATTGTTGCATCATCGATTGGCTAAGCTCCCTGCTGCCCAGGACAGGACTGTGAAGGACAGACCAGAATCAGTTATTTGTCAGCTGGGGGGTTGAACATGTCCATGTTGTGTAGCTGTAGTTGGTCAGAGAAAGAGACTCTAGGATGTATCATTGCTATTTTATCATTGTCTTTTTTGCTGTGAAATTAGATTTTTTTTTTTTTTTTTTTGCTTCGCTCTTCAATGCTATGCCTCTAAGAACATGTGGAGTGTAGCCTAGCCGTGATCAGTGAAATCCACATGCACCGTTGTCCTATTCACTCCCCCTCACAGTGAGTGAAGTGTAAGCCAGCACACTGCACTCTCTCAGAATGATTCAGTGTCCAGGAGGGATTGTAGCATCTTAGTAGATTTGGGATAAGCACTGGTTGGGCTCTTAATGAAAAAGAGAAGGCAGAGGGCACAATGTAAGTGAGGACGTGGGGAGTGTAAGGGAGGAGGGAGGGAGATTTTGGAGGACGTGGGGAGTGTAAGGGAAGAGGGAGGGAGATAATGGATTTCTTTCTCTAGGTAGGGGCTTTGTTGAATTGACTGACATAGAACAACAAAAGACAACAATAGTTGGTTATTTATTTAAGGTAAGGATGGTTCTATGTAATAGGCCTACATCTCCCACCAGAACAGTGTGCTTTATCCTAAGATTAAAATATCTAGGGAAGAAATGTGTCCCTTAGCAAGCCCATCAAAATACTTCAACACTGGCATACAAGGACTGCAGTTGAAAAGATGTTAAGCAATGGAGGTTTTCTTAAGAAATTAATATTTTATAGTTAAATCTATTCAGGCCTGCAGTGCCAGTACTCTGTAATATAGTAGGATATAACCATTGTAATCATTATTGTGTAATACAGCAGCACCTAAAAGGCTTAATTTAAGGCTTAGTTTTTTTTTAAAGCCCAAAGTGTGTGCCTCCTGCGTATCTGTTCGGGTTGTTTGGTTTATTTATTTGACAACTTACAGTAATACGAGGTCCAGGAGTAGAGAAAAGAGGCATTGTAATTAGATCTATGTGTTGGAGCAGAAGACTGAGGAATGAATAGGGAGTGGTGATGGACGGTTGCTACTGTAGGCGTTTGCCCAGTTCTGACCTGTGGGTGTTCCATCCTGAATGTGGAGACGAGGAGAGGAAGCCACCGTGTTTGTGGGCATGCATATTTATTCCAACAGACTTTAGTTTTTCCATTTAGCCCTCTATAAACTCTCTGAGACAGGCGTGCTTGCTGTGTTACACTGACTAAGTGTGACTCTATTAGCGGAGAGTCACCCCAGCTCATCATGCTGCGTGTTGCTCTGGTTCCTGTCACCATCCCCCGCTTTCTCCTTCTGTTCTCCTCCTCTGCATTTCTGCTATAGTGTAGTCTATTGGAGAAATAAGCACATTCAATACGAACACTATAGGCCAGCTGGGACCATAGTGGCTTCAGTTAGACTTGATTGGTGCTTTGTGCATGATTTCGTACAGTAGGCCTACAGTGTTGTGCAGTGACTTGTGTGTTGCTTTTGTCTGGCAGCTTTACAGCTGAGTGTAAACTCAGTACTGCTACCTAACAATATTGGTCCCCAACAATCTTTGGACAAACAGGAAAGCTTGCATCTATTATGATCGCTAAATACTTCTGCAAAACATGTGTAAATATTGGACTATAAATTGTGCCTTCCTGTATTATTCTTATGCTTAAATATTTATTCTATTCTACTGAGACATTTACTTTATGTTCGTATTCTTATCTTTTATTATTTCTTATTGTTGTTGTATTGTCTAGAAGGAACCTGGAAGCATTTCGTTGGACGGTGTATACCATGTGTATCCTGTACTAAAACTTGAAACTTGATCTATTCCACCTGGTTGTGTTTCCCACTAAAAGCAAATAGAAACAATGTATCAAATACCATTATTATATTGATCCATTAACATGATGGATTGCTGGCCTGTCGGATGGCGCATGCTTTTAGCGATCTGCTTAGGTTGCACACATTCATGACCTGATAAATAAATCAACAGCCACTAAAAGCCTTATGTGGTGTAATAATTACAGCAGATCACTCATGTCTCAGCAACAATGGTAACCCCCAGGTCAGAGGCTCAGTGGATATGACCAGGAGGAGCCCCAGTCCCACTATCTGGACAGCCTGAGCCCCTGTCCCCTCCCTGTATACTGCCCCCAGCTTCTCCCCTGAGGGGTGTGGGGATGGCTCCTCTCATGCTCTGTTGCTCCACCAGGACAGGAGAGGGCTCCCCAGCACCCTACCCCCCAGTCAGGCACCCTGACGCTCACCCTGACCAGAGCCTCTAGAAAAACCCTATGACACCGTCACTCTGATGCAGGTTACAGTCAGGGACCCAATGACCTCATAAAACAGTTATTGAATCACAATAAATGTTTTGTAGAAGGAGCATTACAGTGGCCCATCTACCCTACACAGTCACTTTCAACGAGAGGAGACGGGACAGCATCTATCCCTGGGCCTGTCAACCCCCCCCCCCCCCCTCTGTCTCGTACCCCCCCCAGGTGATTCCTCTGACGGGCGTGAAATCCAATTTAGAATGAGTTGAATTAAATACATTTTACTCCACCAGATTCTATTTAAGTCCTGGAGCAAAGGGTTAGGGTTCTAAGAATAGGCCTGTCAGTTGGCTGCAGCTTGTCTGCTGGATTCCTTTGATGGAGGTTGCTTCTCCGCTCTGCCTTACTGCTTGTCTGTTCCTCACGACATCTCTTTTAATTATCTCCCCCAGCAGAACCAACTAGCTGCATGGGCCTGGTTAGATAAGGTTCAGTATTGGATTACTTGTAACGCATGCCTCTACTGTCTCCTCACTCCTTCAACCAATAGTGTGTTGACTCTTATTACCACAGTGTTTACTATGACCTTCCACCATTATTATATTAAGCCAAGCTCATCCACTTACTAAGTCCCCCTGAACACGGTCATTGTCTTACAGATCAATTGCATGTCACCATGCAGGCAGTAATTGGATACAGGCTATGTTCTTTCTCTGTATTGTTCTGTCTTATTGATGTAACCAAATTATTAGAATGAATAAATATAATTTATTTTCAGTTAAAGGGATACTTTGGGAATGAGGCCCTTTACTTCCCCAGAGTTCGATGAACTCGTTGATACTATTTGTATGTCTCTGTGTCCAGTATGGAGGAAGTTAGAGGTAGTTTTGTGAGCCAATGCTAACTAGCGTTACTACAATGACTGGAAGTCTATGGATATCTGCTAGAATGCTAGCAGATACCCATTGTCGTAACGTTGGCTTTGATTAATTTGGTGACATGCTATGTTATCAAATCGATTACCTAACGTTTAATTGAATACATGATTGAATTCAATCTTGCAACAATTAACCCATTAATAACATGGGGCACCACAGAATAATTGGTTTATATAGAGAGGCTATCTCCCGAATCCACTCTTAAAGATCTGATGATCTTTTATATCAACAGCAGTCAATTATTAATTGTTACCTCTTATCAGTCTCATTCTGATGATCGTAAGATCTAAATCTGCACGAACCCTAGTGAACAGGTTGAATCAGCATTACACAAATTGGCTTAATGATTTATATACTAGCTAATAATCACAGAGTTACATATACACTGGGGGCCAAAAGTGTGGAATATTACTCATTCAAGGGTTTTCTTTATTTGCAAAATTTCAAGACATCAAAACTATGACATAACAAATATGGAATCATGTAGTAACCAAAAAAGTGTTAAACATCAAAATATATTTGAGATTCTTCAAAGTAGCCACCCTTTGCCTTGATGACAGCTTTGCACACTCATGGCATTCTCTCAACCAGCTTCATGAGGACCGCCACAGGAATGGAAGACCCAGCAATACCTCTGCTGCAGAGGATAAGTTCATTAGATTTACCAGCCTCAGATTGCAGCCCAAATAAATGCTTCATAGAGTTCAATCAACTGTTCAGAAGAGACTGTGTGAATCAGGCCTTCATGGTCGAATTGCTGCAAAGAAACCACTACTAAAGAACACCAATAATAAGAAGAGACTTGCTTGGGCCAAGAAACACGAGAAATGGATATTAGACCGGTGGAAATCTGTCCTTTTGTCTGGAGTCCAAATTTGAGATATTTGGTTCCAACCTCAACCAAATGTTGATGGTTTGGGATGAGTCGGACCGCAGTGAAGGAAAAGCCGCCAACAAGTGCTCAGCATATGTGGGAACTCCTTCAAGACTGATGGAAAAGCATTCCAGGTGAAGCTGGTTGAGAGAATGCCAAGACTGTGCAAAGCTGTCATCAAGGCAAAGGGTGGCTATTTGAAGAATCAAATTTGGTTTGACATTTTGTTTAACACTTTTTGGGTTACTACATGTTATGTCATAGTTGTGATGTCTTAACTTTTATTCTACAATGTAAAACATTTTGAAAATAAAGAAAAAACCTTGAATGAGTAATATTACAAACTTTTGGCCCCTAGTGTATATACACAATAGATTATACATAGATTACTCAGTCACATCATGAAAAGTCCCTAGTGGACTAACCCGATCTGACTGCTGGTAACACAAAGGAAAGGGGAGGAGGGATGAATGAAATGAGTGGGAGAAATAGACAAAGGGAAATGGGAAGTTATCGGACATGGGAAGTTATGGCCAAACGTTAACACAAAATCGTACACTTTAATAACCGCCCATTGCATGAAATGCAATTATATATTTACTCTTGAGCTTGGCTTCGATAGATTTGTCGAAGATGGAAGATTGCCATTGTCCTTTGGAGAGTCTTTCTGGTTGTGGGATGGATGACTTCCTCTTCATTGATCCATCATTAAGAGTTCATACCATTTTGCCATACTCTGTTCACGCGATGTTCTAGCTGGTCTAGTCGAAATTCACAATTTTAACATGGCGATCATCACCTGTAGTTAAATGTAGCCATTTTTAAACACATGGACACCAGTCCTAGCGTCATCAGGAACTGGGGGAGAGGCTTTTGTACTGGGGGAGAGAAGGGCTTATTTTATTACCATGCCAACAATTCTCTCATTAAGGGGACTAAAATCACATTTAATATTCTCACAAACATTTTCATTTTAAATCATATTTATTGGGCTACATTTACATGTTAATCTGAATGTGTAGACGTTTAAAGATACAATGATGTTGTATTATCATGCAGTAACAATATCCCAAAACAACCTCACATAGAGACATAAAATGTTATCCACGAGTTCATCTGACTCTGGGGAAGTAGATAAAGGGCCCCATTGCCAAAATTCCTGAAGTATCCCTTTAATGGCTGTTGCCATGTTGGATTGGGAACTGGGGAGACACACAACAATGCAGCAAACTCAGCTGTAATGTGCCTGTGACACTCCTGGCTTAGACATATGAAGGCAGATAAAGTTACATAATGAATATTTCATGCCCCATTGCCCACAAATTTTAAAGCAGCCCCCTGGTCTGGGGGCTGAGACCATTCTGCAGCCCTGCACATTCAGCCTGCTCCTAAGGCTTGCTCAACTGACTGACTGGACGAAGATGAACTACTGAACCACATTGGACCTGACTGAACCTGACTGGAACTCACTGGACTATGCTGTACTACTGTCAGCCACACTAAACCTGACTGAACCACACTGGACCACTCTGAACCTGACTGGACCAAGCTGTACCATACTGGACCTGATTAGACCACACTCTGGCACAGTGACAGAGCCATGCTGAACCTGACTTAGCCATGCTGGAGCAGAGAGGTAGACGAGAAGTGGATCAGAAAGACACCAACCAGTCACTCCTATGACAGCAGCTGTGGACACATAGCTCTCTCTCTCTTGCCCCCTCCCTTCTCTTCCTCCCTCTATCTGTCGCTCTCTCGCGTGCTACTGTAACCCTCTCCATAGCATCTCTCCATATCCCTCCCACCCTCTCTCTTTCTCCTCCTCCTTTTCTCCTGCCTGCACTCACTTTGTGCCATGCGCTAGGCATACACATGTAAGTTTAATCAGTGAGACAGCGGAGGGATGGGAGTCAGTGAACAAGAGGTTGCTCCCTGATTGACAAACAGAGCTGCTGAGTATTCACACAACCAGGACAGCTGCTGCTGCTGTGGACATTGTAAAGGATCAGAATTTTACCTCCTGTAATAATTTATCTTTGTGCTCATGTGTCTCCATTCTCTGTGTGTTATCTGTAGCACTGTAGCACTGAGCTCCAGATTAAAAGGAAATTGCAGGACGATTAAATCTGCCAGTCATTCTGTAATGAGCCTTTGATTACTACAGAAAGCTTGAGTGAGACAGACAGATGAATCGAGGACAAGCCAGTCGAGACGGCAAAGGGAGAATCATTTAACTGCTCCTCTTGTCGTTGGATGCTGTACCTTTTTTGGAGGGTGCGTCTTCATCTGTTTTTGTGTCTGCCGGTACGGTGTTCCTGTGCCTGCTGTCTGCCGCGGCCGGTTGTTGGTTTCTGTAGCAGACAAAGCAGAGAGACCCACACAGGCTGAGGCTGTGTTGAAGCAGGAAACCCTCGGAAGACTATAATTCTCCTTGCTCCTCGTCTCTTGTCTCTGCAGACATAGCAGACTACCCTAACACTGAGTTGACCAAGAGACTATCCAGACTGAAAGGAGCCGTGTCTTACAGACTGATCCACCACAAGCTTTAACCAGAGCTCCTGAAGCCGTGCCGGGCGGCTCCCAGTCCCAGCCAGGATGCAGGTGTCGTTAGTGTGTACGGACCACAACCGTGGAGGGGTAAGCCGCAGCACAGAGGAACGGCTCAACCACCGCCAGAATGCCAACAGCCCTAACACAGGCACCCGCAGCAAGTTCAGGGCTGTGGCTATGGTGGCCCGTAGTCTGGGACAGCTCACTGTCCAGAGCCAGCCCACGTCCAGCGACCAGAGCATACGCACCGGCATGAAGTATAGGTAGGACAGACCATAGTCACAGACCTTAGTCACTGTAGACCTGAGACAGAGAATGAGGTGTAAGGGCATTAAGAGAACTTAATTACTGGTGTCCAACGAGACTCTCGGGTGAAGGTGCAGTGTGGAAGATCGTAACCGGGATATCAGATGCTGATTCATAGAAAATGGGGCCATTTGTATATAAAAAATGTATGTTTCCTGGTATCAGATTGCATACAGGAAGGAGCAGGGTTTCATGCTGAGCTGAATATAGTTACACTGTATGTGAATTTTGCACCTTGTCTTTTGCATATTAGTGATTACATGTCATCCTCCAGATGTTGTGTAGGATTGATGTGAATCACTCAGACATATGAGTTGATGGACATGAATAACACAGTATCTAGCCTAAACCATTCAGATTGTTTTGTAGAGAATGAAAATCATGCTTGATTGGGCTGGCTTCTAAAGCTTTATTAGTTTGAGATTGAAGGAAGTTGTTCTCTTAAATTATTATAATGTAATTTCCCCCCGGCAATTTATATTATGCTCAGCAGGAGGGTCCCATCAGCAGAAACTCTCTGTTCTAGTGGTTTGAATAAGAGGGAACAAGATTATCAACCTTGTCAACTAACACCTACTGAGCATTTAGTTCTGTTCGGCAGGAAGCTGAACTGTGTTTATATTATAACAGAAAGTAAGGTATTTTTACAGTCGTATGCAAAGGATTGGGCACCCCTGACAATTTCCATGATTTCCATATATAAATAATTGGGTGTTTGGATCAGCAATTTCATTTTGATCTATCAAATAACTGATGGACACAGTAATATTTCAGTAGTGAAATTAGGTTTATTGGATTAACAGAAAATGTGCAATATCCATCAAAACGAAATTAGACAGGTGCATAAATTTGGGCACCCCAACAGAAAAATCACATCAATATTTAGTAGAGCCTCCTTTTGCTAAAATAACAGCCTCTAGACGCTTCCTATAGCCTCTAACGAGTGTCTGGATTCTGGATGAAGGTATTTTGGACCATTCCTCCTTACAAAACATCTCCAGTTCAGTTAGGTTTGATGGTTGCCGAGCATGGACAGCCCGCTTCAAATCATCCCACAGATTCTCAATGATATTCAGGTCTGGGGACTGGGATGGCCATTCCAGAACATTGTACTTGTTCCTCTGCATAAATGCCCGGGTTGATTTTGAGCAGTGTTTTGGGTTGTTGTCTTGTTGAAATATCCAGCCCCGGCGTAACTTCAACTTTGTGACTGATTCTTCAACATTATTCCCAAGAATCTGCTGATATTGAGTGGAATACATGCGACCCTCAACTTTAACAAGATTCCCAGTACCGGCACTGGCCACACAGCCCCACAGCATGATGGAACCCCCACCAAATTTTACTGTGGGTAGCAAGTGTTTTTCTTTGAATGCTGTGTTCTTTTGCCGCCATGCATAACGCCTCTTGTTATGACCAAATAACTCAATATTTGTTTCATCAGTCCACAGCACCTTATTCCAAAATGAAGCTGGCTTGTCCAAATGTGCGTTTGTGGCGTGTGTGCAGAAAAGGCTTCTTCCGCATCACTCTCCCGTACAGCTTCTCCTTGTGCAAAGTGCGCTGAAATGTTGAACGATGCACAGTGACACCATCTGCAGCAAGATGATGTTGTAGGTCTTTGGAGGTGGTCTGTGGGCTGTTTTTGACCGTTCCCACCATCCTTCGCCTTTGCCTCTCCGTTATTTTACTTGGCCTGCCACTTCTGGCCTTAACAAGAACTGTGCCTGTGGTCTTCAATTTCCTCACTATGTTCCTCACAGTGGACACTGACAGCTTACATATCTGCGATAGCTTTTTGTAGCCTTCCCCTAAACCATAATGTTGAACAATCTTTGTTTTCAGGTCATTTGAGAGTTGTTTTGAGGCCCCCATGTTGCCACTCTTCAGAGGAGAGTCAAAGAGAACAACAATTTGCAATTGGCCACCTTAAATACATTTTCTCATGATTGGATGCACTTGTCTATGAAGTTCAAGGCTTAATGAGCTCACCAAACCAATTGTGTGTTCCAATTAATCAGTGCTAAGTAGTTACAGGTATTCAAATCAACAGAAATTTTTGCATAGCCTATTTTTCACATCTGATTTAATTTCATACAACTGCACTAAATATCTTTGTCTGGACAATACCCCAGTACTCAGCTTTTATTAGAAAATGAATGGCATGCCACTGTGATCATTTTCTGTGACGACAGAGTAAATTATTATGCAGCTTCAGAGGGGTGCCCAAACTTTTGCATACGACTGTACATTCAGCATGACTATGTCAAGGGAAATATAGTATTCTTTCTAATATTTCAAGATGTTGTGTATCCCTGGAAATAACACAATCTATGTTAACATAATAGTTTTGAAAACATAGCTTGTCCAAAAAAAAGTGGTCTCTTGGCACAACATACCCCGGATATGGGTTATGTGGGTGTTGGTTTCCTGTGATGGTGCTGGTAGTTTAAAGTTTAATTTATGGAATGGGGGTGTGGTATATTGTATATCTTAAATGTATTCCTACATTCAGATATAGATCTCTCTGTTCAATATCACTTAACCTTCCATTTCTTGACCAGTGCCCGTTTTCCAAATAATGATGAAACTTAGGCTTAAGAGTGTTTTAACAATACATCTTTCCTTCAATAGCAGAAAATGTAACATGCGTTTCTCCAAACGCAGAGAGAAGGGTCACTAAGTGTGTTGATAGGATCGAAGGAAGGGGACCTTAACATTAGAATGAATTAAGAACCATGTTCTTCTGTGGGAATTTCAGTACTTCAGCTTAACATTTCCTACAGGTTGACTCATTCTTTCTACTTTCTAGTTAAACTCCTGTCCGACGGACGAATCTGGGTTTGGCAGATGCGAGGAGAACACTACCTGCCTGACTTAATAGTGCCAACTGTAAAGTTTGGTGGAGGAGTAATAATGGTCTGGGGCTGTTTTTCATGGTTCGGGCTAGGCCCCTTAGTTCCAGTGAAGGGTAATGTTAATGCTACAGCATACAATGACATCTTAGACGATTCTGTGCTTCCAACTTTGTGGCAACAGTTTGGGGAAGACCCTTTTCTGTTTCAGCATGACAATACCCGTGTGCACAAAGCGAGGTCCATACAGAAATGTTTTGTCGAGAAATGTGTTTGCATGATTAATGCCTAAGGAAATTTATTTCTGTGTCCTATCTGTGCTTTGAGTTCAAAAAGGGTAACCCAAAATAAGGTAGCAGCGTTAATAAAAGTCTTATTGAAACATTCACTGTACGTTTTATGAAAGTTATTCAAAAACCTCCAAGCATTAATAAAACCTCCCAGGAAAACATTCAAGGGACCAGAGTAAAAAGCTCTCAGAACGTCCCTGCAACCTAAATATTCACTTCTGTTCCCAGAACGTTTAAAAATAACTTTCAGTTTTACCAGTCAGGAAATGTATGGCTTCGTTCCCACTACCAATGTCAAACCAAAAACATGCCTTCCTACAACAACAAGGAACTTGCTTAAACCTGGATACTTTAGGCTAGACAAAATGTATTCACTGTTTAACAGTGTTGTTTATAGCATGCACAATTTAGAAGCATCAATAAATATAGAGCAAGCGTGACTAAATTCGAGCCCAGTAACTTTGCTCACCGCATCCTCCTTCGATTGTCTCGTCTGGCTGCCACGAAAAGCCCCCACCTGCTGATCTGCACGAAATGTGTGCGTTCCACTGGCGATGTACTTTGCTAAAGTGAGGCGGGGCATCCGTTAAACACTAATTCAACTTTGTCCGGCCTTAATTAAGATAAAAACATAATCAAATCTAAACACAAAAACCCAATACATTTATTTGACTTGAAAGTCTGTTTTACTTGCTTACCACTTCCCATGTGGTTTCTTCCTTCACAGACTCTAGGAAGACCTCTTGCTTTTCCTAAATATTACATATTTAGGAAGAGGTAGGATGTGAGGGGTCAAAATGGCGTTATACCTTTTTGAGCCAAAAGGTTAGTTGGGCCACCCCTTGTTTCTAGGAAACTATACACAGGGGGCTCAACTAACCCTTTGGCACAACTTACCCACTCTCCTCTACATCCAAAAATGGACTTAGTTGGTACAAAATGTCTACTGTGTTCTTAGAAAAAGAAAGGTAAAAGCAATTAACATTTTAGAGGTGGTATTTACATGCATAAACACATGGTAACTGGTTTGTGTTTGTGTGGGGTGAATAATTCAAATCATTACAGCTTCTGTACAGGCTGATAGTTGTCAAATGGAAAGTCTTTAAAACCGACAGTCTAGGCAAAATGCTGTGGGTTCAGAGAAAGCAGTCCTGTAGCTTTATGTTAATGGCACGCTTTAGTTGAATTGATCTGGAATTAATCTGCATTATCAGTGAAAGACTATCCCTTTCGTATTGCTGCAGTACTGTTTGCAGGTATGAGAGGAAACGTGAGTAGACTTTATTAAACTCAGTGTTTTAAGAAGTTCTATTTGACCAAGCCTCAACCTCTGCTGTTGCTGATTCTTAATGTCCACCATATCAGCTCTAGTTATTCTAAGATTATCCCACTGTTAGCAAATGCTTTCCATTGCAAATAAGATTGCATGGAGGACGGCCATTTGAAAGGGCCAGATATTGACAGGACTAAGGTAGATGTTGAAACTCTGAATGCGCAGAAGCGGCCCCCTTATCTGCTGTGCTGGCAGCTGCCTAGTCATGTCGACCAACACAGTGATGATAGGGATTAATGACATTTAATTAATAGACAGGGGCTCAGCTCAGGACAATGAGGGATTTTTCTGTCTCTGCATTTTAATTTGTGTAAACCTGTGCCCATGTGTTGAGCGTTTCCTGGTGAGACTGAACATATGTGTTTTTGATTTGTGTGTGAGCTACGGTGTGTGTGCTTGTGTACCTGTGTTTGTCTGTAGCGTAGTGTTAGCCCTGTGCCTGGAAGGATGCAGGCTGGGCTACTCTGTGCTCTTGTCAGTGTGCTTCTCCCTGACATTCCCCTTTAAGTAAACTCTTTCCAGTGCTGCAGAGCAGAGAACTGGGCCACTACACTCTCCACTTTCATTTCAGCACTGGACCCAATGTGAGCGCCCTCACACAGTTTCAGTGTAGAACAGCAGGTGTATGGGTCACAATCCAGCTCACTTCAATTCAGTTGTATTTGTATTTTTCCTCTGCAATCTCACAATGTATAAAACGGTGCCCTACTCCTCATAGAAACCCAGGCTTTCCAAGCATAATGAAATTCTGTTTCTGCTCATTAACCACAGAGCCCATGGAGTCAGTCTGTAGTCCTCTCTAGTGAATATTTTTCTTGCCTAATGGTGATTAGGGTATAGACTCTAATGTGTCCTGTGGGTGGACCAATGACAGACAGGTGTGCTGTGGACACCCAGGCCAGGTGTAGCTAACCCAGAGAAATGGAGGGATGACAGCTATATGGGAAAGGGGGATACCTAGTCAGTTGTACAACTTAATGCATTTAACTGAAAAATCTTCCTTAATTAACATCCACGTCTTCGGTGCCCGGGAAACAGTGGGTTAACTGCTTTGCTCAGGGGCAGAATGACAGATTTTTACCTTGTCAGCTCAGAGATTCGATCCAGCAACCTTTCGATTACTGCCCTCCTTCAGCTACAGTACATGAAGGATTAAGGGAAGAACATGGAGAAAATGCAGCTCAGTTTAAATGGAGAGGGATGTTTGACTTGGTCTCACATGTCTATAGACCTGCGAGCCATGGCCATGGTACACTGGCCGTAGGGTATTGTTTTTCCACCTGCCCATGATAGTACTTTCCATGGTCAGCCAAGGGTGGATGTCCAGAGGATGTCCATCGCTTCATATTCAATTCAGCTTTGCATGCATGGATCCGTTCCAATTCCCGTTTTGAAGCCGTGATCTGAATGAAAGATGACAGATCCATCCCTGGGGGCAGTAGGGAGCAGGCTGGTAACATGAGGCTGACCTCCCCTCCCCACCGGGCCAAGCAAAACGAGTGTTCATCTCAAGGTATGGAAAGAGAAAGAAACGTCCAGTAGCTAGCTACCAGAGCAACAAGGTTCTCCATTATGTGCCTGCATGACATGACTGGTTAGTTTCTCCACCACCACTCACTACTGGCAGCCCAGCCCGTGCCACATCCTCTTCGTCCTCCTCCCAGGAATCATTAAATGTCTTTAGTCAGGACTGAATTAATGATGCACGCAAAACTGCTTATGATTATGTAAAGCAGCCCTTCTAGGCTTATCAGGGAAACTGCAGAATACCCAACTGGCTGTAGTTAATCCTATAATATATATAGAGCCAAAAAAAAGCCTTTTGTGAACTAACACTCTCACTTGACTCTTTTCCCCAATACTAGCTGACTTTGCTGATAGCTACTTTATAGAGGAAAAATATACTTACAATGACTGTGATATGTAGTTGTCCCACCTAACTATCTTAAAATGAATGCACTAACTGTACGTCACTCTAGATAAGAGCATCAGCTAAAGGACTAAAATTTCAATGTAAATCAAAATCAAATCAAATGTATTTATAAAGCCCTTTTTACATCAGCAGATGTCACAAAGTGCTTATACAGAAACCCTAGAGTGGAACCAGGGTCTGAGGGATGGCCAGTCCTCTTCTGGCTGTGCTGGGTGGAGATTATAAGAGTACTTGGCCATTAAGGCCCGATTTGTTCTTCAAGATGTTCATAGATGGGTCAAATAATAATCACAGTGGTTGTAGAGGGTGCAACAGGTCAGCACCTCAGAAATAAATGTCAGTTTGATCTCTGTAATTGCAAACAAAGGTTTCTGTACCAAATATTAAGTTCTGCTTTTCTGATGTATCAAATACTTATGTCATGCAATAAAATGCAAATTAATTACTTAAAAATCATACAATGTGATTTTCTGGATTTTTGTTTTAGATTCGTCAGTGTATCAAATACTTGTTCTCCCCACTGTATATATATATATACACACACACACACACACACACACACACACACACACACACACACACACACACACACACACACACATACAGTGGGGAGAACAAGTATTTGATACACTGCCGATTTTGCAGGTTTTCCCACTTACAAAGCATGTAGAAGTCTGTAATTTTTATCATAGGTACTCTTCAACTGTGAGTGATGGAATCTAAAACAAAAATCCAGAAAATCACATTGTATGATTTTTAAGTAATTAATGTGCATTTTATTGCATGACATAAGTATTTGATACATCAGAAAAGCAGAACTTAATATTTGGTACAGAAACCTTTGTTTGCAATTACAGAGATCATACGTTTCCTGTAGTTCTTGACCAGGTTTGCACACACTGCAGCAGGGATTTTGGCCCACTCCTCCATACAGACCTTCTCCAGATCCTTCAGGTTTCGGGGCTGTCCCTGGGCAATACGGACTTTCAGCTCCCTCCAAAGATTTTCTATTGGGTTCAGGTCTGGAGACTGGCTAGGCCACTCCAGGACCTTGAGATGCTTCTTACGGAGCCACTCCTTAGTTGCCCTGGCTGTGTATTTCGGGTCGTTGTCATGCTGGAAGACCCAGCCACGACCCATCTTCAATGCTCTTACTGAGGAAAGGAGGTTGTTGGCCAAGATCTCGCGATACATGGCCCCACCCATCCTCCCCTCAATACGGTGCAGTCGTCCTGTCCCCTTTGCAGAAAAGCATCCCCAAAGAATGATGTTTCCACCTCCATGCTTCACGGTTGGGATGGTGTTCTTGGGGTTGTACTCATCCTTCTTCTTCCTCCAAACACGGCGAGTGGAGTTTAGACCAAAAAGCTCTATTTTTGTCTCATCAGACCACATGACCTTCTCCCATTCCTCCTCTGGATCATCCAGATGGTCATTGGAAAACTTCAGACGGGCCTGGACATGCGCTGGCTTGAGCAGGGGGACCTTGCGTGCGCTGCAGGATTTTAATCCATGACGGCGTAGTGTGTTACTAATGGTTTTCTTTGAGACTGTGGTCCCAGCTCTCTTCAGGTCATTGACCAGGTCCTGCTGTGTAGTTCTGGGCTGATCCCTCACTTTCCATATGATCATTGATGCCCCACGAGGTGAGATCTTGCATGGTGCCCCAGACCGAGGGAGATTGACCGTCATCTTGAACTTCTTCCATTTTCTAATAATTGTGCCAACAGTTGTTGCCTTCTCACCAAGCTGCTTGCCTATTGTCCTGTAGCCCATCCCAGCCTTGTGCAGGTCTACAATTTTATCCCTGATGTCCTTACACAGCTCTCTGGTCTAGGCCATTGTGGAGAGATTGGAGTCTGTTTGATTGAGTGTGTGGACAGGTGTCTTTTATACAGGTAACGAGTTCAAACAGGTGCAGTTAATACAGGTAATGAGTGGAGAACAGGAGGGCTTCTTAAAGAAAAACTAACAGGTCTGTGAGAGCCGGAATTCTTACTGGTTGGTAGGTGATCAAATACTTATGTCATGCAATAAAATGCAAATTAATTATTAAAAAATCATACAATGTGATTTTCTAGATTTTTGTTTTAGATTCCGTCGCTCACAGTTGAAGTGTACCTATAATAAAAATTACAGGCTTTGTAATTAGGAAAACCTGCAAAATCGGCAGTGTATCAAATACTTGTTCTCCCCACTGTATATATATATATATAGCAATCCTCACGTACTTTGTGCCCCCTTAGATTTTTGGGGTGCATGACGCCCCTGATTACAGCGCCCAGCATAACTAACTGGCAGAGTGATGTGTCTGTGTGTGAGGAATTCTCCTGTTTAGGAATTTGGCTTAAGACGTTTCCAACTATATTTCAAAGTCATCCTACGTCTTTTGTTGTCAAGTGATTGGATTTAGCTAGTCACTCAGTTCTGTAGCTGTTCTTACAGCTACAGAACTTTACATTGGCCTATATGTAGTATGGGCGACAAAAGGATTGGGTGGGTTTGATTTGGGTGTCGGCTAATCAGAATCACTTCAATCGCAAAGTACATTTACACATACCCAAAATTTTACTTAGTGAATAGATTCTGCCAGCAATAGACAATTTACAGACAGAATAGGCACAAAGTCAACATACAGGATATACAATATCAATACAGTGAACATAAAACACTGGAGGAAAACTGTTACAGTGAGGATATACAATTTACAGCGGGAATATACAGTATCTATATATGCAAAGGAAGGGATTCTGCCGTGATATTTATACAGTTTAGGGTTGACCCCAATTAGTCATCTAGTCGATTGTTGGTCTTTAGGCTTTTGGTCGACCGAGATTGTTTTAGTCGAGTAGTAACAAATATATATACATATTTGCACCCATCTCAGTGAACTAATCCATTGCCGAGGCCCAGACTAAAAGCCAATTTATACTTTGACAACAGCTCTGCACTGCTATGCGAAGTGCAAAAAGTATGAATGCCCTGAATTCTGCTGAGGCCATATCACCGTAAATGCTGCCTGGCCAATGCAGACGTCAGATTGACCATGCGCCCAGATGCACAATGCACTACTCTCTCCAGAATGCGCTCTCTCCCGCCAATTTGTGCACATTCATTGTTTGCATTTGATTGTTAGTGTATATCAATTCCCCATTACATATATCACCAGTAGTACATTAACCAATAATTCCTATAATTTCTAATCTACAATGTTTGTTACTTTGGTTACGGTAATTTATTTTAATGAATTCAATATTATTATTCCAGTCTTGTTCTCATTGTCGGAGTGGACACGTTGTTTGCAGAGTGCACAACCTACAGTCTGTCACGAGAGGGTGTTAACATAGACCAAGGCGCAGCGCAGTTGAAGTTTGACATATTCATTTAATGAACACAATGATGAATCACAAACTTTACACGAAAACAACAACGTATAACAGCCGTAAACACACTTACTTCACGTGACCTGGATATAATGACCCACACCTAGGGTGTGGGACCTACAAACATATGTAGGATCCCTAATTAGAGACAATGCACTGCAGCTGCCTCTAATTAGGGATCCAACACAAACCACCACATAGAAACAAAAAATAAGGACCTGTCAGACTCTGACCATGGCTACATAGAGAAGCAAAAGGCTTCTCTATGGCCAGAGCCTGACACAGTCGTGGCCAAAAGTTTCAAGAATGATACAAGTATTGGTCTCCACAAAGTTTGCTGCTTCAGTGTTCTTAGATCTTTATGTCAGTAGTTACTATGGTACACTGAAGTATAATTGGATTGGGTGGGTTTTTGCAAATTGCCATCATCAACACTGAGGCAGCAAACTTTGTGGAGACCAATGCTTGTGTCATTCTCTAAACCTTTGGCCACGACTGTATGCTACACTTGTGAGAAACAAGTTTTATTTTATTTAATTCTATTTACGAGTTTTGTCAATGTAGTCATTGTCTTTTGTTTGGAGCACTCCTGTCATTGTTGAGTAAGGACATGAATGCGTAGAAGTAAGCCTAAAGGCTACCAGGCCTGCGTGCAAATGTAGACATATAAATGTGCCCGTTTGGGGATCTGATAGTATTTCTGATTGGCTTAACGTACCACCACTAATGATCTGTGGAGCTACTCAAAGTAATGTTTTCTTCACCTCAAACAGCAAGCAAATAAAGTCTGTTTTTACATCCATTGAGAATTACAATAGTTCCTCAGTGTATTTGAAAAATATTTCCAGCTCTTGCCCTTTCGATAACCACTCATCATGAAAAATGTCATGCTCTGATTCAATAGAAATGTCATAAAATAGGCCTACCTGATTACTTCTAATCAGTTCTTGACTTGGACTGGAATAGGTTCCGGTACTCATTTTGGGTGCTGGTACTGTTTATATTTAGGTGCAGGAGCTCCACAATACTTTGAGTTAATATTGTATAAGAGAAACAGGAGCTCAAGTAGTAGAACATTTAAGGTGCCGGTAGTCAGCTCCAGTGAGCTCCTGACCAAGTCAAGCACTGCTTCTTATCCTTTGCTCAAATAGTCTACAGCTGTGTCTGTCCCGGGTTCACTGGCGTGGGAAAATATTTTATACAATGTTGCAAGTTCGCTAGCGCAAGCTTCACGCCGGACCCAAACGATTGGTTGAAAGAACAGACGACTAACGCTCAACCAAGATTTTTTGGGGTCGGGGACAGCCCTAATACAGTGCATATACTGTGTTTGGCAGAGGTGTACATAGTGCAAATGCAGTATAGTGCCGTTATTACTATAAATGATAATTGATGGCAAGGTGCAGTGTTCGGCTCAAATGCAAAGTCTTTTAATCCCTATGAGCACGATAGCTGGGTCATAAGGACTTCACTCAGAGAGGCTCTCTACTAGTGAGCCAGCTCTCCATGGGCTTTACGCCTACTTGAAATGTGGCTGTTTAGAGCAGGAAACAGGCCTACTGTACTGTAGCCACTCCACTCCAGTACAAACACAGATATGACTTTATACTGCAGCCTCCAACTCTTACACCCTCGGCTACACACATAGCCATTTACTGTAAACACTAGCCTATCTTTAATGCACAAGGAAAGAAAACTTGGCATCTGTTTGCTAGGGGCATGTTAGGGTGAATTGCCAAACAGTAGAAGTGTGTGTGTGTGTGTGTCTGAGTGACTGCACTATGTGGATGTTTGTTGATGGGAGCGTGTTTAGCTGAACGGGTAGATGAAGACAGCTGTTTACTCCTTGCCTGACTGAAAAAGTGTAATTATAGCCTGTGCTGTTCTGAACTGAGCTGTGTGTTTGCTTTAGCAGCACTCTCCTCTCATCTCTCTCTATCTCTCCGTGTGTTATTGTCTTTCTTTAACACACTGGAAATAGATGTATTAATCCGTCCTGCTATGTGCTGCCAGGAATAGACATTTAGCTTTAATTTCCCTCTAATCGCGTCGTTCACCCGCCAAGCCTATTCCGTTTGAAATATGTTCGGAGACATTTATGTTGACTATTTGCATCCTGTTTCTTGTGATTTAGCAGCATGTAGCCTATCCGTATGTATGTCAATATCTAAGCTGAGGAAGGAAACAAAGATATAATTGCGTTATGTTTTCCACATTGGATTGTATGACTGCACTGTGTAGCAACCCCATCTGTTGTCGGTTTCTGTTACGACAGTAAATTATAAACTGACTTTTTTTTGAGGATCTGTTACTAGTGCACAGTATCAGAATTAGATTGTGTGTCAGTTATGTTGACGGTTGATCCCTATTGTGTTTCTCTGTGTGACGTACCTTTTGAACTGTCCATATGACATCATTAGTGTTAAAGTGGAACTGACAGCGTTTTAGCGACATTAAATCTTATGAAAATATGTTCATATACACCCCCAGGAAGAATATGATGCCTTTTTTTTTCTTTTTTTACATTTTCTGACAAGCGTGCACTTGCAGTAGATATGGTCATTTTTATGTTTTCATAAATGCATAGAATGTTTGGGAATGACTTGTAGTAAGGCATTTGTGAAAATTCTATATCAATACTCAGTGGGAAACCGGCCTTGCGTTTTAATAGACACTGCAGTAAATAAAACCTAAAAGACTTTTCAGTCTTGTCCAGGTCAGAAAGCTACAGTTGGCCTATATGCGAATAAACCAATTTCTCTAAACTCTGAATAGGAATGGAGTTATAGGCCTACTCAGGCTGGTTATAGGCAGACTATCACATTCGACTCATCTATCCTATTTAAAAAGAACTAAAGACCGACAGATTATTTGGTTCCATTTCAACATATTTATTAGTGAAACCAGAGTGCTGTAACATGTAAATTAAAGTGTTCACGCCAAAACCTTCTAAATGTTCAAATCAAAAAACTATTGCACAGAAAACCGTGGTCAGTCGGGTCAGAACCTCTGGACAGCAACATAATAGACTAAGATCAGAATGATGGCTTGATCCATAATTTAAATAATTAAATAGGTAGCCTAAGCTAAAAGGCCTGTTTAACATGACATCAATAACGCAGCCACATGCCGACGCATTCAGTTTCTCCCAGGGTGGAGTGATCCAGCCCTCTCTCATTTTTCTAGGTTCCATCTAATACAGCTGTAGCAGGCTCACTTCCTCTCCAGCATTGATTTTATCCACACACCTTTCAAGCTCCACTTTGAAGCAGAGTGTTACTAGTCACTGTGCGCCAGCAATGCAAGCCTGGGGACAAGATTACATAAACACACATACATCTAGGAGAGCAAAAGGACCGTGCTGCAAGCTATGGGCCAGCGACAAGACATGAGCAGTCTGTTTGTTTTTTAGTTTGAGCCGTGGGTGTATTATTAGTTTGCACAGTGATAGCTCTCTGTAAAAATAATATCCTCCTAAACACATTCCTCATCTGGTACATTGTTTGCACACAGTTCTCATTCATCTTCACAAATTGCCTTTCTACCCCACCGCCCTGAACTGTCTTAACCACTCACCCCCTCTACCCCTTATCCTGACAAGTCTTACCCCTTCACCCTCTTTGACCTCGACCCTGACCTTTCAGCCCTTACCTTTCCCTCAACTTCTCAGGCCTTCACCCTGACCTTTCAGCCCCTACCTCCTCCTCTCTGGCCCTGGCCTGAACTCTCAGTAACACCCCTGAAGCTCTTCACCCCAGAGAGTGCCAGACAGGAACACTGTCTGATCCAGCCCATCCCACCTAGTTGACATGGTGAACACATATTGCAACTCCCAGAGCTAGCGCTTCCCACCTCCCTCAGGGCCAAATTTCAGGATATGGAAAGAGTTGGACAGGGACGATACAGCTGTCATCCATCTGGCTCCATCTAAATTCTAGACAGTCTGATCAGGTGCAGTGGATTTACGCAAATAGCCCCTGAAGTAGACTTCTAAAGGCTCACACACATAACACATTTTAGTAATTAAGCAGACACACCAAATGTGGATCTAACGTTCATCTGCCGATCGTTCAGCATGCTTTAGGGCCCACACGCTCTAGACGTCTGACTGCCGACATTTTTCATACGATTATACATGTAAGATGGGTGTGCACTCGGTTCACTAATTACACTGAGGTGCTAAGTACTCTCGGCCAGCAAGCGCTAACTCACACCTCAGAAAACCCATAAAGACTGAGATGACCGCCTCTGTTCATCCACTTTGAAATCAGGGGCTTAGTGAACCATGAGGCCACTGTGGTACAAACAGTCCAGAGGCATCTCATCTACAGCCAATGAAATAACTCTCACATACAAAGTGGTCACTGGGTCCACTCATAATGTGTTGCGGGTGACTGTAGTGTAGTGTAATGTAGTAAATCTCTGTAGTCCATATTTGAAGAGAGTAAGAGATGTAGGTGATTTTAGTGTTCTGAGCCATGTCCAGGGAGCCGTAGCGGCAACCTGACTCCAGATCAGACCAGCCTGCTACAGTATTGCTACCAGGTCCCTGCAGGCGAGGGGAGGTGAATGATAGCCCAGCCTGGTAAAATATTCAGCACTACACAGAACTGACAAAGGGAAGTATCGTTCCTAGGTGAACAAGGATAGAGACCAGACTGGGTGTCTGATCTGTCTGTTACTTTTTGTATGTTTTGAAAAGGACTTAACTCAAATACACACTTGTCCTGCATTTGAACATTACTGGAATAACCATTTCTGGTGAAAAGTTGTCACTGACTGTAGTCCAGATACAGTTTTACTGTATGTCTCATTTCTGAACAGATTGCACAGAGTGTGTTCTCTCGTGCTCTGTTAATCTTATTAAGCGTGTGCGTTGCATGTATAATACCTCAAACCATGACAACAGTCCTCATCTAATCGTTTTCCTCAAAGTTGGCGGTATGTCACGCATCTCCACTAGTATTTGGAACAACCTATTCTATTCGTTCCAATAGGCATCACGTAGCAAATTAGCAATTCAATGCACCGACTACAACTGGTGTAGACTTTACAGAGAAATGCTTGCTTACGAACCTTTCACAACAATGTAGAGTTAAAAAAATAATACAAATGGTAACTAATACAAGGAATAAAATACAAAAGAATGGAGCTACAGTGGGGAGAACAAGTATTTGATACACTGCCGATTTTGCAGGTTTTCCCACTTACAAAGCATGTAGAAGTCTGTAATTTTTTATCATAGGTACTCTTCAACTGTGAGTGACGGAATCTAAAACAAAAATCCAGAAAATCACATTGTATGATTTTTAAGTAATTAATTTGCATTTTATTGCATGACATACAGTGGGGAGAACAAGTATTTGATACACTGCCGATTTTGCAGGTTTTACCACTTACAAAGCATGTAGAAGTCTGTAATTTTTATCATAGGTACTCTTCAACTGTGAGTGACGGAATCTAAAACAAAAATCCAGAAAATCACATTGTATGATTTTGAAGTAATTAATTTGCATTTTATTGCATGACATAAGTATTTGATACATCAGAAAAGCAGAACTTAATATTTGGTACAGAAACCTTTGTTTGCAATTACAGAGATCATACGTTTCCTGTAGTTCTTGACCAGGTTTGCACACACTGCAGCAGGGATTTTGGCCCACTCCTCCATCCAGATCCTTCAGGTTTCGGGGCTGTCGCTGGGCAATACGGACTTTCAGCTCCCTCCAAAGATTTTCTATTGGGTTCAGGTCTGGAGACTGGCTAGGCCACTCCAGGACCTTGAGATGCTTCTTACGGAGCCACTCCTTAGTTGCCCTGGCTGTGTGTTTCGGGTCGTTGTCATGCTGGAAGACCCAGCCACGACCCATCTTCAATGCTCTTACTGAGGGAAGGAGGTTGTTGGCCAAGATCTCGCGATACATGGCCCCATCCATCCTCCCCTCAATACGGTGCAGTCGTCCTGTCCCCTTTGCAGAAAAGCATCTCCAAAGAATGATGTTTCCACCTCCATGCTTCACGGTTTGGATGGTGTTCTTGGGGTTGTACTCATCCTTCTTCTTCCTCCAAACACGGCGAGTGGAGTTTAGACCAAAAAGCTCTATTTTTGTCTCATCAGACCACATGACCTTCTCCCATTCCTCCTCTGGATCATCCAGATGGTCATTGGCAAACTTCAGACGGGCCTGGACATGCGCTGGCTTGAGCAGGGGGACCTTGCCTGCGCTGCAGGATTTTAATCCATGACGGCGTAGTGTGTTACTAATGGTTTTCTTTGAGACTGTGGTCCCAGCTCTCTTCAGGTCATTGACCAGGTCCTGCCTTGTAGTTCTGGGCTGATCCCTCACCTTCCTCATGATCATTGATGCCCCACGAGGTGAGATCGTGCATGGTGCCCCAGACCGAGGGAGATTGAACTTCTTCCATTTTCTAATAATTGCGCCAACAGTTGTTGCCTTCTCACCAAGCTGCTTGCCTATTGTCCTGTAGGCCATCCCAGCCTTGTGCAGGTCTACAATTTTATCCCTGATGTCCTTACACAGCTCTCTGGTCTTGGCCATTGTGGAGAGGTTGGAGTCTGTTTGATTGAGTGTGTGGACAGGTGTCTTTTATACAGGTAACGAGTTCAAACAGGTGCAGTTAATACAGGTAATGAGTGGAGAACAGGAGGGCTTCTTAAAGAAAAACTAACAGGTCTGTGAGAGCCGGAATTCTTACTGGTTGGTAGGTGATCAAATACTTATGTCATGCAATAAAATGCACATTTATTATTTAAAAATCATACAATGTGATTTTCTAGATTTTTGTTTTAGATTCCGTCTCTCACAGTTGAAGTGTACCTATGATAAAAATTACAGACCTCTACATGCTTTGTAAGTAGGAAAACCTGCAAAATCGGCAGTGTATCAAATACTTGTTCTCCCCACTGTATGTACAGGGAGTACCAGTACCAGATCAATGAGGTACGAGGTATTTGAGGTAGATGTGTACATGAAGGCAGGGTGAAGTGACTAGGCATCAGGATAGATAATAATAAAAGTAAAATAAAGAACAGAGTAGCAGCAGCAAAATTATGAATTTAAGTGTGTGTGTGTGTGTGTGTGTGTGTGTGTGTGTGTGTGTGTGTGTGTGTGTGTGTGTGTGCATATGAGGTGTTTGAATTATGTTGACCAAATTCGACACTCATTGACCTCCATACAAAAAGTGCCCAGTTCCACGGCTTCACCGTTTATTTTAGTGTGGACAGATTTGGGGGTCAGCCCTCTCGCTTTGCCTCTTCTCTGACTGCACTGGAGTTGCAAATAACACATGGTAAGATATCATTAAAGAGACCCTAAAGACCTGACATTTTAGGAGAGAATCTTCTTGGTCTGGACTGCATATGCTTAAGGATCTGATATTATGGTGCTGGTTTATTTTGAATCTCAGTCCACATGAAAGTGGGCATTTTGGATCCCCTTGCTGTTTCAGAGCAAAATTAAGGGAATGTTTTGTTCTTAGTCACCACAGCAATTTAGCAAACCTACCATGGCTTCACAAGACACCCACACACTCATAATCCTACACACACACAGCCATGGACACACTCTCATACATAAACACAGTAAGTGCCATAATGTATAATCCAATAATACCTGCATGCACACAATCATACTCCTACACAATTAGACAGACCCCCCACATACACCTGCACACTCCTCTTTCCACACCATCCACTACATCATCTCATATCCCACATATCATAACATTGGCTTTAAGGATCTCTTATTGGGAATGGGTTCTTGGTATTGAGAGCTCAGGAAGGAATAGCCTTGACAAAACATGTTGGTGAAATGATATTAGCCTTGAAGGCAGCAGTCTTAAAGCTATGCAACTTGAGGCTTTCATTCTTTTGAATACTGCCAAAATGAATAATTGCATGTGCTCGCATAATGTTGACATGCCAAATTAGAATGATAAACGACCTGCCATGCACAGTAACGTACCCAAAAAATATGGAGAAAATAAATATGCCTTTTGAGTCATTGTGAATTTATAACCCTAGAAAATGCCTGTTACCTCCTGCAGGTTTCTCCAGTGTATTCTCTATCTTTTACCATTTTAGATTGAATTGTAAAAAAGAGAACACCAAATCTGTGTATTTTATTTATTTAACGAGGCAAGTCAGTTAAGAACAAATTCTTACTTGCAATGACGGCCTACTTACAGGGTCAGTCCCTGGAGCAAATTAGGGTTAAGTGCCTTGCTCAAGAACTGTGATTGGTTGAGGTACCACGTTTTCTCTGGGGGCAGGGATTTTCTGAAGGGGTCGAGCTGGAGTCGAAGCTTGTGATTGGCTCTAGGGGATTGACCTGGGCGTCCTGGTGTGAACAGAGATATTCCACAGGAGTACATACTAGGCCAGATTTTACGTGCATGTGAAGCATATACAGTGGGGAGAACAAGTATTTGATACACTGCAGGTTTTCCTACTTACAAAGCATGTAGAGGTCTGTAATTTTTATCATAGGTACACTTCAACTGTGAGAGACGGAATCTAAAACAAAAATCCAGAAAATCACATTGTATGATTTTTAAATAATTAATTTGCATTTTATTGCATGACATAAGTATTTGATCACCTACCAACCAGTAAGAATTCCGGCTCTCACAGACCTGTTAGTTTTTCATTAAGAAGCCCTCCTGTTCTCCACTCATTACCTGTATTAACTGCACCTGTTTGAACTCGTTACCTGTATAAAAGACACCTGTCCACACACTCAATCAAACAGACTCCAACCTCTCCACAATGGCCAAGACCAGAGAGCTGTGTAAGGACATCAGGGATAAAATTGTAGACCTGCACAAGGCTGGGATGGGCTACAGGACAATAGGCAAGCAGCTTGGTGAGAAGGCAACAACTGTTGGCGCAATTATTAGAAAATGGAAGAAGTTCAAGATGACGGTCAATCTCCCTCGGTCTGGGGCACCATGCAAGATCTCACCTCGTGGGGAATCAATGATCATGAGGAAGGTGAGGGATCAGCCCAGAACTACACGGCAGGACCTGGTCAATGACCTGAAGAGAGCTGGGACCACAGTCTCAAAGAAAACCATTAGTAACACACTACACCGTCATGGATTAAAATCCTGCAGCGCACGCAAGGTCCCCCTGCTCAAGCCAGCGCATGTCCAGGCCCGTCTGAAGTTTGCCAATGACCATCTGGATGATCCAGAGGAGGAATGGGAGAAGGTCATGTGGTCTGATGAGACAAAAATAGAGCTTTTTGGTCTAAACTCCACTCGCCGTGTTTGGAGGAAGAAGAAGGATGAGTACAACCCCAAGAACACCATCCCAACCGTGAAGCATGGAGGTGGAAACATCATTCTTTGGGGATGCTTTTCTGCAAAGGGGACAGGACGACTATTGAGGGGAGGATGGATGGGGCCATGTATCTTGGCCAACAACCTCCTTCCCTCAGTAAGAGCATTGACGATGGGTCGTGGCTGGGTCTTCCAGCATGACAACGACCCGAAACACACAGCCAGGGCAACTAAGGAGTGGCTCCGTAAGAAGCATCTCAAGGTCCTGGAGTGGCTTAGCCAGTCTCCAGACCTGAACCCAATAGAAAATCTTTGGAGGGAGCTGAAAGTCCGTATTGCAAAGCGACAGCCCCGAAACCTGAAGGATCTGGAGAAGGTCTGTATGGAGGATTGGGCCAAAATCCCTGCTGCAGTGTGTGCAAACCTGGTCAAGAACTACAGGAAACGTATGATCTCTGTAATTGCAAACAAAGGTTTCTATACCAAATATTAAGTTCTGCTTTTCTGATGTATCAAATACTTATGTCATGCAATAAAATGCAAATTAATTACTTAAAAATCATACAATGTGATTTTCTGGACTTTTGTTTTAGATTCCGTCACTCACAGTTGAAGAGTACCTATGATAAAAATTACAGACTTCTACATGCTTTGTGGGAAAACCTGCAAAATCGGCAGTGTATCAAATACTTGTTCTCCCCACTGTATGTCATGTAAATAGAGCAAGGGTTGAGAGAATAGGGAATGTTTTCCCTAAACAAATTAGGGATTTCGGTAACACCTCAGTCGGACAGTGCTATACACACTGATGTTCTGTGGTGGTCGCTGCAGCAGGGAGGCCATGGAGACAACGGGTGCTAGTCACACAGTCACTCGCTGTCTTAATTTGTTATGTTTTTAAAGCACATCAAGTCTGAACCAGACGACACAATCAAATAAATCGGACTCCCTCTAGTAATTTGTGTGTTTTATTTAATCTAACAGTTCGCTTAAAGCATATAGTTGATTTGATTAAAACACGTAGGGTGTGTGTGTGTGTGTGTGTGTGTGTGTGTGTGTGTGTGTGTGTGTGTGTGTGTGTGTGTGTGTGTGTATATATGGAAAAATACACTTTAACCAATCGATTGGTCGAAGAACTGATGACCTTTGGTCGACCAATATATTTTATATATATATATATTTCAACTTTTGCAGTACGTTAGGAGATTAACCAAATTGTGCTCTTAACTTTGCCTGTCACATTATTTTTCATGATGAAGCTTATCATAGTTCCCCAGAACAGCAGCCAGTCACATGTTTGTGGTAAACAGCACAACTGGAGAAGGTGGGAGCTGGTGACTCCAAAGTGTTCTATATCTATCGGCAAGTCTCGCTCTGTTGTGCGGCGCACATAAGGTGATGAAGTTACACTTGTATGCAATTCACTTCTAAATGTTTGCCATCAGATTACTGTGCTATACTCTCCAGCTCTGTATTTGGTTACTTGTTAGTTAGCTAAGTAAGTGGCTGAATTAATAAGGAGACGGGGTGTTAGCTTTCTGCCATGTTTGAGAAGTCAAAGAGCTCTGGATGAGTTCTGTACAGCTGGCATTTTTTCGCTGTGCTTCCCACTAGTGTTTTTTTTCCTCCTCCATTCTTTACCCCTCTGCTCTGTGTAAACCATAGACATTAAAACCGGTAGATAGTGATTGCGCTGACGTCATCCACTTATTACTATTGGAAACTCCTGATGAAGCGGGTGTTTGAATTTGAAGCATGCCATATTGCTGAATGGGGCTGAATGGCACAAAAAGAAATTGCTAAAGTGGCCGTAACTAGCAAAGGATCATGGTTGATGTAGTCGTTTTCATCCTGCCTGAGAGAGTCAACTGGGAGCCTCCTAGCCTGCCGGCCGTGATTGGTCTGTGTCAGCACGTGGTCCTGTGTGACGACAAATGTAGTAGTCAGAATGGATCACTATGTAATTCAAATATTTCGATTTGTAGTGAACTTTAAAATAATTCACTGTGGGGATCGAACTTGATCATAATAAACACATTTAAGAGGCCAAAACGGCTGTCTAAAGAAAAATTATGTTTGGCCATTCTGGCTATTGTAATTTAGATAGATAGATAGGACATTTCTTAAATTTACATGGGCTTTCTAGGGCAGACCAGGCTTTGCCTGTCTTTGCAATTAGTATGTAGTTTGTTAGCTAAAAGCGTGAATTTGCTATTACTTGTGGTAATTTTTTTACATTTACATTATAAAAAATAATAATGTATCGCCCCCTTGTGTGCTATGCCGGTAATTCCGTAAATCCCAGTATGGCAGAAAAATGGGATGAAAGTATGATAAATCTGGATAACGTCCAAGTCTATTTATAACCTTCCAGTAGACTCTAAAAAGCACAGCGCCATTATCAACACCATATTAATGCTAATGTATTCTGTGTTTTGACAGAAACCTTGGGAAGTCTGGCCTGAGGGTGTCCTGCCTTGGACTAGGTGAGTGGGAGAGGAGATAAGGGGGGGGGGGGCTGTGGTAGATGAGGGGCTAGAGGACTTCACCAGTAATACAAAGTGAACCACAGAGGGAATTTATTTCACACCAAAGGTTTTTTCTAGCTGAGATGTGGGAGAGTGAGGATATGCCAGAAATACCAGCTGAGACCTTCTCTGTTTGTTAACTAACACTGTTGCTTTGGGTAACTGTACCAAAGCAACAAGTCTCTGCTTCTTCAACACCACTCTCCCTATGTATCGCTAATCTGATAGACTACTAACACAGTCTCCCTGTCGTCTCTCTGCAGGAACATGGGTGACGTTCGGTGGGCAGATAACAGACGAGGTGAGAGCAGATGGATTGTGTTATTCTGTTATTCCACTTCTGGATCAGTCAGTCAACTCTCTACATGCTCCTACAGCACTGCTGCTCAGGAAGACTATTTCTGCTGACGCTGCATTGCCAAGTAGAATGGCTAGAAAACCAACGAATGTGTCATATGGATGAACCACATACATGCAGCCAGGTTTTAATAATTGAAAACATTTAAGCACCTTGTATCAGTGATCTCTCAACCCCCTCCCCTCCCTCCCTCTCTCTTTCCTTTCTCTCTCTCTCCACCTCTTCGGCCAATAGATGGCCGAGCAGCTTGTGTGTCTGGCCTACGAGAATGGAATCAATCTGTTTGACACAGCAGAGGTCTACGCTGCAGGGAAGTGAGTATGATCCAGCCTGTCCATATCACATCCTCATCCAGACATCACTTAGTTATCGATGACCACCCAGTCACAGTATCACACCATACACAGCCACATAGCCAAACAAAGCATAGGCTAACATTTAGTGTAGTGTGTTTGAACCAGTGCAGACTCCACACTAACAGATGATTCTGAATGTATGAGTGTGTTTTTATTAACAAGGTAGGGGACTCCTCTAAGGGATGTTGTGTACACTCACATCGAGTACCAATGAGGCTGTTGCTGGTCTCCAGGCTTTCCAGTGTGGTTGTGATGATTTAGCCTAGAGCACGTGGAGGGAGTCTCCCTGGCCATCACACATCTTTAGAGATCTCATTAAATTTGATTAAACCTCTGGTTCATTAGATCTGAGGCCCCCGAGGTTCAGATGAAAAACACACCGATACACTTACCTTGAGTCTGCACCTCTGCTGCCTCACACATAGGTACTTGGCAAGCATGTTAGCAAGTACAAGGCCATGCATTTTAATCCATGACGTGCCATGGACAGGGGGAACTGTATACATAAACATGAGTGATTACTGGCCCACTAGCCTTGAGACACAGACCTGAGGGGAGATGCACCTTATTTATAACACTCATTATACTAAGCTCTAATGGTATTTTTTATGTGAGGTTAGGGGTCAATTATCCATGATAGCTTGAATACCAGTTGAACGCGAATGCTGATATTTTGCCAATACTACATTTAGCAGACATTTTTATCCAAAGCGACTTAGTCATGCATACATTTTTTGCATATGGGTGGTCCTAGGAATCAAACCCCTATCCTGTTGTTACAAGAACCAACTGAGCTACAGAGGACAATACTAACCTTTTATAGGGCTTTATAAATCCTGACGTCTCTTCTGATAGCTGTGTACACCTTCAAATTCTTATTTACAATGACGGCCTACACTGGCCAAACTCGGACAACACTGGGCCAATTGTGCACTGCCCTATGGGACTCCCAATCACGGCCAGTTGTGATACAGTCTGGATTTGAACCAGGTTGTCTGTAGTGACGCCTCTAGCACTGAGATGCAGTGTCTTAGACCACTGCGCCACTTGGAGGCCCTAATTTAATGAGGCTTTGTTGTGATTTATGATTAACTGAAATAATCTAAGGTATTATCCTTTTCCAACAGTACCTCAGATTAACAGCCTACAACTCCTCTCTAAATGCTCCCCAAGGAAATACTGGGATCTCATTGTGGCAACATGCTTGTGCCTATTTCCCAAGGTGTTAATGTTGTGTAAAATACTCATATTATGTAAAATACTGAAGAAAGAAAAGAAAATACAAAATTTTCCCAATTCCACAACAGCCACTGCATGAATTGTTGATAGCTTCATCATTTGAAATATTCAATTACTGTATATGTGGCTTCTGTAGCGGAGCTGTGGAAAGGAGACATATCAAACAGCAACATAAGGCAATAGTCCCAGACTTCTAGGACTGGGTAAACAAACATTTCACACAGTCTCTGTGAAGGACCAGCTCTGGGTATATGATCGCCTCTTCAGTCAAACTCTGTAAAGTGGTAGATATTGTTGGCCTCACGGTTGATATTGTCACAAAGTCAACATGGGGATGGTAGAGCAGTTGAAGACAGAGACAGAAAGAGAGGCTCCCAATTGCAGCCCCTCTGCAGCTAATGACCTGGTTCTGTGTGTTAGTGCATGTGTGTCTATGCTGTGTATTTGTGGCCTGGCACTATGAACGAGTCACTGAAGCATATTGCCAGGGGCACACGGTACAGTACATTGATTGACAGCTAGCTTATGCCCCTGTCTAGCAGCGTAGACCAACACATGCTCACAAACATACTGTAGGTTTAACACAAAGTCCATGGCTTTAGCAACCCACTATTGCTGGCTAATTACATCAATGTCCACTCTCCGTGGCTCTGATGCACATAATTGTCTAAAGTCAATGTAAAGTGCAGGTGATGGAAATTCCGCAGTGGAAAACAATAATCTGAGAAGGAAAGAAGAATGTGAAATCTATAAAGAGGACATAGACACCATTACCATTGCAACAATGTAGCAGTCAGAGGCTGAACCTAGATTAGGAATCTACTCTACCTTCACCATCTGCTTTGTCTCTAGAACACTCTTTTTAGAGGAGCTGAGTACTGTATAGTATGTCACTGAGTACTGTATAGTATGTCACTGAGTACTGTATAATATGTCACTACCACACATATTTACATTTTAGTGGGCACTCTTTTTCAAAGTAATTTACATGAGCAATTAGGGTTAAGTGCCTTACTTTAGGGCACATCAACAGATGTTTCACCTAGTTTGCTCAGGGATTCAAACCAGCGACCTTTCGGTTACTGGCCCAACACTCTTCAGCGCTAGGCCACACGCACACGTGCAAACACACACAGACAGACAGAGAGACACAGACACAGTCAGATCCTCTCTTGGGAGCGGAGAGCTCTATTCATGAAGATGACATTAGTCTCCAGGGGGGAAGAGATGCAAACATCTGGCATTAGCCAAAGGCCTGGCAGTCTGCACCCTGCCAGGCAGTCCATTCAAACGGCCATCTCTATAGGTTTAATTCCATACGCTGCAGGAGGGCTATTAAGACACTGGAAGTGTTGTTCAGGGTTAGCACTACGCATTTGTGATGTCTTCCTTTTCAAAGGCTGTTCTGTTTGTTTTCTTTTGCATCATAGTATGTCTAGTTGTTGGTTGACTATGCTCATGATCGAATATCCATTCTCTCGCTCTCTCTCTCTCTCTCCCTCCCCCCCAGGGCTGAGGTGGTGCTGGGGAACGTCATAAAGAAGAAAGGTTGGAGGTACGAACATAGGCTACTCTCATAACGAGCCTTATTGGAGGAGAAGGGAGCAGGGTGGTGTGGTGTGGTGGGGAGAGGCAGAGGGAGAGGCAGATTGGGGCGGGGAGAGAGAGAAAGAGAGAGAGAGAGGGAGAGGCATATTGGGGTGGGGGAGAGAGAGAAAGAGAGAGGCAGAGGCATATTGGGGTGGGGAGAGAGAGAGAGGCAGATTGGGGCGGGGGGAGAGAGAGAGAGGCAGATTGGGGCGGGGAGAGGGAGAGGGGGAGAGGCAGATGGGGGGGGCAGAGAGAGAGGTAGAGAGGCAGATTGGTGTGGGCAGAGAGAGAGGGAGAGAGGCAGATTGGGGCGGGCAGAGAGAGAGGGGGAGAGGCAGATTGGTGCGGGCAGAGAGAGAGGGAGAGAGGCAGATTGGGGCGGGCAGAGAGAGAGGGGGAGAGGCAGATCGGGGAGGGCAGAGAGAGAGATACAATATTAATGGAGTCAGTCAGGCAACAGAGCCATGGTCGTGCTCCTGTTCTTGTGTCCCTCCTCAAAGCTACTGAATAATGGAATGAACGTGTCTCCTGTACCAACTCTTTTACCTCGTCACCTGGTGTGAGGGTCACTGGTCTGACCCTGGTCCAGGCCAAGTCATGCTTACTGGCCCAAGGCTGTGTTGTATCTTGTGCGTGTGTGGGGTGGGGTGGGGGGGGGCCTAAAGGGTGTGTTACTAGGCACCTTTGTCATCCTGCCAGTCACGACATTTAAGACTTAGGGCACGCACCTCCAGATACCACCACATGATTTTCCAGCCCGGCCCTCTGCCCTCTCTGTAATGTCATCCAGGGCACTTTGGATCACATTCTCTTTGTGCTTCATTGTCTGTGTATGTCCTGTGTACAGCGGGTCTCAAATGTAAGTTGTAATGGGTTTTCTCCCCCATCTCTTTGTAGACGTTCCAGTCTGGTGATCACAACCAAGATCTTCTGGGGTGGAAAGTATGTTGACTCTTCTCTGGGTGTCTTTGTGTCCCAATGAGAAATATGCTGCTGTGTATAATTTTTCTGGGGTTGTGAGTGACTGGCGTTGTAATGGAGTATCTATCTAATGCCCTCTGGTTAATGTGTTCATGTGTAATCAACACTGAATCTATATAAGGGGCTTTTAGTCAAGATGAAATGTATATCATGTGATGTTGTTAATGAGATGGACTAAATTATGAACAGATATGTGTGTGTATATATATATATATATATATATATATATATATATATATATATATATATATATATATATATATATATATATATATATATATATATATATATATATATATATATATATATATATATATATATATATATATATATATATATATATGATGGAAAGAAAGCAACTGCTGTAATTCAACTGTGGAATGTATTTTTTACCCATAGAGCAGAGACAGAGAGAGGCTTATCCCGAAAACACATTATAGAAGGTAAGTAAGCTGCTGCTACAGACAGACAGACAGACAGACAGACACTCCCAATTGTAGCTAATGACCTGGTTCTGTGTGTTAGTGCATGTGTGTCTATGCTGTGTATTTGTGGCCTGGCACTATGAACGAGTCACTGAAGCATATTGCCAGGGGCACACGGTACAGTACATTGATTGACAGCTAGCTTATGCCCCTGTCTAGCAGCGTAGACCAACACATGCTCACAAACATACTGTAGGTTTAACACAAAGTCCATGGCTTTAGCAACCCACTATTGCTGGCTAATTACATCAATGTCCACTCTCCGTGGCTCTGATGCACATAATTGTCTAAAGTCAATGTAAAGTGCAGGTGATGGAAATTCCGCAGTGGAAAACAATAATCTGAGAAGGAAAGAAGAATGTGAAATCTATAAAGAGGACATAGACACCATTACCATTGCAACAATGTAGCAGTCAGAGGCTGAACCTAGATTAGGAATCTACTCTACCTTCACCATCTGCTTTGTCTCTAGAACACTCTTTTTAGAGGAACTGAGTACTGTATAGTATGTCACACAGATCAAAGACAATGCGAGAACTTTAAATGCTGGTGAATCAAACAAAATGCATCCTAATTAGTAGCTTTGTCTCCAGGGAGAAGACTTCATTTTGATAATTGAGAGTTTGGGACTCTCTTGGGGGTTAGGAGTTTTGCTGAGAATGTCCATTCATTATCTATAGAGAAAGAAACACCTTATTACGATCACATTTATTTGAAAATCCTAGCTGCAATATTGAGCAGTAACAATAGCATAATCAATGCGATATGGCTGCCATCATTTCCCTGAACAATAGTAGTTTGTGTTACTGTGGCTGTGATGCATGTCGTTGTAGGTTTAAAGGCCTCACTGGACAGACTACAGTTAGAGTATGTGGATGTGGTGTTTGCAAACAGACCGGACCCCAACACTCCCATGGAAGGTAAGGAGGAACATCTTGGTCCTCTTCTGGCCTCTGGTGTCTGCCTTTTCTCTGTTCACCTGCTTTCTATACTCCTGCTGTGTTCTCTCCATCACATAAGCTCTCATGCCGGGTTGCTGTAGGGAGTCTGAGCGTTCTCTGACATGCTTATGTCCACCCTAACTCACTGGGCAATATGGTTCTGTATAGCGCATAAATCTTTGTACTCATCTCACCCAATTCTTCCTCACTGGCAGCAGTCTTATACCATAGGTAGCGTTAAATAAGAGTGAAACACTTCTGTTGCTAAAACTTAACAGCACAATCTTATAGAAAGTTGGAGAGATGTCTGAAGAAGACCTTTAACTGGAAGAGTACTGTCATTCAGTATTCATCTGATGTCCTCTATGGGCCATGCTACAGTAGGAAGGTTATGACGTGACATACTCAGTCTGTCCCTGTAACAGTTACTCTGCCCAGACAGCGAGAGAGAGATGCATGCTGTTAATGTTACAGGCTCTCTTATGAATCCCTATTTTGCTCTATCACTCTCTCTCATCCTCATTCAGTTTGCTTTTTCTCTCTTGGTTGCTCACAGGCTCAAACATGTCCATCAGACAAACTGTAAATGACTACCTCGTCGGACTCATATGACTTTGGGTCATATCAGAACAGTTAGCTACACAGCATTGGTCTCTCCGCTCATTGTAGTGTGTGTTTATTTTTTTTTGATTGTCAGAGACGGTGCGGGCGATGACCCACGTGATCAACCAGGGCATGGCCATGTACTGGGGCACGTCCCGCTGGAGCCCCATGGAGATCATGGTGAGACAAGGGGTGAAAGTAAGCCAGTACAGAGTACCGGCAAAATAAAGAATCGTCAGCCTATCACAATAATTAAAACAAAGATGGCAAGAAAACTGTAGACTATTACACCATCATTTACATTACTGCATGAGAAATTAGTGAATGGACTTGAAAACGTGGTATGGTTCCACATGAACACTAACATTTTGCAAAGGCAGAAACGACTGGGAAAGGGAAGGGGGATACTAGTCAGTTGTACAACTGAATGCATTCAACTGAAATGTGTCTTCCTCATTTAATCCAACCCCTCTGAATCAGAGAGGTGAGTGGGGCTGCCTTAATCGACGTCATCGGCGCCTGGGAACGAGATGCGCCCGGACAGCAGTGAATGCATCAATTCAGGCTGCTACAAGTGTGCCTAATAACTATCGGCGAATGTCATTATACTTTCAGAGTTTTAATAGACATCTCTCTTAATTCGTCAAATGGCAGGTGTACTGTTTTATATGCTGGAATTATTTTAGTCGACGAACCTGCGCAGATGAAACATAATGCCTAAATAAATGTTTACAGTTAAATGACATGTCTTTACTATTAGGCTCATACATGTTTTTAGTGCATGCACACATAGGAGGTCCCGTACCAGGAAGAAATTAAATCAACTTTCACCCCTGGGTGAGACGCACACACACACAGCCTCCTTTCCTGCCAGTCATCATTCTGCCACTGGTAATGGCATGACACCACTATAACATCCTCTCACTGACTGTGCTAGACTGTGCTATATTTTGACCATGACTTTCACAATATTGATTGATAGAAATCACAACCTTCTTCTGTTCATGCTTTGATTAGCCGGTGGCCACTGTACAGTACTCTTCAGGCTAACGGCTGCTGTTCCCTGTGTGTCCTGTAGGAGGCATACTCTGTGGCGCGGCAGTTCAACCAGATCCCTCCTATCTGTGAGCAGGCTGAGTACCACATGTTCCAGAGGGAGAAGGTAGAGGTGCAGCTGCCAGAGCTCTTCCATAAGATAGGTGAGTGGAGTTGCTCTGGACCGATTGATAGAACACAACAATAGGATAGCTATTAAATTATTATAGTTCTGATATGTAATTCTATGATTGCGTAGATCTAAGTATGCTGCAGCTTACAAAGGTTTATGTGGCAATGTTCTGCTTTTAAATACTGTAAATACTTACAAAAAAGAGGGAATAGGACAGCAGCACCCAGGGATGGATGCTCTCCTCGTCCCTCTCTGGACAGAACAGCATGTCTATACTGAGTAGGGGTGGTGACAGCGCTGACCCCATGTTCCCATGTTCTCAGGTGTGGGGGCGATGACATGGTCACCGCTGGCCTGTGGGATCATCTCAGGGAAATACGACAGCGGGGTGCCACCTTACTCCCGTGCGTCTCTTAAGGTAGCGTTACCCCCCCCATCTCCTGCCCACCTCTCTGGTTTCTCCTTTGGTCTCAGCTCATATGTCATGTCAGACCCTCTTCTCCCCCAGCCCTCTTCTTATCCAGGCTGGTTCCTGTCTTAACAGATGTTTTCTGTGTCTTTCAGGTTCTAGAACTTGGTGTCTCCTAGATGTTTGTTTTTTGAGTGCCCTGTGACAGCATGCACTGTGTACCAACTCTGTGTACCAATTCGACCACCAGCAGTTATTTGACACGGCGTGTCGGGTTGTATCAACTCAATCAGCTTATCTCACATGATCACACACAGAGGCACACACGTATGCACACACACACATACACAGATATTCATCAGATGACAGCAACATACACGTACTGCATCACAAATTCAGAAACTAGGGCATTATCTCTCCCTGTGTTGTCACAGTGGCATACAGGGTTGCTGTAGGTGGGACCAATGTTACCTCTAATTTGTTTAGGCACTGAGAAAATGTAAGGTCTGCAGAACGCGAACTTCAAAGTTGTGAAAATTCTGTAAGTTACAGTTTAAACAGTGGCCAAGTAGGCTGCTATGGCTATTTGACCATAATGTAGGCCTACCAGCGTGGCCTACCATCCAAAACAATTAAGAAAATGCATCCCATAACATATAAACAGGGAAATAGCTGTTCTGTCATTCAGCCTACAGTAGCAGCCAATGTGTGGTGCTCAATGTACATTCCATGATACTTAAAAAAAAAAAAAAACATGCAGGTGACAGAAAATGTGTTGTATGATGCATGAAACCACTTTACAAAATACATTTTTATTCTCATACCATTACTAAAGAGAATCAGACAAATTATGCTACCCTCTGCCTATTGGCTACTTAGCCTATTCAAGCCTGTCACAAAATACAACACTGCCCCTTGCTTTTCAAAGAAGTATAGAAATGTACATGTTTTGTGCTCTTGTAGGAAACAATCACTCCCCTATTGCTGACTACAAATCATCTATAACTGGGATAATAACTCTCTAACTAGCAAAGGATATTAATAAAATGTGCACACGTGGCTACATTCAGCTCTCAAAACAAGCACATCTACTCACAACCACATCTGTAATCACAGTCCAGTTCAAAGTAAATGGCACAGGTCCATATATGAACATTTTCTATTTCCTTAATAGGTCTACTGCAGCTCTGATTGGGTATGCCGCACCAGTCTGTGTAGAGTCATGTGCAATAGAATCCTACTCTCTTGTATAGTTGGTTTTGTTTCGGGTATGTTGCATTGAAAGTGGCTAAAATTGCATTAATTCAAGCACAATTGCCACAGTAAAGGGAAACGTTAACAGTGTTAACTAACAGGGAAAACTGTAGAAAGTTGAGTGAAGTTACATCTTGTTCTTCTCTCGGTGGGCTGATATTTCTTCTGAGCTCTGCACTGCAGTCTCGGGGCTACCGCGCACCCATGCACATGCGCAGTTTAGAGGGAACGTTGGTCTTAACCCTGTGCAGTTAAGGAAACCAGTTCTCCATCTCACTATGTAGCTGATGTTCTTCTGAGTAGAGTGTTGCATACGAGTCCTTCATTCATATATTGTGCTGTGGATTCCTGGTTATGGTTTCAAAATTCAGGGAACTTTCAATAAATAATCTGGTTTTCCCGAAATCCCGGTTGGAGTACCCAGAATTATCAGGGAAAAAGCAGGAAATCCGGAATCTACACCGAGTATTTCTGTGAAACCAGGGCATTTATTGAATGTTCCTGGAATTTTGCAACCCTATTCCTGATTAACAACAGTGTGGATGGCTGATCCAATCACTGAAGGCTTGCTTGTTCCTGATCTGTCACTGTTTCAATCATTGGATCACATAGGAAATGAAATCCCTTTATCAAGGATGCTTTTTTAGCCTGTTGAAAAATATGTACATTCATAGATTTGCGGTGTTTACAACCAGACCCTGGTCTACCAAACAGAGTCACATGTTTAAAAGCAGGCCCTGGCCGACACAGGTGGTGCGGTGCCTCAATGTTGGGCAGGGCTGTGTTTTTGAGCAGGTGTGCTGTGTTTCAACAGGGCTACCAGTGGTTGAAGGACAAGATCTTGAGTGAGGAGGGCCGGCGTCAGCAGGCGAAGTTGAAAGAGCTGCAGGCAATCGCGGAGCGTCTGGGCTGCACTTTGCCCCAGCTCGCCATCGGTATGCCGACACACACTGCCGCTCTCTCTCTTTCTGTCCGTCTGTCCGTTCCTCGTCCCTCTGCCTCTCGCTTGCCTCGCGCCCGAAGGGTCACTGCCAGTCAGGCGGCTAACCAGATGGTTATCAGCTGTTGTTTGTGTGTGTGTGTGTGTGTGTGTGTGTGTGTGTGTGTGTGTGTGTGTGTGTGTGTGTGTGTGTGTGTATGTGTATTATGTTGTATGTCTGTTTGTGGTGAACTAGTTCATAGACTAGACACCAGAGTAACCAGGATGCTTTTCCTAAATCCAAGCCAGCTTTATCAAGCCAGTGGTAATAACTTGCTATTGATTCTGTTTGTTAGTTTACTGTGGTGTGTCTACTGTATATACGACAAGGAAGTTTCTCTTTTCCCCACGTCAGCAGTTACATGGAATCCCAGACATAAATCCAGTGATTCACAGCTGAACGGGGAGAGGGGGAATGAGCCTGTTGACAGATTCCCAGCTCCGTGGAGAGCTATTAAAGCATCGCAGACGAGAGAAAGACTGTGTAAATCTAGGCCTACACAACACCTCGCTCTGCATATCAAGGCGCATTTTACACCCGGCCAGTAATGCAGTGTCATAGATTAGTTTTCACGGCCCATTAGCAGACAGCTAGTACACTGTAGCTCCCAATCACTAGAAATCCCTGTGGCACTGCCACAAACAGCCTGGACAGAGTTATGTCCTGGGACCACCATTTTATGTCACCCAGGAGCAGTGGTGTAAAGTAACTAAGTAAAAATACTTTTAAGTCGTTTTTAGGGGTATCTGTACTTTACTTTACAATTCATATTTACTTACTTTAACTTCACTACATTCCTAAAGGACATTATGTACTTTTTTCTCCATACATTTTCCCTGAAACCTAAAAGTACATTTAAAATGCTTAGCAGGACAGGAAAATGGTCCAATATTATCAAGAGAACGCACGGCCATCTCTACTGCTTCTGATCTGGCGGACTCACTAAACACAAATGCTTCATTTGTAAATGTTGTCTGAGTGTTGGAGTGTGCTCCTAGCTGTCCGTAAATAAAAAATTAAATTGTGTTGTCTGGTTTGCTAAATATAAGGAAATTTGATACGTAAGTATATTTTTAACCTTATACTTTTAGTCAAGAAGCGTAGCATTTTACTGGGTGATTTTCACTTTTACTTGAGTCATTTTCTATTAAGGTATCTTTACTTTTACTCAAGTACGACAATTGGATACTTTTTCCACGACTGGCCGGGAGTTTCTACATTGGAAAAAAGTAAAGATTGAATACACATTAGGCCTCTTAGCTTGACCCGTTAGTTACCCAAAGCCTGCTATTTTACACAGTTGATAGCCTAGCTTTACAGCTGTTATACGTTAAAGTAGCAGTGTGACTTCATAGAGGATGTTGGCCAGACCAGTGAGTGAATAATCTCTGTCATCTGTTAGACAGTTCCATGTAGACTACTACAGCTATCCCATCCTGACCTGATAAAAGCTTGATTGTCAAATGAAATCCTGGGAAAGCCTGAGTGGTGCTGGGTCAGACTCTTGTCTCATCATCACCACTGTGTCTGGAGGTTCTAATCCCACACTGACAGTGTTTGAATCTTACCACAGAGGTTTGAACACACTGGCACAAAGTCTCAATGCAGTAGTACAGTAATCCTCTTATACAGTATCAAATATCCCACAACTAGATTAGTAAATACAGTGGTATTGTGTTTTGGGTGATTAGGGTTAGGATAGGGTATGTTTGTGAGTGTACTGCATGTGGGGTGCATGTGTCAAGTAGTTCTATTTTCTGAAGAGACATGAGATGTTTGTGATGTGTATGAGGCAGTGTTATACAATACAGGTTTTTGGTATGTTTGAGGCAGTGGTGTATGTTTTGTAGGGTGGGGAGGGACAGGGTTATGTGGGAAAGGAAGTGTTGTGTGTGTGTGTGTTGTATATGGGGTTAGCAGTGTTGTGTGTTTGCCATGGTGGGGGCATCATTGCTGTTTACCCGTCCCCTACAGCGTGGTGCCTACGGAACGAGGGGGTGAGCTCCGTCCTCTTGGGGGCGTCCAACACCGACCAGCTCATGGAGAATATAGCAGCAATACAGGTGAGATCACAGAGGGTCCGGGTGGGTGGTTTGTTTTGGGTGGGGTTGTATTTGGGTGGGTTGTGTGGGTGGATGGGTGGGGCCGTGTGTCTGCGCAAGAGGAAGTGTGTAGATTTTCATAATTTGTCAATGAGTATTGAAATGTAATCAACATTTTTTAAATTGCCATCTCTCCCTGTCCATAACCATGTATAATAGCATTGTTGTTTTTGTCTCTCCTGGAAAGAGCTGCCTCTCGGCCAGTCAGTTTGTTGTAATATGCTTGGATGCTTTACTGTACAAGTTAATAAGGTCAGCAGAGTATCAGTCAACAGGGACATTTGAGGCTAGCTTGCAGCGCTGTTACTCTGCTAGATAAGATGCTCTCATTTAATGGGATTTTCAAACCATCAGGGTTTTATGTACTTTCATCACATTATGTCTGGCTTGAGATAAATTGCTTTCCCATTTCCTAGTATCTGCACTGTTTGTGTGTCTGTGTGTCTGTGTGTGTGAGTGTGTGAGTGTGTGTGTGTGTGTGTGTGTACATGTCTTACTATGCTTGTGATACCAAACGTCTTCACAGAAATACTAAACCAAGGAAAATTCAGAGAAGTGAGGACATTTTGCAGGTCCTCACTTGTAAAATGACTATTTTAGACATTAGGATTAGAATTAGGGTTAGAGTTAGAATTAGGGTTAGGAGTTGGGGTTAGGGGTTAGAATTAGGGTTAGGGTTAGGAAAATAGGATTTTGAATGGGATTCAATTGTTGGTCCCCAAAAAGTAATAATGTATAGTAAGACATAGTTGTGTTTTTGTGTGTGTGGTTTTACTATCCTTGTGGGGATCAGAGGTGGGGACCAGAGGTCCTCACAAGGATAGTAAAAAAAGGACATTTCAAGTAGGGACATTTTGATGGTTTATAGTTAGGGTTACAATTAGGGTTAGGTTAGGGGTTAGGAGGTAAGGTTAGGGTTAGGATTAAGTTAAAGGTTTAGGGTAGCGGTTAGGGAAAATAGGACTTTGAATGGGAATCAATTGTTTGGTACCCACATGGATAGTAAAACAAACGTGGGCGTGGGCACTCAGTGCATTCGATATTTTGTTTACAAATGATATGCCCACACTACCAGGGGCAGCATACTATACTGTATACTTATGGTACAAAGTATGTGCAATCTATACAAGTGAACCAATACGTCTTGTCTTCTGTTTCCTTGAATGCATCTGTAATTTCTCCTGCAGGTTCTTCCCAAACTATCCTCCTCCATCACACACGAGGTAGATAGCATCCTGGGGAACAAGCCGTACAGTAAAAAGGACTACCGCTCCTAACGCACCACCACGCCAGACAGCCAGCCAGCCAGACAGCCAGCCAGGGCTGCCCCAAGGCTGCAGCGCAGCGCAGCGCCAAGCCCCACCTTTGCCTGATCCTCTGTTTGCTTGAGCTTTTACTGAATAAGACCCCGGCGCATGAGTCTGACCCCACCTCAGCCACCCTGGGTGTGACCCCACCTCAGCCACCCTGGGTCTGTCCCACCTCAGCCACCCTGGGTCTGTCCCACCTCAGCCACCCTGGGGAGCATCATTTAGACTTAGAGGGAAAAGAAAAGGATGCCAACATAGAGAGAGGTGGTCACATCTACAGGGAAGAAAGGATCGATAGAAGAAAGACAGAACAAGAGATTCAATGGATATGCGCTCATAGATAAATCAGTTGTACATACAATTCAGCCGAAACTGTATTTTAAAAACTGAAGAAAAAAATATTTCAAAAAAGAAAAACGCTTGCTTGGCAGCCAGTTATTTAATTATTTTGCATTTTTTTCTCTAAACACTGAATGCATACCAATGGAATTTAAGTTTATACAAATATACAACAAAAACTGTTGCTCATGTATAGCCACACATTAGTTTTTTTGGAGTTCTGTTTACATGTCCATCACAGTTTCTCTGAAACAGCTGTTTGTTTGTGTTGTCTACTCATGATCCGTGTACTAGCCTCCTCGCAGGCAGAACAATCAGCACTTTAGTATTGTACAGTTCAGTCATTGAGAGGTTGTAGAAGACGTGACAGGATGAAATAACTAAACCATATCACACACAGTGACTCATTGCACTGTAGAATCTCCTCCCCTGTTTCAGTTTCCTACCTTTTCCCCACGGTCTGGTCTCCACAGTGCTGGTTCTGCCAGGCTTGGTCCTGGTGCTCTGACTAACCCATGGTCCCACTAATGGCTAAAGCCAGGTAGAAGGTACTGAGAGGAGCAGGGTGTAGGACTGCCCCTTAGTGGAATAGTTTTAGTGCTGAGCCTCTTCTCCTGCTTCAGGCCTGTCCATCGAGCATCTGTCAATAAGAACCTTTGGTAGGCTAATGTTTGATTGCCATAGAAAGGGTTCATTGCAGGCCATGTAAAATTATGGTTGTATCTGTATAACTTTTTGTGGCAGTGTTACTTTCTGAAACAATACAGTAACTGCATCAGACATAATGGTCTTAATTGTGCTCCTCGGTTAGTTTTGCACACCTTTTTATTGTGTAATTTTAATGCAAATTCTCATGAAAATGGCACATTACCTAAATTGTGCTCAATTTGTGTGTGAATGTTGCCTAATTTAAGAACTGTGCTGGGCTGAGACAGCAGCCCCATAGCTGCCATTGGTTACAGCCTATCAGGGCACAGACTGTTATTTGTCAATAGTCCCTGGCCTATGGAAACACTCATTGGTTTTAGTGGCAGCCCTTCCTGCCCAATAGGAGTGAAAGCTCAGGGATCGGAACAGAGAAACTGTATTTAATGTACATGTCTTTCTTTCATGTGTGGACACTCGATGGGGACCTGTCCACTGTCCAACCAGGGACATTTTCACATGGCTTGAGCCAAAGATATTACAACATCTTTCAACGACACATCTTGTTGGAAGAGTATAGCGACCGTCTTAAAGAGTGTACTATCCAGCTTATTACCTATGGACTCTCTTCACATGTACAGTACAGTCACTTGACCATGCTGTTCTATGCTTATGCTCACATATACAGTATAGAGGCATTGTACACTACTTAGGGAATGATACGTTGATTTTCAGGTGGTAGATAATAATCTATACATTTTCAATAATCGTATATATTGCACACTGAAGACATTTGATGCCGCCCTCATTTAGTATTCACTCTCTAGCTGTTGGGTCCTCTCTTACTGTGAGACAAAGCACAAAGTGGATAGCATGTGATACATTCTGCATGCATGAGCCTTCGTCCAACAGCATATGGGGATTATTCTGACAAGCAAAGTCAAGCTTACGAGTGTAAACTAACAAGTGTAAATATAAGGAATACTCACTCCTCTTTCATTACTCATTTCAGATTCAGTTCAGTTTTCTAGTACTGTATGTCAAGGTCACGCGTTAAGTCACATTCAATAAAAACTGCCATATCTTTTTTTACAATCAGGGCCAAGTCTTAATTCTATGTATGTTTTTGTAGGTATTTGTTAGTTCTTAAATGAAATACTAACAAGTAATTGTTGATGAAAGAAATTATGCAAACCTGCATAATATGTGGTTCTTTAGTGATGATCCATTAATGTAACATATCATCTGTTAAAGTACTTAGCTGACTATATCAAGACCGATTTTGGTATCATTTGATGCAGTATTTCATCATGAAAATACTGAGAATCCAAAGAGATGCAAAATAGCATATTACAGTAAAATAATATCTGGATCATTATTTCTAGGACAATTTCTGATTGAAAGATTGAATATGTGTCATGGAGTCATAAAATGTATTAAAATGAAGTAAGTATTGTTTCATTTCTGGACAGCTGTGACTCCATTACCAACCACTAATACATGCTTGTGCATTAAAGATATATTTGAACAATTACTTGTTAGTATTGCATTAAAGCACTAACAAATACCTACAAATACATATATAGCATTAAGATTTGGCCCTGATTATAAAAAAATATATGCCTATTTTTAAGGTGGGAGTGTAATTGTGTCATTGGATTGAAGTTATGTCAATCACGGAGGGGAAGTGCTTTGCCTGTCGAATTGAAAGGTGACAAGAGAGAGGGGATATTTATATATGTTTGGGAGACATCACGAGGAGGTCCAGAGAGGTGCACCGCTGCTGGGCTTAGCGATGTTCCCTGCAAGCTTGATCCTTCTGTTGAAGACAAAATACTGGAGAAATCAATTAATCAGAAACACGATTTTATTACCCGGCTTAAAGCACATGACATGAGCAGATTCAAGCAAAAAAAATGATGTATTATATTTAAGCAATAAGGGCCGACGGGGTGTGGTATATGGCCAACATACCACGGCTAAGGGCTGTTCTTTGCACGATGCAATGCCTGGATACAGCCCTTAGCCGAGGTATATTGGCCATATACCACAAACCCCTGAGGTGCCTTATTGCTATTATAAACTGGTTACCAACTTAATTAGAGAAGTAAAAATAAATGTTTTGTCATATCCGTGGTATGCGGTCTGATATAGCAGCCAATCAGCATTCAGGGCTCAAACCACCCAGTTTATAAAAATAAATATTACAGTAACCCAGTTACCGCCAACACTGAACATAAAATAATGTACTCTATAGATACAGTATCATTTGTGTGTATCTGCCCATCAGTCTTCGCTGGGCTTCCGTGAAGACCGAGATATCTAATTTGAGTGCCAGCCATGGTAATAGGGGTGCCGTACTATTATGGCTGACCCTGTAAAACAACACATTTCACAACACTTATCCGGTGTATGTGACAATAAAAAATATATGTCTGGTTCAGGACACACAAACACGATGTTTTCAATGGGCTCCTGGCTGACATCATACTGTTCTGCAGAAACTTAAAACTGCTCACATTCTTATGTTGAGAACATTTGTAACTCAGTTACCAAGAAAAGACAAGTTCACCAAGATGCTCCATATCCATTTTTAGTTTTTTTTAAATCCAATATATATATATTTTTTTTACACATTTAACCTTTTAAAGTAATGTCCAATCATTAGCTAAAAAGGATAATAATGTTTCTAATCTACATACTGGAGATGTAATTTGCTGTAGAAAAAAAGGGAACACTTGCAACAGTCATGCTTGATCTTGTACAAAGTAACACTATGTTTAAACCATCATCACTTTTGATAGGATCCAGTTACAAACCTACTCTAGAAACTACACAAAGTCCTTTCTCATTCTGTATATAGCATCAAGTAACTTTTATTTTTTTAATGTAGATGCTAACCATGGTGTGTAGTGTCAGTGAGTAGGAAAAAATGTAATGACGAGTGAAGTATAGATGCTTCTCAGGCAAAGTGAAGAGAAGATTTGGAGAATCAAAAGGAGTGAGGTGTGTATGCATGGCTAGCCCCTCTGGTCAGACAACAAATACTTGGCATAGATACAGATTCAAAGTGTGTGTGAGAGTGTGTGGAGGGGAAACAAATCTTCTTAGCATCTGTGTTAAATGTAAACTGTGTACATTTCATTCACTGTGTCTGGTACTATATGTCTTGAGTGAATTAGTGGCAAAAGCCATTTTTCTCCGGGAAAAAAAACAACATAATTTATCATGATTTTCTGTTTCTGTCTTTCAGCAGAGTAATGAGCGAAATCGTGCAGCAGAAATGTTTCATAAAATAGTTCTAGTTTTCCCTAGACATATTTGGTGATCTTTGTCACACTATCAGTTCAATGTGACACATACATGCACAGAGCTGTGCACTGCTTTGTCTGGTGATAATTGTGATTGTGTTGAGTGTAGCTCTATGTCGCCCCCAAGGCTGTGTTGTAGAGCCTGATGAGCACCACAGAGCTACTAAACCACTCTCTGGCACCACAACATGGCAACACAACAGCATTGCTGTGCTTGCTCTGACTAGGTGGATAACGCTAGGCAAAGAGTATGGATGATTTTATAAGAACTTGAGGTGTGTCAAGGCTGTTTAGTGAGTAGACTCATCGTTGCAGGGTCTCTTGTCTCCCTGTCCAGTGTTGCCCTCTGACAGCCTCCCTTAACATAGCCACTGTACCATACATATCATAGTATTGATGTTACTATCAGCTCAGAAACCTATGAAACCAGCCTTGTAGATTAATGATGCTCATCTCACAGAATGCCGTATGTTAGAGATTATTTTTGTATGTTATGGCCTTTAACGTAGAAGCAGAAGGGGGAGAATGAAAGCTGGGTGTTTATTTTCATTTTCACCATGCTGCATTTTCCTCTTAATATTGTATCAGTGTAAACATTGACAAAAATAAGCAATGTATTTGTATTGTGTATGCATTGTGCAGAATGCTCTCAAATGAATGCAATGGCAGACTACATTCGCTCAGTGATGATGCCCTAGCTAGACTCATATCTCCTGTGTGTACATATTTTGACCTTTGTATATATTTATGGTTGTGGTCACCTCTGCCTTTTCTTTCGTTTCATTTGCAGGCATTGCTAACTGCACAGTGCTTCAATCTGAATTTAGACAATATGCACAGCTTCGGTCTTTAATGAAATGACAATGAAAAAATAAGAATGAAAAGAAACTGTTCCCTGTGTGACTTTTTCATTCATTGATTGTTTTTGTTATCTTATGGTTTATTAACACGTACAAACTGAATTATCTTGATCTATATACAATATACTGTATAAAATATTTGTAAGAGCGCTTTATACACAAAAACAAAAAAGGTACTGATTACCATGACTGGGCTGATCCCACTGTCTGCTCAAGTTATAGTGTGTCTCCTGAATTGTGCAGTCCAATGGGGTGAACTCTAAACTTTGAGGATATGAATCAGAATTGCCCACTCAAACATAATGTAGTAAACAAAAATTGTAATGACCAATATGTAGATAATATACTGTCTTCGGGTCAACATATAGTGGATTAAAGCACCATAGCACCAACATTTGTATAACAAGTCACTTCATATAAAGTACAGAATATCAAACATAACCTTATGCATCGATTGGAAATATAATTGAAAGCGCTTTTTCATGTGCTCAAATCACTTTACATTGTATGGTAGGAATCACCTCACACTACTATTCAAAAACCATAGATACCTGGGTCATGTTGGCTCTGGGTCACCTATTGGCTCTGATGGCTTATTCATAAGGACAGATTAAAATAATGAATAATTTACAGTATATTATGTAGAAGTGATGGGATGTCTATGATAATGCCACATGTACAGTATACTGTATATCCACAAATTCCATCAACATTTCAGGGGAAAATTACAAAAACTAAAGCATAAAATACTATAGCATTGCCAAGTATACAAAACAAATATCTCAAGTACAGCAGTGAGGCGGTGGATCTCTGAAATAATTGTTAGTTTTGGATGTTCAGTAACTGTCGCCAAACACATCTCCTATATCCCGTGGGAAGTTTGTCCAGGATGGGAGTGTGGGGGAGATCTAGGGCTCTATTTAATCCACATATCGGTAATTCATCGTTACAGCGTGATTTAATTTAAAGGCGATGTTCCTGCGTTAGCAGAGATTGCATTCACGGAAAACGCTGCAGATGTCGGCTCAACCGGTAATTACCTTCAAATTTAACGCATCAGTGACACAGATTGAATAGAGCTCCTAGTCCTGGTAACCACTGACCGCCCTCTAACTACCAGAAAAGGGGTCACAACATACCGTACCTCATCACTGATGAGTCAGGCCATGCCTGAGTGGAAGCTGCACATTTATACAGTACACACATGAACACAAACAATGAAAGCCCTGCACAGTTCAAAGCATACACACACACACCAAAGCATTATCCACCCTAGAGCAAACACTGACAACATTTCTCCTTTGAGTCTATTTCTCCATGTCTGTCATCCAGCTGCTGTGGGTGCAGCAGTATCCTGTCCCTTTGGGGTGTGTATGTCTGAAAAAATAATATCCACCCTTTTAATCCACTTCAGTTCGGCTTCAGTGAAGTCTGTGCTGCTACCTCAGCCTCTTACAGTCGGAGGCTCATTGGTGATTGGAGCCTCCAACCAAAAGGGGACGCTATAACGCGTTGTCTAGATGTGCGTTATCCTCCCTCCTTCTTCTATAGGGGAGGCGTGGAGGCCCACCTGAGGACACACCCACACACAGTGTGAGAGGCGCTGTCAGTTGACTCTGTATCTCAGCACACAGGACACACTCATTATAGACTAACAACACAACCAGAACCACCAACGGAGGAAATATGTAACCTCAATCTGTTCAACCTCCCTACAAACAAGACCAAGTGTCAGCACTAAAACAAGTCGTTTATTTTCTAACTCTGCATAAACATGTCAGTTCCAGTCAAAGTTTCTCTCCAGTCCAGCTTCGTTATACCCAGCCCTGTCACCAGCTACACTATGCATGCTGTGGGGAGGGTAGTGTGGTGTGTGTTAGTAAGTCATCACTACCTTCCTGACAGTTGTGTCCGATCCAGCTGTTGAGACATGTGCAGCGGCCGTTCCGATGGTTACAGTGAGCCGCGTTGTCACACACACAGCTCTCTGTGCAGTCTGGCCCGTAGCGGTTTGCTTTGCAGTCTGACAACACACACACATAAGTAAGACGATACCTCATTAGACACCAGAAAATAATTAGAAAAAGTATCTTAAACAGATCGCACCTGAGGTTCTATCACATAGAACGTTTTGAATGCCCCTGTCTTACCGATGTCACACCTGGGTCCAGTCTTGCCTGAGGTGCATAGACACCTGCCACTCACAGGGTCACAGGGCGTGCTCTCCTCACAGTCACATGACTTGGCACAGTTCACACCAAACATGCCCTGTTGACACTCTGAAAAAAGACGTGGGTAAGAGCAACGCCATATTTAGAATGAATTAATCGGGTCTGAAGGCCTACATTTCATACTGCATAAAAGTAATCCTCAACTACTAGATACCATCAGCTCAGTTACATAAGACAGAGATCTCACCTCTGTGACAGCGGGAGCCATGGTACCCTGGAGGACAGACACAGAGGCCAGTGGAGGGGTTGCAGGACGCCCCGTTCAGACAGTCACACTGGAGCTGGCACAGAGGGCCATGGAGACCAGGGGGGCACGCTGAGGACGGGGGCAGGACACTTTAGATACAGTATGCCATACCAGTGTCTTTCAACGCTGTGCTGACGTGTGTGCGAGTGTTGTTGTGTCACACACCATGTTCACACTGATGTCCGTAGTATCCTGGACCACACTGGCAGGTTCCAGTCACCCTGTCACAGGTGCCATTGTTCCGGCAGTCACACTTCAGCAGGCAATTACCTCCAAACGTCCCCAGAGGACATTCTATCACACAAGCAGACACAGACAGACAGACAGACAGACACAGAGAGGCTGCGTAACTATCTACGTACTGTATATCATCTCTTGGATGAAAACCAGCACTGGGAGTTGAGTTATTACAGTCATAGAACATAGATATTTTCAATGATTTTGCAAGGGTGTACTGCACAGTATCTCTCACCTGTGTCACAGTGAGCCCCAGTCCAGCCCAGACCACAGGTACAGCTTCCAGAGACAGAGTCACATAATCCTCTGTTACTGCAGTTACAGAGCATAGCACAGTCCCCTCCAAACCATCCAGGAGCACAGCCTGCCAATACACCGATACTACACATTACAAACACACACATATTACAAACATAGTTCAAACACACATATATTAAAAAGCTTTAACTTATAGACAGATAGAGATGCAAACAATCCTATTTGTGTTGTAAAAATACTTCTACACATAGTGATCTGTCCAACTGGATTCATTAGAGAAAACCTACCTTGTCCACAGTCCTCTCCTCTTCGCCCAGGGCTGCAGTGACATCTACCAGTGACAGGATCATTCTGTGCCCCCTCTCCACACAGTGTCACACGGGCACAGTCCTGACCATAACGACCGGCTGGGCACGCTGTCAACAGGGTACAGGACATTAAGGACCATAGTTTTTGTATCTAATATTACTTTCGATGATTGTTGTGGAGGTGTTACATGATATTCAATGCTATAAAAAGCTGAATATAAACTCACTGATGTTGCAGTGTGCTCCGATGAACCCTGCTGTGCATTCACAGGTGCCAGAGGTGGAGCTGCACTTCCCACTGTTCTGACACTGGCACTCTCGCTCACAGTTGGGACCATACCAACCTTTCTGACACTCTGGGAACCCAAAACACATAACAAACGGTTTTAACACTAAAGTAATCAATAGAGTAATGACATCCCCTATGGAGGGTTATGAAGGTGTCATTACCAGCAGAGGGGGGGTAGTGTACAATACATACCCTGGTTACATTTAGGACCTTGGAAGCCTGGGGCGCAGTAACACAACCCAGTCACTGGGTGGCAGAGCTGGTTGGTCTCAGAACACTGGCACACCTGGTTACAGTTGAGTCCATATGTCCCTGACAGACAGGCTGGTGGGACGGACAGACATTACAGCTGAAAGTCCAGACTGACAGCTTTTTATTTGTTTTACCAGGTAAGTTGACTGAGAACACATTCTCATTTTACAGCAATAGTTACAGGGGGATAAATGAGCCAATTGGAAACAGAAGAGATGGGCTGAGAGTTAGTACAGTACTCACTCTGTTCACAACCATTGCCAGTGAGTCCAGGGGGACAGCCACACTCCCCAGAGACATGGTGACAGGAAGTACCCTGGGGACAGGTGCAGTGTTGTGCACAGCCCTTGCCATAGGTTCCAGGTAAACAGGCTGGTGGTAAAAAGTAGGAGGAGTCAAAATCCTAAACAGGTATGGCTAAAAATCCTTTCAGGAATAATATAGAGAGTTGTTATCATTAAAAGTAGGCTACCCTTATCACAGTGGATAATATAGAGTTGTTATAATTAAAAGTAGGCTACCCTTATCACAGTGGATAATATAGAGAGTTGTTATCATTAAAAGTAGGCTACCCTTATCACAGTGGATAATATAGAGAGTTGTTGTCATTAAAAGTAGGCTACCTTTATCACAGTGGAAAATAAAGAGAATTGTTGTCATTAAAAGTAGGCTACCTTTATCACAGTGGATAATATAGAGAATTGTTGTCATTAAAAGTAGGCTACCTTTATCACAGTGGATAATATAGAGAGTTGTTGTCATTAAAAGTAGGCTACCTTTATCACAGTGGAAAATAAAGAGAATTGTTGTCATTAAAAGTAGGCTACCTTTATCACAGTGGATAATATAGAGAATTGTTGTCATTAAAAGTAGGCTACCTTTATCACAGTGGATAATATAGAGAGTTGTTGTCATTAAAAGTAGGCTACCTTTATCACAGTGGATAATATAGAGAATTGTTGTCATTAAAAGTAGGCTACCTTTATCACAGTGGATAATATAGAGAATTGTTGTCATTAAAAGTAGGCTACCTTTATCACAGTGGATAATATAGAGAGTTGTTGTCATTAAAAGTAGGCTACCTTTATCACAGTGGTGTCCCCTCCAACCTGGTGGACAGAAGCAGTGCCCGGTAACGTGGTGACAGGGGGCTTTATGCTCACACTGACAGCTCTCCTCACAGCCAGCTCCGAACAGGCCTGACCCACAGGCTGCAGTGGAGGAAAAGGACAGAGGAACTTAGAGACTGGATGTGACAACAACATTCACTCACTAGGGGGCGCTGTGTTGACTGTACAGTAGAAACCTGTGAATGAATTCACCTCACAACATTGATGATGACAAAGACAGTATATGTCCACTTCTGTCACTCTTTCTCACCTTTTTCACAGCGTTCTCCGACCCAGCCAGGACCACAGTTGCACTGGCCCGTCTGTCTGTCACAGTGGCCCCCATTCTCACACTGACACTGCTGCTGGCAGTGAGCCCCGAATCGCCCTGCTACACACTCTGTAGCGCCAACACACCAACCCACAGAGACATGGCAGGAAAGAACATAGGACATCACGTCAAAGCAGGCAAACCAACCACAGGTCAACATAGAAACCTATGGTGCTTCTGCTGAGGACAGCAATACCTTCTCCAAACCCTGTGGTTTGACCTAGCAGAAAGTTGGCACTAGGTGGTAATTAACCACTGAGTGGCTAGGTAACACAGCACCAGCAGCGGCATTAGAGGTTTCCTGTTCTTAGAGTAGGGGGTGAGTTTGGCATAGAGGACCCGCTGAGAAGTTTATATGGGCGCTGTGGGAGGATAGTGTGTGATGTAGAGTACAGTGGGGTGGTGAACTGCAGTGTTTGTGTGGGGTCTGGAGTGAGACGGTTACAGGCAGATAGGAGACTGTGGGGTCTAGCAGACTATTTGCAGTCTGAGGAGCATGCAGCTCTGTATCACACAGACTGCCAGGGAACAGCACCAGTCAAAAACAAATGGGTTAAGTCAGGGCAAATTAGGACTAAGACTCATTTGTTTCCTAAATACAGTAAAATAAACCCCAGGCCACTGTTCTAAATGGTTTCTAGCATTTCAGGTAATGTTATCCGTAAGCAGGCTGTCCAGACTCCTCCAGTCAGAGCCTTAATGGTTTTCCAGTGCCTGCATTTCTATTAGAGCTGGTACTGAATGAGGATCATCCTGATTGGATAACGCTTTAGGTAAACAATCCCAAAACATGATATGATATAGGTCTGAAAAAGGCATGAGTAAGTGGGGTTAGCTAGGTTCATGGTGAATCTAAGCATCTCTGGCTCTTTCGGTAACACTCACCTAGCCCGCAGGCTGCGCCCATCCACCCGTTGGCACAGGTACATTGCCCACTGATTCGGTCACATTTGGCTCCATTCTGGCACAGGCAGCGCTGACGGCAGTCCGCCCCATAGAAGCCCACTGGGCATTCTGGGGAAAAAATGGTAGAATGGTAGACCCATTATCACTACATTATGGTTTTTCTGCACAGAACTCATTCACTAACATCTGTGTAAAGTGGTTGGACTGTCTGTCTGTCTGGTTGGACACTTACCCTGTGAGCAGCTGGGCCCTGTCCAGCCAGGTGTACAGACACACTGCCCGCTCGCCGGATGGCAGTTGCCATTGTTATGGCAACTGCAGGTTTGGTTGCAGCCCTCCCCATAGAAACCAGCCAGGCATGCTACAAGAGAAAGATAATAAACTGTCTACTTACAAAGAATCAATCACCAATGCAAAACACAAATTACTAAGTAATGTCTCTGATTTTAAATTGGTTATATTGTACTGGATGAGTACTGGATAGGCTCTTTGAAGTGTGGGATGTCCAATACTCACTCAGTTTGCAGGTAGGACCGATCCAACCAGCAGGACACACACACATACCAGTGACATGGTTGCAGTGACCTCCATTCAGACAGACACACTTCTCCTGGCAGTCCAACCCATAGAAGCCCTGGGGACAGCCTAAACAAACACACAGAGCCTTTACTTCTCAGCAAACAAAACAGCATAATAACCCAATGATTCCTATAGGCTAATTGTACTGGATTATAGATACAGTTCAGGCTATGATACAGTTATATAGTTTGGGTTGTGGATACGTTTTAGGGAGAGTTTGGGAGGTTCTCTTACGTTTCTCACAGAAGGTTCCAGTCCAGCCCACCAGGCAGGTGCATGCTCCACTGACATGGTCACATGACCCCGTGTTGTCACACTGGCAGTGATGCCGACAGCCCAGACCGAAAGACCCCACTGGACACTCTGAGACACAGAGAAGACACAGCTTAACACAACTACAGCAGGGCTTGACAGCTACATGCTCGGAGACACTACTGCAACAGCAATTTAAGAATGCAGACCGGAAAGAAACATCCTAAGAACAGATATTTTGCTTGAGGACTCACACACACACACACCTTCATGGCATTGTGTCCCTGTGTAGCCGGCCTCACAGTTACACTGGCCTGTCACTGTGTCACAGCTCCCATCCCCATTCTTACAGTCACATTTCTCAGCACAGTCCACCCCCCAGTGCCCGGAGTCACAGGCTGCCAAGGAAACAAAAAAAAACAGGAGACTTTTTAATTTAATCGTTCAGATTCAGTGAGGGTAAGCTATTTTTTATTTCTTTATATTAATTTGAGACTCAATGCCATACCCACTCTACCTTTCCTGCAGTTATGTCCAACCCAGCCTGGGCCACAGGTACAACGGCCCGTTACAGGGTGGCAGCGCCCGCTGTTTTCACACATGCAGCGCAGCTGGCATCCAACGCCAAACCGCCCTCTCGGACATGCTACAGCACACACAGACACATGTTAAAGCACTGTGAGTCAGAGAGTCACACACACTCTACATACTGTAAACAAAACTATTGCAATACCGTACGGCAAGTTCCCATGTCACTGGTTGAAATGACATACAAGCATCAAAAGGCATTTAACAAGAATACCGTTGGTTCTGTGTGAAAACCCAGCTGATGGGAACAGGGTTTATGACATGTCTGTCCCTCAGATAGAGGATAATGTGGTGTGGTTGGTTTTTTAATTACCCTCATTATACAATTTGACCAAAACTACCACAAGAATCTTCGATCACAGTTCTACCATTGATTCGCTCATACTCACAGTTCTGACAGAGCCTGCCCATGTACCCAGGAGGGCAGGAACAGGTCCCGTTGTGTTTGTCACAGACTCCTCCATTCTCACAGGCTGGACAGGCCTCATGGCAGCCCGCGCCCCAGAAGCCCTCCACACACACTGCAGCACACAGCAAGAACATGAGTATGTGTTCGCATCATCATCATTATCACAATGTTATGAATACTATGGTATCACCAGATTGTTCCCTTACAATTCTCACAGCGTTTTCCTGACGTTCCTGCAGGACACTGACACTGGCCACTCACTCTGTCACATGGGGCCCCTGAGCAGTCACAGGCCTGAGTGCAGCCTGGCCCAAACCTCCCCTCTGGACAGTCTAGAGAAGAGGACAGAGACAGTGGTAATGTTCCTAAAAGAAGCCACATACAGTACTGTAAACTGACCACTATGACACAAAATGCCTATCCCATGGGACGAATGGGACAACCTACCTTGATCACAGTTGTCTCCACGGCGACCAGCCGGGCACAGGCGTTGGCACTGCCCAGTCACATGATCACAAGACAGTCCAAGCGAGCACTCACACTTGTTCTCACAGCCTGGGCCAGACGTGCCTGGGTCACACTCTGAGGTGGGAGGGGGGAGGATACGTGATTAGGCATCACTCAGAGTTAAACACATAGAGCACTACAGCACTGCTTGAGATACTGTAGATAACAACTTTTGGTCCCAGCAGCCAGCACTGACCTTCCCTGCACGCATTGCCTTGCCAACCGGGCTTGCAGACGCAGGTGCCGTGGCGACGGTGACACTCCAGAGTGTTCTGTTGGACACACTGACACTCCTCTGAACAGCCCGGTCCAAAGGCCCACTTGGGACACGCTGGATAGGGAAGGAAGAGAACATGTAGAATATTCAATAATAGCTAGATAAATAAGGTGAGTGATGGATATGAGTAGAGGTGAAAGGTGAGATGTGAGGGGTCAACAGTGAGTGACTCACGTAGATGGCAGAACCTCCCGTAGAGACCAGGGTCACACAGACAGGCTCCGTAGGTGCGGTGGCAGCGACCGTTACTGGCACAGTTACACTTCTTATTGCACTGTTTCCCATAGAAGCCCTTAGGACAGCCTATAGATGACAAGTTATTGTTATCAGGCAACGGAACGTTTCAATAGAGTGTGAATAACTGAGAGAGTGTTTTTGTACAGTATATGTTAACCAGTAGTTGCTCACCATCCTGGCACAGGTCTCCACTGACGCCAGGTGGGCAGCGACAATTCCCATTAACAGGATCACAGGTTGCTCCGTTCATACACTTACAGGGAAACGAGCAGTTCTTACCAAAGGATCCTTCAGGACAAGCTGTTAGGATGAGTTTGAATAAAATTGTTTGTATTTATCCATAATACATTCATGTGTTGTTCCACAGAAAAACACACAGACATAAGATTGATAATTTGCTGTGTTGTGAGTGCAGTCTGTTTACAGTCTGTGTGTGTTTGATGAGAGAAGATACTGACTCTGGTTGCAGACGAGGCCTGTCCATCCATCGAGACAGTGACACCCATCTCTCCCTGGGCCACACAGCCCTCCGTTAGAACAGTTTTCACAGGTCAGACTGCAGTCGTGACCAAACGTGTTGTTCAGACACACTGCACACAAGACAAAGACAGTATTGTTTATCACATTTCAGAACAATATCTGTTTGTGGTTAGGGATTTTCCAATCTTCAACTACATTCTTCCTAGCATAGCAACAGCAACCCCAGTGAGATGACCTTAAATGCTACAATACTGATTACTGTTTTCACATTAATACATCAAGGAACAACACACAACTGATCATATGGCTCTCTGCCATAGCCCCCTGCCACAGTCTATAAGCTTCCCCATTACTACCCAGGTATGAAAAATATAAATAATCAGCTAACCAATTTGCCACCTACTTTGGGGTATTTTATTGCCCAGTAACTAGTAATTAAATAAGGAGGTCTGACGGTCTCCCTCCTGTTGCTCAGACACAGAGCTAATCAACTACAGGACCATAGTGTGTGTGTTTGTGTTCAGTGGCTCACCAAATTTCTCTGCTAGCCTGCTCTCAGCCAGCAGCTCTCCAGTGTTGTCATCCTCATAGTCATCATAGCGCTCCAGGGGCTGGTTGTAGTCCTGCAGCAGGGTGAGTTGAGGCTGAGGCAGTGGCCCCACAGCATCCTGGCCCCCACTAGACAGGGCCTCAACTGTATTCTCCAGCGCTGCAGAAAGAAAGAGAGAGAGAGAGAGAGAGAGAGAGCGAGAGAGAGAGAGAGAGAGAGAGCAATAACTAACGTGTGGACTGTGAATGTTTTCAGTAGGAGAGAGAGAGCAAGAGCCAGAGAGGGAGGAGATTGTATAAGGGTAAAAGGTCCAAGGGGGACATGATGATGGTGGTGTGGCCCTAAGCAACAACATCTCATTTGATTGGTGGAACTCACGTTCACAGGAGTGTCGGTCCTCGTCCAGACGAAAGCCTCGGCGGCAGAAACACTGGAAGGATCCTGCAGTGTTCTGGCATGTGTGATCACAGCCACCGTTAGCCGCCAGACATTCATCCACATCTACACAACACACACAGTCCAGTCATTTACAAAAATCGTGCTCCTCATTCAGGTAAATTGATATAAATAGCCAAAATCACTGACATTTAGCACTGAATACAAACATGATTCAAATATTACAGCATCATATATGCACATATTAGTTCAACTGGAATCAATCCAGGTTCAACAGTTATTGTATAATGAGTTCCCCACTAAATCCCTATTCTGAGGTTTTAGAGGGGAGAACATACCATCACAGCTACATCCGTCTGAGTTGATGCAGTAGCCCGCTGCGCAGTAGCACTCATAGCCCCCAGGGTAGTTGGTACAGTCCTGCTCGCAGCAGGAGCTTCCCACTCCACACTCGTCCAGGTCTGCCAAACAAAACAAACAATAAAAAGCATTACTGTGAGGATCATGATATTGGAATATGTTATTGTCTAAAACTGATCTGAAGAGTTGTGGTTAGTCTCTAGAGTGAATATTAAAGAATATTTAACTGACCGGTAAAGGTTAGTCTCTAGACTGACTGGTAAAAGTTAGTCTAGACTTACTGGTAAAGGTTAGTCTCGACTGACTGGTAAAGGTTAGTCTCTAGACTGACTGGTAAAGGTTTGTCTCGACTGAATGTTAAAGGTATGTCTCTAGACTGAATGGTAAAGGTTAGTCTCTAGACTGACTGGTAAAGTTTAGTCTCTAGACTGAATGGAAAAAGTTAGTCTCTGGACTGAATGGTAAAAGTTAGTCTCTAGACTGATCTGAGCTGAATATTAAAGCTAAGTCTCTAGACTGAATGGTAAAAGTTAGTCTCTAGACTGAATTGTAAAGGTTAGTCTCTAGACTGAATGGTAAAGGTTAGTTTCTAGACTGAATGGTAAGATAGATAGATAGATAGATAGATAGATAGATAGATAGATAGATAGATAGATAGATAGATAGATAGATAGATAGATAGATAGATAGATAGATAGATAGATAGATAGATAGATAGATAGATAGATAGATAGATAGATAGATAGATAGATAGATAGATAGATAGATAGATAGATAGATACTTTATTGATCTGAAGAGTTGAGGTTAGTCTCTAGAGTGAATATTAAATAATATTTAACTGACCGGTAAAGGTTAGTCTCTAGACTGACTGGTAAAGGTTAGTCTCTAGACTGACTGGTAAAAGTTAGTCTAGACTTACTGGTAAAGGTTAGTCTCGACTGACTGGTAAAGGTTAGTCTCTAGACTGACTGGTAAAGGTTTGTCTCGACTGAATGTTAAAGGTATGTCTCTAGGCTGAATGGTAAATGTTAGTCTCTAGAATGAATGGTAAAGGTTAGTCTCTAGGCTGAATGGTAAAGGTTAGTCTCTAGAATGAATGGTAAAGGTTAGTCTCTAGGCTGAATGGTAAAGGTTAGTCTCTAGAATGAATGGTGAAGGTTAGTCTCTAGACTGACCAATACAGGTCTTGAGGTCCTCCTCCAGTCGGTAACCCTGATTACAGCTGCAGACAGGGCCGCCGGTGGAGTGCTGGCAGTGATGGGAGCAGCCTCCGTTGTTGCTATCACAGCTGTTGACAATCTCCATCTCAATCCCTGTCACACAGAAACACATGAGATGACACTCAGATCATTTCTGATTAAGACATTTTATACATTTCAGATCATGTCAATTAATTAAAGAGATGGAGATGATTATAGGAGCCAAACTCACTGTAGCACTGGCGTCCGTCTGCTCCCAGCTCGTAGGTAGTGTCACACACACAGACGAAGGAGCCCAGGGTGTTGTGGCAGCCATGAGCACAGTCTGTCTGCTCCGATTCACACTCATCAATATCTGGGACAGATAAACAAAGCATATCTATTATACAGATCTATACTAGAACTTGAATACAGAGACATGATTAGCCCTGTATGAACAATAGTGCAGTAATCAACAGATGAACATATTTTTTACCCTCACAGGTCTTCCTGTCCTCTGCCAGCTTGTACCCATTTCTACATTCACAGTGGGCCTTGCCACGATCAACAAGACAGTCGTGCTGGCAGCCACCATTCTTATATAGACATGGATTCTCCACTGTAACACAGGAGACAACGATTAATGTTGACAGCACTTCATCTTGACGAACACCAACTTCTTACAAACAAAATCAGTGTTTGAGGACATTTATCTAAAATACAGAAGTACATCACATACAGTATACTGAGTGAATACACACTGACATAACCACTCAAGACAAAGGCCCCAACTCTACACTGGGCTGAGTATTTTTCTGCATAGTTGTGAATGTTTAACTTGTATTTCCTGTCCTGTCCACTCCAGGAGCTGGGAGGAGAAGCTTCAACATGGCAGAAACTAGAGGAAGCTGGTCCTGGCCAACCATTACAACAATAAGACAGTTCTTATTGTAAAATCATAATCTTCCCTCCCTCAGAGAGAGAGGGAGAGACAGAGAGAAAGAGAAAGAGAAAGAGAAAGAGAGAGAGAGAGAGAGAGAGAGAGAGAGAGAGAGAGAGAGAGAGAGAGAGAGAGAGAGAGAGAGAGAGAGAGCGATGTCTGCTGCCCAGACATTCCATGGCTGAGCTTTGTGTTGCCAGAGTATAATGTGAACTAATGTTGAGGGAAAGATGAGTGAACATTTCAAATCAGGGTCTGATTGACACCAATTTAAGGTCTCATCTCCTGAATGGAAGGAAGTTCAACTCAGACATCCTGTTGGACATTAACTATTGGCAGCTATGAATCTACAGTGTTATGACAAAGGACCTAAAGGACACCTTGGATTCCCAAATTCCCCTAACACTATAAATGACGGCTTGTATCTTGATTACACTCTCCTCTATCCATCCATCCATCCATCCATCCATCCATCCATCCATCCATCCATCCATCCATCCATCCATCCATCCATCCATCCATCCATCCATCCATCCATCCATCCATCCATCCATCCATCCATCCATCCATCCATCCATCCATCCATCCATCCATCCATCCATCCATCCATCCATCCATCCATCCATCCATCCATCCATCCATCCATCATATTGCTATTTGGAATGGCATAGTTACAGCTTGAAGCTCCTCCCAGTATGGTTATCCGTCTTTATTATCTATCTGCCTCTCTGGGTTACACGTCACGATTAGTTTCATGTCCGTATCGGGCTACTGTCTCTCTTAGATCCCTGTCACTCAACATGCACTGAAAGCTGCTCTGTGTGTCTGCACTCATGATTACCTCAGCCAAAGATCATGATCAGTAATGTAGCCCATATTTGTAGTGAAAAAGCAAAATACATCACAGCCTGTCAACTTGCCCGCTCTGCAGTCTTTCTACTAAACATACTACATCTGCAGTTTCCCATGTCAAACCTGAGGCCCAACGGTACACTTCCCATGTCAAACCTGAGGCCCATTGGTACACTGGGAGAAGGAAAGAAAACTACATTTAATGTGACATGGGAGCTTATTTTTTATTCGTTTGTAATTGGTCGAAAATGTTGTTTTCTCCCAAATGACTTTACCTAGAGGGTATTTCAGTATTTGGCAGGTGCTTGGATATATTTAATAATCTGTGAGTTAGTGTGCGTGTGCTGTCAGGTGCACAGTAGTGTGCAAAGGCCAGAGGATGAGGATACTCACATTTGCAGTGCTTGCTATCCTCAGCTAGCACAAAGTTGGCTCTACAGCGACAGCGGAAAGCAGCAAGGGACTGCTGTACACAGAAATGCTCACATCCTCCATTACTGATTCCACATGATTGGACCGCTGGACACAGACAGACAATACATTTTTAGAATACATTTAGAGAGAGGGCGCAGTAAACATTGTTCCTAACTTCCTTTTGAGTTTTGAAATGCATTCTTTCAGATATAAACCTGAATGGAGCGAGGCTTCTACCCTTCACTCTGCAGCTTTTGCTGTTTCTGAAAGGCTGCGAGCTCAGAAGTGCTATCAATACAAACACTGTGCTAAATACCTCAGTGAATAGTTCTGTTCTGACCGATTAAAGATCCATCATCATGCCTGTAGGGCCAATAATCACACAGACAGCGGATGGAATGTCCCCAGTGGTGGAGGACACTCCTCCTGAGCTGATAAGGTGAAGCCAGAGAGCCAGCATACTGACTGATCTCTGCTTTTTACATCTCTCTGTCTCTCCCAGTCAGCCACAGTATCTAGGGATGAAAACACCAGGCCAAGCCTCTGACTGACCTCCTCCTCTGGATGAACATTAAGTAGAGGCTTTAACAGCAGGTGTTGTCTAATGGTGTTTTGATAAACTGACTGGACACATTATGCATCCATATTCTCTGCTTGATAAGACTGACCTATACGCTGGATATGAAAAAATAACTGACATGTTGAATTGATATGAGAATGACATCTGGTGTTCCTTTCCTCCTCTGGGGCTATTGGTACATCTCTCTCTCTCTCTCTCTCTCTCTCTCTCTCTCTCTCTCTCTCTCTCTCTCTCTCTCTCTCTCTCTCTCTCTCTCTCTCTCTCTCTCTCTCTCTCTCTCTCTCTCTCTCTCCCTCCCTCCCTCCCTCCCTCTCTCTCTCTCTCTCTCTCCTCTCTCTCTCTCTCTCTCTCTCTCTCTCTCTCTCTCTCTCTCTCTCCCTCCCTCCCTCTCTTTCTATACTTTAGTTGGATTCAGAGGGGTTGAGATAAATGTAGAAGACACATTTCAGTTGAATGCATTCAGTTTCCTTTCATGAGGACTATACTTACACAATATGTTTGTGGTGATGTTGTATAACATTGGGTTATCAGGTTCATGGGCCTCTGTTAGCTATTGTTACTCACCAATGCAGGTGCGTCCATCCACATGGAGTCGAGAGCCTGGGTTGCATTCACAGTGATAGGAGCCCCTGGAGTTCACGCAACTGTGCTGGCAGCCCCCGTTGTGGACCTGGCACTCATCAATATCTGCAGGGCATGCACCACACGCGCGCACACACACACACACACACACACACACACACACACGCACACGCACACACAATTAGAGCAATTGTCCTAAATGTTGACTCATTATCAGCAAATTACTCCTGGAGAGTAAGCTCCCGAAAGCTTACATACTCTGAAACAGGAATTTAAACACAGCTTTAGGAGAAAGATACGCACCTCGAAGAAGAAGGATGAAGACAGATGAGGGTACAGGCACTCCGCCAGTGCATCAGTGCCCAAACAAACAAATGCTGTGTAACAACTACTGAACATTTAAATCCAGTCATGCAAGGGTCAATTGTAGGCCAGACCCACAGTGAGATCAGAGGTGACCTGTTCTGTTTTGAATGGTAACGTTCAGTCTGTCACCACCAACACGACAATGAAGACATTAAGCCCCACGAGACACGTAACAAGAAAATACAGTACATCAAACTGTTGAAAACATTCACAGTCCACACGTTAGTTATTGCTCTCTCTCTCTCTCTCTCTCTCTCTCTCTCTCTCTCTCTCTCTCTCTCTCTCTCTCCTCTCTCTCTCTCTCTCTCTCTCTCTCTTTCTCTCTCTCTCAAACACGCAAGCACGCACACATGAACACATGCGCATACACACACACACATAATATCTTCAGTGTTCAAGTTTAGTCCAGTCATTATATTAGTCCTGTGAATCACTATGATGTATTTTGGGTTGTCAGCATATTGAAACATTAAAAGGTGAGTGTGAACCATTTTTGGCCACGCTGACTGTCTGTAAAATAAATAACACACCATAAAATGACTGTTGGTTGGTGCCAGCTTAAATAACTGACGCAGAGTGAGTTATGTGCTGCTCAGATGAGTTCAATAAGTCCATTCACAAAGCATTTATTTTCAAAAAGAAACTATTTCAAGAATTCAGCTGCACCTCTGTGAAAAAACAAAAGAAAAGCAAGGGAGGACTTAGTGGACAGTTTCTGTAATGTTATCCCTCCCCATTGTTGGGTTCTTATCGTGTCATTGTGTTGTGCTTTGCATTGTGAACAATATGAAATTGTGAAATCATATGTTATGCACAACTCGAGTTACTGAAGGTGAATCCCTAATTCTTAATTATCTATTTCTTCTTTGTAATATTCAGCAATAATGAACATTCATCACACATAAAATCCCCCATAACAATAACAGACTCCTCAATAGGAACAATACTGTACCCATTGTGGCTAATGTCAATCCACTGTCATGCTGGCACATCCTCTTTTACGTTGGTGACTTAACTGTGCCTAACATGATCAAGCGTTCCCTTTTCATGCACTTGGAGCCATGCAGGAGGAGATGAGATCCAGAGAGACAGTACCAGAAGGAGACAGCCCAGAGAACCCCCTCCCCTTCCAGAGCCCCTGGCTGGTGGCACGCTATGAGGGATCTGGACTGGTACAGCTGAGCTCCATCGCCATCATTACACACTACCCCAGAGCTGTCTGTCTGTCTTACATGAAAGCAGCCAGAAGGACACACAAACAACCTGTGACCACCTCCAGAACAGCAATGATCACAGTGGGCCTGGGATTCCGAGAGGGAACAGCAGCCCTCCCCTAGGGGATACAGTACCATACAATGGAGGGGGAGATATTATGTATATTTCTTTTTGGCCTGGCTGCTTGTAACAGAACAGATGTAAATACTGTATAATCAGAACCACATTTTAGCCAAGCCATAGTGTGCACCATGCAGTGGGTTAGAGAAGCATGCAACTATATCAGTCCTTACTGTACTGTACATCCTACACTACCAGTATTCCTCATCTCTAGCTCTGTCTATAGATGAACCCATCCACTCCCGTTGGAGGCACTTCAGGACATGGAGATCCCACATCTTTTACGATGGTGTTTTGGGACAGAGTACACACTCTACACATTACACCAATTCAGCTCCAAACTGTTGCCAAACTTCAGATTGGTTCCATCCAGGAAAGCTGGCAGGCATACAGTAGGAGTGCTCTCTTTTCCGTCCAAGCAGCATGCTTTTGTTTGGTTTTGGTTTTTAATGAAATCATTCCAAAGATGTGGAGCTCTTTCCCGGTGGACTATAGCATACTATAAAAGCCCTCCAGGCTGGTTCCATGTCTAGAACATTACTCCACAGAGAATTGAGCCAAAGCCTCAGCAGCCATTAGGCCAGTACCCACCACAGCCTTGATCACACTGTTGTATTCCCTCTTCATGGAAAAAACGTTTGGCTTTGGGATTTCTGCAATCAAGCATGACATCTACATGGATTACTAGCTGATTCTCAGTTGTGTGATATTAATCAAAAGCAATAAACTAGATGGTAATTTTCCATGAAGAGTATTGGTGGGACTTTCTTTAACTCTTTACACATATTTTTGTGGTAGCGGAAGAAGATTTAAATATTTTTCTTAAAACAAGAAGTTAAATATAGTCTGTTAAACTTAGTAAAATAATTGGTCTGATTACTTTAATAGACTACACTATCAACCTTATCACTTTGGATTGTGGGGCAGTATGATCACATATTTAATCACAAATAACTACCGTAAGGATTTATGTTCAGAGCTGCTTCGCATTGCCTCTAATTGGGGAGTCTATTTAGGATCAGTTTTACCCTCTAACCTTTTGTCTAAAGTGCTGGGAAAGTGTTCAAAACATTCAGACAAAGTTGTTGATGCGTTTACTAAATGAGCTGTATCGTTAGATATGTACAAGATATGTTCCAATTCCAGATTTGAATATTAGAGAAGTAGACGAAGATGTCATACTTCCTAAGTTTATGACTAAGATTTAAAGCTTTGCAAGTCCCACCTAAATAGAGGTATGGTGCATCTAATTTATAGATATTGTGTACATGTAGATCATTGGACCTAGCCACCTAAACCTGAATATGTCTGTCCATCTTCCAGAGCTGCAGTCATTACTTTTACTAAAAAAATCTGTCATATTTGTGTAATTGTTACTAAACATTGGTTATCTCTCCACTGATAAGTGGAAGCCTCCCATGTTCTAATCTTCTACTGAAGTCACATGGGCAGTGCCAGGCTACACACAAGGGCACCAGCCCTGATATCTCTACAGTAGGAGTGGACTGATAACACCGAGAATCTGTCTGCTTTGCTGTGCAAGACATGATATTAGACATTTTTTTATTTCACCTTTATTTAACCAGGTAGGCCAGTTGAGAACAAGTTCTCATTTACAACTGCGACCATTTACAATAATACACCTGTCATCCAACTGAACGTAATGTTCAGGCCTAGGTCTAATTATCTGGATCAAAAGATTATTTAGAACAAAGCTTTACCCAGATCAGCTCTTAATCATAAGGTATCTTTTCATTCAGTTACAATGACTCCAATCCAACAATAGTGTTACAGGCTGTGCCTTTACATGAAATAAACCCAGTGAGATATAATTTACAGGCAATATTGTCCATGCAAGGGTAGACATAACCACATAAGTGTGGAATGTACTGTAGCACTCACCTGGCATCTGATACCCCATGTTGTACCCATTGTAGCCATTGTATCCATGGAAGCAGTTAGGCATGTAGCAAATCCTTCTATGATAGCGGTGGTACAGATTGTTAGAGCCCAAGACTGGTTCAATATGAGCCCCAAAACACACCACAAGTAGCATCAACCATCCTGACAACGCCATAACTAAGAACTAGTTTATACTTAGTCTCATAGATTCAAAAAAGGTCTTAAATGCTAAGACAAGCCCACATGCAATATACAAAATTACAACAAAAATACTGAGCTTGAGATACTGTAACATGAGACATGAATTTATAAAATAACTAAACTCTGTTTAGATGTTTCATTCCAGTCACATCTTGTGTGAGGAGGCATAACAACTTCTCGCTCCCTCTGCATCTCTTGATTTCTCCTCCCTCCCCCTGTATCCCTCTCTCTTTTTAGTGTATCCCTTCTTCCCTGCCTCCTCCATCATGTCTGTCTCCCATGTCCAGCACATTAAAGGCCCTCCTCTTCCCCCTCCTCTTCCCCCTCCTCTCCCCCTCCTCTCCCCCTCTTCTCTTCAAGGTAGCCCACATGGACAGGCACATGATCACACATGCTACTATACTGTACTATTGGAAGAATGTAATTGTATTTTGACATAAATTACATTATCGTGAGTGTTAAAAAGCCAATATAAAAAATGACAGTGATTTATGAGTACAGTTGGCGATACTTTCCTTCCACTTCAAAGCCTCATGTACTGTATGTGAAAGAATGTGATAGATTTATAAGACATGGTACTATAAGGAATGTGAAAAGAAGATTTATCATAAAACATCTAAACTTTTCTTTTGATATTGAAATGTATGTAAGGAATAATCGCCAAAGTACAAAGGTACAATTTGATATTTAGAAACCAAACATCAGAGAGAAGAATTCATCTTGCAGTAACCCCATTTACTCAGGAGCTCAGGGCAGAGACTCTTATCCCTTGCCAACATATACATCTAAGCAGTGGAGGCTGGACCAAGACAGCTCTTTATATATACTATATATGAGAAGTATTTAATGTACTGCTTTAATAAAACACTAACTGTATTGCAGTAGCCGCATTACATACAATCATCTCAGGAGACTCGTCGAGCCAGACAGAAAACCAGAAAGTGGGAAGAACACACACACACACACACACACACACACACACACACACACACACACACACACACACACACACAGACTCTCTTTATCACACACACACACACACACACACACACACACACACACACACACACACACACACACACACACACACACACACACACACACACACACACACACACACACACACACACACACACACACACACATTGTGGCATGTAGCCTAGCGGTTAGAGCATTGGGCCAGTAACCAAAAGGTTGCTGGTTTGAATCCCCAAAGGGAAAAGTCTGCCGATGTGTCCTTGAGCAAGGCACTTAAACCTAATTTCTCCAGGGTCTCCGTTGACCCTGGCCGGGACCCTACTCTCAGAGGGAGTTGGGATATCCAAGAAAACCCATTTCCAATTCACACATGCGTATGAAACATACTTGCCCATGTGTGAAATAGGACAAATATAAGAACCCACACATACAGTGGGGAGAACAAGTATTTGATACACTGCCGATTTTGCAGGTTTTCCTACTTACAAAGCATGTAGAGGTCTGTAATTTTTATCATAGGTACACTTCAACTGTGAGAGACGGAATCTAAAAAATCCAGAAAATCACATTGTATGATTTTTTAATAATTAATTTGCATTTTATTGCATGACATAAGTATTTGATCACCTACCAACCAGTAAGAATTCCGGCTCTCACAGACCTGTTAGTTTTTCTTTATGAAATCCCTCCTGTTCTCCACTCATTACCTGTATTAACTGCACCTGTTTGAACTCGTTACCTGTATAAAAGACACCTGTCCACACACTCAATCAAACAGACTCCAACCTCTCCACAATGGCCAAGACCAGAGAGCTGTGTAAGGACATCAGGGATAAAATTGTAGACCTGCACAAGGCTGGGATGGGCTACAGGACAATAGGCCAGCAGCTTGGTGAGAAGGCAACAACTGTTGGCGCAATTATTAGAAAATGGAAGAAGTTCAAGATGACGGTCAATCTCCCTCGGTCTGGGGCACCATGCAAGATCTCACCTCGTGGGGCATCAATGATCATGAGGAAGGTGAGGGATCAGCCCAGAACTACACGGCAGGACCTGGTCAATGACCTGAAGAGAGCTGGGACCACAGTCTCAAAGAAAACCATTAGTAACACACTACTCCGTCATGGATTAAAATCCTGCAGCGCACGCAAGGTCCCCCTGCTCAAGCCAGCGCATGTCCAGGCCCGTCTGAAGTTTGCCAATGACCATCTGGATGATCCAGAGGAGGAATTGGAGAAGGTCATGTGGTCTGATGAGACAAAAATAGAGCTTTTTGGTCTAAACTCCACTCGCCGTGTTTGGAGGAAGAAGAAGGATGAGTACAACCCCAAGAACACCATCCCAACCGTGAAGCATGGAGGTGGAAACATCATTCTTTGGGGATGCTTTTCTGCAAAGGGGACAGGACGACTGCACCGTATTGAGGGGAGGATGGATGGGGCCATGTATCGCGAGATCTTGGCCAACAACCTCCTTCCCTCAGTAAGAGCATTGAAGATGGGTCATGGCTGGGTCTTCCAGCATGACAACGACCCGAATCACACAGCCAGGGCAACTAAGGAGTGGCTCCGTAAGAAGCATCTCAAGGTCCTGGAGTGGCCTAGCCAGTCTCCAGACCTGAACCCAATAGAAAATCTTTGGAGGGAGCTGAAAGTCCGTATTGCCCAGCGACAGCCCCGAAACCTGAAGGATCTGGAGAAGGTCTGTATGGAGGAGTGGGCCAAAATCCCTGCTGCAGTGTGTGCAAACCTGGTCAAGAACTACAGGAAACGTATGATCTCTGTAATTGCAAACAAAGGTTTCTGTACCAAATATTAAGTTCTGCTTTTCTGATGTATCAAATACTTATGTAATGCAATAAAATGCAAATTAATTACTTAAAAATCATACAATGTGATTTTCTGGATTTTTGTTTTAGATTCCGTCTCTCACAGTTGAAGTGTACCTATGATAAAAATTACAGACTTCTACATGCTTTGTAAGTGGGAAAACCTGCAAAATCGGCAGTGTATCAAATACTTGTTCTCCCCACTGTATAAGTGTGAAAATCTTTGTCATATCTGGAAAGGGCTGGCAGAGATTTCAAACATAAGGTAGCGAGTGGGAGCAGGCAGCATTAAGATAAGCATGATAGAGGATAGGTCCTTTGAGCCCTATCAGTAAAATAAAGACCAAATGTAATAAATCCTGTCTGAATAACACATTATATCAACACCATTCCCTGTGAGAGACCTTTAGTTTAAATGCTGTGCACTCACTGTTAAAATGAGACTTTTATTATGTGTTGGTTTTGGAGAGAGAGGTGTGCCTCAATCTGCCTATAAAATGTTTCTAGTCTACACACACACACACACACACACACACACACGCTTACAATCCCCCCACACTCCCAACCCTGCAATGCCCCTCTGCCCTCCGACATGCAGTGGTCATGACCAGAAGAGTGTTGACATGGCTATACCCAGCTCAGCATGCGACTGGTTAGTGTTGGCATACCCTCTCTGATCTGCACCATTCACATCAGCACTGCTCATTCAAAACAAAGCACTGGCCAAGAATAAGATCAGGAGCTTTAAAAGGGCAACAACTCTACATTCTACATTTCTATTTTCATTTCAGCTTTTTGTTTTTCTTCAAGACAATGCACTTTAAATAAGAGTTTCATCATTACAGGTGGTAATCCAATAACATCCAATAGCTGAATGGCTTTGAAGAATAAATATTCATTGTAAAAAGCCTTTGCCAATGCAGCGATGTGTGTGTGGTCTTACAAATCTGTTTATTTGCTTCTTTCACTGATTGAATCAATTAGCTCAGCACTGTCTATAGAGACGGTCAGTCATACAGTGAAGAGGCGACTCCGGGATGCTGGCCTTCTAGGCAGAGTTGCAAAGAAAAAGCCATATCTCAGACTGGCCAATAAAAAGAAAAGATTAAGATGGGCAAAAGAACACAGACATTAGACAGAGGAAGATATGGCTTTTTCTTTGCAACTCTGCCTAGAAGGCCAGCATCCCAGAGTCGCCTTTTCACTGTTGATGAGCCTGTTTGCGCTGTTCTGTGAAGTGAGTAGTACACTGCGTTGTACGAGATCTTCGGCAATTTCTCGCATGGAATAGCCTTCATTTCTCAGAGCAAGAATAGACTGACGAGTTTCAGAAGAAAGTTCTTTGTTTCTGGCCATTTTGAGCCTGTAATCGAACACACAAATGCTGATTCTCCAGATACTCAGCTAGTCTAAAGAAGGCCAGTTTTATTAGTTCTTTAATTAGCACAACAGTTTTCAGCTGTGCTAACATAATTTCAATTTGTTTGCAATGGTTTTCTAATGGTTTTCTAATGATCAATTAGCCTTTTAAAATGATAAACTTGGATTAGCTAACACAACGTGCCATTGGAACACAGGAGTGATGGTTGCTGATAATGGGCCTCAGTATGCCTATGTAGATATTCCATAAAAAAATCAGCCGTTTCCAGCTACAGTAGTCATTTACAACATTAACAATGTCTACACTGTATTTCTGATCAATTTGATGTTATTTTAATGGACAAAAAATTAGCTTTTCTTTAAAAAACAAGGACATTTCTAAGTGACCCCATACTTTTGAATGGTAGTGTATGTCAATGTGATATTTAAGTTTAAAATATTTTTTTTAAGCTGTTTTTGCTTTGTCATTATGAGGTATTGTGTGTAGATTGATGAGGGAAACGAACTATTTAATCAATTTTAGAATAAGGCTGTAAAGTTACAAAATGTGGAAAAAGTCAAGGGGTCTGAATACATTCCAAATGCACTGTATTCTGTACCATCATCCATCACAGTACTGTCCACACAGGCTAACAACGGGCCTATCAAACCCAGCTGTGATAGCATGCCTATTAGCAGTCTTAATAACCACAACATAACCTGCATCAGAACTCTTATTGACTCCTTCAGTTAGCATTCACACTGCACAACATTTCAAACAGGCTACTCCTCAGGGCTGGTCATAACTACATATTGAGCTCATCACTCCTATATATTTAATGACTTAGAGATTCTCCAATGGAAAACATCAAGCTAGGCTGAACAAAAACTAAAATCCTGTGGTTGTGGCGGTGGTTGTGGTGGTGGTTGTGGTTGTGGTGGCGGTGGTTGTGGTGGTAGTGAATGGAGTCACCTTGGCAGGTTCTGCCGTCGTCCTTCAGCTGCTCACCAGAGGGACACTTGCAGTAGAAGCTGCCGATGGTGTTGCAGCAAAGAGCCTCACAGCCGCCGTTAGTCTCCTCACATTCATTTACATCTGACAGGGACACACAAACAGAGACAGGTCAGTCACCCAGCAACATACTTTACATTGGTGTGGCTGGCTTCCAGGTTAAGCGAGCAGTGTGATAAGAAGTTGTGTGGCCAGGCGGGTCATGTTTCGGGGGACGCATGACTCAACCTTAGTCTCTCCCGAGCCCATTTCGGGAGTAGCAGCGATGAGCCAAGGTTGGAATTCGGGGAGAAAATGGGGTAAAAAAAATATGCTTGTGGCCATACCACCTCGAACACGCCTGATCTTGTCTGAGCTTGGTAGCTAAGCAGGGTTGGGGCTGGTTAGTATTTGGATGGTAGAGCGCTTATGGAAAGTCATTACAACAATTATCAGACCATAATATCATCATTTGCAGCTGTGTTGTACAACAACATCTTCACTTTCTAATGTAAGAATAATGACTCTCTCTGTAATCCACGTTGGGGCATCAGATTTGAATTAAAACCTTATAATGGAAAATATTTATGATCATAGCCTAATGTGAGCCGTTTTGACTTACAAACCTTATTGCAACTAACGGTCTCAAATATGAATTGAACCACAAGCATCAAAGACACCAGATAAGACGTCTTGGTAACCATGAATAGAACCCCTGCCAGCGCCTGCATCAGCACATTAACACAGCACACACAGGTCCTGTGTGAGTCAGACGAGAGAAACTCAGACATTCAGCCAATAGAAACCAGAGAACCAGAGAGTCTGCCAATCACATCATGGCTCTGAAAAGCCACAATCTTTCTTTCTCATCTATATCCCATACACAGCCTGTCAGCGCTGTCATTCAACTGACCACATATTCTCTCTCTACTTCACAGTCTACACACACTGACTCAGATCCTGATCAGATGCTGACAGAAACACGATGTATCTTTAGTTGGAAAAGGTAACATCCAAAGGTCATTCAAATACAGTACAAGCAGGATCTTGATAACTGTAAAATAATATAACTGTGAAGGAATGTGAGAGAATGGATGAGAGAGTGAGAGAAAGGGAGGAGTAGGTGGAGGGTATCTGCTTTGCACTCCTAATCATTTCATAGCCCCCTCTACGTCCATAAACAGAGGAGAGTTACGTAGCAATCCTGGGACTGCCAGGGGAAATGGAGGCTAGTTATTTTCCTGTTTCAGTGTATTTTTTTTGCATTCAGCCACTACCAGCACAAACCAGCCAATTGCAGACCTCGTATTTCTCTCCTAGTTTATAACATCTGGAATGTGTAACGGCCAAAACACTTTATTTTCCCCATTCAAATAAACATTAAAACAAATGCCTCATCTGTAGTTTAATTAATCAATAAAAAAAATTTGGACAATTGTAAGGTATTGTAAGGTAAGGTAAGAACAATTGTCCACTCAAGGTAAAATTCCAGCCCTAGGTGTTTCTCTCATCTCAGTAATATAACAAAACAAAATATGCCATTTAGCAGATGCTTTTATCCAAAGCGACTTACATTCATGCGTGCATGCATTTTACGTACGGGTGACCCCCAAGCTATTTGTGTTGCCCTGGTGCTGAAGATGTGTTTTGCTGAGGAAGTGTTTTATACACTAGCAACATATTTGGGGGAATTATTTTATAATATTATACAGGTGTGTACAGAACAGGATTACAGGCCAGATCCCATTGATCATCATTGAGCAAGAAGGTACAGTAGGCAAGGCAGCCCCTAGTGGTAGCTGAGGGGAATAACACATTCCTGTCTCCTGGCTGTGAACAGAATGTGACATGCAGGTCAAGGGGAGCCCTTGTTGTTTTCATGTCAGTTTGTACAGGGTCAAGAAGAGTGGGGCTGGGGTTCTCTATCTCCCCCCCGAGGCCACAGGCGTGTGGCTCCCAGGGTGCATGCTGGGTCAGGGTCACAGTTATGTGTATTTCTGCTCACTGGAAACCAGGAATGCTGAACAACTATGGGTCAAGGTCCATAAGGTCACAGACTTTCCTTTCATCACAATAAAGACAGAATGTAGAGGATAGAAATAAACAGTAAAGCCCATAATACACTGAACACAACATGTTAAGTGTTGGTCCCATGTTTCATGAGCTGAAATAAAAAATTCCCCCAATAATTCCATATGCACAAAAAGCCTATTTTGTTCAAATTTTGTGGACAAATTTGTTTACATCGCTGTTAGTGAGCATTTTATCCTTTGCCAAGATAATCCATCCACCTGACAGGTGGGGGGGGAGTATTTCTGTCTGTAATAAACCATTTTTGTGGGGAAAAAGTCATTCTGATTGGCTGGGCCTGGCTCCCCAGTGGGTGGGATAGACAGGGATATATGATAATTTCTCCAGATGAGTTACTATGATGTTGGCGTGAGTTGGAGTATTCCTGTTTCTCTGGTAAAATGTCTGGTAGAAATGTAATCCAGTCCCTGGCACTGTGTGGACCTCCAGAGTCAGAGCCACCAGCCACACATAGCCTCACTGTATTATAGTACTCTAGGACAAGCTGCCAATGTAAAGGAAGGGGCTGCTTTTCCTTTATTAGTCTTTTCTCTCGGGAGGTCATTGGAACAGTTCATTGTACATATCATGCACACTGATCCAACATAACTCTACCCTGAATCCGCTCCTAGAACCACTATTCAAAAACGTATTATTACTAGTGAACGACAGCTACTTCTACTACAACCAAGTTGTAAAAACAGGGGAAAGCATCAGCATCAAATGAACGAAGGCTGACTTAAGCACACTTCCCGTTGAAGAGAAGACGATTTTGAACATGATCATGATCAATGCCTTCCCCAGCTTCTTTGTTCATTAGAAAGTGGTCTCTTCCCTGGCCTAAAGCCCTGAGATCATGATCCCTAGAGGGCAGGTGCATTTCCTATGACATCATGATCTCTAGACAAAGCAGACTTTTCTGAGGGCCCAGAGGCCTGGCCCAGCTTGACTATGCTCCATGCTCCAGGTCATGTTTAGAGCTCAGGGCCAAACTGACTCAGGCAGTCAGGGAAAAATACAAAGCTATAATTACACATGATGGATGTCTGTGTATAGCTGACCCGGAATGACATGAGGCAACACAGTCTCCTTGGGCTAATGGTGTAGCGTGACATGGAATTTGGACAGCAATACCCCATAGCTAAGTTAACCCCCTGTCCCAAAACAATCAGCCTGTCAAGTCAGAAGGTTCTGAATGCTCAGACGACCAGCTCACTGTCCATAAGGGTATGAATAAACCTCTCATTCTGATGCACAGGAGCATAAACATGTGTACGTCCACACACACACACACACACACACACACACACACACACACACACACAAACACACACTCACACACACACACACACAACGGCCTGTGTTCTCTGCTCTAGCTGTGTGTTCAGCTGGTTCTCATCAGGGCTGTCCGTACACAGTGGGAAGGCCCCAGTGAACTGTTCGTCCTATGGTCCATGCCATATAACATTTTAACAGGCCACCAGCTGGACCCCCAGTGAACCTGTCCTCCATATACTCACGACTCATTTATTTTTACTGCCAGTCAGTGGCTGCTGGCAATCACCCGGACACACAGAGCAGCCCCCAGTAATATATCATATCACTGAACGTCTGTCTGCCCCTTCACAGCAGGATATCTATACATTATACAGTACATATACACTACCAGTCAAAAGTTTTAGAACAAGTTTATTTTTTACTATTTTCTACATTGTAGAATAATAGTGAAGACATCATAACTAATACATATCACATATGCTTTCATGTAGTAACCAAAAAAGTGTTAAACAAATCAAAAAATATTTTATATTTGAGATTCTTCAAATAGCCACCCTTTGCCTTGATGACAGCTTGGCACACTCAACCAGCTTCACCTAGAATGCTTCTCCAACAGTCTTGAAGGAGTTCCCACATATGCTGAGCACTTGTTGGCTGCTTTTTCTTCACTCTGAGGTCCAACTCATCCCAAACCATTTGGTTGAAGTCGGGGGATTGTGGAGGCGTGCACTGATTCATCTATCCAACAGAAAACTCTGCTCACCTTCGTGCACGCTATACACTGGCGATGTAGAACTACCCATGCAGACAATAATTTTGAATGTGGCCAACATACTGACTTCAATTAGTCTAAAAAATTAGTTTTATTTGGTTTTCCGGCAAGTGTTCAGACAATGACTTCTGCAAGCAAATGTGATAAAATGCAAATATTAGTTGTCACCGGTTTCATGTTTAACAGTTATGTATTGTACATTAATACATTGTTTATCATCACATATTGTATCCACACTAGTGCTCTTTAGCACATTCCGTTTGGTGGAATGTGTGTTCAGTCCAGATTATTATTTTTAGATTAATAACCTGATTAATTACCTACACTAGGCCTTCCTTTTTAGTAGACTTGCATCAAATGCAATCAGTTGATACTGTTTAAAAATGTAATACGTTTTCGATTATATTGATGAATGATTTGTCATATCAAAATTATCCGGAGAAATTCATAGTTTACCCACCTTTTGTTTACCACTACATCACTGCCGGTAGTGTACATATACTGTACAGCCACAAGTCACGGCTCAACGTAATCTATGCTGCCTTGTCTATTACTACTAAAGGTAAAAAACGAAACAAAAACAACACAAACCTGACAAATATAAATTGTGTATTTCCCACAAGTGGATATTCTGTTCCGAAACAAATTGCAAAAAAAAAGAACAGAAAACAAACACTCTTTAACTAATCGCTAAATTCAAAAGTGTTTTGTGATTAACTCTACCGCATGTGAGAGCTGGGTTACATTCTTGGGCTGTATTTTGCAACTTCCTGTGATAAGGACTACTGCCAATGCTGCTATGGGGCCTGGGTTAATATCTGAGTTGGACCGTAGGGGTCTAACACTAACACAGCACCGTACTGCAGCAGGGCCAAAGACAACCACCAGGCCCTGATCCTATCTCCAGGGTCACAGGCCGGAACATTGGAGCATTCATCAAGGGGAAGCAATAGATAGCCCTGGCCTGTTTCCTCTTAGGTTCCAGATCTAAAAACCTGCTGCTTTCATCTTCTTGACTGGGGTCCACTCCCCGTCCAGAAAAGCTACTCAGAGCTACATTCACCAGGGGATAAGCTAAGATGAAGCCTGGGACACCAGCTCATAGGCTTCAAAAAGGTAATATTAAAACTGATGATGACTGAGGAGATTGGAGGGTTATCCCTGGACTAGGTCAAGTATTTGATCAGGGTGGTTTATGAGAACATGTTGTTAGACAATTTTAGGTATGACCATACCTTAACCCTCCATGGACTTGTTTGCCATTCCACGAAGTAACTGACAAAATTCTCCAAATGGTTTAACAGTAGACCCATTGTGACCTTTGACCCGCAGTATAAGTGACTCTTGAACTGTTTATTGTAGAAGACATGTTTCCTGAGAGTGTCAAAAGGTTTCATGAGAGAAATTCATAAAACAAATGTTGAACTCCACACTCATCAAACAAGCTCGACCTAATCATAACCTTTACAAACTCATCAAATCTCAAAAGATTGAAGTTGCCTACAATAGGATTTCACCCTGAACCAAATCAAAATGTATATTATCCTACTCCCTTAGTGTCCCAGTACAGACTACATCAGTACTATTCCATGTTTCGATAGTGTCTTTGTTGGACGAGTTATGACAATACATTTTGTTCTGTTTCCTTGTAACGCCTCCCTGCCAGACTCCTGTCTCACTGCTATATAAATATTTAGAGAGGGAGAGAGCTCAGCCAAAGCAGAAGACCTTAAGGGCGCAGGAAGACCCTCTCACCTTCCGTTTCCATGGACACACATATACAGATGAGGCCAGCACTGACACTTTGATGACAGTGTTTTGATACTGATCATCACATCCACACCAGCTAAACCAACCTGACACACTGTTACTAGCTGGTGTAGATAAGAGATTATTCATAAATATCTGAAATAAACATCAGGCATTTTTAAGAGTCTGCTCTGCATTTCTGACCAGCATGTTTTGCTGAAAAAAGGATAAAGAGAGTTGGATGGAGACAGTGACAGACAGGCAGAAACATAGAGAAACCATTCAAATTTTAGATGGATGGATACCAATTTCATTTAAGAGGTTGCTAGAATAAGCTATGCATAGTACAATTCGTTTCACCTCTCCTATGCTCATGTTCAGAAGAGGCAAAACACTGTCCCCTGCTGTTGGCCTTGGCCACGGGTCTGTGGGAGATGGTGTGGCTTACTGCAGTGGTTTTGAAACAGAAAATCTACAGTCAGCATAGTCATTTGGTGGTGGCATATCCTGGTCCTAATTTTAATAATCATCTTTGTTATTCTATTTGCATATGCTTTGAGAATACTGTTTGTGTGGGTGACATAATCCATAACTCATTCAGGATGGAAAAATTACCAATGAACTAGATATGCCTGACAAATATACTATAGCTTCTTGTTTTTGTTAACTAATTCCCCTACACAGTGCAGCTATTGACTTTCTAACTGCATATCTTTCTCTTGATGCTAAACACATAGAATGCTGTCATGGGTCCCATACCTGTCAGAGAACTAAACCCAGTTGAACCTATCGCTTAATGTTATAGTTCATATAAGGAAATCTGTCAATTGAAATAAATAAATAAGGCCCTAATCTATGGATTTCACATGACTGGGCAGGGGTGCAGCCATGGGTGGGCCTTGAAGAGCATAGGCCCACCCACTTGGCAGCAAGGCCCACCCACTAGGGAGCCAGGCCCAGACAATTAGAATTAGTTTTTCCCCACAAAAGGGCTTTATTACAGACATAAATTCTCCTCAGTTTCATCAGCTGTCAGGGTGGCTGGTCTCAGACGATCCTGCAGGTAAAGAAGCCGGATGTGGAGGTCCTGGGCTGGCGTGGTCTGCGGTTGTGAGGCCGGTTGGACGTAATGCTAAATTCTCTAAAACTACATTGGAGGTGGCTTCTGGTAGAGAAATTAACATTAAATTCTCTGGCAACAGATCTTGTGGACATTCCTGCAGTCAGCATGCCAATTGCATGCTCCCTCAAAACTTGACATCTGTGGCATTGTGTTGTGAGTGGCCTTTTATTGTCCCCAGTACAAAGTGCACCTGTGTAATGATCATGCTGTCTAATCAGCTTCTTAATATGCCACACCTGTCAGGTGGATGGATTATCTTTTTGTGAGTATGGAACATGTCTGTGATATTTTATTTTAGCTGATGAAACATAGGACCAACAGTTTACATGTTGTGTTTATATTTTTGTTCAGTATACATTTCACTAAGGTTAACCATAAGGCCTCTACTGACATGACTAGCATATGTGACTAGTTTCAGGATACTAGGTGTATGTCACGGGTCACTACTACTACACAGGAGAGCCATTTGAACGTAAACTTATAAAAAAATCTAAATACGTTTTTTGGCAGAAATGCCTTCTGGAACACGTGAACTTTCATGTGCCTTAAAAAACACTTCTATGCCATCTGTAAATACATAAAATTCTTAAATTACGAGCCTAGTTGGTTTAGCCACAGAAAAAGACAGCAACCTTCCAGTTAGCCATGATTGGCTGAGATAATGAGTGGGCTGGACATGCCGAGAGATGAGTCAGGATTGGTCTGCGATATAGCATGCTTCTGTCTATTTGAGCTGGTCGTCTTCAAAGTAAGGGCAACTATGGTATCCGTGAGGGAGACTTGCCCATCCATGATGTATACGGGTAAGATAGTCTAGCTAGCTAAATATTCAGATATTACACGTTTCTAATTTTGACAGAAAGTGGTTTCATTTCATGTTAAAGTGTTTCTGTTAGCTAGCTAACATTCGCTGGCTGGCTCGCTAGCCAACGTTACGTGTGTGATCTTATTATTTGTGCAGTATCTCAGAGCCATTTTCTTTGCTAGTCATAGCCTAAAATACTCTGAACGCTCTGAGAGCGAAACGAGATGGGTGGGGCTAAAGCTTAAGAGGGTGTGAACAATGATGAATGGGTGAAGACAAAGAAGAGCTCCCCAGTAGGTACCAAAACATTCAAAGGCTGTCAGGCTCTGGCCATAGGGAGTACCTTTTGGCCATGGTCAGAGCCTGACAGATCTAGATCTCTAGATCTATGTCTTTTTCATTTTGTGTTGAATCCCCAATTGGAGACAGCTGTGAGAGGTTGTCTCTGATTGGGGATTCTATTTAAGTTGCCCAACCCCACACGTTTGTGTGGGTCATTGTTTGAGATCAGGTTCGATGTGTATGGAGTGTGTGGGCATGTGTTAGTAAGTACTTCTCTGGTTTTGTTCTTTTGATTAGGAAAATAGTGAATAAAAGTATGTTTCACTGCAACTACGCTGCGTCTTGGTCTGCCGACACACCGCATCGTGACAGAATGACCCACCAAAGCAAGACCAAGCAGCGCAATTGGGGAGAGCAGCAAGGAGAAAAGCGTCGGCATCGGGGCTCTGGAGGACGAATAGCCCGAGGACAACCCCAAGAAGATTTTTGGGGGGGGCTATGGGGGTGGTCTGGCCGAGAGGAGGAGGCGCCAGTACCACTCTCCAGGTGGAATGGCGAGGAGGAAGAGGATCAACGTACCAGCACGGCAGGGCGCACTCAGAGCCCGGCATGGTCCGTGCCGACTCCGCGCACCACACCATCGGTGCGCATTCAGAACCCGGAGAGGCCAAAGGAGGATAATCGCCCACCACTTCGTCTTCCCACGATCTATAATAGAGAGAGACCCGAGGGGTTTTATGATCGATCTATGGAGGAACAGACGAGGTGGTGGAGAGCCTGGATGACTCTTCCCCTCGAGAAGCATAAGGACCCGCTAGTGCAACAAATAGAGGAGGAGGAGGACTTCGGGCGCCGATACGCTCTCGTGACAGAGCTAATGACGAAACGAGAGCGGGCTTCTGCTCCAGCGAAGGTCCGCAGCACGGAGCCGCCAGTGAAGGTCCGCAGCCCGGAAACTCCAGTGAAGGTCAGCAACCCTGAGCCTCCAGTGAAGGTCGGCAACCCTGAGCCTCCAGTGAAGGTCGGCAACCCTGAGCCTCCAGTGAAGGTCGGAAACCCTGAGCCTCCAGTGAAGGTCGGCAACCCTGAGCCTCCAGTAAAGGTCGGCAACCCTGAGCCTCCAGCGGACCGCAACCCGGAGCCTCCAGCGAAGGTCCGCAGCCCGGAGCCTCCAGCGAAGGTCCGCAGCCCGGAGCCTCCAGCGAAGGTCAGCCGCCCTGAACCTCCAGCGAAGGTCAGCCGCCCTGAACCTCCAGCGAAGGTCAGCCGCCCTGAACCTCCAGCGAAGGTCAGCCGCCCTGAACCTCCAGCGAAGGTCAGCCGCCCTGAACCTCCACCGGAGCCCAATCCGGGTCCAGCAGTCTGCTCCGCTACAGCGCCAGAGCAGTCCGCTCCACCGGTGCCCAGTCCGGGGCCGGTCATCTGCTTCGCTCCAGCGCCGGAGCAGTCCGCTCCACCGGTGCCCAGTCCGGGGCTGGTCGTCTGCTACGCTCCAGCTCCGGAGCAGTCCGCTCCACCGGTGCCCAGTCCGGGGCCGGTCGTCTGCATCGCTCCAGTGCCGGAGCAGTCCGCTCCACCGGTGCCCAGTCCGGGGCCGGTCATCTGCTTCGCTCCAGTGCCGGAGCAGTCCGCTCCACCGGTGCCCAGTCCGGGGCCGGTCGTCTGCTTCGCTCCAGTGCGGGGCAGTCCGCTCCACCGGTGCCCAGTCCGGGGCCAGTTGTCTGTACCACTCCATGGCCGGAGCAGTTCGCCATGCCAGGTCCCAGTCCGGGACAGGTCATCAGACTCATGTCAGGGAGGAAGTTATCCACTTCGCCGGGGCCTGAGCCGCCACCAAGGTGGATTGTCCCTCCTCACACCTCCCATGTCATTTATTTATTTTTGTTATTTTTTTGTGATTGTCGCGGCCGGGAGTCCGCGCCTTAGAGGGGGGGTACTGTCAGGCTCTGGCCATAGGGAGTACCTTTTGGCCATGGTCAGAGCCTGACAGATCTAGATCTCTAGATCTATGTCTTTTTCATTTTGTGTTGAATCCCCAATTGGAGACAGCTGTGAGAGGTTGTCTCTGATTGGGGATTCTATTTAAGTTGCCCAACCCCACACGTTTGTGTGGGTCATTGTTTGAGATCAGGTTTGATGTGTATGGAGTGTGTGGGCATGTGTTAGTAAGTACTTCTCTGGTTTTGTTCTTTTGATTAGGAAAATAGTGAATAAAAGTATGTTTCACTGCAACTACGCTGCGTCTTGGTCTGCCGACACACCGCATCGTGACAGAATGACCCACCAAAGCAAGACCAAGCAGCGCAATTGGGGAGAGCAGCAAGGAGAAAAGCGTCGGCATCGGGGCTCTGGAGGACGAATAGCCCGAGGACAACCCCAAGAAGATTTTTGGGGGGGGCTATGGGGGTGGTCTGGCCGAGAGGAGGAGGCGCCAGTACCACTCTCCAGGTGGAATGGCGAGGAGGAAGAGGATCAACGTACCAGCACGGCAGGGCGCACTCAGAGCCCGGCATGGTCCGTGCCGACTCCGCGCACCACACCATCGGTGCGCATTCAGAACCCGGAGAGGCCAAAGGAGGATAATCGCCCACCACTTCGTCTTCCCACGATCTATAATAGAGAGAGACCCGAGGGGTTTTATGATCGATCTATGGAGGAACAGACGAGGTGGTGGAGAGCCTGGATGACTCTTCCCCTCGAGAAGCATAAGGACCCGCTAGTGCAACAAATAGAGGAGGAGGAGGACTTCGGGCGCCGATACGCTCTCGTGACAGAGCTAATGACGAAACGAGAGCGGGCTTCTGCTCCAGCGAAGGTCCGCAGCACGGAGCCGCCAGTGAAGGTCCGCAGCCCGGAAACTCCAGTGAAGGTCAGCAACCCTGAGCCTCCAGTGAAGGTCGGCAACCCTGAGCCTCCAGTGAAGGTCGGCAACCCTGAGCCTCCAGTGAAGGTCGGAAACCCTGAGCCTCCAGTGAAGGTCGGCAACCCTGAGCCTCCAGTAAAGGTCGGCAACCCTGAGCCTCCAGCGGACCGCAACCCGGAGCCTCCAGCGAAGGTCCGCAGCCCGGAGCCTCCAGCGAAGGTCCGCAGCCCGGAGCCTCCAGCGAAGGTCAGCCGCCCTGAACCTCCAGCGAAGGTCAGCCGCCCTGAACCTCCAGCGAAGGTCAGCCGCCCTGAACCTCCAGCGAAGGTCAGCCGCCCTGAACCTCCAGCGAAGGTCAGCCGCCCTGAACCTCCACCGGAGCCCAATCCGGGTCCAGCAGTCTGCTCCGCTACAGCGCCAGAGCAGTCCGCTCCACCGGTGCCCAGTCCGGGGCCGGTCATCTGCTTCGCTCCAGCGCCGGAGCAGTCCGCTCCACCGGTGCCCAGTCCGGGGCTGGTCGTCTGCTACGCTCCAGCTCCGGAGCAGTCCGCTCCACCGGTGCCCAGTCCGGGGCCGGTCGTCTGCATCGCTCCAGTGCCGGAGCAGTCCGCTCCACCGGTGCCCAGTCCGGGGCCGGTCATCTGCTTCGCTCCAGTGCCGGAGCAGTCCGCTCCACCGGTGCCCAGTCCGGGGCCGGTCGTCTGCTTCGCTCCAGTGCGGGGCAGTCCGCTCCACCGGTGCCCAGTCCGGGGCCAGTTGTCTGTACCACTCCATGGCCGGAGCAGTTCGCCATGCCAGGTCCCAGTCCGGGACAGGTCATCAGACTCATGTCAGGGAGGAAGTTATCCACTTCGCCGGGGCCTGAGCCGCCACCAAGGTGGATTGTCCCTCCTCACACCTCCCATGTCATTTATTTATTTTTGTTATTTTTTTGTGATTGTCGCGGCCGGGAGTCCGCGCCTTAGAGGGGGGGTACTGTCAGGCTCTGGCCATAGGGAGTACCTTTTGGCCATGGTCAGAGCCTGACAGATCTAGATCTCTAGATCTATGTCTTTTTCATTTTGTGTTGAATCCCCAATTGGAGACAGCTGTGAGAGGTTGTCTCTGATTGGGGATTCTATTTAAGTTGCCCAACCCCACACGTTTGTGTGGGTCATTGTTTGAGATCAGGTTTGATGTGTATGGAGTGTGTGGGCATGTGTTAGTAAGTACTTCTCTGGTTTTGTTCTTTTGATTAGGAAAATAGTGAATAAAAGTATGTTTCACTGCAACTACGCTGCGTCTTGGTCTGCCGACACACCGCATCGTGACAAAGGCCATTTTATCAAAAGTGAGGTTACAAGTTTATCAACAAATTACTTTGCCATTGTTCCTCAAATGCAGTGTATGATATACCATGTTGTATCTCTGTGTCTCTGCTTTAATCCAAAGTAAAAAAAAACACACATTTTGCTACATAAGACCGAATCAAGGCATCGGTCACATATGATCCTACAGGGCAGCCAGAAAGATTTGCCACCTGGACAAAACAAACACCTTTGTGAGAACGCTGTTCATTGACTACAGCTCAGCGTTCAACACCATAGTGCCAACAAAGTTCATCACTAAGCTAAGGACCCTGGGACTAACACCTCCCTCTGAAACTGGATCCTGGACTTCCTGACAGGCCACCCCCAGGTGGTAAAGGTAGGCAATAACACATCTGCCACGCTGATCCTCAACACGGGAGCCCTTCAGAGGTGTGTGCTTAGTTCCCTCCTGTACTCCCTGTTCACCCACGACTGCGTGGCCAAGCACAACTCCAACACCATCATTAGGTTTGCTGACGACACAACGGTGGTAGGACTGATCAAGCGGTACCGGAACGCCTAGTCTAGGTCCAAAAGGCTCCTTAACAGCTTCTACCCCCAAGCCATAAGACTGCTGAACAATTAATCAAATGGCCACCCGGACTATTTGCATTAACACCCCTCCCCCTTTTTGTTTTTACACTGCTGCTACCCGCTGTTTATTATCTGTGCATAGGCACTTTAACCCTACCTACCTGTACAAATTACCTCGACTAACGTGTATCCCCGCACATTGACTCGGTACCGGTACCCCCTGTATATAGCCTTGTTATTGTTATTTTATTGTGTTAGTTTTATTTTTCAGTTTTCACTTTATTGAGTAAATATTTTCTTAACTCTATTTTCTTAAAACTGCATTTCACAATAAGGTCTACACCTGTTGTATTCGGCGCATGTGACAAATACATTTAGATCTGATTTGATTACTTCCAAGTGGAACTTCTGGCAGTGTTCACACTGAGGACCTTCTAATTGTGGCTGATTCAGCAGCTGAGCTGTTGCTGGTTAGCACTGCCATTCTGATGTGGTGCACCTGTTCCATTGCCTTTTCCCCCAACCAGAGCAGTTTAAAAATGGTCAATTTATAGTAGAACTCACCACACACAGCAAACAGTCCTATGTTATAGCCTACACATCTGAAAATACACTCAAGGACCACTTAATCTTCCACAAATTCATCAAAGCTCTTGGTGACAGAGGGGTTTGGTTTTGGATGTGATTAAATGCTGGTTGACATACTGTTTGTTTTTGTGATCAATACATGTAGATACAGTGGGGAGAACAAGTATTTGATACACTGCCGATTTTGCAGGTTTTCCTACTTACAAAGCATGTAGAGGTCTGTAATTTTTTATCATAGGTACACTTCAACTGTGAGAGACGGAATCTAAAACAAAAGTCCAGAAAATCACATTGTATGATTTTTAAATAATTAATTAGCATTTTATTGTATGACATAAGTATTTGATCACCTACCAACCAGTAAGAATTCCGGCTCTCACAGACCTGTTAGTTTTTCTTTATGAAATCCCTCCTGTTCTCCACTCATTATCTGTATTAACTGCACCTGTTTGAACTCGTTACCTGAATAAAAAACACCTGTCCACACACTCAATCAAACAGACTCCAACCTCTCCACAATGGCCAAGGCCAGAGAGCTGTGTAAGGACATCAGGGATAAAATTGTAGACCTGCACAAGGCTGGGATGGGCTACAGGACAATAGGCAAGCAGCTTGGTGAGAAGGCAACAACTGTTGGCGCAATTATTAGAAAATGGAAGAAGTTCAAGATGACGGTCAATCTCCCTCGGTCTGGGGCACCATGCAAGATCTCACCTCGTGGGGCATCAATGATCATGAGGAAGGTGAGGGATCAGCCCAGAACTACACGACAGGGCCTGGTCAATGACCTGAATAGAGCTGGGACCACAGTCTCAAAGAAAACCTTTAGTAACACACTACGCCGTCATGGATTAAAATCCTGCAGCGCATGCAAGGTCCCCCTGCTCAAGCCAGCGCATGTCCAGGCCTGTCTGAAGTTTGCCAATGACCATCTGGATGATCCAGAGGAGGAATGGGAGAAGGTCATGTGGTCAGATGAGACAAAAATAGAGCTTTTTGGTCTAAACTCCACTCGCCGTGTTTGGAGGAAGAAGAAGGATGAGTACAGCCCCAAGAACACCATCCCAACCGTGAAGCATGGAGGTGGAAACATCATTCTTTGGGGATGCTTTTCTGCAAAGGGGACAGGACGACTGCACCGTATTGAGGGGAGGATGGATGGGGCCATGTATCGCGAGATCTTGGCCAACAACCTCCTTCCCTCAGTAAGAGCATTGAAGATGGGTCGTGGCTGGGTCTTCCAGCATGACAACGACCCGAAACACACAGCCAGGGCAACTAAGGAGTGGCTCCGTAAGAAGCATCTCAAGGTCCTGGAGTGGCCTAGCCAGTCTCCAGACCTGAACCCAATAGAAAATCTTTGGAGGGAGCTGAAAGTCCGTATTGCCCAGCGACAGCCCCGAAACCTGAAGGATCTGGAGAAGGTCTCTATGGAGGAGTGGGCCAAAATCCCTGCTGCAGTGTGTGCAAACCTGGTCAAGAACTGTGATTTTCTGGATTTTTGTTTTAGATTCCGTCACTCACAGTTGAAGAGTATCTATGATAACAATTACAGACTTCTACATGCTTTGTAAGTGGGAAAACCTGCAAAATCGGCAGTGTATCAAATACTTGTTCTCCCCACTGTATAAGCAGAGTACTATATCTCTGCTATAGCTCACATTGTTTTCCTTGACAAAATGTGCATAATTTATCAACTTCTGAAATAAGACTGTGGATATAGACATATTAGCTCTGATGGATTGCATAAAGCTGAGCCCTTGTTGTTGGGTCATATATTTCTCATGTGAAAGTTCAGATGGACATAATACACCCAAATAATCCACATATCTGCCTTTGCAAAACAGCTGTCTTTTGTTTTTATACAAGACACCACAGACAAATAAGTGAGCCTCATCGCGGGACTGAGAAGGACTCTGAATCGTATATGTTTTGATGATCCATTTTAATGCACCATATTCTCTGTGCATGTGTGTTTGTGTTAGAGCCAGAGCCAGAGCCATTCACCCCTGTCTTACCCCCAGCAGTTCCACAACCCAGTGCCTCCATCCCAGTCACATAGGGGTGATCCCCTCACCCCTTCCTCCTCTGAGACAAGGCTGGACTATGCAGCACTAGGCTGCCTGTCACTGGGCTGAGCCAAAAGGGAATCAGAGGGGAGACCTCTAGGAGATTGACCAACCTGGTCTCAGAACATTTTGTATAATTCTGTACGTACATGTGAGACACTACATTTAGTATGATATGTTACGTTTCGTATATGAATAAATTTTTGGATGACCATCACCCATTTCTTATGATATGTTACGAACTACAATTCATATTATATGTTACGAATTTGCAAAATGTATGATATGTTACGAATTTGCAAAACGTATGATCTGTTACGAATTCTAGCTAAGAGTTAGCTAAAATGCTAAAGTTGTCCTTGGTGAGATTCGAACTCGCAAACCTTTGGGTTGCTAGACGTTCGCGTTTTATGCAAATCCATCAGATTTACGTAAATCCATCAGATTTACGTACAGAATAATACGAAATGCTCAGAGACCAGGTTGGATCCACAGCACCAAGCCCTGTGTTTTAGCTGAGACAATGCTGAGATTCTTCCAGGGCACTGAAGCCTGGTGAAGGGTGGTCTGACTCCACAGTGGTAACATAATGGAGGATGTCTGTCGTGCTGCGTTAAGCCCTGGGAGTCACCAGCCTTAACCCCCTGGCTGCCAAGGCCTCTGTATGTATCTCACTCTCTAGCCCCTCACTCAGTCACAGGGCCAATGCTACATCTAGAAAAATGTAGGCCACCTTTACGACTGCTGATGCTTGGCTCTCTCACTAGCATGTGTTTTATAGTCTACATGGAGTAAATAGAGAACAAATATGCCCTGCAGACCTTGGGGGAATACCCTGTGCCCTTTAGTGTGTACTTTGTCTGTACACCACTTGTTTGGGCCTGACTGTTTGACCTCTGATCTTCTGCCGGGAGCTCTGGGACAACACAGAGAGGCCACAAGGATTCCTGAAATGATTGTTATGGTTTTCAACTTAATGTGCAGTGGCATTGCCCTACAGAGGAAAGACAGCTCCGTGACTGATTGTCATGTCCTATAGCTGCAGGTAGAGGGAAGCAGGTGGGATGCCTGAACATTTAGTTCAATCTGCTGCAGTGATGTCGTCACAACATACCATTTATGCATTGTAGGTATAGAATGGCATGTCAGCAAAAAAAAGTGACCCCTCTGTGAATTTCCCATTAATTATGACAATAATTTATATCTACAGTAACTTAAGTGTGGGGACACAATGTCTCCCAACAAACACTGGCAAGGTGAGTGACCCAGTTAAATTAAATTTAAATGCGATTTCCTTCAGAAGCTGAGTTAAGTAAACCCCCCTCAGGGACAAGATGGATTCCACATGAAGACACAGGGAAGACATTCTGCAGGTGAATAGACAGGGCTAGAGGAAAAACAGACGATAAGGAAGAACACAGACAGATAAGAAGAATCTAAGGGAATCTGAAGGAGATAAGCTGTGGTTAACTTTCCGTAAACTGAGGTAGACAGAGAGAGAGGGAGATTGAACATGTAGATTATCCTCTAATTGTATTTTGTAAAGCTTGTCGACTCAGATTCCCATGCACTTGATGTTTTCACCCTCAGCATGACCAGAAGCGACCTTTCATCAGGGCAGCTGTAAAGAGTCTAATGAGCAAGGCTCTGAGCCCATACCCAGCCGAGACTTTTCCACAATTAGGAGAGATTAGGGGGCGGTGAAGGAGGGCAGGGGGAACAGGGGGGAACACTGTACTCCTCTCATTAGAGATTAGAGATGGCAGTCCTGTTTGGACAAAACCTAAGTGATGCTCCCCATTGGGACGCCCTAAACTCGACACCTCCTCCAGGATGAGCAGACACATAGAGGAAGGAAGAGGAAAGGCAGTTCCTGAGCGGAAACAGGGTTCCCCAATTTGTGTCGAAAGGTGGGACAAAACAACATTCCAGTCAGAGGCACAACACAAACATGAGAGTCTGCATCCCTTCCCTTCATAAATGACTGCTGCTTTCCTCCTGGGCAGATTTCAGAGGGATTATCACAATGAGACAGGCCCTCCTGGTTAGCTACAGTCAGGAATGAACAGAACACGAGAGAGGGGAGGAGGGAGTGATGGAGTGAAGGAAAAGAGAGAGAGAGAGAGAGAGAGAGAAAATAGGGATTGGAGCCAGCCACATTCGGGGGGTGGGGGGGGGGGGGGGTCGGGTGAGAAATTATCTCCATGTCCTCCACTGCAGCCAACATGCTTTAAGGTCACGCTACACTGACTGCTGCTAGCAAGACTCTCATTAAATTCTCACATTATACAATGGGGAAACATGTGAGAATAATGTAAATGGACCATCTATTCAAGATAATGGATAATATTATACAATGTTTTTAATGCTATTTTACCCTTTTTCTGTTCTTAACCAGACTTACACAAACCCTGACTATCTCTAGGTGGCTACCAGATATAAAACAGACACAATGAGTTATGAATGCATGTTAAGGCACTGGAGAAGACTACCCAGCCAACGCTTCTTTTCTCACAGACAGACATGTGGACAAGACCATATACTAAGGCCATTTACACGTGAGGCCTGTTATGCTTTTTATAGCAGGAGCGATAATAAATGTAAAGTCTGTGGCATCCATTCCATTTGGCCATATGCCATGGTGTGAGATTCAGTTATTTCTGATTTGAAGAGTGGATTAGATTAATGGTCAAGCTTAATGCTTCATCAAATTGTCCTAATACAGTGTGGGATATTCAAAACCCCAGCGCTATATCAGTCTTTGTTTGTAGCATGCAGTTTCTCATTCTCATGTGGTTCTCATGAGCCCAGCCGGGCGGCTAGGGACTGAGAGGCCTCACACCTGCAGCCCCTGCTGGCTCTCGTTACTCCACAGTACATCCATGGGAGAGAAACACTACCACCACACTACCTGACTGGAGCAGCACTGTTGCTTCACATATTAATACTGGAGCCTGCTGTACTAATATTAAAGCAATACTGAGGCAATTTAGTCATTAACAAACAGAACGACAAGCAATGACATGTTTGACAGCCACCCACATTGGGAAACAAATCATTAAACAGAGGCACAAATCTTTCATGAAGTAGGAAGGCTTTAAGTGCTGAATTCTTGGAAAGGTCTTACTCTCTAATGTTTTTCTTCTCTCCAAGTTAAAGCTTGTCAATAGGATTCAGTATTGAAGCATTTATTTTCACAGTGCTAAAGGTACCGAGGCCAGAACACCATTTTCCTTGTTTTACATTCCGCAGTGCAGCGAGACACGGAGAGGGCAGACATATTTAGCAGCGGGAGGAAAAAGCATCATAGGATTTTCCTGTCAGTCAACTGTCAGTCAAAGTCCTAACTACCAGGGCTAGAGCGTGGAATGGTTTATTCTTGCAGTCAGTTAGTCAAAAAAAAGTTGTATATCTCTCTCTGCCTCTACAACAGGAGCACAGACATTGGCCCAGACTAAGAGCCCAGACATTGACAGGACAGCAACATATGTGTCACTGCTGCTTACTCACATCACTTCTAAATGGCCTGATGTATGTGGCGATGAGAGTTAACCTGTGTCCACAAACAGCATGTAACATTCCTGCCTTTATTACCTGTGAGGTCAGCCATGGTAAACTGCAGCTCACCCTCAGACTTATAGGCTGGGTCCACATGCCGGGTTCACCTCTGACCTCTCTGCTCCCCTGCCATCCTCAGAGACATCAGGGGGCCACACAAGTCAGCGCTGCTGCATAAATCCGGTCAGATTTTACACACACAGCACACACTCACTCACTCAACAATACTACGGATATGACTGCTGTCTGTTCTCATCAGTCTTAACAGAGCACACGACCAAATGGACTGATCAGCCACCATGGTCTTTCTTTATGGTCTTTCTTTCAAATAACAGGAGTAAGCTACAGTGCCTTCAGAAACTATTCACACCCCTTGACTTGACACATTTTGTTGTGTTAAAAAGTGGGATTTATTTAATTGTAATTTTTGTCAACTATCTACATAAAATACAAAGTGGAAGAACAAGTATAACTTTATTTTATTAATGGGAAAATAAAACACTAAGATATTTTGATTAGATAAGTATTCAACCCCCCTGAGTCAATACATGTTCATCTTTGACAGCGATTATACCCAAGTCTTTCTGGGTAAGTATATAAGAGCTTTGCAAACGTGGATTGTACCATTAGCATACCCATAACATGATGCAGCCACCACCATACTTAAAAATACTCAGTGTTGTGTTGGATTTGACCCAAACATAATGCTTTGTACTCAGGACAAAAAGTTAATTTCTTTGCCATATTTTTGGGCAGTATTACTTTAGTGTTTTATTGCAAATAGGATGCATGTTTTTGAATATTTTTATTCTGTACAAGCTTCCTTCTTTTCACTCTGTGTTTTAGTTTAGTATTGTGAAGTAACTACAATGATGTGTATCCTTCCTCAGTTTTCTCCTATCACAGCCATTTAACTCTGCAACTGGTTTACATTTACAATGACATTTTAGTAATTTAGCAGACGCTCTTATCCAGATCGACTTACAGTTAGTTAATGCATACATGTTCATACTTTTTTCGTACTGGTCCCCCATTGGAATCGAACCCACAACCCTGGCGTTGCAAGCGCCATGCTCTACCCTCTGAGCTTCACCATTGGCCTCATGGTGAAATCTCTGAGTGGTTTCCTTCCTCTCTGTCAACTGAGTTAGGAAGGACGCCCTTATCTTTGCAGTGACTGGGTGTATTGCTACACCATCCAAAGTGTAATTAATAACTTCACCATGCTCAAAGGGCTATTCAATGTCTGCTTTTAGTTTTTCGTCTACCAATACGTGTCCTTCTTTGCGAGGCATTGGAAAACCTCCCTGGTATTTGTGGTTGAATCTGTGCTTGAAATTCACTGCTCGACTGAGGGACCTTACAGATAATTGTACGTGTAGGGTATCGAGATGAGGTAGTAATTCAAAAATCAAAACATCATTATTGAACACAGTGAGGCCTTTTTAACTGACTTAAGCAGATTTTACTGCTGAACTTATTTAGGCTAGCCATAACAAAAGGGTTGAATACTTATTGACATTATTTCTTCATTAATTTGTAAACATTTCTAGAAACATAATTCCACTTTGACATTATGGGGTATTGTGTGTAGATCAGTGACACAAAATCCAAATGTAATCAATTTTAAATTCAGGCTGTTAAACATCAACGTGGAAAAAGTCAAGGGGTGTGAATACTTTCTGAAGGCACTGTACATACTGTATGTGTACTACCAGTATCCTCTAGGCAAGGTCTTATCATTCCTCTGAGAGGTAGGACAGAGGTGTCAATCAGTTTTTACAACAAGTCAGGACTGGTACAGATGCCAGAACTATAAACCATTTTTCTGATGAGCATATTTATGGGGCGTGAACCAGAGCCTGTGCTCTTGCATCATACAATGGGGGCTTTCCCCAAAATAATTTTTCTCATTTACATACCGCATGCAGAGGGATCCGATGTTACTAGCATCCTTGATAAAGATGAGCAATACTGACTGTATAAAATAAATAATTCAAATACTGAGCTATACTGTGTGCCAAAAAAAGGGGAAATTATATTATTTTATACAATTGTTCAGAGAAAGAGATTTTATTTAAAAAGTAATAATTTTTTTTCTCAAAAGGGTACACCCCTAATAATATAATAACACTATAGCTCAGTATCTGAATTATATATTTTATACAATCATTATTGGTCATCTTTATCAAGGGTGTCAATAATTTAGGACCCCACTGTATGTAGTATTTTCACAGAGAATATTCAAATTAAATGGTAGGGACATCAAAAGTTATAACGTTTTAGTATCAATGACCAGCCTAAAGACAACATCAAGGTTCTCAAAGAAGTCATGTTCAGTAAGTCAGTGTGTCTGCAGTGACAGACGGTACAACAGCTACATGGACAGCTGAGAGGCAGGTTTTGCCAAGTTATTGAACAGCTACTTTGAAGAGAGACCTCTATTCTTCAGCTATTGATGGGCAAACAGAGATGGTGCAGACATTAAGATCTGAAACAACTCTGCTTGACTGACTACGGTTCTGCTATTCAGGCAACCACTCCTGCAACACCAGAATACTGTCAATCCAATGTAAGGCTTCTTCTTCTTGAAGAGAGCTTCTCTGAACAGACAAAACATTTAATTGAAAAGGCCTTTATCCAAGCTCCAGAAAGACCGATATCTGAACGATTCCAGAATCCAAATAAAAATCCAAGCTAAAGCTCTGACGTGTCACCTCTCAAAAATGACAGATAATTGTAAAACTCATCTGTTGTGCTGGGTTCAGCACTCTTTGATAGTCAAAGACCAAGTGCTCTTCATTAATAACCAAGCTGTTTAGATTAACAAAAGATCAACAAAGAGAACTAGGACTATATTCTCTGTTCTCTAATGAGAATAAGAGCTGGTGTTAAAAGGGAGATCCCCGGCTTCTCCTCTCGCATTGTGCCCTTCTGCTCATTCCGCTACTACAAGTGACCAACAGCCCGTCTCACTCTCCGGGTCTGATCTTGATATTTTTCTATCCTGTTTATCACATTTTTAATCTATTTGAGATCATAACATCAAAGACACCAGAGTCAACTTCCCCTTCGGAAGGTCACGATGACAGTATAATGTGGATGGGAAAAGGAACATTCCTGTTTCACAAGGAGATGCACAGAGGTCATAGAAATGAATACTGTGGCACTATTGATCTTTGTTGAATACTAAGCAGATACACATGATGCAATTGTCTGTATGGCTGGCACCTGTGAAGCTGTTTTCTCTGTGTGAGGTCCACATCTGAGAGACGTTGGTCAGAGTGTGTGTGTATGTGTGTCAACTCACATCAAAGTTTATTTGTTGCGTACACAATTCAACAGATGTTAAAGCAGGTGCAGCGAAAATGATTCTAGCTCCAGCAGTGCAGTAAATATTTAACAGTACAATACTAATACACCAATAATCCTGCGAAAGTAAAAGAAAAAAAAGAAGAGATTAAGAAATATCAGAACGATCAATATGAGAGTACGGAATACGTGGTGTGTGTAGACAGTATGGACCATATATTATACTGTAAGTAGAAAAAGGTATGTACAGCAGTAGTTATATAGGATGAGCTATGTCCAGAATACAGTATGCACATATAAAGAGAGTAATCAATTAGCTTCATTTTTCAGAGATCAAATTCAATTTCAACAGAATAATGTTGCAGGAATACTAATCTTATCCGTTTCTAACTACAGAAACGATTTCAGAACAATAAACATTATGTAAACATTATTAAAGTGACCAGTCTTCATTGACTGTATGCACATAGGGCAGCAGTTTCTAAGGTGCAGGGTAGCGTACCGGGTGGCAGCTGGCTAGTGATAGTGTCTAAGGTGCAGAGCAGTTTACCGGGCAGAGGCCGGCTAGTGATGACTGTTTAACAGTCTGATGTCCTGGAGATAGATGCTGTTTTTCATTCTCTCTGTCCCAGCTTTGATGCACCTGTACTGTCTGACGGTAGCCGGGTGAACAGGCCGTGGCTCGTGTGGCTGATGTCACCTGTTAAATCCATTTCAATCAGTGTAGATGAAAGGGAGGAGACAGGTTAGGAAGGATTTTGTGGATTGTGTTTGGATTGTGTTTGTGTGCCATTCAGAGGGTGAATGTTTTTTTTACGCTCAACAGTTTCCCATGTGTATCAAGAATGGTCCACCACCCAAAGGACATCCAGCCAACTTGACACAACTGTGGGAAGGATTGGAGTCAACATGGGCCAGCATCCTTGTGGAACGCTTTCGACACCTTGTAGAGTCCATGCCCCGATGAATTGAGGCTGTTCTGAGTATTTTGAGTTTTCTAGATGACTCACACCAGTGAATGGCAGCTTAAGTAGCACTTAAAAGGCAGTTAAAGTCTGATAGTGTTTTTATATGACACAGAGCATTACTGTGTGTTCAGAGGCCAGATGTTGGCTCTGATGAAGATGTCTGCCAGGAGTCTGAAAGCCCTGGAAGCTCTGTATGTTTGCCAGAGGGCACCACTTGCCTGGCGTTGACAGGCTTGGCAGAGTATATATATATTATACACACACACAGACACACATAGCACCAACTGACAGTCCCACAGGGGATATAGGGCTTAGGGTGTTGCATAATTGTAAGTGTTAGTTAATATTTTCAGCTGACATTCATTTCTATGTCTGTTTATGGCCAACGGTTTATGTATGACAAAACTAGGTAACTACTTGAATAATTAGGCAAATGGTGACGTCACGTGCAATAATTTAGTTAATCTAGCAGGCCGGTCAAAACGTTATGTAAGCCAGGGGTTAGTATTCAAATTATTTTCCAATCTTTCCATTGGGATCAGAACCCCTATTTATTTCATTCCATTCCAACCAGCATAATAAAGTTCTGAACCAGTTCGAATCACAAAAAAGTAACGTATCATATAGTTCCTTTTAGTGAATTTTTTAACCCATGAAGTCAACCTCGTTTTTACATTATGAAGCTTAGTTCCCCATAACAGTCACGTGCTTGTTTGTAAATAGCACAATGGGAGCAGGCTGGAGCAGGTGAGTCCAGGTGTGTATTGACAGGGTCGCTTTTTATATTGAAAGTCAACAGTGTTTTTTTTTGCTTCACTAGAGTGATCATGGATCTGCAACACTTTCGATCCCGGTTCTGTTTCCGTTCCTAAATAATGTCTGTTCTTTTTCGTTTTTCGGTTCTGTTCCCTGTACCGTTTTCAACCCCTGATGTAAACCATCAGAATTGGTTATGACAGTGTAAGGTCCTGACTGAGGCCAGGTCTCTGACTCCCTCTAGAGGGAGTCGGATGGCCACAGTCAGGTCCTTACATTCAGTAGGTTGGTGTTGGGTTTTGGGTGATCCTCAATTAGAGACAGCTGTCTTGAGTTGTCTCTAATTGGGGAGTCTATTTAGTTGCACTTCACGTCCACCTGGGTGTGGATCATTGTTTGTGTATGTGTGTTTGTGTTCGGCACTAGACGCCAGCTCACGGTATTGTACGTTTGTTGTTTTTCAGTTTATTCTTGAATAAACTATGTTTGCACCGACCTCTCGCTCACCATGACAGACTGTTAATGTTTATGGATGTATATATAAAGATATGTGCCTAATGTACAATACCGGTCAAACCTTTTAGAACACATGCTCATTCAAGGATTTTTCTTAATTTCTACTATTTTCTACATTGTAGAATAATAGTGAAGACATCAAAACTATGACATAATACATATGAAATCATGTAGTAACCAAAAAAGTGTTAAACAAATACAAATATATTTTATATTTGAGATTCTTCAAAAAGCCACCCTTGATGACAGCTTTGTACACTATTGGCATTCTCTCAACCAGCTTCATGAGGTAGTTACCTGGAATGCATTTCAATTAATAGGTCTGCTTTCTTAAAAGTTAATTTGTGGAATTTCTTTCCTTCTTAATGCGTTTGAGCCAATCAGTTGTGTTGTGTAAAGGCAAGTGGGGTATACAGAAGATAGCCCTATTTGGTTAAAGACCAAGTCCATATTATGGCAAGAACAGCTCAAATAAGCAAAGAGAAACGACAGTCCATCATTACTTTAAGACATGAAGGTCAGTCAATACTGAACATTTCAAGAACTTTTAAAGTTTTCTCCAACCACTACTAAAGGACACCAATAAGAAGAAGAGACTTGCTTGGGCCAAGAAACATGAGCAATGGACATTAGACCGGTGGAAATGTGTCCTTTTGGTTCCAACCGCCATGTCTTTGTGAGACGCAGTGTGGGTGAACGAATGATCTCAGCATGTGTATTTCCCACCATAAAGCATTGAGGAGGAGGTGTTATAGTGTGAGGGTGCTTTGCTGGTGACACTGTCTGGGATTTATTTAGAATTCAAGGCACACTTAACGAGCATGGCTACCACAGCATGGCTACCACAGCATTCTGCAGCAATACCCATTCCCATCTGGTTTGGGCTTAGTGGGACTATAATTAGTTTTTCAACAGGACAATGACCCAACACACCTCCAGGCTGTGTAAAGGCTATTTTACCAAGAAGGAGAGTGATTGAGTGCTGCATCAGATGACCTGGCCTCCATAATCCCCCGACCTCAACCAAACTGAGATGGCTTGGGATGAGTCGGACCGCAGAGTTAAGGAAAAGCAGCCAACAAGTGCTCAGCATATGTGGGAACTCCTTCAAGACTGTTGGAAAAGCATTCCAGTTGAAGCTGGTTGAGAGAATGTCAAGAGTGTGCAAAGCTGTCATCAAGGTAAAGGGTGGCTATTTGAAGAATCTCAAATATAAAATGTATTTTGATTTGTTTAACACTTTTTTGGTTACTACATGATTCCATATGTGTTATTTCATAGTTTTGATGTCTTCACTATTATTATACAATGTAGAAAATAGTAAAAAATATAGAAAAACCCTTGAATGAGCAGGTGTTCTAAAACGTTTTACCGGTAGTGTACATGTTTAGTGTAAAAATTACTATGATGAATGTCATCACCCCATGCCACAAGGCAATCCATTAAGGATTATTTCACACACACATTTTTTTAAATGAGAAACTTATAATGCATTGCCCTGTGGCGGGTGATGACATTCATCATAGTCATTTTTACACTAAACATGTACATTAAGCAATGATAAAACTGAAGGACAATGGAACTGGAACTGCAAAGCACACACATATGTCATAGCAGACTTGTATTGAGTGTGGAACACTACTAATTAGTCCCCTCAGTACAGAAACACACACAACACTGACAAAAATGCATTTCAGAATGTGAAGGGGACATGTCCCCCCATTCCCAGTGAAAGTTGTGCCCCTGGTATCCACACAAGCACCATGGCTCTTATATATTCTCTTGTAGTGGATGCCTGTTCTGGAAAGTGTCAGAGTTGAACAGAGACAGCCATTATTGAACAGAGACAGCCTGTACTGTCTTTGCCTGCTAGGCCTGTAGCTGTCATTAGGACCTGTAAAAGGCCAGTGGTGAACTACAAATGCCAGCATGGAGGTTATCAGTGGCCATTTTTTATTTTATTTCACCTTTATTTAACCAGGTAGGCCAGTTGAGAACAAGTTCTCATTTACAACTGCGACCTGGCCAAGACAAAGCAAAGCAGTGCGACAAAAAACAACACAGAGTTACACATGAGAATAAAACAAACGTACAGTCAATAACATAATAGAGAATCTATATACAGACAGTGCAAATGTAGTGCAAAATGCAGTAAGGTTAGGAAGATAGGACAATAAATAGGCCATAGTGGCGAAATAAATTACAGATTAGAATTAACACTGGAATGATGGATGTGCAAATGATGATGTGCAAATAGAGATACTGGAGTGCAAAATGAGCTAAAATAATAAATATGGGGATGAGGTAGTAGGGTGGGCTATTTACAGAAGGGCTATATACAGGTGCAGTGATGGATAAGCAGCTCTGACAGCTGATGCTTAAAGTTAGTGAGGGAGATAGGAACCTCTAGCTTCAAGGATTTGTGAAGAGTTTCATAGCAAAACGTTATACCCATAAATTTTTCACATTTGTGACTCATTTCAGGAAACCAGGCGTATGTTGCGGGTCACTACTTCATAGGAGAGCCGTTAACGTAAGCTTTTTTTTTGCCAGAAATGACTTGTGGAACATGTGAACTTTCATGTGCCTTAAGAACAAACTTGTATGCCATCTGTAAATATGAATAAAATTGTTAAATTACGAGACTAATTGGTTTAGCCACAGAAAAAGACAGTCACCTCCAGCTAGCCATTATTGGCTGAGATAATGAATGGGCTGGAAATGCTGAGAGATGAGTTCGGATTGGTCTGCTATAGAGCACGCTTCTGTCTATATGAGCTGGTCAGTATGTGTAGGTAATCCTGTCTAACGCGGCTTTTAAAAATGTTTTATTGCGTAGCAAAACTGCATAAGTGTTGCTCTCCACTTTCTGGAGGACCGAGTTTAGAAATCAGTATAATTAGATAGCTAAGGAGATGGAGAAAACACGTCTCCAAATTACATCTAAGTGCAACCGTGGTATCCGTGACAGGGAGACATGTCCATCTATGATGTATACGGGTAGTCTAATTAGCTACATTTTCAGATATTACAAGTTTCTAATTTTGACAGAAGTGGTTTCATTTCAAGTTAGTGTACTGTTAAGCTAGCTATTGTTAGCTGGCTGGCTCGCTAGCTAACATTACGTGTATGATCTTATTACTCTCAGAGCCATTTGCTTTGCTAGTTATAGCCTAATATTAGCTAGCTAACATTGAACCTGGTTGGTTAGCTACCTGCAGATTCATGCAGGGTAGTAACGTCATGAGTTGGGATTATGGTTAATTGTTTACGCTACATGTATTAACAAAAGACTCCACTATGCAAGTAACCATTTCTGGTGCGTTCATAAATTCAGTCTGGCCATCTACTCCGATTTCAGAGCACTCTTGTCTGAGTGTGCCAGAGCGCAGAATAACTGATGAATTTACGAACGCTCAACATCTGTTGAATATGGCCGGTGTCAACGCTCTGTATAACAATGCTCTGGATAACATAACCAGCTCTGTTAAGGCAAGTAATGGTCAGTGAGCTGTTCTCTCATTTGTGTCTGGAAGTAGCTAGTAAGTTAGCCAGTTAGCTTGGGTGCTTGACTGCTGGTAGTACAGAACACTCGGATCAACCCTTAAAGAGATGGGTGGGGCTAAAGCTTAAGAGGGTGTGAACGATGCTGAATGGGTGTAGACAAAGAAGACCTCTCCAGTAGGTATCAAAACATTCAAAGGCCATTTTCTAAAAAGTGAGGTTACAAGTTTATAAACTTTCAAGCAGAATTACTTCCCCATTGTTCCTCAAATGCAGTGTATGATATAACATTTTGTAGCTCTCTGTCTCTGCTGTTATCCAATGTAAAAAAAAACATGTCAAATGTTGCTAAATAAGACCGAATCAAGGCAGTCGGTCACATTTATGTTTTTTTCATCAGAAATTATAGCTTTTTTTAATAATAGATTTTAGATGTGTATTAGATTTTTGTTGCAAAACACTAGATATCAATTGTTTAGCTGGAATGGAATGTGCATATCCTGTATATTTGACTGGTATGTGGTTGTCTCACCTAGCTATCTTAAGATGAATTCACTAACAGTAAGTCCCTCTGGATAAGAGCATCTGCTAAATGACTAAAATGTCAAATGTAAATATTCTACATACAGATTTAATATTGATTAATTTTATAAACATGTTTTTCAAATATTGATGTCATCAATGTATAATTTGTACAGTTATTTATTAAAAATGTAGTTATGTCACATTTGACTGTTTAAAACCTAGCACTACCTCTTATTTCTCTGAGAGTGAGGTGGGTGTATAGCGCTTTGCAACAAAATATGGAAAGAAACTCTGGAGGGGTTGCTTTAGGTCAGCCAGAACCAATCGTGGCGCACGCACCTAGGCTAGTCCACGCACACGCACCTGGGCTAGTGGTCCACTCGGTGCCAATCACATGGCAATATAACTGCCACTCCATTCATGGGCTAATAGCCTAATAGAAGGATGGGGGTCTTCTGCATGACTGTCCACCACCTACAGTAGGCCCCTGGGTGCCCAATGACGACAGCTATCACTCACCACCCTGAACATTGGTGGAAAGTCTTTACGTGTGTGAGGAAGGGGAGCTGGAGGGGGGATAGCTAGATAGCTGCTGGTGTCTCCTCTGACATTAAACATAAAGGCTAACAGAGAGAGAGAGCAGCAGGGGATCCCCAGTGAGTCTCTGTGAATGGCCTGAGTTTATCATTTCCTGATGTTCAACCATACCCTGTCCTTCAAAAGTCAGATCAGCATGGGCAAGGCGAGCGACACGCTGCTTCACACCAGGCTAGCCATTTACTCCTACATCCAACACACAAAGTACACACTCTCCAGTCTTCTGAGGGCCCCTCACAGTCTGCAGCCTTGTTCTTAGAGCTGAAGAAACATCTATCCATCACAGAGACACTAAGCAGTGAGTGTATTCCAGTGAGATCACAGAACACGGCTGAGCTCAGAATAGCTTGATCAAACAAAGAGACAGGGCAGGTTGAAATATGTGTCTGCCTTTTCCAGGATCATTTTCACAAAGGAGTCAGGTCTTTAGCAGCAGGCTCTCCATTCTCTGTCAGGTGGCTGTGGAGTGAGAGCCATGGGATGAAGGGAGCAGGGCCGGAGGAGGGCTGGGTCCTCGCCTCCACACTTCATCCCATAATGCATCATGTCTGTCAGAGAGGTATGCATTCTCACCACATCCCTCTGGGATGTCAGAGTCCAGGTCTGGCTAACTGATAAGCAGCTAAAGTGAGGATCACATGAGGCCTGTATCTCCTCTCACACTGAACAACCACATCAAAGCACATAGATGTCCATGCTGTAGATGTCCAACCAGGCAGCATATCTCAACGTGCATGTGTGCGTGCACTGTATATTCAACAGACCACCTCAGTTTCTCTCAGCCTTGAGGAAGAAACTGAGACAGCACCCACCTAATGGCCTCCAGCTGTGCTCAGCACCTCATTGAGAATGTGTGTTCCCAGAGACTCTTAATGATTAAGCCAGCTCAAGCAGACAAACAGAGCAGCCATCACAGACAGCTTGCAGTAAGTATATCAGTACTGGACCTGCCATTACAGAGGAAAGCCCTGTGTGATTGTGATCTGTTGTTGGTTTGTTTAACATCATTTGAGAGAGCTGTGAGATCCCAGACAGACTGGGCTGCGTCTTGTTCCCCTCGGGGATCAATAAAGTATCTATCTATCTAAAGGGGACTCCTATTGTTCTGCACTTCTGTACCTTTGAACTTTGGGGAGTGCCGATGTCGGCCACCAATCTATAGTGTCTGAGAAGCCCTGGACTGTATGAGAGACAGGCAACTCTGGTGAAAGGCAAGCACTTGAAGGAATTTCCTGTCGTGTGCAGAAAAATAACAACATCCTCCACTCTAATGCACTGCTTCGACAGCTTGACTTCCACAACTGCTGCTGATAACAATATTGGGCTCATGGCAACTGTGGATGTGAGGAGATTCCCATTCATTCGTAGGGAAATGTGATCACTCAAGTTGAGTTCAGTGAGAATGCGAAGAGATTGGGTTGATATAATACAACTTATCTTAGGTAAAATAACCAGAAAAGTGTTTTTAATCAATTGACAAACTGCTCTGTTTCAATCGATTTTCATTTTCCCTGCTCAAAGTCTGTCTGCTCTACTGACTACTGCATATTCATTCACCGTGTGTGAAGCACTGTTATTATAGCACAGTGTGATACTGTACATGCTGTCTGCTAGTGATAAGGTAGAAGTAGTTCAACAGGGCTTGTACAATGGAAGTAGATGGAGGGGGGCCAGAGATACGTTCACAGACACAGATAGAAACAGCAGGACATACTGTAGGAACTACATTAAACAGAGTGTTGTACTCACCATACTGGCAACTGGGCCCATTGAAGCCCGCAGGACAGTCACAGAGCTGGGAGCTGGAGTGGGAGCCCTGTCGACACTGGCCCCCGTTGAAGCACACGCCATAGCTGCACACCGCTGGAGAACGGCACCGGGATGGGATGGATGGGGTGAGTGACAGAGAGAAAGAAAGAGGAGAAGAGATGAGAGGAGCAGAAACGCCTGGTTGCTGTCACAGGATGTCAACATTTGCAGTCCAGGACAGTTTGTGCTCATTCTATCAGTGCCCTGTTAACACCTGATTGTAAAGGGACCTTGACGCTCCTGATGTTACAAAAAACCCACTAAAAGGACTCCCTCCACCAGTTGGCTCCCTTTAAGAAGGAGGGTGGCTGTCAGACACATTGCCAGGTGAAAAATGCTTAATCTTTATGTTTTTTGGGGGGAAATGAATCAGCTGGGATGGTTTATCCCTGAGTGAGAGAAACAGGCTACATCTCTGCTAGTGGACATAGAGTAGTCAACTCCCCCACCCCCATCTCTCTCTCTCATGTGTAAGGATCTCACCCAAGAGTGTTCTTATGTAATACCATATGGCCATCTATAAAAACTGGAACCAATAGTAAGGTCACATAGCGTTCTGACCTGAAACTGAACATATGGCCCATGTCTCCACACAGACAAAGAACATGCATCCAGTACTATTAGTGTGAGATGAGGCAGAGAGCCACAGGGTGAATCAATCTAGGAGAGAGAATGCCCCATCTGGTTAAATCCCCAGAGTCAAACTCCTTCTCTCGTTAAGACGTGGGAAATTTGTGGAATCTAAGGGGGAATAAACAAACACCTCAAACCACCGGGTAGCTTAGCCACGTGAATCTAGCACAGAGGTGTAGGCATCGCATTCCATAGACTCACATAACTCACATCCTGTCTCTCCTTCACCTCCAAGCTAGTGTGTGTGTGTGTGTGTATGTGCATGCATGCGTTTGTGTGTGTGTGTATAGTATCTCTGCACAGTGTACAGCCAGGCAAAGGAGTGTAAGCCAAGCCTCATGTTTCGCTCCGTTAAGCAGGGTGTGTCTTAGAAGACAAGAGGATTGACACTTGTGTTTGCTCACACCCATATTGGCACTGGCAGGAATTAGGCTCAGACAGAGGAGATGTACAGAACACCTAATCATGGCAGGAATGCCAGCTCTCCTCCAACCCCGCCTCAGGTGAAGAGATGTAGCTTCTGCCAAAATACATTTAATTGCTCATCTAATCCAATTGGCAGCTGTATGACCAATTCACTCTCCCTGTCCTTTTTGGGGCCATATAGGCCATCTATGAGCCAGTTATTAGTAGTAACGACATGCCAACCAAAGATCAGAGGTGGTGCACAGTTCAACATAAGCAATAAAAATGATTGACAAGATATACATGTTTTTTTTTATAAATACAACAAAAGGAGAAAAGGGTTTGGCAGTCTATAAATACCTTCCTCGAAAAACGATTAAAATGCAACGATTTTTCCAATATGTGTATGTTGTGATCTCGACAGGTGGTTTCTCTAGCTATAGCTGCCGTCTGTCATGGCAACAGCAGCTCCTCTCAATGCTGGACAGCTTCATAATTAACAGCCCTTCATCTCGCTCACAACCCACAGGTGGGTGACATCAGCAGGAGAGGTGGGAAAATAGAGCAATTCATCTAAAGACAACAGATGGTTCGGTCACCTATCTCCATTGGAAGTACTGTAATCACTAGCAATGCAAGTTAGAGAGAGGCTGGCTCAGCAGACCTGGTGAGAACCTGCTGTGAGGTCTCACTTCAGTTCAAACATGCCTGAGCCATGTCACTGAGGAGAAATGATATGTGTCTTTGCCAGAAAGAGAAGATGAACAAGAAGCGGGGGCTAGAAGGACACAGGGAGGTCAGAATCATTTCAATCCTCTCTCTCAACAGTTCCAGAAGAATCCCCAGGGTGTGGAGCAAAGTCTAAACATCTTGACGATTAATTGGACGGAAGTCTCTTGAAGCACCACCAGCACCACAGGCATTGTGAAAAACAAAGCTCGTCGTCATTTAATTGATTGGTATCCGTTGGCCGTTTCTGATGTGCACGAGTGATGTAGTGATGTCCCATTCCCTAGACCTTATTTAGCTCTCCCTACCACTAGTTGCTCCATTTGCGAGTGCCACTCCCCCACCGAGGGACACTCAAAAACGAGGGGGTGGGGGGCTAAGGGGAGGTATTGGGATTTAACCAAAAGAAGGACTCTAAACCTCTGGAGAGTCAGATAATCCTCAAACCAATTGGTGCTTTTCAAAACACACAAAAATAAAACTATTTCAATGGATGAACCAAATGAGGCATCACTTGGAAGAACAGTGGCAAATGCAATTCAAGCCAGTTAGAACACATGTCAGTGTGCACAGATCCCACTCCTTTGTGGGAAAGGTTCCTATTGCTTGCACCTCTACAGGATTCTCAGTCAAAACAGGCAGCTGCAACAGAAATGTTGGGTTTTATTGCATATACTGGAAATAGACGGTGTCATCTAAATCCATTAGGTCTGCACTTTAACTTTGATTATATACAATGGCTACTATCTGCCAGTGGAACAACCTGCTACTTCAGTCTAAGAATCCCAACTATATCATGACAATAGGATGGTTTACGAGTTAAGCTTGTCCCACACTATCTTAAATGAGGATTAGAAGGCAGGGAACAGAACGACTAGGAAAAGGGAGGAAGGGGAGGGACAGAGCAGAAGAAGAGAGCCGTGAAAATAACACAATATATTTTAAATGTTTACAACCAAATAAGAGTATCTCTTAGCAGAGGATGAGGGAGAACTCAACAAGTGGAGCCAGCAAGTCGGAAAATGCCCACAATGAAAGTGAACAGCTGTATATGCCATTGTATATGGCCGAGAGATGGGGAGAGAAGAAGGACAATAGAAGTGAGCCAAAAGGAAAAGAGAGAGAGGGACAGAGAAAGGGTTGGATAATTGAACGAATGACCAGTGGAATGAAGAGTCACATCATGCTGCAGGGCTGCCCATCACTGTGCCAGGCTGTTTCTCTACAGCATGATGTGACTCTTCATTCCACTGGTCATTCGTTCAATTATCTTACACTCACTTTTTATAAGACTAGATGAACATGCATCTCACAGGTGCCAGACATTTCAATCTCTGGGGTTTTCAGAGGCTTTACTAAAGCTGTATATTTTGCGTTCTCTGCTAAAGAGCTGATCTGTCTCCTTGGATGTCGTATAAACTGTCCTATTGATTGAACTGTGTTGAATGAAGAACACTGGAGATAGTACAGGCCTAAGTGTGTGAGAGCGAGAGAGGGTGGATTGTGGTGTGAGGATCCTTTTATCCTGGTTCAATGGCTCAGAGAAAAGGGTGATTAGTTTTTCCCCTCTCAAAGTACTGCCATGTCTTAAGTTACGGAGATAAAAGCCCAGCCGTGCGTCGAAGAGAGCCAACATTGTCACACAGAAGAAAAACAAAACCCTGCGACTTAGTGAAGGAGACACTGGGCAGCACTGGGGAATGCCTGTTAAGATGTTTCTTTGTGTGGTGTTTTAAAACAAACCAAATCTCAGGGGTTGAACAGACAGCCTAATTCTTCCCTGGATAATTTAATACTGTAACCTTCTAACCAGAGACAAAGAGGTCTTTGAGGAAAGCATGGACCCCATAATGAGACCCTGCTGAAAGGCACATGCAGGGGATCATCTTTTGCTCCCTCGTCCCATCCCAGCCTCTTCCCACCAGCGCCTGGCCCAGAACAGTAGCATGCTCCACGGGCGTGAGAGGAGGCTAGATACAGCACACAGGTGGTCCCTGGGCCTGGACACAGGGCGGGTAGGGATAGTGATGCCCAGGCTGTTTTACAGGGTCTTTGCCAGGGGTGCTCTGAGGTATGCAGGCTAAGCGATGCCGATCAGACACTGTAAAATCCCATCAAAGGCCCCTGCCAGATCTCACTGGCTTGGGGATAAGCCTGTCCATACGGAGATGTGCAGCACAAGGCCCAGCAGCAGATTCAGCTCCAAGCTTATGTCCGGGCCCGCCTCATGCAGCCCCAGCCACTAGATAAACTGTGCTCTTCTGTTACTGTGGCAACTAGCCCAGTAGATCCCAAGAACCCTCCCATCCATCACCAAAGCAGAGGATTAGATTTGGGGAGATTCTCTTTAGGCTCATTGTAATGTTTTCTTCTTGACGCTTTTCTGTTCATTTGTAGTTGGACGCTCGACTCTGGGTTGATAGTCATTGTTTCTTGCCCCCAGACTATGGTTGGTTGCAGTGGTGATTTTAGCATGCAAATATTGTTGGGGCAAACTCCCTCCCAAAAATGTTGAGCATTGCCAGCAAAGCCACTACACAACACTAAACAAGAAACAGTGCCCACAAACTGTTATGTAGGGCCTACATAAAGCTGTCCCGACAGCAGAGTCCCAACATCAGTCCCAACACCTTACCAACGCTACACATGGCTATCAGCAGAGCCTTGTATGGCAGCGAAACAGTTTATTCAGCCTCATTTACTGCCTTTAAAAAAAATAGCTGATATGGCTGACTTTGTATGAAATAAATGCGGTTTCTAATGACAATTGAGATGTACAAACTATGGCATACGGGGACGACAAGCAGATAAGAGGCCATCTGTAATTTCGATTAAGACATTAATGAGCGAGCTGGGACGGACGTAGTCAATATTGCTATTTTTTCAGCACTTTGAAATGTACAGCGACAGAATTCAGAACATGGGTCGTTCTTACAGTATTCTCCCTGTACACCAAGTCAGAACCGTAGGATAAATAAAGGGGGCATATAAGCAAACAATGAAAGCTCTTACAATATTCGATGATGACACTTCTTTAAAACAGGCTATAGGCTACATGTGCACCACCAAGTCAGAACAGTAGGCCAAATTATTAGGGTGAGGCCCATGGGCTACTAACAGCTTACTACACAACATGCACTTAGTATTACTTTCTTAGCTGCAGTATACATATCTCCCTGGCATATTACATCACTTATGCTGTAGCATACAACACATTTTTGGAATCACCTTGTTGTGCTGTGCTCACTTGAACAGGAAGGTGGCGCAGCGGTCCTTCGTGGGCAAATTTTGTCATCAAACTTTGTCATCAAAATCTGTCATTCTCTGGATTTATGGTGCTTTCAAGACAACTGGGACGTTAGTGATCTTTACGTTGGAGCTCTAGAAAGAGGGCAGAGTTCCCGACTTGTAATTACGAGTTGGATGACCGTTCAAAGCGTATTTTCCCAGTCGGTGCTTGTTTTTTCAGAGTTCCCAGTTGTATCGAACTCACTGAGGTCTGAGATTTCCCAGTTCCAAGTTTCCAGTTGTTTTGAATGCGGATGAAGTCATGCTGGATTGACAGCATGGCCAATGTATTCAACCTTTTCTGGCCCATGGTGTTGAATGTTTATCATTTTAAGCTTGGAAAAGAGACCCTTAAACCCAGATTTGGACCACACACCCACTCACTGAATAGCAGGCTAGTGATTGCTTTGCAATGCTTGCAGTTAGCCACTGATTTCTTCCAAACCACTCATTGTTTAATTTGCGATTTCCAACTTGTTGTGTAATGTTTATGTCCAATGGCTGATGAGCACCACTACGTTTTATCTATAATTTCTCTTCATATGACAACGATTGAAAAGGATTTGCCAGTAGATTGTCGACTTGATTCATGATGATGACTGCTAGCTTCCATCTTAGATTTTGAAAGTATGATGTTGACATGATCAGTCCAATCAAAGCTACTGTAGATATAACGTGATTTGACGTCATGTTATCTGTGACCAATGACCTTGAGGCTTCTTGGAACTAATGTAACTTTATGGCAGCACCCAAGCTCTCCCCGTAGATGTTTGATGTAGTGTCCCCATGAGTGACAGCACACTGAGCCAATCACAGCGGAACTAGAGAACATTACCAACCCCTACGCTCTGTATTTTCCGCAGGTTGCCCCACCACCACAGAAAGCACTGAGCTAGGCTGAATGATCAGATATATACACTACCAGTCAAAAGTTTAGTACACACCTACTCATTCAAGGGTTTTTCTTTATTTTTACTATTATCTAATAGTGAAGACAACAAAACTATGAAATAACACATTTGGAATCATGTAGTAACCAAAACAAGTGTTAAACAAATCAAAATATATTTTATATTTCAGATTCTTCAAAGTAGCCACCCTTTGCCTTGATGACAGCTTTGCACACTCTTGACATTCTCTCAACCAGCTTCATGAGGTATTCACCTGGAATGTATTTAAATTAACAAGTGTACCTTGTTAAAAGCTAATTTGTGGCTCTGCCCTACCTGTGCTGAATGACGGGTCGCCAGTGGTTGGTTGGTTGGTTGTGACACTGAAGCCAGTCCTTACTCGGGTCCATGGTGCAAGCCTCAAACCTGTACCACCCGGTACTACCACACCTCTGAGTCCGCTGACTGGGAATATGGTGCATGGCTATGTGGGAGTGAGCCAAGATTCAACTTTAGGGCCACAACTACACCAGCACATTGGAATTGGCCAACCCAACTGAACAATGAGGAGCACCTGTCCAGCCATGCCCTCGCTCTTTGGCAGCTGAAACCCCCACTATCTCAGGACACAAGGAGCCCTTTCGAGCCAAGTGTAGTTGAGCCAGAAGCAAAAGGGATTAGGTCTGCTGGTCACTCAACACTTTAACATGTCTGTAACTCCACTGTCGTCTTCAGTAGGATGTAAAACAAGACATTGCAATGCAAAGCTGGTTTCAGCAAAAATGTCAACAGTTGGTTATACGCTTTCAACATGATTCAACACATTGGTGTTTTTGCCCAGTGTCTGATTGGTTGTGAACGTCACACTGTTGCACTGAGGAAGGCCTTAAGGCTTGGCATTGACTTGTAACAGCTGCACAGTGCAGTCAGTGGATGGCCTAAGTACCTCTTGACCTTACGACCTCTCCCTGAGTGATGTCCCAACTACCGCGGCTGAGTTTGAAGCACCCTTCCTTCCTCTCACTTGCCTATCGAATATAACCTCGACTCCTGTGTAAGCGGGCATTCTCCCAAGAAAGATTACATTTTTACTAATAAACATATTCTGTATCCTGATAACAATAACAAAACCTGATCTGAAACATTAGGTGGTTGTGATACTATATCACTGGAAACCTCAGTAATATGAAGCAATAGAAGAAAAGGAAAAGACTTACGATACAAGCAGCCAGCCTCTCCGTTGAGTTGAGACCATCCAGGACAACACTTGTAAACGGTCTGGTAGTTTTGTCTGTAGACTTGTCTGTATGCTGTGTAATACGCTGTCCTGTTATCAAGGGAGACATGACATTATCAATGAATACAAACCAGATAATACAAAGCTAGTACACTACATCAAGCTCTGTTGATTTTGAGGTCCTGATTTATGGCACAATGTCAAGGTGTGTGTTTGTGGTAAGTCACAGTGTATAATAATCAGCAAACAGTCTTTTAAGTAACACCTTTCAAAGAGTGAGACTGGCAGACTGAACTTCAGAGTAGGGTGTCTAACCCTGTAGTTTAAAAGCCCTCTCATGGCTCCACGGTCATTAAGCGTTGTGGAAAAACGTTTTGTTTACGCCGTGTAATTGAAGCTTTGGCTGCCTTCAAAGCTGCCTGCTTTTTCTCCATAAATATATGGAGAAAGCCTAAACGGCACTTTGAGAAACTCACCAGAGAGTGAGACGTGAGTCAGGGGTTAGCCGCAGGACTCTCCCTCACAGGTATGTACCTGGCCTCTGGAGACGCCTCGGCTAAATACAGTAGGTACAGTGAGCTCCAAAGGTATTGAGACAGTGACACATTTGTTGTTGTTTTGGCTCTGTACTCCAGCACTTTGGATTTGAAATGATACAATGACTATTAGGTTAAAGCTGAGAGTGGAGACATCCATATCAGGTGAACTGTTTAGAAATTACAGCACTTTTTGTAAATAGTCCCTTCCCATGTGTGTTACATGTGTATTAAAATAGTCAGTTTAGTATTTGGTTACATATTCCTAGCACACAATGATTAAATCAAGCATGTGACTCTACAAACTTGTTGGATGCATTTGCTGTTTGTTTTGGTTGTGTTTCAGATTATTTTTTGCCCAATAGTGTCACGAGTCGGTATTTTTTTTAAATTTTATTTCACCTTTATTTAACCAGGTAGGTCAGTTGAGAACAAGTTCTCATTTGCAACTGCGACCTGGTATGGTGAGAGACCAAGACACAGCGCAGTTGAAGTTCGACATTATTTATTAGATGAAACAAAATGTTGAATTACGAACTTCACAAAATAAACCAACAACGTAATACACACATACTCACACTTACTTAACGTGACTTGTAAATATAATGACCCACACCCAAGTGTGGAACATACAAACATATGTAGGATCCCTAATTAGAGACAATGCACTGCAGCTGCCTCTAATTAGGGATCCAACACCAGAAACAGAAATTATAGATCTGTCAGACTCTGACCATGGCTATATAGAGAAGCAAAAGGCTTCTCTATGGCCAGAGCCTGACAGCCTCCGGTGGAGCGGACTGCTCTGGCTCGGGAGCAGAGCAGACGGCCGGACCCGGACTGGGCACCGGTGGAGCGGACAGCTCTGGCACTGGAGCGGAGCAGACGGCCGGACCTGGACTGGGGAGGCGCACCGGAAGTCGGGTACGTGGAGCCGGCACGGGACGTACCGGACTGGGGAGGCGCACCGGAGGTCGGGTGCGTGGAGCCGGCACAGGAAGCACCTGGCTGGGCGCACGCACTGGAGGTCGGGTGTGGGGAGCCGGCATGGGACGCACCGGACTGGGTAGGCACACCGGAGGTCGAGTGCGTGGGGCCGGCACGGGACGTACCGGACTGGGGAGGCGCACCGGAGGTCGGGTGCGTGGAGCCGGCACTGGAGGCACCGGACTGGGGAGGCACACCGGAAGTCGAGTGCATGGAGCCGGCACTGGAGGCACCGGACTGGGGAGGCCCGTGGTGCCGGTACGGGACTGGAGCGGACGACCGGATCCGGACTGGGCACCGGTGGAGCGGACTGCTCTGACCTGGGAGTGGAGCTTACGACCGTACCCACACTGGGCACCGGTGGAGCGGACTTCTCTGGCATGGGAGTAGAGCTTACGACGAAACAAAATGTTGAATTACGAACTTCACAAAATAAACCAACAACGTAATACACACACTCACACTTACTTAACGTGACTTGTAAATATAATGACCCACACCCAGGTGTGGAACATACAAACATATGTAGGATCCCTAATTAGAGACAATGCACTGCAGCTGCCTCTAATTAGGGATCCAACACCAGAAACAGAAGTTATAGATCTGTCAGACTCTGACCATGGCTATATAGAGAAGCAAAAGGCTTCTCTAAGGCCAGAGACAGACAAATAGAAATGAATGATAAACAATGTACTTTCATTTACGAGACACTTATATTGTAAATAAGATATACGTTTTTAAACACGTCTACAGTAATATGGATGCTTTCATGATTATGGATAGTCCTGAATGAATCGTGAATAATGATGAGGAGAAAGTTAGACGTAATCATGGTAGCATCCACATTAATGTAGAAGGGTTTAGAAACATATTATATTCTTAGCTTAGCTAACCCTCCTGGAGAGCTGAGCTACATCTTCCACTTAGCACTATATGAGAGGGCTACAAGTCCCTAATTACAGAACAAAAGTGAGGGAAGAGGAGAGGAGACAGAGGAGAGAGAGATTACTGACATGATTACTGTTAAACAAAAAAAACTACATCTGCACAACACAGAATTATCCATAGGTAATACATGCAATAGACCAGCGTTTCCTAAACTAGGGGTCGCAACCCTGTTTTCTTCCTACAAATGTGGCTCTATCTTTTGAACCGTTTAAGCTACAAAATATTATAACCCCATCACTGACAGATAAGACTCTCAGGAACAGTGGGCACTGTTTCCCTCTACAATGCCCAGGACTCATTTAAACAGAGTGGATAAGACCAAGCACTAAATAAGACTAGTGTGAGGGCTTGGTTGTGGTAAGGCCTCTTACTCCCACCTAGGGGAGGAGAGAGGCACACAACCAAGTCCTCACACACCTATTAGGGAGATTATGATCCCCAATCAGAGACAGCTGTCTAGCGTTGTCTCTGATTGGGGATAGTATTTAGGATCTACCCAAATCCACCTGTGTGTGGATCATTGTTCGTTTGTGTTTGTCTGCACTGCCTGCAGCCACAAAAGTAAGTCACCGTGTTTTGTTTGTAGTCTCGTTTTGTTTACTTCTCTCCTTTTGTATTTTCATTGCTTCGTGATTCCATCTCCGAAAATAAAAAGGATGACTCTTCACCAGCGCTCTGTCTACCGTCCCTTCTATAATGCGCACCGTGACAGAATGATCCACCACCCTGGGACGCAAAGGAGTATTACTTTAGGAGATATCCTCCTCGGTATGGGAAAAATTACAGAGGAGGAACACTCTTATTATCGTTCGGTGGAGGAAGGCTGGGGTCCGGAGCAGTAGAGGCGCCGGAGACGGAGGACACGTCACCGGGCTAAAGTTGAGGACCAGCCTGGAGCCCAGAAAACCCCTCAAACTGATTTTGGGGGGGGGCTATGGGGGTGGTCGGGGATCGAGGGAGAAGAGCCCCGACCACTGCACTCGTGGGGGTTCCAGGAGGAGCCCCTACAGCCGTGGGAGCAGGAGTACAGAGAGGAGTCGGAGGAAGACGACGACGATGTGCTTCTGTTCCCTCACTCGTGGGGGTTCCCGGAGGAACCCTCACAGGATGGGGATTGGCGGTGGAGTAGGGACGACAGGGACAGTCGTGCTCCAGCGCCAGTTCCCAGTCCGGTGCCTCGAGCGCCGGTCCAGAGTTGGAGGAAGAAGAGACCGACTCTGCGCACCAAACCATCGGTGCGCAACATTAGCCCGGTGCAACCCAACGGTGCGTTTCCCCAGCCCGGTACGGCCCGCGCCTGCTCCGCGCACCAGCCCTATGGTGCGTGTCTCCAGCCCGGTGCGACCCGTGCCAGCTAAACGCACCAGCCCAACGGTACGTTTCCCCAGCCCGGTGCGACCTGTACCAGCTCAACGCACCAACGCAACGGTGCGTTTCCCCAGCCCGGTGCGACCTGTACCAGCTCAACGCACCAACGCAACGGTGCGTTTCCCCAGCCCAGTACGCCCCGTGCCTACTCCTCGCACGGAGGTTACAGCGACGGTCGCCAGCACAGCTCTGTGGTTGGAGACCATCTCTGCGTCGGTGCCCAGGGTGGGCACGACGTTCAGCCCCGCTGTGGAGCAGGAGCTCCATAGCGCGTCGGTGCCCAGTCTGGGGCCGACAGCCAGCCCAACCACAGGGCTGGATACCATCTCTGCGTCGGTGCCCAGGGTGGGCACGACGTTCAGTCCCGCTGTGGAGCAGGAGCTCCATAGCGCGTCGGTGCCCAGTCTGGGGCCGACAGCCAGCCCAACCACAGGGCTGGAAACCATCTCTGCGTCGGTGCCCAGGGTGGGCACGACGTTCAGTCCCGCTGTGGAGCAGGAGCTCCATAGCGTGTCGGTGCCCAGTCTGGGGCCGACAGCCAGCCCAACCACAGGGCTGGAGACCATCTCTGCGTCGGTGCCCAGGGTGGGCACGACGTTCAGTCCCGCTGTGGAGCAGGAGCTCCATAGCGTGTCGGCGCCCAGTCTGGGGTCGACAGACAGCCCTACCAGAGGGCTGAAAACCACCTCTGCGTCGGTGCCCAGGCAGGGCACGACGTTCAGCCCCGCTATGGAGCAGGAGCTCCATAGCGTGTCGGTGCCCAGCCTGGGGCAGACAGCCAGACCTCCGACAGGGCTGAAAACCACCTCTACGTCGGTGCCCAGGGTGGGCACGGCGTCCAGCCCGAAGTCTCCGGTGAAGGTCAGCAGCCCGAGGTCTCCGGTGAAGGTCAGCAGCCCGAGGCCTCCGGTGAGGGTCAGCTGCCCGAGGTCTCCGGAGAAGGTCAGCAGCCCGAGGTCTCCGGTGAAGGTCAGCAGTCCGAGGCCTCCGGTGAAGGTCAGCTGCCCGAGGTCTCCGGAGAAGGTCAGCAGCCCGAAGCCTTCGTTGAAGGTCAGCAGCCAGAGACCTCCAGAGAAGGTCAGCAACCCGAGGCCTCCTGTGAAGGTCAGCAGCCCGAGGCCTCCGGTGAAGGTCAGCAGCCTGAGACCTCCGGAGAAGGTCAGCAGCCCGAGGCTTCCGGAGAGGGTCAGCAGCCCGAGGCCTCCTGTGAAGGTCAGCAGCCCGAGACCTCCGGAGAAGGTCAGCAGCCCGAGGCTTCCGGAGAGGGTCAGCAGCCCGAGGCCTCCTGTGAAGGTCAGCAGCCCGAGGTCCCCGGTGAAGGTCAGCAGCCCGAAACCCCCGGCGAAGGTCAGCAGCCCGAGACCTCCGGGGAAGGTTAGCAGCCCGAGACCTCCGGGGAGGGTCAGCAGCCCGAGACCTCCGGGGAGGGTCAGCAGCCCGGGACCTCAGGTGAAGGTGAGCAGCCCTGAACCTCCACCGCAGCCACATCCGGGTCCAGCAGTCTGCTCTGCTACAGCGCCAGAGCGGTCCGCTCCACCGGTGCCCAGTCCGGGGCCGGTCATCTGCGTCGCTCCAGTGCCGGAGCAGTCCGCTCCACCGGTGCCCAGTCCGGGGCCGGTCGTTTGCATCGCTCCAGTGCCGGAGCAGTCCGCTCCACCGGTGCCCAGTCCGGGGCCGGTCGTCTACGTCGCTCCAGTGACGGAGCAGTCCGCTCCACCGGTGCCCAGTCCGGGGCCGGTCGTCTGCGTCGCTCCAGTGCCGGAGCAGTCCGCTCCACCGGGGCCCAGTCCGGGGCCGGTTGTCAGCCCCTCTCCAGGGTCGAGGGCTCCCACACCAGGGTCCAGACAGGACTTGGTGAATGGCGGGAGTACTGAGGGGGGAACCATCGCGCCGGGGTCCGGACCGGACCGGGCGTGCAACGGAGAGGTAGGAGGGAAGCTACTCTCACAGCCTGTGCCACGCCCGGAACCGGAACCGGAGCCCCCACCAGCAACCACCTCAGTACCCCGCCATGTCCCCCCTAGAGTTTTGGACATTTTTTCTTTCAGGAGAGGGGGGATTTTTTTGTGTGCGATCGGGAGTCCGCACCTTAGGGGGGGGGGGTACTGTGAGGGCTTGGTTGTGGTAAGGCCTCTTACTCCCACCTAGGGGAGGAGAGAGGCACACAACCAAGTCCTCACACACCTATTAGGGAGATTATGATCCCCAATCAGAGACAGCTGTCTAGCGTTGTCTCTGATTGGGGATAGTATTTAGGATCTACCCAAATCCACCTGTGTGTGGATCATTGTTCGTTTGTGTTTGTCTGCACTGCCTGCAGCCACAAAAGTAAGTCACCGTGTTTTGTTTGTAGTCTCGTTTTGTTTATTTCTCTCCTTTTGTATTTTCGTGCTTCGTGATTCCATCTCCGAAAATAAAAAGGATGACTCTTCACCAGCGCTCTGTCTACCGTCCCTTCTATAATGCGCACCGTGACAACTAGAGGAAAAGGAACAACATCAATGATGATGTTCTTTTCTACATAGAAGATCCACTGGCGTACCGGACACCCCCCGCAAGGCGAGCTCTGGAGGCCCTTGCACCTGTCTATTTTCTTTATTGAAGAAATCATTTTGACAGTAACACTCATAAACATTGATTCATAAACCTTTAAAATTTCCATATGAACTAGGAAGTTAAGTGTCTTTGTTCTTGGGCTTCAGGAATGTGACTGAAAAAGTGCCTCAGGCCTTGAAAAATAAAAAAATGTCCTGATTGAAAGTAAGGGGATATCGGTGAACAAATGCCATGGTCAAGGCTACGAAGGTGCCAGTACAATTAGCAGTGGTGCTTCAAATACAGCAGTTGTGCAACATCTTTAATTGAGCATCTAATACTCCTTAATTGCCGGCCTCAACATGGTACGGAACGAGATTAACAGTATAGGAAGCTATGTGGACAAGTTGTCTGGATCCTGGACTGCCAATAAATTGGCAGATGCAAACAGATTCTTGAGGGCTTTAACAAAAAAAGTGGTTTGCGATTTATGTTGTGTAGTTGCAATATCAACAGTCCCTTATCTCTGGTATAACTTGGAATGCATCATTCAAGAAGCTTTGCTTCTCTATATTTCTATGGTCAGAGTCTGGCAGATCTAGTATTTCTACGTCTGTGTGGTGTTGTGTGTGGGATCCCTAATTAGAGGCAGCTGCATTGCATTACCTCTAATTAGGGATCCTACTTACAGTGGGGAGAACAAGTATTTGATACACTGCCGATTTTGCAGGTTTTCCTACTTACAAAGCATGTAGAGGTCTGTAATTTTTATCATAGGTACACTTCAACTGTGAGAGACAGAATCTAAAACAAAAATCCAGAAAATCACATTGTATGATTTTTAAATAATTAATTTGCATTTTATTGCATGACATAAGTATTTGATCACCTACCAACCAGTAAGAATTCCGGCTCTCACAGACCTGTTAGTTTTTCTTTAAGAAGCCCTCCTGTTCTCCACTCATTACCTGTATTAACTGCACCTGTTTGAACTCGTTACCTGTACAAAAGACACCTGTCCACACACTCAATCAAACAGACTCCAACCTCTCCACAATGGCCAAGACCAGAGAGCTGTGTAAGGACATCAGGGATAAAATTGTAGACCTGCACAAGGCTGGGATGGGCTAAAGGACAATAGGCAAGCAGCTTGGTGAGAGGGCAACAACTGTTGGAGCAATTATTAGAAAATGGAAGAAGTTCAAGATGACGGTCAATCGCCCTCGGTCTGGGGCACCATGCAAGATCTCACCTCGTGGGGCATCAATGATCATGAGGAAGGTGAGGGATCAGCCCAGAACTACACGGCAGGACCTGGTCAATGACCTGAAGAGAGCTGGGACCACAGTCTCAAAGAAAACCATTAGTAACACACTACGCCGTCATGGATTAAAATCCTGCAGCGCACGCAAGGTCCCCCTGCTCAAGCCAGCACATGTCCAGGCCCGTCTGAAGTTTGCCAATGACCATCTGGATGATCCAGAGGAGGAATGGGAGAAGGTCATGTGGTCTGATGAGACAAAAATAGAGCTTTTTGGTCTAAACTCCACTCGCCGTGTTTGGAGGAAGAAGAAGAATGAGTACAACCCCAAGAACACCATCCCAACCGTGAAGCATGGAGGTGGAAACATCATTCTTTGGGGATGCTTTTCTGCAAAGGGGACAGGACGACTGCACCGTATTGCGGGGAGGATGGATGGGGCCATGTATTGCGAGATCTTGGCCAACAACCTCCTTCCCTCAGTAAGAGCATTGAAGATGGGTCGTGGCTGGGTCTTCCAGCATGACAACGACCCGAAACACACAGCCAGGGCAACTAAGGAGTGGCTCCGTAAGAAGCATCTCAAGGTCCTGGAGTGGCCTAGCCAGTCTCCAGACCTGAACCCAATAGAAAATCTTTGGAGGGAGCTGAAAGTCCGTATTGCCCAGCGACAGCCCCGAAACCTGAAGGATCTGGATGGAGGAGTGGGCCAAAATCCCTGCTGCAGTGTGTGCAAACCTGGTCAAGAACTACAGGAAACGTATGATCTCTGTAATTGCAAACAAAGGTTTCTGTACCAAATATTAAGTTCTGCTTTTCTGATGTATCAAATACTTATGTCATGCAATAAAATGCAAATGAATTACTTAAAAATCATACAATGTGATTTTCTGGATTTTTGTTTTAGATTCCGTCACTCACAGTTGAAGAGTACCTATGATAAAAATTACAGACTTCTACATGCTTTGTAAGTGGGAAAACCTGCAAAATCGGCAGTGTATCAAATACTTGTTCTCCCCACTGTATATGTCTGTGTTCCACTCCCTTGGCGTGGTTCATTGTTGTATGTTGTCCCGTGTCGAAGTAAGTGTGTTTCAGTTCTATTATCTGCATATTTGTTATTTTGTATAGTTCACATCCAGTATAGTTTATTCATTAAATAAACGATGTCGAACTATCGCTACGCTGCGCCTTGGTCTCTCTACACACCCGAACGTGACAGAATGAACCACCACCCGACCAAGCAGCGTAATGAGGGAGCTAAGGAGAGAAAAGGAAGACAGCGGCGTAATCGAGGAAAAGGAGGTAACGGAGCCCGTAGTCAACCCCAGGAAAATTTCGGGGGGGGGGGCTATGGGGGTGGTCTGGCAATGAAGAGGACGCGCCAGTACCACTCTCCATGTGGAATATGACGATGCCGAAATATAAATGGGGGGCGCAAAGTGTTGAAGAGGAGGAATATTTGGAGAAACATTTTGGAGATGTTCTGGAGGAAATGTGGGAGATAGCGGAGGAGGTAGAAAAAGAGATGTCGGAATGGAACAGTCCGGGTCCAGTCGCCTACTCCACTCCTGTGAAAGAGCAGTCCGCTTTACCGGTGCCCAGTCGGGGTCCGGCCGTCTGCTCTACTCCAGTGCCAGAACAGTTCGCTCCAACGGTGCCCAGTCCGGGTCCGGCCGTCTGCTACACTCCAGTGCCAGAGCAGTCCGCTCCACCAGTGCCCAGTCCGGGTCCGGCCATCTGCTACACTCCAGTGCGTCTCTCCAGTCCGGTACGTCCTGTGCCTGCTCCCCGCACTCGCCCTGAGGTGCGTGTCATTAGTCCGGTGCCACCAGTTCCGACTCCACGCACCAGGCTTCCAGTGCGCCTCTCCAGTCCGGTACGTCCTGTGCCTGCTCCCCGCACTCACCCTGAGGTGCGTGTCATTAGTCCGGTGCCTCCAGTGCCGGCTCCACGCACCAGGCCTCCAGTGCGCCTCTCCAGTCCGGTACGTCCCGTGCCGGCTCCCCGCACCCGACCTCCAGTGCGTGCGCCCAGCCAGGTGCCTCCAGTGCCGGCTCCACGCACCAGGCCTCCAGTGCGCCTCTCCAGTCCGGTACGTCCCGTGCCGGCTCCCCGCACCCGACCTCCAGTGCGTGCGCCCAGCCAGGTACCTCCAGTGCCGGCTCCACGCACCAGACCGCCGGTGCGCCTCCCCAGTCCGACACGTCCCGTACCTGTTCCTCGCACGGAGCCTCCAAAGAATGTCGACAACCCAGAGACTCCAGTGACGGTCGACAGCCCAGAGACTCCAGTGACGGTCGACAGCCCAGAGCCTCCCGTGATGGTCGACAGCCCGGAGCCTCCCGTGATGGTCGACAGCCCGGAGCCTCCCGTGATGGTCGACAGCCCGGAGCCTCCCGTGATGGTCGACAGCCCGGAGCCTCCCGTGATGGTCGACAGCCCGGAGCCTCCCGTGATGGTCGACAGCCCGGAGCCTCCCGTGATGGTCGACAGCCCGGAGCCTCCCGTGATGGTCGACAGCCCGGAGCCTCCCGTGATGGTCGACAGACCGGAGCCTCCCGTGGTGGTCGACAGACCGGAGCCTCCCGTGGTGGTCGACAGCCCGGAGCCTCCCGTGGTGGTCGACAACCCGGGGCCTCCCGTGGTGGTCCACAGGCCGGAGTCGCCTGCCACACCGGTGCCCAGTCCTGGCCCGGTTATTTGCCCCGCTCCATGGCCTGAGTCTTTTGCCCCACCATTGTCATTTCCAGGACCGGTGGGTTACCCCTTTAAATGGCCTGAGTCGCCTGCCACACCGGGGCCCAGTCCGGGCCCAGTAGAAAAGAGGAGGAAGATATCCACTTCGCCGGGGCCGGAACCGCCACCAGCGATGGTTATTGTTTGATGTTTTCCCTCCCTGACCCTTCCCTCATGTTTTTGTGTTTGTTTTCTTGCGGCCAGGAGTCCGCGCCTTTGAGGGGGGGTACTGTCAGGCTCTGGCCATAGAGAAGCTTTGCTTCTCTATATTTCTATGGTCAGAGTCTGCAGATCTAGTATTTCTACGTCTGTGTGGTGTTGTGTGTAGGATCCCTAATTAGAGGTAATGCAATGCAGCTGCCTCTAATTAGGGATCCTACTTATATGTCTGTGTTCCACTCCCTTGGCGTGGGTCATTGTTGTATGTTGTCCCGTGTCGAAGTAAGTGTGTTTCAGTTCTATTATCTGCATATTTGTTATTTTGTATAGTTCACATCCAGTATAGTTTATTCATTAAATAAACAATGTCGAACTATCGCTACGCTGCGCCTTGGTCTCTCTACACACCCGAACGTGACACTACGTTTAAATAGTTTGCAGTGCAATGGACACTGCCTTCGGAAAGTATTCAGACCACTTGACTTTTTCCACATTTTGTTACGTTACAGCCTTATTCTAAAAAAAATTTAATTGTGTTTTTTCCTCATATACAGTTGAAGTCGGAAGTTTATATACACCTAAGCCAAATATAGTTAAACTCAGTTTTTCACAATTCCTGACATTTAATCCCAGTAAACATTCCCTGTCTTAGGTCAGTTAGGATCACCACTTTATTTTAAGAATGTGAAATGTCAGAATAATAGTAGAGATAATTATTTATTTCAGCTATATTTCTTTCATCACATTCCCAGTGGGTCAGAAGTTTACATACACTCAATTAGTATTTGGTAGCATTGCCTTTAAATTGTTTAACTTCGGTCAAACGTTTTGGGTAGCCTTCCACAAACGTCCCACAATAAGTTGGGTGAATTTTGGCCCATTCCTCCTGACAGAGCTGGTGTAACTGAGTCAGGTTTGTAGGCCTCCTTGCTCGCACATGCTTTTTCTATAGGCTTGAGGTCAGGGCTTTGTGATGGACACTCCAATACCTTGACTTTGTTGTCCTTAAGCCATTTTGCCACAACTTTGGAAGTATGCTTGGGGTCATTGTCCATTTGGAAGATCCATTTGCGACTAAGCTTTAACTTCCTGACTGATGTCTTGAGATGTTGCTTCAATATATCCACATAATTTTCCTTCCTCATGATGCCATCTATTTTGTGAAGTGCACCAGTCCCTCCTGCAGCAAAGCACCCCCACAACATGATGCTGCCACTCCTGTGCTTCATGGTTGGGATGGTGTTCTTCGGCTTGCAAGCCTCCCCGTTTTTCCTCCAAACATAACGATGGTCATTATGGCCAAACAGTTCCATTTTTGTTTCATCAGACCAGAGGACATTTCTCCAAAAAGTACAGTCTTTGTCCCCATGTGCAGTTGCACATGGCCTTTCAGGTTATGTCGATATAGGACTCGTTTTACTGTGGATATAGATACTTGTGTACCTGTTTCCTCTAGCATCTTCATAAGGTCCTTTGCTGTTGTTCTGAGATTGATTAGCACTTTTCGCACCAAAGTCTCTAGGAGACAGAACGCGTCTCCTTCCTGAGCGGTATGACTGCTGCGTGGTCCCATGGTGTTTATACTTGCGTACTATTGTTTGTACAGATGAACGTGGTACCTTCAGGCGTTTGGAAATTGCTCCCAAGGATGAACCAGACTTGTGGAGAACTACAATTTTTTTGGTTGATTGCTTTAGATTTTCCCATGATGTTGAGCAAAGAGGCACTGAGTTTGAAGGTAGGCCTTGGAATGCATTCACAGGTACACCTCCAATTGACTCAAATTATGTCAATTAGCCTATCAGAAGCTTCTAAAGCCATGACATCATTTTCTGGAATTTTCCAAGCTGTTTAAAGGCACTGTCAACTTAGTGTATGTAAACTTCTGACCCACTGGAATAGTGATATAGTGAATTATAAGTGAAATAATCTGTCTGTAAACAATTGTTGGAAGAATTACTTGTGTCACGCACAAAGTAGATGTCCAAACCGACTTGCCAAAACTATAGTTTGTTAACATGAAATCTGTGGAGTGGTTGAAAAATTAGTTTTAATGACTTGATGACAACCTAAGTGTATGTAAACTTCTGACTTCAACTATATCTACACACAATACCCCATAATGACAAAGCAAAATCTGATTTTTGGAAGTTTTTGCTAATTTAATTTAATTAATTTCAAATGAAGGTATTCAGACCCTTTACTCAGTACTTAATATGACACTACAAGCTTGGCACACCTGTATTTGGGGAGTTTCTCCAATTCTTCTCTGCTCTGGAGAAGGTTTTCATCAAGGAACTCTCTGTACTTTGCTCTGAACATCTTTCCCTCGAATCTGACTAGTCTCCCAGTCCCTGCCAGTGACAAACATCCCTACAGCATGATGCTGCCACCACCATGCTTCACCGTAGGAATGGTGCCAGGTTTTCTCCAGACGCGACGCGTGGCATTCAGGACAAAGAGTTCAATCTTGGTTTCATCAGATTAGTCAATCTTGTTTCTCATGGTCTGAGAGTCTTTAGGTGCCCTTTGGCAAACTCCAAGCGGGCTGTCATGTGCCTTTTATTGAAGAGTGGCTTCCGTCTGGCCACTCTACCATTAAGGCCTTATTGGTGGAGTGCTGCAGAGATGGTTGTCCTTCTGGAAGTTTCTCCCATCTCCACAGAGGAACTCTAGAGCTCTGTCAGAGTGACCATCGGGTTCTGGGTCACATCCCTGACCAAGGCCCTTCTCCCCCGATTGCTCAGTTTGGCCGGGCGGCCAGCTATAGGAAGAGTCTTGGTGGTTCCAACCTTCTTACATTTAAGAATGATGGAGGCCACTGTGTTCTTGCGGATGTTCAATGCAGCATAAATTGTTTGATTCATTCGACCTCATGACTTGGTTTTCGCTCTGACATGCACTGTCAACTGTGGCACCTTATATAGACAGGTGTGAATTTACCACAGGTGGACTCCAATCAAGTTGTAGAAACATCTCAAGGATGATCGATGGAAACAGGATGCATCTGAGCTCACCTTCGAGTCTCATAGAAAAGTGTCTGAATACTTTTGTAAATAAGGTATTTCTGTTTTTATTTTTAATACATTTGCAAACATTTCTAACAACCTGTTTTCACTTTGTCATTATGGGGTATTGTGTGTAGGTTGATGAGGATTATTATAATTTTTTATACATTTTCGAATAAGGGTTTGATCCCAGGATGTGTCACAACTGGCCGTGCCCGGGAGACCCATGAGAAGGTGCACAATTAGCCCAGCGTCGTCCGGGTTAGGGGAGGGTTTGGCTTGCCTAGATTTCCTTGTCCGATCGCGCTCTAGAGCCTTCTTGTGGCGGGCCGTGCCGAGCGCCTGCTAGCTGACTTCGGTCACCAGTTGGACGTGTTTCCTCCAACACATTGGTGCAGCTGGCTTCCGGGTTAAGCGAGCAGTGTGTCGAGAAGTAGTGCGGCCTGGCAGGGTCGTGTTTCGCAGGACGCAACTCCATAGGGGAGTTGCAGCGATGGGAAAAGACTAACTAACAATTAGATATTACGAAATTGGGGAGAAAAGGGGGTAAAACTACAAACAAAATATATTTAAAAATATATATACAGTGGGGAGAACAAGTATTTGATACACTGCCAATTTTGCAGGTTTTTTCACTTACAAAGCATGTAGAAGTCTGTCATTTTTTATCATAGGTACTCTTCAACTGTGAGTGACGGAATCTAAAACAAAAATGCAGAAAATCACATTGTATGATTTTTAAGTAATTAATTTGCATTTTATTGCATGACATAAGTATTTGATACATCAGAAAAGCAGAACTTAATATTTGGTACAGAAACCTTTGTTTGCAATTACAGAGATCATACGTTTCCTGTAGTTCTTGACCAGGTTTGCACACACTGCAGCAGGGATTTTGGCCCACTCCTCCATACAGACCTTCTCCAGATCCTTCAGGTTTTGGGGCTGTCGCTGGGCAATACAGACTTTCAGCTCCCTCCAAAGATTTTCTATTGGGTTCAGGTCTGGAGACTGGCTAGGCCACTCCAGGACCTTGAGATGCTTCTTACGGAGCCACTCCTTAGTTGCCCTGGCTGTGTGTTTTGGGTCATTGTCATGCTGGAAGACCCAGCCATGACCCATCTTCAATGCTCTTACTGAGGGAAGGAGGTTGTTGGCCAAGATCTCGCGATACGTGGCCCCATCCATCCCCCCTCAATAGGGTGCAGTCGTCCTGTCCCCTTTGCAGAAAAGCGTCCCCAAAGAATGATGTTTCCACCTCCATGCTTCACGGTTGGGATGGTGTTCTTGGGGTTGTACTCATCCTTCTTCTTCCTCCAAACACGGCAAATCATCAGACCACATGACCTTCTCCCATTCCTCCTCTGGATCATCCAGATGGTCATTGGCAAACTTCAGACGGGCCTGGACATGCGCTGGCTTGAGCAGGGGGACCTTGCGTGCGCTGCAGGATTTTAATCCATGACGGCGTAGTGTGTTACTAATGGTTTTCTTTGAGACTGTGGTCCCAGCTCTCTTCAGGTCATTGACCAGGTCCTGCCGTGTAGTTCTGGGCTGATCCCTCACCTTCCTCATGATCATTGATGCCCCACGAGGTGAGATCTTGCATGGTGCCCCAGACCAAGGGAGATTGACCGTCATCTTGAACTTCTTCCATTTTCTAATAATTGCGCCAACAGTTGTTGCCTTCTCACCAAGCTGCTTGCCTATTGTCCTGTAGCCCATCCCAGCCTTGTGCAGGTCTACAATTTTATCCCTGATGTCCTTACACAGCATTCTGGTATTGGCCATTGTGGAGAGGTTGGAGTCTGTTTGATTGAGTGTGTGGACAGGTGTCTTTTATACAGGTTACGAGTTCAAACAGGTGCAGTTAATACAGGCAATGAGTGGAGAACAGGAGGGCTTCTTAAAGAAAAACTAACAGGTCTGTGAGAGCCGGAATTCTTACTGGTTGGTAGGTGAACAAATACTTATGTCATGCAATAAAATGCAAATTAATTATTAAAAAAAAATACAATGTGATTTTCTGGATTTTTGTTTTAGATTCCGTCACTCACAGTTGAAGTGTACCTATGATAAAAAATTACAGACCTCTACATGCTTTGTAAGTAGGAAAACCTGCAAAATCGGCAGTGTATAAAATACTTGTTCTCCCCACTGTATATACACATTTTGAAAAACACAAAAATGTAATCAAAATCCTGTCTGGTTTGGCAATACTCAGTATAGAAAACAGTCAGGCCCGCAATCTGGACCTACAGGCCGTGGTGAAAACATTTTCTTACAAAACTCCAAGTCAACGCACTCACATATTGTAGGCCTCTACGTAGAGACAAGCACAGACACAGAGAGACTTTCTTCTAAGTGAAAGAAAGGGTACAAGGCAACAGTAAACATGTCGTCCATCACTAATGATGCAGCGCCCTTGGGCCAATTGAGATATGTGACTAACACATTTCTGTTAATTACTATAGCTCCCGCCTTTGGCCTATCAGTGTAATTTTGTAAAAGCCGGATCTCTATGGCAAGACGCATCGTTCACCCAAGTTTCGTCAAAATCGGGCCAGTGCTGTCTGAGATATCGTGTGTGACTCTTCTCCCCGATTTCATTGTGTGGGGGGAAAAAAAAGAAGAAACAGAGAGAAAGAGAGAAGGATCTCTTCAGGAGACCAGAGGAGCCTCTCAAGTTGGATTTCATTTACCTTGAATATTGCAACCCGTTTGCGTTGGCTATTAGCCAGACAAAACCCACTGAGTTCTACAATAAAGAGTGGCTGAATTTATCCTCAAGCCAACTACTGTCGTTTTTTTTAAAGTTTATGAATAACAGCTAAATAGCGGCTAAATACGGTAGGCTATATAGCTATAGATGGTAGGCTACACTGCGTAATGAAACAATCCAAGCTAGTGTTTTGAGGGTGGACAGGCTGTATTATTTGGCATCCAAGCTGGGAGAGAGCTCATGTCATGTAGGTTCAGGTAGACTATACAGGACAGTTGGTAGCTGATTAGTATGATATTGCATTGAACAATTATTTTACAATTTGCAATGTTTGAATTTCAAACTTTAATTACTGAACAAGTAATGGCATTATTACCACCAGCCAGCAGTTAGTTTGTATTATATTTTTTATTGTTTAAACCTTTATTTAAATAGGCAAGTCAGTTAAGAACAAATTCTTATTTACAATGAAAGCCTTCCCCGGCCTCCCCTATCCCGGACGATGCTGGGCCAATTGTGCGCCTCCTTATGGGACTCCCGATCATGGACGGTTGTGATACAGCCCGGGATTGAACCAGGGTCTGTAGTGACGCCTATAGCACTGAAATAAATTGCAGCATTGCGACTTCATGAAATGTTAGGCTTAACATGAGAAAATGACGACCAAGTAGGCCTACCAATAAGCATTTATCCATTAGCTCTTTTGGGATATCAAAATGGGGTCAATGGCCAAAAACGTTTGGGAAGCCCTGCAATAGACAGAACATAATGACTATCCACAGAAGAGCATTCCTCAATAATTCCTCAGAACAAACACAGCGACACATAAGTATGTAAAAGGACAATCTCATCTGAAAAGTGTTGACTTAAATGGACAATAATGTATCTCAGATATGATGTGTTCATGCGTCTTAGTGTGGCCATAAAATGGATGGATGGATGGCTATATGGATGGATGGAAGGAAGGAGAAATTAATGGATGGAGGAATGGATAGAGGATAAGCCTAAGCGCGTTGCGCCAGCAACTGAAAGGTCGCTGGTTCGAATGCCGGAGCCGACAAGGTGAAAAACCTGACGATGTGTCCTTGAGCAAGGCACTAAACCCTAATTTGCTCAAGGGGCTGATCCTGTAGGTAGGCCGTCATTATAAATAATATTTTTTTCTTAACTGACTTGCCTAGTTAAATAAAGGTTAAAAAAAAATCCCAAATTAAATAGATGGAGAAATGGATGGAAGAATAAATAACTATCACCCCGTAACTCTCACATCTGTAGCTATGAAATGCTTTGAAAGGCTCACATCAGCATCATCATACCAGACACCCTGGTCCCACTCCAAATCGCACCCACAGATGACAATCTCTATTGCACTCCACACTGCACTTTCCTACTTGGACAAAAGGAACACCTACGTGAGAATGCTGTTCATTGACTACAACTAAGAGTTCAACACCATAGTGCCCTCAAAGCTCATCACTAAGCTAAGGACTCTGAGACTGAACACCTCCCTCTGCAACTGGATCCTGGACATCCTGATGGGACGCCCCCAGGTGGTGAGGGTAGGCAACAACACATCAGGCACACTGACCTTCAACACGGGGGTCCCTCAGGTGTGCGTCCTTAGTCCCCTCCTGTACTCCCGCACAGGGCTCCAACACCATCATTAACTTTGCCGACGACACAACGGTGGTAGGCATGATCACCGACGACGATGAGCATGGTCATGAGCTTCAAATTACTCTGTGTCCACATCACTAAGGATCTATCATGGTCCAAACACACCAACACAATCGTGAGGAGGGCACGACAATGCTTAATTTTTTTACATGGGTCCTAAGATCCTCAAAAACTTCCACAGCTGCACCATTGAGAGCATCTTGACTGGCTGCATCACCGCTTGGTATGGCAACTGCTTGTCATCTGACCGCAAGGCACTACAGAGGGTAGTGAGGACAGCAGAGTACACCAGGACCTCTATACCAGGCAGTCAGAGGAAGGCCCTAAACATTGTCAAAGACTCCAGCCACCCAAGTCATAGACTGTTCTCTCTGCTACCCTACGGCAAGTGGTACCAATGCACCAAGTCTGGAACCAACAGGACCCTGATGCCATAAGACTGCAAATAGTTAATTAAATAGTTAACCAATTAGCTACCCGGAATATCTACATGACACTTCTTCACTCACTTTTTTTTACATACGCTGCTGCTACTGTTTACTATCTGGTACTGGTACCCCTCCTATATAACCAGGTTATCGTTACTTATTGTGTATCTATTATTACTTTTATTAGTGCGTGTTTTACTTTTCAATTACTTTCTGCATTGTTGGGAAGCGCCCATAAGGAAGCATTTCACTGTTAGTCTTCACCTGTTATTTACAAAGCATGTGACGAATAAAGTGATATTTGATTTAATGGAGGAATGGATCGATAGAGGAATGGATGGATGGATGGCTGAATGAAGAGCAGGACTCACCTTCTCTCGTATCCCATGCACCATTTCTGTCCTAGGCAGCCTTGCTTCCAGACTTTGACCATACGTGTGAAGGCCTGCACACACGGCTGCCTTTGGGCAACCAGCATCACTTCCCGCTCTGCACACACATTGGGCCTGAAAACAATGAACAAATCAAGTTTCATATTTTGTCATATTCTGTCATTTTTTTAAATGAAGGAAAAATGTAAGAGGTTGTTATGAAGAATGAAACAGTGAAGATAAATGAACAAGGATTCCTAAGGGCTTATTCTGTAGTACTGTAGGGCCGGGACAATACCAGTAATGCAATATTTTTTCCATGGCAAAAAGGAAAACATGAAGAAGACCTCTTTGGTCCTTTAAAAACCTGCTGTACGTAAATCATTATTTCTCACTATCTGACATTGACAGGGTCATTAAAACTGAACAAATAAACATCTCCGAGATTTATATAATCCTTATCATGAAGTCAGATTTATCAGAAGACCCTCATCTCTGATTTATTTCACCGGTTACTCTGGCATGCTCTCCATTATAGGGAAACGTAGTAGCATCTCATGAATGCTGCATCATTCATCCGCCCTGAGATCATGTGTAATTATGTTATTAAATATATTAAAGTGCATTTTGAGAAACACACTAGAGTATTCTTATGACAACACCGCCATAGTTCAAGGTGCATACCTTTCTGAGAAATGTACAAAATACAGCCGTAGAGTTGACTGCTTGTTGTCTGTATCGTTTTAACTACGCACACCCAGGTATAGGATCCATTATTTTTACTTTCAATGTAATAACCTCTAGAGTAAAAAATTAAATAGTGAAATATATTACTTGATAAATTAATATACAAATATCATATTTCAACTAATGAATGTTGCAAAATAATCATAAATAGTTTAATATGGCAAAAGATATTGGATTCTGGTTATATGTCAAGCTCAAATAAATAGCAGTAGTAGTAATAAGTGAAATTGTACCAGAAGTTGTATAATTTAGGTTACTGTGACTAAAATGTATTATCATGAAAAAACTATGTAAGTCAAAACAACGACAGTTAATAATAAAACGTACATGTATGGTTGGAGAGTTCCATAGCGGGATCTTGCGTAAATCTCGTCGATAAATATGAAAAGTATTGAAACAAAGATAAAATCCATATTCACGTTGTGTTGAATGTATCAATATTTTGCATATGCATTAATCCGTAGAAATGTAGCGACATTGACACATGTTTTAGCCAAAACAAAACCAGTAGCCAATTTACTGGGAATAAAAATGTGAACGCACGCTTCAAGGTTACACTTCAACCAGAGTGAAGAGCAGTCCGTCCTACACCTTCCAAAAGTGATGCAGCCATACATCCCGTACAAAGTGGCGTTTGAAGGTCGATCCTCACTGGTTTAGCCTACCACATGCAGATGTTGAACGCACGTGCGTGCGCAACGGCTTCTCGCCACGGAGTGAGTGGGGGTAGTGCTCCTTTGAAGAGCCAATGGATCGTTTAAATAAAATTGATGTCTCAAATTAGACAGAAATGGTAGCTTTTTCCACAAATGTCCAGGTGTTGTAACATGTTGCAAGTTACAACTGTGTTATTTTCTTCAGATATAGCCTGCTCATGTGAATGCATATGAGGGCCCCTTCAGCTACAATAAAACAATTAGTTCTAGGCCCTTACTTTCTAGACAGTGGCAGCAGGTATAGGTTACTGCCAAAATAAAGGAAACACAACATAAAGTGTCTTAATAGGGTATTGGGCCATCACGAGCAAGAACAGTTTCAATGTGCCTTGGCATAGATTCCACAAGTGCCTGGAACTCTATTGGAGGGATGTGACACCATTCTCACAAGAAATTCCATAATTTGGTGTTTTGTTGATGGTGGTGGAAAACACTGTCTCAGGCGCTGCTCCAGAATCTCCCACAAGGGTTCAATTGGGTTGAGATCTGGTGACTGACACACACACACACACACAAACACACACTTTAAACCCCCTTTCTGGGGTCATTGTTAAGATGGAAGATACAGAAGTTTAAGCCTCCTGGCAGAGGAAACCAGTTATTTGACTAAAATGTCCAGGGGCCTCATTTATAAACGTTGTGTAGCCCACGCATAAAATATGCTCCAAAACATGCGTGCGCCAGTTTTCACGCAAAAGTTGGCATTTATAAAAACTGCTTATCCTCCCGCAAACTTTAGACCATGCCTTCGCTCAGTTTCTAGTGGTTGAAATATTGCATTGCAAGAAGGCAAAAGTATCATAGTAACCTTGTGCAAATGGGGAATATACAATATGATGACAGTCTTGTTCATACATTTTTTTAAACTGGTAGCTAAATATAATAACAAGATGCAATCGTGTGCCGTTAGCGAGAAGAGCGAAAATCGATGTATATTGTGCTTGTATTCTAAAATAACTAGAAATAGGCATATATTTAGTATTATTCATTTAACTTCCATGATTATTGCAGAATAAATTCCTCACCTTTCATATTCGAAAAAGCTTATAGGCCTACAACCAATTAGGATATACTACCATTCGTCCCATCCCATCGCTAATTTAATATGCGATCCCATCCGAAGCGCATTTTAACGGTAGAACAGTCGGTTCACCTTTTCCATTGCCGTGTGTTAGCCTACATCTGATGTCAAATTTTTAAAGTAGACAATATTTCACTCATAAACATAATACATATAGCCTAACTATCATGTCCATTGCAGAATAAACTGCTCACCTTTTCTGGCCATGATGAGTTCATATTCCCGAAGTAGCCATACAAAAAATTACCATCTACATCTCTCATTAAAAAGGCTGTTATAATTTCACGTTTTTGGTCTATGCATGTTCCATGCATCCGAAACGGAGCGCGGTTTATAACATACAATAGAATTTAACAGGTGAACAGATATTTTGCCTTGAAGTGTGTAGGCTACCACTGTAAGTAGGCCTAATGAAGTGTTTAAAAACATTCGGAGTATACAATGTTTCAGAATGCAGCATATTTAGGTTTGGGAAAAGGTAAATGAAAAAAATTATTGAATTTAAATAATCTGTTTAAAGGTCCTCAACAATTTGCAATTGTTTTTGTCTTTCAGAAATGTCACTGCAAAATATAACTTTCTACAAACCCCTCCAAAGGGGCAGATCAAGTTTCTAATTGATATTTAGATACTGTCTTGGCCTAATTCCAATACTTCCAAACTATATAGCAAATAAGGGCTCACTGTCACCATAAAATATTTTTTCAGGAGTAGATATAATGCTCGCTCACGCGCGCACACTTTGGGTCTGATTTATAAGGGGAAACATGCGTATGTATGGCATGAGCCAAGTTTAGAAATCTCAATGTTTTTGTTAGTGTGCAGTCTTTTCAGAAATGGCGCATGCAGATATTTGATGTACAATTAATGTAAAGGTTATAAATGAGGCCCCTGGTACTTGGTAGAGTTAATGATGCCCTTTACATTAACAGTGGAAGGAAAACACCCCCAAAAGATCCACCACCGATGGTGATGGATGAAAAAGGGAAGCCAAGGAAGACCACAATACAGGAAGCCATGGAAGACCACAATACAGGAAGCCACGGAAGACCACAATACAGGAAGCCACGGAAGACCACAATACAGGAAGCCATGGAAGACCACAATACAGGAAGCCATGGAAGACCACAATACAGGAAGCCACGGAAGACCACAATACAGGAAGCCACGGAAGACCACAATACAGGAAGCCATGGAAGACCACAATACAGGAAGCCATGGAAGACCACAATACAGTTCCTTAAACTGAGATTAACTTTAAAAAGATACATTTTATTTTGTTTTATTTATAAGAATCTTTAGGGGTGCCATTAATTTTGATAACATTCTTTTTGCGATCTCTTAACCAGAACAATTGTATTTACCTGAACATTACATAATTTGAAGACATTGTCCTGATATAATTAGCATTTTTTAAACAGCCTACCAAATTACATTAGGAACACATTCCTATTGAGTTGTACCCCCTTTTGCCTCAATTCGTTGGGGCATGAAATCTACAAGGTGTGGAAAGCATGTTGACTCCAATGCTTCCCACCGTTGTGTCAAGTTGGCTGGATGTCCTTTGGGTGGTGGACCATTCTTGATACACACGGGAAATGGTTGAGCATTAAAAACCCAGCAGTGTTGTAGTTCTTGACACACTCAAACTGGTGCGCCTGGCATCTACTACCATACCCTGTTCAAAGGCACTTAAATATTTTTTCTTGCCCATTCACCCTCTAAATGACACACAAACACAATCAATGTCTCAATTGTCTTTAGGCTTAAAAATCCTTCTTCAATCTATCTTCTCCCCTTTGATGTGATTGAAGTGGATTTAAAAGGTGACGTCAATATGGGATCATAGCTTTCACCTGGATTCACTTGTTCAGTCTAACTTATGTTTTGTACACTCAGTGTATAATTGTTAATTATTATTATTATTATTATAACTATTGTTAAAGTCATTGTGTCTCCATCTGTATCAGGGTTATGGATGTTACAGATTCTGAAACAGAGTCTACTTTACACTTTTTATCATTTGGAACGTTTTTAACATGGCTACATCAGGGGTATTCAACCGGGGGTCCGCGGTCCCCAAGAGGTCCACTGAGGTACTGCAGTGGGTCCGCAGATATATAAAATATTAAAGTGGATTACATACAGTGGGAAGAACAAGTATTTGATACACCGCCGATTTTGCAGGTTTTCCCACTTACAAAGCATGTAGAAGTCTGTCATTTTATTATAGGTACTCTTCAACTGTGAGTGACAGAATCTAAAACAAAAATCCAGAAAATCACATTGTATGATTTTTAAGTAATTAATTTGCATTTTATTGCATGACATAAGTATTTGATACATCAGAAAAGCAGAACTTAATATTTGGTACAGAAACCTTTGTTTGCAATTACAGAGATCATACGTTTCCTGTAGTTCTTGACCAGGTTTGCACACACTGCAGCAGGGATTTTGGCCCACTCCTCCATACAGACCTTCTCCAGATCCTTCAGGTTTCGGGGCTGTCGCTGGGCAATACGGACTTTCAGCTCCCTCCAAAGATGTTCTATTGGGTTCAGGTCTGGAGACTGGCTAGGCCACTCCAGGACCTTGAGATGCTTCTTACGGAGCCACTCCTTAGTTGCCCTGGCTGTGTGTTTCGGGTCGTTGTCATGCTGGAAGACCCAGCCACGACCCATCTTCAATGCTCTTACTGAGGGAAGGAGGTTGTTGGCCAAGATCTCGCCATACATGGCCCCATCCATCCTCCCCTCAATACGGTGCAGTCGTCCTGTCCCCTTTGCAGAAAAGCATCCATGGTTGGGATGGTGTTCTTGGGGTTGTACTCATCCTTCTTCTTCCTCCAAACACGGCGAGTGGAGTTTAGACCAAAAAGCTCTATTTTTGTCTCATCAGACCACATGACCTTCTCCCATTCCTCCTCTGGATCATCTAGATGATCATTGGCAAACTTCAGACGGGCCTGGACATGCGCTGGCTTGAGCAGGGGGACCTTGCGTGCGCTGCAGGATTTTAATCCATGGCGGCGTAGTGTGTTACTAATGGTTTTCTTTGAGACTGTGGTCCCAGCTCTCTTCAGGTGTCATTGACCAGGTCCTGCCGTGTAGTTCTGGGCTGATCCCTCACCTTCCTCATGATCATTGATGCCCCACGAGGTGAGATCTTGCATGGTGCCCCAGACCGAGGGAGATTGACCGTCATCTTGAACTTCTTCCATTTTCTAATAATTGCGCCAACAGTTGTTGCCTTCTCACCAAGCTGCTTGCCTATTGCCCTGTAGCCCATCCCAGCCTTGTGCAGGTCTACAATTTTATCCCTGATGTCCTTACACAGCTCTCTGGTCTTGGCCATTGTGGAGAGGTTGGAGTCTGTTTGATTGAGTGTGTGGACAGGTGTCTTTTATACAGGTAACGAGTTCAAACAGGTGCAGTTAATACAGGTAATGAGTGGAGAACAGGAGGGCTTCTTAAAGAAAAACGAACAGGTCTGTGAGAGCCGGAATTCTTACTGGTTGGTAGGTGATCAAATACTTATGTCATGCAATAAAATGCAAATTAATTATTTAAAAATCACACAATGTGATTTTCTGGATTTTTGTTTTAGATTCCGTCTCTCACAGTTGAAGTGTACCTATGATAAAAAATTACAGACCTCTACATGCTTTGTAAGTAGGAAAACCTGCAAAATCGGCAGTGTATCAAATACTTGTTCTCCCCACTGTACCTACAGTATAAAAAAAGAAAATATCTGCTTTCTAATGATGCCAACTTTATTTCTCAAGACCTAAATTACATTCATTGGAGCCAATTACACTCACTGGAGTACCTTGCATATGCTTTGAAAAAACACCCGGTAAGCTTTCTTGACTTGGACATACATTTTTTGCCAACACATGGCTAACCTTTGTTTAACCATATAAACAGCTGCTCTTACTGAAAATGTGTTTTGAGTTACCATTCTAGCTAATAAGCTAAGTTGGGGTTTACTCTTCCTCTTCCAATTATAAGGTGGGGGAGGTCAAAATAATGAAAAACTATATCTAACAAATCCCATTTTAAAATGTTGATTACTTCTCCTTACCATTATCATTCACCTGATGATAAGACAAGATGTTACTTTTTATTTTTTGCTAAGATATGATGGGGGTCCCTTGGTTGCGGGTTTGCCTGGGAGGGGTCCTTGGGCAAGAAAAGGTTAAAGACCCCATAACTACATAATTACAGGTAGCCTAAATAGTATTCTGCATAGGCTAAGGCCAGGCACTACACCAGATAGAGTACTTTTTCTCTCTTCATATATACCAAAATTACCATTAACAGTTGAATGTACACACAAATATGACAATATTTGTATTACACATTTTCTGAAATATTGTTTAAAAAATATGCAAATGAAGCAATGTACAAGTGCCTATACCGCCAAACCACTGTTCTCCACTTTTCTTTTCTACCATGTCAACTTCATAACAAACACTGGGGGGCAGCCATTAATGGCAAAACAAGCTCTGTGAGCCCTTTCCAGAAAAATGTATATATGATTGACCGAAATGTGTTATTTGACACTTGGCATCATACTCTGTAATGAAACAATTTCCTACATAGGTAAAATAAAGTTTGCGCTCCAAAATATTAGTGGTAATTAGGAACGTGGGAGAACATGGGAGAACAGAAATGTGTAGGGTTATTCCTCGTTTTGATACAGTGCTGTCATATGTCATTAATCTGATACATTTTACCTTGACTGGAGGTATAGCCGACTATCTGACCCAAGGGAACAAATTATTCCACATTAGCCAGAATAGGCTATGACTCCGCAAACACGCTATAGTCCCCACATTAACATCAATATTATTTATTTATTAAACCGTGTAGCCCATTCAGATAACAGGTTGATGAGCTAGGAGAAAAGTCGATCAGATGTATGTGGGGAAAAGTTTGTGAGAGGTACCAGGGGTGTTTTCCTAATAAAGGACACTTAGTTATAGACCTCCTTTACACAGGATGTATGAAGAGTTTATAATCAGTTTACACATTTCTTATTAGTTTATAGATAGTTTATAAATGTTACATTTACATTTTAGTAATTGAGCAGACGCTCTTGTCCAGAGCGATTTACAGTTGTGAGTGCATTTTCATATACTGGTCCCCCGTGGGAATCGAACGCACAACCATTGCGCCACGCTCTACCAACTGAGCTACACGGGACCACATGTTGAAATTGGTGCTTGTCTTTAAGCTGCACAGAATACACGTAGCATGCAGCCTGTGCTACTGTTATTTAGGCTATTGGTATTAACATCAATGCAAGGCATTGATTAAGATTCTGAATTAAGTTTCAGTGGAAACTGTTGGAGTTTGCTGACATCGTCTGGATGAAATGAGAACTACGCAGAGAAGGCATTCAAATTGTTGACAGGACCTGGAAATCATTGTCGGACGGAGGCAACTGAACTCAGCACTCTACAACCAATTGACATCACCAGACCCGGGCCCGATTGATTTTGTCAAAGCCCTGAGTCTTTTGCCCTGCTGGGATGAAATAAAACAAATTAGGCTACACTTCATTACACTGAATACTCCAATCATGAGCCCTGGCCTGCCCTGCCTTTTTAGTGCTGCCTAAAACCAGCATTTCTGTGTACGGTGGCACTCTAGGAGGCGGAGTCAAAGTGTTTTTCCAAAGTCATTTTTGATTCGTCCAAATAAAGTATATTTCGCGAGCGCTGGCGACTGTTCATTATCGAGGGAGAGAGCGCAAAGATGAGAAGGATGGAAGTAAACTGTGTTAGTGTGCTACTACTACAGCACATTTTGTTAGCCCATGATGAGTTATTGAACTCACAGTAAGTCAGATTCGAGTAATTTACATTTCAACATGTTGACTCAAAAGCGGCACTGACAGATAACGTTAAACTAGCTAATTAACTAACGTTAGGGACTACCCAGTCTAGCTAGCAGTGCTGCTAACATTAGTTAGCTACCTAGTACATTTTATGAGCAGGGGTTTGACAGTAATTGATTAGCTATCTAGACACTAAATCCAACTGCCAACTCAATCACGCCTCCAACTCAATCATCAAGTTTGCAGACGAGACAACAGTAGTAGGATTGAATCCAACAATGACTAGACAGCCTACAGGGAAGAGGTGAGGGCTCTGGGAGTGTGGTGCCAGGAAAATAACCTCTCACTCAACGTCAACAAAACAAAGGGATGATCGTGGACTTCAGGAAACAGCAGAGGGTGCAGCCCCCCTATCCACATCAACGGGACCACAGTGGAGAAGGTGGAAAGTTTCAAGTTCCTTGGCGTACACATCACTGACAAACTGAAATGGACCACCCACACAGACAGTGAGGTGAAGAAGGCACAACAGAGCCTCTTCAACCTCAGGAGGCTGAAGAAATGTGGCTTGGCACCTAAAACCCTCACAAACCTTTATAGATGCACACTTGAGAGCATCCTGTTGAGCTGTATCACCGCCTGGTACGGCAACTGCACCGCCCGCAACCGCAGGGCGCTCCAGAGGGTGGTGACATGTCCTGTGTGTATAAACTGTTAGAGCCTGGTATGTTTCCATCACTGAAGGCAATCATACAGGCCCAGTTAGCAACTGTGAGATATCTTTCAGTGCATTAAGACATCTACATACCTGGCTTAGGAGCCCAATGACCCAAGATAGAATACATCATGATATACAGTACCAGTCAAAAGTTTGGACACACCTACTCATTCAAGGGTTTTTCTTTATTTTTACTGTTTTCTACATTGTAGAATGATAGTGAAGACATCAAAACTATGAAATAACACATAGAATCATGTAGTAACCAAAAGTGTTTTATATTTTATAGAGGTTGATGGTTTTTGCGACTGCACTTGAAGAAACTTGAAAAGTTCTTAACTTTCCAGATTGACTGACCTTCATGTCTTAAAGTAATGATGGACTGTTGTTTCTCATTGCTTATTTGAGATGTTCTTGCCATAATATGGATGTGGTCTTTTACCAAATAGGGCTATATCTTCTTTATACCACCCCTACCTTGTCACAACACATCTCATTAGCTCAAATGCATTAAGAAGGAAATCAATTCCACAAATTAACTTTTAAAAAGGCAGACCTATTAATTGAAATGCATTAAATGGTTGAGAGAATACCAAAAGTGTGCAAAGCTGCCAATGCAAAGGGTGGCTACTTTAAAGAATCTAAAATATAAACTATATTCTGACACTTTTTTGGTTACTTCATGATTCTGTATGTGTAATGTCATAGTTTGGATGTCTTCACTATTATTCTACAATGTAGAAAATTGTATAAGAAAACCCTGGAATGAGTAGGTGTCTAAACTTTTGACTGGTACTGTATGTAGTGCTAATGGTTGGGTTCTCTTGTACCTGGGTTTTGTCTCCACTGTTCCAGGGGGATTTGGGAGACTGTCATCATTGGGATGTCCAGCATGGAGCAACTGCAGCAGAACCCGTTTGGCTCCGAGGGGGGGCCTCTAGATGAGTGGGTGGTGGAAGCCTTTCAAAAGGTCTGGGACCTTGTAGCCCACGATTGCCCCAATTACTTCCGCTAGATGGCACCCTCGCTCGTCTGATTGACTATATCGACATTATCCACTAACCATTTCTCCTGATTTGCAATTGGCTAATTAACTAACATGTACAGTGAGATGTACATTTATTACAAATAAATCAGTTTCATTATCAGATTGATGCAAGTATTCATTAAAACAAACTAGAAAAGGCACAGATTACTTTGATCTTGTATATTGTAAATAGTGAGCACTTAATGTAAATTCACTGAATTACTTGAGGGTAGGTGCATTTTCAGGGAAAAACATGTTCTGTAGACTGTGTCTAATAAACTGGAGAACAATGAGAGTATTTTTCCCCTCACTAATTATACACTGATCTGCCATGGCTGGTGTGTTTGTAAGGATCACAATGTGGGTAACGATTTTACATTGACGGCCCTAGCTTAACAAAGCTATACTGTGCATAAACAATTCCCACTAAACATTATTTTGTGGGATGTTTTATGCGACACAACCAAGCATACTGTTTTAGTTTGTACTGTTGTATTTGTGTGGACGACAAAAGATGTATAAAGCACAAAATGTATGTACACAAGAGTCCATGGTTAACATTACCAGTGAATTGGTGCCTCGGAAATAGAGCATTTCATAGGCAAAGGAAACACGAAGGTTGAGACATCAAAACATACAGGTCACACAGTATTAAAAATGTAAGCCTGAGAAGTCCATTGGTCTAACCAAATTCATTTCCCATCCCCTTCTTCCTCCTCTTTGTCATTATTATCCCCCATGGCCTCTTCCTCTTCTTCCTCAGCTAGTTTCTCAAAGTCGCTAGTTTCAGAGTTCCACATGCACTTGATCTGCACTCTGAATTCAGCCATCTCAATCCCAAAGAGTTTCTATGAGGAAAATAATAATTTGATTAGCCATTTATGGAACCATATAGCAACTGGACTTGCAGAATGTCTCATAGGCCTATCAGGTGTAGACTGGGGGAAAGGTTTAGAACTCACCAGAATACGGGCCTGTTCAGGGGTTAGTATCTCTCCCTCTTTGCACACGTCATGGTCTTTCAGTAGTGTTACCACTCCTACAACAAAACAATGGGGTATAAGGCAATAATTGCAACATTTAATCCTTCCCCTTTGGAAGTAATCAAAAGTGAACAACTAGTTATCGAAGAGCTTGGGTTGTTAGATCAGAGGTTGAAGTTTGTAACAGAAGCATAAAAAGTTAATTTAAATTAAACGGGTTACTAGAGGGAGGTTACAGCGATCCTTTCATTACAGACTTATGAAACGTTTCTCTGAACATCAGAGACAGGTTCTCACCTTTCTTGAGTGCTGTGGGGAGTCCCAACTGTCTCAGCTGTGGCTCCATGGAGTGAGGGAACTGTTCCAGGGGTCCTTCATCAAGTGTTATAGCCATCCCTGCCTTGTTTCCCCCTCGTGCAAAATCCATCTCTTTGAACTGGCTGAAATACCTGAAAAACATTTATCAATAGAAAAATAACTTATATGAAACTACCATGGAGGACAAGTAATAAGCCACAGCACCTGATGAACACAAAAATGTACTCAATCTAATGATGGTACATTTTTTATGGAAATGCAAGACATAGGTCTACTTACTCTTGTACCTCTTCCTTGGTTTTATTTGTGAATAACACACCCACTTCTCCTCTCAGAAACCGGCTGACCTACAAAATAAGCAGAGACAGACATTAAACTCCCTGCAGTGTCCTTCTGCAAACCAAATTTACAAGACATTCACTCATGAGTCTACATAACTTCATCACAACAAATATAGCATACCTTATGCAAATTGTCTTTGTACTCGCTTGTTGGTCCTTTACCTATCGCGATCATCATTACTTTGTTTTTGCCAAAAAAGAATCTGAAGGAGAAGAAAAACCATCTCATAGTCACCGCAGGTAGTCAGCTGCACGTGCAGTACGAGTCAAAAGTTTAGACACACCTACTCATTCAAGGTTTTTCCTTATTTTTACTATTTTCAAGATTGTAGAATAATAGTGAAGACATCAAAACTATGAACTAACACATATGGAATCATGTAGTAACCAAAAGTGTTAAATCTTTAATATATTTTATATTTGAGATTCTTCAAAGTAGCCACCCTTTGCCTTGATGAAAGCTTTGCACACTCTTGGCATTCTCTCAACCAGCTTCATAAGGAATGCTTTCCCAACAGTCTTGAAGGAGTTCCCACATATGCTCAGCACTTGTTGGCTGCTTTTCCATCACTCTGCGGTCCAACTCATTCCAATAGGGTTGAGATCGGGAGATTGTGGAGGCCAGGTCATCTGATGCAGCACTTAATCACTCCTTCTTGGTCAAATAGCCCTTACACAGCCTGGAGGTGTGTTGGGTCATAGTCCTGTTGAAAAACAAATGATAGTCCCACTAAGCCCAAACCAAATGGGATGGCGTATCGCTGCAGAATGCTGTGGTAGCCATGCTGGTTAAGTGTGCCTTGAATTCTAAATAAAATCAGACAGTGTCACCAGCAAAGCATCCCCACACCATAACACATCCTCCTCGAAGCTTCATGGTGGGAACCACACATGCGAAGATCATCCGTTCACCTACTCTGCGTCTCACAAAAAAACAGAGGTTGGAACTAAAAATCTCAAATTTGGACTCATCAGACCAAAGGACAGATTTCCACCAGTCTAATGTCCATTGCTTGTGTTTCTTGGCCCGGGCAAGTCTCTTCTTCTTATTGATGTCCTTTTAGTAGTGGTTTCTTTGCAGCAATTCGACCATGAAGGCCTGATTCACACAGTCTCCTTTGAACAGTTGATATTGAGATGTGTCTTATGTTACTTGAACTCATCAGCATTTATTTGGGCTGCAATTTCTGAGGCTGGTAACTCTAATGAACGTATCCTCTGCAGCAGAAGTAACTCTGGGTCTTCCTTTCCTATGGTGGTACTCATGAGAGCAAGTTTCATCATAGAGCTTGATGGTTTTTGCGACTGCACTTGAAGAAACTTTCAAAGTTCTTGAAATGTTCCGTATTGACTGACCTTCATGTCTTAAAGTAATGATGGACTGTTATTTCTCTTTTCTTATTTGAGCTGTTCTTGCCATAATATGGACTTGGTCTTTTACCAAATAGGGCTATCTTCTGTATACCCACCCAACCTTGTCACAACACATCTGATTGGCTCAAGCACATTAAGGAAATCAATTCCACAAATTAATGTTTAATTATTTAATTATTACACCTGTTATTTGAATTGCATTCCAGGTGACTACCTCATGAAAATGGTCGAGAGAATGCCAAGAGTGCGCAATGCTGTCATCAAGGTAAATGGTGGCTACTTTGATATGATTCCATGTGTTATTTCATAGTTCTGATGTCTTCACTATTATTCTACAACGTAGAAAATACTAATACATTAAGAAAACCCTTGAATGAGTGTGTCCAAACTTTTCAGTGGTACTGTACATATACGCATAACACGTCACGGGTATCTGACAATTAGATCGGTCTGAGTAATGAGAACCAGGCTGCATAGACCTGTGTTGTGTGTGTGTTCTTACCGACTGTGTTTCCAGGCTGTCCTGATGTCTTTCAATTTGTTGTTCCTCATGTTTGCCACAGAGAAGATGAACAGATGCTTGTAAATGTCCACACATTTCCGCAACTTTAAAGACATGGACATACAGACCATTAGTCAAGCGTTTATTAGCTGGATACCTATGTCAGACAGTTAACTAGGGTTGAATGGGCATCAGTAGACGTTGTTACCTCTTCTATTAAGTTCTGTTTGGTTTCCAGCCCCTTTTTGGCTGTTTTTGTTAATGAAACTGAAGAGGAAGTGAAAAGAGTAAACAATCAGGTTTGACACATGCAGGACAACAAAGTATTTTCAGCATTAGCTAGCTAGTTATTAGCGTATCCCCACAGCTGGTGCTAGCTATGTAGCTAACGTTAGCTTCCTAGCAAGCTAGCTGGATCCTCTTTCACCTCTTGATGCGAGACATAACCTGGAAATGCTTTACTCGTTAACTGTTACATCAAGCAATACACTAGACTAGATATACCCTTCATCTACTGGATGAATTACATAAAAACCTACTTTTCTTGTCTCTCTTGGACTTCGGCATGGTTCTCACGTTGTGTAGACCTATGGAGGAAACGGACCCCACGTGTTTCTCTCTGTTGAATATAGTGGTCCAAAATATGCCTACAAATAATGAATTTATCACATCCCGAGAGCATTTTCTGCTACATAATTTAATTTAAATTAATCATATAAATACATAATTGTATCATCTGGATTAGAAATGTAGAACAATGTACTTTATGGACATGGTCTCTTTTCCCCCAGTAGATGGAACCCTCCAAACATGAAAGGGCACACCTTATAGTTAGTGCTGTAAAAAGCACACAGCAGTCATGATATAGCCATTACAAGTTATTATGGTGTGACAGAAATAATGATTTATTTCCTATTGAGTCTAAATACTGTACCTCGACAGCTTGGAGAGGGGAGCAGTCTCATTTGAGTGAGGTGTCTGTGGTATGCACTTGCGAGTAAAGGGTATTTTTCTCTCTAGAATTTGATTCAATGTAGGCAAATTAATCAATGCTTTAATAGACATGGATACAGTGGCTGTTGCCTGCTGTGTCTGTGGAATAATTATTTATGACAGATGAGTTTATGGACAACATCACATTTATTTTATGCTCTGCACAGGGCCATGTATTCTGTCAAGGGAGCCACCTTGAAGCTAGATCTATGGATCTTGTTTGAGGCCTTGCATGGATCATCAGACACAACTGCTGCAGTAGTGCATTTATTGAGCATTATTCAGCAGGGGTGGGGGCTTGACTTGTCAAATCTGGGTCACAGTGGTATGTGACATCATGTCACCCATCTCCCATCCTCACTCCATCTCTCTTTTCTTCCCATCCACTAGGCTATTTATTTTCTTTTTTAAATGTATTTAACCTTAATTTAAGTAGGCAAGTCAGTTAAGAACAAATTCTTATTTACAATGACGGCCTACCTACAGGGTCAGCCATAGTAGTACGGTGCCCCTGGAGCAAATTAGGTTTAAATGCCTTGCTCAAGGACACATCAACAGGTTTTTCACATTGTCGTCTCGGGTATTTGAACCAGCAACCTTTCGGTTACTGGCCCAACACTAACTGCTAGGCTACCTGTCGCCCAAATGTTATGCTATGTAAGTATAGCCTATGATTATGCAGGGATGAAATTATGAATTACTGTGGTGATTTATACAAGGCTTAAAGCGATTAACCTCCATCACCCATGGTTGTATCTGTGAACCTGAAGTGAGAAATGCAGAGGCAAGGGGTGAAATCCCAGATAGACAAACTATTAGGCCTACCTGGCTCCTACACACACAAGCACCTAGTGATGGTGTACCAAACATACACAAATGAAATGGAGATGTGAATGTGTATGTTCTTTCTCTTCTTTGCAGACTTCACTTATTTTCTTTAGCTTGTATGACTGAATATTTCCACCTTATTCTCTCAATGATGCGACTGGGTATAAATGGAGGGCTTTATTGTAATTAAATCTAAAATCTCTGATGAAGTGTTGTCCAAATATTGAATTTGAATGTGTAATGCTCAAATGGAATCATTTATTTCATAAATTGAACTTGTATTTCATGATTTCAGACTGAATTGAATGAATTCAAGTACAATTTATCTTGTCTATCTCAGACACTACGTCAAAGTTAAAATAGAGATTGCATTGGTTAAAATGGGATAGGTCATATTTGCGGGACTATTTAAAGCAAAAGGAAAATATTGTTTTGAATAGAGTACAGCTTATGTCAGAACTGACTTTTCGTAGCAGGTTAGGAGAACTTATGCAGCAAGTTATGGGAATTAGGTTAGGGTTAGGAAAAGGGTTAGGGCTAGGGCTAGCTAAAATTCCAAAATGTTCTACTTTTGACGTCAATTTGACATAAGCTGTATTCTATGACCAGAAAATATCTTAACAAAGCACATTAGAAATGTTCAGCTGAAGATGAAACAACTGGATGAAGAACATGAAGGAGCATTGGAAGTTGCTTTTCAGAGTGACTCAGCCTGAAGTTGGCCGACCCTGGAGAGGCTGGGGCCTGGGCCGAGCCCGCTGGCAGTTGGAGGTACAGAGGCCTCCACAGCTACTCCTTCAAGTATATGGATGCTCTTTCAACTCTTTACCAGTCTCCCCTTTATTTCTTGCTTCCTTGTAGTCTCGTTTTTGTTTCTGCTCAGCTGCTCCTTCAAGTAGATGAATGCTCTAGCTACAGTTTGTAACAGCGTGGTTGTCTGTCCTTTCTCCATCTCATGCTCATCTTTGCTAAGACAAGTATGGCAGTAAAATGTAGAAGTGTGCATGTGACAAATGCTGATGTAAAAGGGCTTTATAAATATATTTTATTGTGTCTTCATACTACATGTAGCCTAAGGGTTGTCTAATCTTTCTCACTGGTAGATTCAGTTTTTTCCAGATATGATGGTGCAAGGCACTCTACCGCAAATGATGATACTAGGCAAGTTATTGATATGTATAGTATTCTGCTCTCCCCCTCTGCGTTGGCATTTCTGTGTCTCTCTTATCACTGGTATGCTGATGGCACTCAATTATTTTTCTGCCACTCCCCTGACACATATTATCTCTTTTCTGGAAGATGTCTCCCCTTGGATGTTGGTCCACACACTCAAGCTCAAACTCTACAAGACAGCGCTGCTATTCCTGCTCCAAGACCTCTCCATCACTGTTCACGACTGCATTGTGTCCACCTCCTGAACTGTGAAGAACCTCTGACTGAGGTAGGCCACCTTGGTGGATGTGCAATGAGGAGCCAGACAATTATGCTAAGGTGCAATCATCCATTAACACCGGACTGGAGAAAATGTAGAGGACATGACAAGATGGGAATATCCCTCCTGTGTGTGCTGTTGCCTTAAGGAGGCATGGACAAAAGGAGGTAAAGGGAAGTAGTTTGTGGTTGTTTTAGTGTGGTAGTTGGTGGTTGTGCTTTAGTTTGTGGTTGCTAGTGGTTGGATTTAATAGTGGTAGTATGTAGTTGGTATGGTTGGAGAGGATGTGTAGAGGATTACACGGGAGGGAAAATGCTATCTAATGCATTCTGTCATTTTACTGTATCCTGCTACAGTCCACCAACAATATTAGATCCTGAACCTTGTCAATCTTAGATCCTGGAAATCTCCCACATTCTGTCCGATCTTGCAAAGAACAGAGATGTTTTCTATAATCAACCTGGTGCGCTATTGTGTTTTTTTATTTTCATTGTTGAAGTGGAACTGTTGAAGCGTTAACACTTAGCCACAGTCTTTGAAGATGAGTTTTGATTTGATTTAGCCGACACGAATTACGACAGCTAGTCTTACTGGGGTCCGACATAATGAAAAACACATTACAGACAGTTCTTTCACACAGGCCTAAGTGAAAACATTATACAGTCATGTGAAAAAGTAAGTACACCCCCTGGAAAGTTATATCTTTCTTTTTTTGTTGTCTTTTTTGTACATATTTGGACAGAAGGATATGTAATCTTCACTTCAACACTATTGACAGATAAAGGCTACCCAATTTAACAAATCACACAAAAAAAACGTTGAAAATGGAATAATAAACAAAAATGCATTTTCCTTATGGGGAAAAAGTTAGTACACCCCTACCTTTACCATCACATAAAATGGCTAAAATTAGAATTAGGTGTTCCAAAAAATAAAAAATAAATATCAAGACACAACTGACTTTGTTGTCTGGCAAAAGTCATTTGTGTCTTGATATTCTTTTTTGAGAGCAGAGGCTTCTTCCTTCCTGACCTCCCATATAGGCCAAGTTTGTACAGTCTCTTTCTGACAGTGTGCCCATGGACTTCGACATTGATTGTGGCAAGAGAGGCCTGTAGATCCCTTGCTGTTACCCTGGGGTTCTTAGAGACTTCTATGAGCATTTTTCGGTCAGCTCTTGTGCTGACTTTGGTGGGACGACCTGTCCTAGGTAGTTTACCGGTGGTCTGGAATTTTCGTCGGGCAGTGAAATGATGTACTTCGAATTGCTTGGAAATGGAATTATGTACTTCGAATTGCTTGGAAATGGATTTGTAACCCCTCCCAGACTCATGGGCATCAATAATCTTTCTTCTGAGGGCCTCGGGTAGGTCTTTTGATCTTTGAATGATGTGTTACCACACACCCATATGGTTAAGACCAACCAGACCAATTTCCTTATCTTTATGGATGGCTGGACCCTCCTAAGTTTCTCTCTAACGTTTTCTAATCATTTGCACTTGTTTTGGTACCTAATTCTAATTTTAGCCATTTTATGTGATGGTAAAGGTAGGGGTGTACTAACTTTTTCCCCATAAGGAAAAGGCATTTTTGTTTATTTTAATTTCATAACATTTTCAACTGGTTTTTTGTGTGTGTGTGATTTGTTAAATTTGGTAACCTTTATCTGTCAAACGTGTTGAAGTGAAGATTACATATCCATCTGTCCAAATATGTAAAAAAAAAAAAAAGAGAGAACTTTCCAGGGGGTGTACTTACTTTTTCACATGACTGTATATGCTGGGGATAGTTGTTATAGATTCCCTCTAAAGATACATGTCAAATACACCTACTTGTATGGCTCTGATTTGATGGGCCATCCCACTGGGCACACACTGGATGAATCAACGTTGTTTCCAAAAAAATTCAATTAAAGTTAAACAACGTGAAATAAAGTTGAATTGATGTCTGTGGCCAGTGCGATCTATCACACATCTTTTTTTCAGGTGAGACAACATTATACCAATAACATCATGCTATTGTATTGCTTAATTTTAAAGTTTGACCATATGTTTTCTGCACAGGGTGACTGGGAGCTCTGAAGACCAAAGTTTAGAATTATACATAAAATACAGTTCCTAAAATTGGGAAATGTACATATTAACACTAAAATATAATAAGACAATGTGTCCACTTAAGGACATTATTTGAAAGGCCTATGGATTTTGGGAGTACTGTGTGTGCGAGTACGCACGCGCTTGTGTTTTTGCGCTTAAGGGTACGTGATAGAGAATGGGAGGGTTGACGCATATACAGTGCCCAGTTTAGCAGTTTACATGAATGACCCAGCGGCGCCACAAAGAGGAAGGGGTAGGGCCGTAGACTAGTCTGTCATCACACCGCGGTACCAGAGTCCAGAGAGAGAGACGCGAATAGGAGCAAAGACAGGGAGTGTGTGTAGAGAGAATGGGAAAGGGAGAAACTGAGAGCATATGCCTACAGCATCAGCTGCATCTTAAAAAGCAGAGGCAAACGCACGGGGTCTCATATTCCTGCGTATGACAGAGGAGGATGGAGATTTTCCCGTTGTGCCAGAGATCTGGACCGATAAGAATATATGTTTGTGGATAGACTACCATTGTTTTTTTGGCGCACCAATAGGAAAAGGTGTGTTCTGGAGGTTTGAGGACAGCGATGGTTGCATCACCTTCAACTGCCCAGTCAATCTCATTTCAAGAAGCCACATCATACGAAACTACCTGGGGAGCTGGCCTTTTGGAGGATATGCAGATATAGGATCGGTTTGGTTGTTAAATTAATTTAGCAAACCAAACACTAAAACCAGGTTTTTATCATTTGTATGTTTACCAGTATGATGAACTCTTTTTTTGATACTTCGCCTGCTGCTATGATTGCTACAATTCCTGTCAGCGGTATGTCCACTGCTGGGACGGGAGCGGTAACCAGTGCGCTGCGAAATGATTTGGGGTCCAATATCCATGTCCTGAAGACTCTGAACCTGCGGTTTCGCTGTTTTCTTGCCAAAGTTCATGAATTAGAGCGGAGAAACAAATTATTAGAGAACCAACTGCAGCAAGCCTTGATGCAACAACGATACCAAATATACACACGTGAAGTAGCTGTCCAAACCGATTCTCCTGAATCTCGACTGCCTGGTACCATTTGGAGTTTCACGCACGTGAGAAGACACGGAGAGCGCTATGAAACTCTCCAGGGGCCCGGTGTGTCCTGGAATCATCCGGACGGTGTTGGAGTCCAAATCGATACCATCACCCCAGAAATAAGAGCTCTGTATAATGTGTTGGCTAAAGTTAAACGAGAGAGAGACGAATACAAGACAAAGTAAGTAGCCTACCAACAAACTCATGCGCTCTGACAGTGACATCAGTGCGCATTTTGAATTGCAGCAGTTATAGGCCTGACTGAAAGTAGCAGCACTAGTCTAAACTTTATTTCTGCACAAAAATTCAACTGGATGATAATACAACTTCATGATTATTTTTCATCAGATAGAAATGAATGAAATACGCCATGGGTAGAAAAATTGCAACTCTCAATACCTCCTATTTTTTTTTAAAGTTGAAACAATACCAATGCCTTCTCACAGCCCCTGTTTCTGTAAAATGCTGAGGGATGGGTCTGGAGAAATATAACAAAATTCATAGACAGAGCTATGGATGCAAGGACTGACCATACATTTTTAACCATGTTGTGAGGCTATATAGTGTTTGTTAACATTTACTTTGTTTACAAACATTGTAGTAAAACAAACTTATATTTTGTGTTCTGATGGGGTACAACATTTGAACTAAGCTCATGATGCATTTATAAGTTCTATTCTTCAAGAATCAATGGTTACATATCATTAATTTATACATAAAAAAAATGTATGTAGCAACTTCAGTTTGCCCCTTTAAGGGTGGATTGATTCATTGCTTACTAGGCATATTTTGTCAGCCAAACAGCAAGCAACAATGGTATTGTAGCTCTTGCCAAAACCATGCGATTGTGCAATGCAATCTACCTCCATTAAGTTTTAACACAGGACATATTTGTTGAAACCGGTTTCAAATATTTAATTGTCATCATCCTTAGTATGAACCATGATTGGTTGACCCATTAGCAGTTATGTGGCCTCTAGGCCTGAAGGTGCTGTTATCATGGTGGGATGATAAAGAATATAGCTAAAAGAAGCCAGAGTTCATACAATATAGGTCTGCAACTTTTAACATGGTACAGTAATACATGCAGCGAGGATGCTGAAACTAGAAGGTACGTCCGAGGGAGAATAGTGGGTGGACTGCATTTAAATGTAACACTGTCAATGCATTTCTAAACCTGATTACACTGTCTTAAAGCAGTTCACCATGGTAGAATGGTTCATGGTGTGGGTCTCCCATCCAACGTCAGCTTCCTCTTTACTCATACTGATGTCATTTCCCAAAGGATTCACTGCAGCATCCCTGGCCCACGTCACAACTGGCCGGCATGGCTGGCTACTGCAGGGATCCCTGCCAATCGCCTCTTTTGCCCCATGATTCAACCAGGGAAGGATTCAATAGAGCCCTAACTGAACTAAGAGTCTGGCTATGGAATAGACTCACTTCCATGTCCCCATACTGACTCACTGACACAGGATGTGTTTAGTAATCCTCCTCTGGAGGGTGATCTAATTGGTAAAGTAGCCAATTTGTAAATATGCTGCAAATGACTGACAAGGCATGGAACAATCTTGCAAAGCTCTGCTCACATTATGATTGGGAGATACCAGATCCATGTACTTTAGAAATTTCTGCAGTTAAACTAAAAGTCCTAATCCCAATGTTTCCATTGCTAAATCAGGGAGTCAGTAGCTGTCAGTTGAGGGCACAGATATATACCTGTCAGATCCACTTGCAGAGTCATACATTTAACTGTTAGGCTTCAGAAACTATTCATATTCTTTAGGTGCGTCTCAGATAATAGCCCACAAATATAATAGCAATTCATTCTGAGAGGCAAGATTGCATTTCTTGCTGTGCAGTATTAAATGGATGGAACATTCAAGAATTCATGATAACAAGTCAACTGAGTAGGATATGCTGTCAAATTACTGGCCTAATAGCCCACTAACTGTAGCCACCCTTTTCTCCACTCCTCCCTGTCTCATGCAGACTGCTTTGTAAGGCTTATTCAAGCCTGCTGGAGAGGCCCTGCACCTTCAGTTTAGTGTGCAGAGTTATTTAAGCTTAATGAGTGTGGACACACCATGAGATGGATTGCCAGCTGTCCAAAAGTATTCTTATGTTTATAATCTGCTTCTTTACAATGCAACCTTCCCAGATCCGGCGTCCATTTTGTAAGCTTCAGGAAAAACAGAATGATTTGTCACGAGCCATCACGTTTCACAATCATCATATGCTGTATCTATGGAATTAGTTTTAGCCAGGATTTATTCGATTTTTCATACCAGGTTTGGGAAACTTTAGATCTAAATATCTGATATCTGTAGAGACATGGTAAGTATGTTAAACATGTCATAATGGAATTTGTTATCACATGCATTCAATCTCACCCAGGAAGCTATCATTATTAACGTATATTTCTAAACTGCTTAGTGCTCAGTTGCACAATGTTAATTGTTTTGTAGTTGTGCAACAGTCTCTATTATTTCTCGTCTCAAAGTTTAATGCCAGATTTTGGGTAAAACCCTTACCTGTTATCTGATCTTATAACAGACTTTTGCAACACCGTCTGAGCAGGACATACTGTACATATAGATATACAAGGAATGCATATTTTGACATTTATTTTGGGGGATGCAAACACACACACACACACGAACACACACACACGAACACACACACACACATTTCATCGTCCCATGGATGGATGATAGGATCAGTTAATCAGTGAGACATCTTTTATGTATTTATTTCACCTTTATTTGATCAGGGAAGACATATTGAGAGGTCTCTTTTACAAATGTGCCCTGTATATACAACATAAATATACACATTATAACCAAACTTTATATGTATATATATATATATATATATATATATACAGTATATACGTATATATACACTGTGGGCCAAAAGTTTGGAATATTACTCATTTAAGGGTTTTTCTTTATTTGCACTATTTTTTACAATGTAAAATAAAAGCTATTTTGAACGATAGTGTATATATATACAGTATAAGTATACAGTGCATTCAAAAAGTATTCAGACCCCTTGACTCTTTCCACATTTTGTTACGTTACAGCCTTATTCTAAAATGGATTAAATAGTTTTTTTCCCTCATCAATCTACACACAATACACCATAATGTCAAAGCAAAAACAGGTTATTCAAATTTTTTGCACCTTTGGCAGCGATTACAGCCTCAACTTTTCTTGGGTATGAAGCTACAAGCTTGGCACACCTGTATTTGGGGAGTTTCTTCCATTCTTCTCTGCAGATCCTCTCAAGTTCTGTTAGGTTGGATGGGGAGCATCGCTGCACAGCTATTTTCAGGTCTCTCCAGAGATGTTAGATCTGGTTCAAGTCCGGGCTCTGGCTGGGCCCTCAAGGACATTCAGAGATTTGTCCTGAAGCCACATCTGCGTTGTCTTGGCTGTGTGCTTAGGGTCGTTGTCCTGTTGGAAGGTGAATCTTTGCCCCAGTCTGAGGTCCTGAGCGCTCTGGAGCAGGTTTTCATCAAGGATCTCTCTGAACTTTCCCTCGATCCTGACTAGTCCCCCAGTCCCTGTCGCTGAAAAACATTCCCACAGCATGATGCTGCCAGCCCCATGCTTCACTGTAGGGATGGTGCCAGGTTTCCTCCAGAAGTGACGTTTGGCATTCAGCCCAAAGAGTTCAATATTGGTTTCATCAGACCAGAGAAGCTTGCCTTTTGGCAAACTCCAAGCGGGCTGTCATGTGCCTTTTACTGGGGAGTGGCTTCCGTCTGGCCACTCTACCATAAAGGCCTGATTGGTGGAGTGCTGCAGAGATGGTTGTCCTTCTGGAATATTCTACCATCTCCACAGATTAACAGTGCGCTTAGTGGGACTATAATTTGTTTTTCAACCCTTGAATTAGTAATATTCCAAACTTTTGGCCCACAGTGTATATATGCGTATATACTGTATATATATATATAGATATACAGTGGGGAGAACATGTATTTGATACACTGCCGATTTTGCAGGTTTCCCTACTTACAAAGCATGTAGAGGTCTGTAATTTTTATCATAGGTACACTTCAACTGTGAGAGACGGAATCTAAAACAAAAATCCAGAAAATCACATTGTATGATTTTTAAATAATTAATTTGCATTTTATTGCATGACATAAGTATTTGATCACCTACCAACCAGTAAGAATTCCGTCTCTCACAGACCTGTTAGTTTTTCTTTAAGAAGCCCTCCTGTTCTCCACTCATTACCTGTATTAACTGCACCTGTTTAAACTCGTTACCTGTATAAAAGACACCTGTCCACACACTCAATCAAACAGACTCCAACCTCTCCACAATGGCCAAGACCAGAGAGCTGTGTAAGGACATCAGGGATAAAATTGTAGACCTGCACAAGGCTGGGATGGGCTACAGGACAATAGGCAAGCAGCTTGGTGAGAAGGCAACAACTGTTGGCGCAATTATTAGAAAATGGAAGAAGTTCAAGATGACGGTCAATCTCCCTCGGTCTGGGGCACCATGCAAGATCTCACCTCGTGGGGCATCAATGATCATGAGGAAGGTGAGGGATCAGCCCAGAACTACACGGCAGGACCTGGTCAATGACCTGAAGAGAGCTGGGACCACAGTCTCAAAGAAAACCATTAGTAACACACTACGCCGTCATGGATTAAAATCCTGCAGCGCACACAAGGTCCCCCTGCTCAAGCCAGCGCATGTCCAGGCCCGTCTGAAGTTTGCCAATGACCATCTGGATGATCCAGAGGAGGAATGGGAGAAGGTCATGTGGTCTGATGAGACAAAAATAGAGCTTTTTGGTCTAAACTACACTCGCCGTGTTTGGAGGAAGAAGAAGGATGAGTACAACCCCAAGAACACCATCCCAACCGTGAAGCATGGAGGTGGAAACATCATTCTTTGGGGATGCTTTTCTGCAAAGGGGACAGGATGACTGCACCGTATTGAGGGGAGGATGAATGGGGCTATGTATTGCGAGATCTTGGCCAACAACCTCCTTCCCTCAGTAAGAGTATTGAAGATGGGTCGTGGCTGGGTCTTCCAGCATGACAACGACCCGAAACACACAGCCAGGGCAACTAAGGAGTGGCTCCGTAAGAAGCATCTCAAGGTCCTGGAGTGGCCTAGCCAGTCTCCAGACCTGAACCCAATAGAAAATCTTTGGAGGGAGCTGAAAGTCCGTATTGCCCAGCGACAGCCCCGAAACTTGAAGTATCTGGAGAAGGTCTGTATGGAGGAGTGGGCCAAAATCCCTGCTGCAGTGTGTGCAAACCTGGTCAAGAACTACAGGAAACGTATGATCTCTGTAATTGCAAACAAAGGTTTCTGTACCAAATATTAAGTTCTGCTTTTCTGATGTATCAAATACTTATGTCATGCAATAAAATGCATGATTTTTGTTTTAGATTCCGTCACTCACAGTTGAAGAGTACCTATGATAAAAATTACAGACTTCTACATGCTTTGTAAGTGGGAAAACCTACAAAATCAGCAGTGTATCAAATACTTGTTCTCCCCACTGTGTATATATAAAGTTTGGTTATAATGTGTATATTTATGGTACTGTAGATGAAATATACATTCTTTAATAGATTGATCAATGGTGTTTATATAAATAGTGAAGAGAAACCCTGTGGTACACCTTTATATTCTTCAAGAAATTCAATCACGATGGCCTGAGTTTTGTCACAAAGATAATCATGAAACCATGACCAGGCGTCAGAGCTCAGGCCTATCGGGGACAATTTATTCAATAAAATAACATGATCAACAGTATCAAAACCTTTTGACAGGTCCACAAACAAAGCAGCACATTTCATTTTAGTGTCTAAAGCACATCTGAGCTATCTTTGTTGCAGATGCCTGCGTTCGTAATGGGTCCGCGGTCAAACGACCACCGCTTATCACTGTCAAACGCTCCCTAAAACACTTCTGCGAGCAGGCCTTTCTAATCGATCTGGCCCAGGTATCCTGGAAGGATATTGACTTCATCCCGTCAGTAGAGGATGCCTGGTTGTTCTTTAAAAGTGCTTTCCTCACCATCCTAAATAAGCATGCCCCTTTCAAAAAATGTAGAACTAAGAACAGATATAGCCCTTGGTTCACCCCAGTTGGTCAAGTGACTGCACAAAAACATCCTGTGGCGCACTGCATTAGCATCGAATAGCCCCCGCGATATGCAACTTTTCAGGGAAGTCAGGAACAAATACACAGTCAGTTAGAAAAGCAAATGCCAGCTTTTTGCATTCTGTAGTACTAATTCCAAAAGGTTCTGGGACACTGTAAAGTCCATGGAGAATAAGAGCATCTCCTCCCAGTTGCCCATTGCATTGAGTCTAGGAAACACTGTCACCACCGATAAATTCACGATATTCGAACATTTCAAGAAGCATTTTGCTACGGCTGGCCATGCTTTCCACCTGGCTACCCCTACCCCGACCAACAGCTCTGTACCCCCCGCAGCAACCTGCCCAAGCACCCCCCCCCCCCCCCCCCCCGCTTCTCCTTCACCCAAATTCAGACAGCTGATGTTCTGAAAGAGCTGCTAAATCTGGACCCTTTCAGCTACGCTCAAAGTACTAAACGATATCATAAACGCCATCGATAGAAGACAGTACTGTGCAGCCATCTTCATCGACCTGGCCAAGGCTTTCGAGTCTGTCAATCACTGCATTCTTATTGGCAGACTCAACAGCCTTGGTTTCTCAAGTGACTGCCTTGCCTGGTTCTCCAACTACTTCTCAGGCAGAGTTCAGTGTGTCAAATTGGAGGGCCTATTGTCCGGTCCTCTGGCAGTCTCTATGGGGGTGCCACAGGGTTCAATTCTTGGGCCAACCCTTTTCTCTATATACATCAATGATGTCGCTCTCGCTGCTGGTGACTCTCTGATCCATCTCTACGCAGACGACACCATTCTGTATACATCTGGCCCCTCTTTGGACACTGTGTGTCCAAAGCCTCCTTCACTCATGCTGCCAAACATGGCCTTGTAAAACGGACTATCCTACCGATCCTTGACTTTGGCGATGTCATTTACAAAATAGCCTCCAACACTCTACTCAGCAAATTGGATGTAGTCTATCACAGTGCCATCCGTTTTGTTACCATATACTACCCACCACTGCGACCTGCATTCTCCCGTTGGCTGGCCCTCATTACATATTTGTTGCCAAACCCACTGGCTCCAGGTCGTTTATAAGTCTTTACTAGGTAAATCCCTGCCTTATCTCAACTCGTTGGTCACCATAGCAACACCCACCCATAGCATGCGCTCCAGCAGGTATATTTCACTGGTCACCCCCAAAGCCAACACCTCCTTTGGCCGCCATTCCTTCCAGTTCTCTGCTATAACAGCTATGGATACATTGTTCTCCACACAAAGGCTTGAAGATTGTAGCTACGTTTTTGGGCAAGGGAAATGGATTTCAGTAAAGAGACAGATAAATTATTTTTAATAATAATGGCCACTCCACCACGTCTACCCTGTCTGTCATCTCTGAATACAATATAACCCTCAATATTAATGTCCCCAGAATGTCCCCAGAGATACCAGAATGTCTGGATTTGTCTGCATAGCCCAGATCTTGAGGTAATCCAATTTAGGAAGTAAGTTGTTCAGATGCATCACCCCAAGTCCTTTAAGATTTTTAAAGTCACATGGAGTCTCCAACTCAAACAAGCTACGTTCAATGGGTGGTTGCAGGCCCTGTCTGATATTGATATAGTTGGTATGGCTATAAGATTGCATAGAACTGAACCATTTAGTCTAGCCCTATTAGTAACAGAGGAAGGAGTAGAAATTAATCCAAGGTTAGGCTCATAGGGCCTTAGGCCGCATCCATTTCAATATGAGGAACTCTCAGAGTAACCAATGATGAAATGTTATAAACTGACTTACATGGGCTTTGGTTGCTATAGTGCAACAGCCCAAGCCCTCTAAATTATTTGAAAACCAAGGGGGTATTCAAGTTTATGGAATTCACATTTGAACTAAAAGCACTGGGTGAGCAGACCACAAAGGGGCTTCTCTTTTGAGCTAACAATAGCATGCTGGAATATATGGACAGGAAAGTTACAAGATAGGTGACCAGGGTCATTGCCAGTGCCCCAGTTCAGATGCTGAAAGTCATCCATAAATACTAAATCAATGGTTGAGTATGAAAACCACAAACATAGAAAGAACCACATCTCTAAACCTATAATGAAAATGGCATTTAAACTCCATCCCAATCACTGACACAGGAGAAACAGAGAGAGAGAGAAGGAGAAAAGCAATGTCCTTGACCCATGTCCCTTTTTATTGGCAATAAAGTGTGTATGTGTGTGTGGGTGCATGTGAGTGTGTGTGTGGCTGTTGCGGAAGTATGGCCTTTTTATTGTAATGTAGTATCCCTCTAGTGCAGCAGTGACACAATACAACATTGTGTTTGTGTGTTTTTTTTTTATTGAATGTCGAGCAGGTTTCCCAAAGGCTGTGTGTGTGTGATAACTTCAAACCAAATGTGAAAGAGAGAATGAAATAATAAAGAAATGGAGTTTGATTTAGTTGGATGGATGCTTGCTATTTCAAAACATCTTGTAGTGGGATGTTACACAATTTCTATGTACAGTTGTGACCACCCAGGTTTCAAACCTGTAACATTTGCACAACTCAATACCTTGTTATGCTAATCCTTACAGTAGGCATAAGCTTTGTGAGCTAACATAAGTCTTCAGGTCTCAGGCATGGTTGCTCATCAGGTGACCATCACGGAACCAGCTCCGCTACACAATGTTTACTGCAGCAGTTCAGACACAGTGTAGCCCTCAATGACACATCAGCAGTAAACTATGCCCCAGTTGGGATTTGAACCAGGGTTCCAAAATGGTTCTTTGGCTGTCCCCATAGGAGAACCGTTTTTGTTTCCAGGTAGAACCCTTTTGGGTTCCATGTAGAACCCTCTGTGGAAATAGTTCTACATGGAACACAAAAGTGTTCTACCTGTAACCAAAAAGAGTTCTTCAAAGGGTTCTCTTATGGGGACAGGGAAAATAACCCTTTAAGGTTCTAGATAGCACCTTTTTTCTGAGAGTATAGTCCATTCTTCCTAACTGTTCAGCCATGCCATTGGATTAGAGATGAGCCACTGCCTTCCTGGATGCCCCTTGAAAAGGGACCTGTTCCAAACCCCAACCCCATACAGCGCAGGCAGCACAGCTCTTCGGGACAGTCAGTTTCTTCCTGTATTATTAATTGAAGATAGCTGAATTTAGCTGCATCGCTGTGTGTGTATCAATGAGATGAGAATCCTGAGGAGACACTTCCTCTCTGCTTTCATCTCTCTGCTGCTGCTCAGGAGATGAAAGGACTAATTGGGCTTGTTGAGTTCAGCAAAAGGAGGATAAAGACCTGCCCACGTGGAAAATCTAATATGGAGCACAGAGCACAATAACCTCAGGTTGTAGGTTGTAACTTTATCCAGTTTATCATAATAACGTAATTCTGTATTATGTATGTAGCGTGGCTTATTGGATATGTGGCTTTCAGATAGTTATTTTTGGTAATTCCTGTTCATCATGTTAAGTTTGTACTCTGCAATTAAAATGTTCCTTGAATATTTATGCATATTATATATTGTAATATAATATTAATGATTGCATGCAATAATAAAGTGGTAACTATACCAACTTTAGGATTTGCATCAGCTCATTGAACCTACAAAACTATCAGTGTTCAACCTTAATATGTGATGACAATACAACAGAACAGATAAACAAGAATGACATTTACTCTAATGGGTGGCCCAAAAAATATATGTATGAAAGCCATGCCCCTAGTAAGCCACGCCTCCACTCCAGGGTTCCTCTATGAACCCATTGCTACATTGAAACATTAAAGGTTTCCTCCAAGAACCCTCTCAACTAACCGAAGGTGCCAATATGAACCAATGACTAGCAATGGTTCCTTGAGGATCTCCAGGATTCCTTGAGTCACCACTAATTCTAAGAGTGTATCCTATACTGTATCCTGGCACTTAGTCCCCTGCCTGTGCTAAGCCCATGGGCTAAGGCCTCCCCTCTGCAGGCAGAGTGAACTCATTTCTCAGGGCACACAGTTAATCGCTCTCTCTCTGTCTCTTTATCTCGCTCTCTCCCACACTCTCTTTCCTTCCTGTATTTTCCTCTCTCTCACTCTCTTGTCTGTATTTTAATCTCAAATTTTCTAATACCAGATTGCAGGCTCAACCAGTCATTACCTCCCTAGCCTGTGGAGGTCAAAATAATGATATCAGACTGTCATTAATGTCAGGACGTGTCCACAGATATCTGTATCATTAGAAGTGCCTTCAATTATCCTCCGTAGAGATGATGATAAGCTGCTTAATTTCATGATAGGCTGCATGCTATCGTTAAGGTCAATGATAAGGCTAGGTGTCTTGGTGTGAAGGAGATGACAATCTCCCTATTGATTCTGGGTGAAACTCTGGCTGGGTACTCACTTGATGGAATATTTTTTTTTGTCTGCTTTCTTATTGAGTGCACCATGTTTCTGAAGCAGCACTGGTGCTAATGGGGGTGATTATTCATGGGCATTAATATAGCTGAGCGCAGTGGCACACTGCCATGTGTAAAAGTGCAGGAATGCACCGGTCTCTTCTAACCACTGCATACACTCAGAAAAAAGGGTGGTAAGTAGAACCATGCAGCTTTCTTCGGTTTGTCCATATAGGGAAACACCTTTTCGTGCTGGTTAGAACCCTTTGCAGAGGGTTGTCACGGTGCGTGGTGGGCAGGACCCAAGGCGCAGAGTAAATCAACATACTTTATTTGCAGGATTTACAAAACAATAAAAGGCCCCACCGCAACCATGAACTGGAGTGGACATGCCCAAACAATAACCCACAAACAGGTGGGACACTCAACTACTTAAGTAGGCTCCCCAATTAGAGACAATGCAGGGAAGCTGCCTCTAATTGGGGACCAACAAAACCAAACATAGACTCTCCTAGACATCTCCACTCTGTCAGGCGCTGACAATCACCTATCTAGGAACCTCTATGTATATGGTTCTACCTAGAACCCTCTATGAACCATTTTATCTTTGGAGGGTTCTTCCTAGAACCCTCTATGAAGGGTTCTACAGAGAATCCTTTTATCTATGGAGGGTTCTTCCTAGAACCGTCTATGAACAGTTCCACCAGCCTTATCAGCCTTCACATTTTTATTATTTATGCCGATACATATATCATAAGGCTTTTCTTTGAGGGCCTAGTTACATTCTAACACAGTTGTGTTAGGAATCTCCTGGTTTACAGGCCACTTCAGGCCTGCAAGTCACATTATGCTGGCTTGCAAAGTGATGTGTAATTCCTATTGGAATCCAGCCAGAGTTAGGACATTCAACAAGTGGAATTGTTAATTACCCACAACCTGCATTCAGAATGACTGGCAGGGTATGTAAGACTGAATACTGAGAGTACCTCAATCATCTAAACTGGAACAACCATCTCAGTTAACGGGTGCAATAAATCCAATAACTAACATATTGGATTAGTTTAGAAAACTGTATGCTATTTTTCTTTTTTGTAGCATAAAATTAATCAACCAATTAATGTCCATCGAAAACACAGATATTACAGTAAAATAAACAAATCTTAAAATCTCCTGCAATAGAGAATGCTGGGAAATAGTATATATAGTTCTATATAGAACCCTTCTTGCCTTCCAAATAATCTATCTTGCCTTCCAAATAATCATCAAAGAACCTTTGTCTTCTTCTGATCAAAACAGTTGTTGGTAGAACCCATCCCTCTCCAAAGAACCCTTTTTTCTAAGAGTGTACCGCTATAGCAGGAGGCTATGGTCTAGTCTAGTGGATAAGTACATTCAGTGTTAAACATATATTTTTTTCTTATCCAGAGCGACTTACAGTAGAGTGCATACATCTGTTTTTTAGGACTGGTCCCCCGTGGGAATCGAACCCACAATGCTGAAAGCGCCATGCTCTACAAACTGAGCCTCACAGGACCATACACATCAGGAGGGGTATTCTACTGTTGTACAGAGCATACGGAGGATGTGGATCTCTAGCTATGCACCTAAGTGAACAGACTCATATACTGACAATGCATTGTGCCTTCATCACTGCTGTATTCAAGATCTTACTAACACAGAAGAAACATTCTCTTGGTTGACAGCTAAGGAGCTACAAGACGAAGTACACAAAGAGACAGCCTCAATCACTCACACACCCTGGGCTTGGGGTAGAATGTATTTTTTACGATGGCGTGCTAGTGATTAGGGAACGATATGGGTCAGCGTATTTGATCTCGTTATGGGTGAGTGATCTCAGGCAAGGATATTCTGTTGCATTAGACCAGACTAAACATGTATATCTTAGAGACACTGTAACACTTAATATACACTTAATGCAGTGGGATGGAAAGCACCTGCACCTTCTGTGTCAGCGTTTTCATTAGGTCAGTTTAAGTGTCTCACTGTGCAAGGGCTGGTCATCATGGTGATGTAGACGGGTTTGTTGTAGTGCCCTCCCATCAAACAGAGAGAGATAGCTATAGACAGACAACTGGATGAAAACAGAGAGCCCACACATGTACTGAATGCAATGAGTATCTATTGTATGTTTATTATTGGTGCCTTGCTCTTTAATAATCATTCAAATATAGCTTGCTGTAAGTTTTCATTTTGTGGGCACTGCTGTGCTGCCAGCCTCTCTTGTGACCCATTCCAAACTGCACTACAATTTATTTTAACCTTTGTTTAACCTGGCAGAACTTTGTTTAACCTATATTGAATTAGGGCCATTGACATACCTTTAAGCTAGGGGATTAACAACGATGATGGACCATGATGAGAGTGAGGGGAAATTCAAGCGGGATGATAATGGGGGAAAGCTGGCTTCCTGTGAGTACAGCTGTCATGCTTTCCTGGGAGTTCTGATTTATTTTACACAATCTACAGGTGTGTGTACTCAGATGATAATAGGGATGTACAATGGGGTATACAGTGATAATGGAAAGCAGATAAATGACTTTCCCGGGCTCTGAAGACGTGGATGTTGATTAAGGCAGTCGCCCTCACCTCTCTGATTCAGAGGGGTTGGATTAAATGATGAAGACACATTTCAGTTGAATGCATTCAGTTGTACAACTGACTAGTATCCCCTTTCCCTTCCCCTTTCCCTTTAAACTGTACACACCACGATTAGGGAGGATTTGTGCCAAAAGGGTAGCACTTCTCTAATGGGACTATCTACCCACAGCTCCACCCAAACCAGGCCTGAGCTTGCCATGGGTGTGTGTCTCGGTGGGGACAAAACATATTTCATAATACTCTCCAAATCCCCATAACTTGTTAACCGGAAAACCCTATTGAAATGCACCATTATTAGCGTAAGAAGACACGCTAATTTTCCACCATGAACTGTGTTTTACCTTTTCAGCTCTTTTCTTGTTTTCATGCATTTATATGTCCCTCTATATCTCTTGAGTCAATAGCCTGGAGCGGGTTCTAATGTGGCCTGCAGCAATTGAGATCTCTATAGTGGGAACATGAGAGCGGGAGTGTTCTAAATTGTACTTGAGGATGGATGGGTGAGCTGTAGGGTGGGTTTGGCTTTGCAGACCTCAGTGAAAAACGGATTTTCTGTCACATTACTCAATTAACAAATTGCATCAATGTGCAAGAACTGTTGATCTTCCCTGGGATGAAAGTATGATTTTATAGTAATTAGAGCTATTTCCATTCGATAAATGAAATTACACATAATTTCTTTGGTGTACAGTGCAATGGTCAGCCTGTGACTGTGAGGGAAAGACTGAGACATTGCACAAAACTGCACAACCAGTTGTAGACATTTAATCATACATTTTTGGAAGAGAGACACAATAAAGTCCCTATTGTTAGGCATTCATTATTTAGTACTCTGTGAGTGAGCTTTACAGCAGTGGCCCAGCCTTAGAATCTGCAGACTCAGGAGAAACACAAAGCAATAGGTTTGGATGTTTTATCACATCGTCTCCTGCATCTTGTATCAGTTTATGGTGTTTTCATAATGGCAGCTACTGCCAACGTGACTCATATTTATTATCTTTGCCTTTCTAGATAAAATGTTAGCAGCCTTAAAAGCAATTACCTATGCCCTATTGAGCAATGGTATGTTTTTCCTCCCAGGCTGTTCTTTGACCACAGTGCCCTGTGAGATTACCTGTCTGGCTGACACATGAGGCGGTGAACCAGAGCTCTGCCAGTCTTCTCACTTGATGTGCCCCTGTAGAAGAGCTAATGGACGGACAGTGTACCCCATTAGGGGTAAAGGAGGGCCTTTACCCCTAATGATTAGATAATGTGATTAGATAATGTGTATGCACATCCCATAGGGCGGTGCACAATTGGCCCAGAGTCGTCCGAGTTTGGCCGATGTAGGCCGTCATTGTAAATAAGAATTTGTTCTTAACTGACTTGCTTAGTTAAATAAAGGTTAAATAAAATTAAAATGGTAATGCACAGTGCAGAAACAGGAGACAAGCCTAGCACACACTCCTATTGTTGGGATAGTCGAATGGTTTGTGGCAATGCATGGTGTGGGACCAGGAAAGGCCTTGAAATTAGGACTGTTACAACATTGGCTCCAAGATAGATAGGTACTTTATTGATCCGCGAGGGGGAAATTTCTTCAGATTAAATGAACCCATCCGGCACTCCACCCCTCGCCATGGTGTGTCCTCTGGTACCTATACAACTCCTTCTATTGAGCTAGACTTTGATTAATTGTGGGTTCATCAGCAAATAGCCTTCAGACTACAGAGGCCCTTCTCTGTCTCATTAGTGCACCCAGATCCTGTTGAGTGTTGTCAGAACCTGCCCTCCATGGTTTCTTAGTGCTGGAATGCTTGGAAAAGAAAGTTCCATTGTTCTAGGATCTAGAATACATACTGTATATAAGTCTCCCTGGTCTTTCTTAACCAACAGATCCTAAACTAATTTCAAACACTACATAGTTAATATCTTTAGACCCAGAGGTACTGTATCTCTTAGTAGCAATTGCTGTGTCCTGTTTTCCTTAGGATGTAGTGGTTATGTAGAAAAATAAATAGAGAAAGAAACATTCTGAGCCAGAGCTAGAGGTACACTGGGGGCCAAAAGTTTGGAATATTAAAAAAGCTGTCATCAAGGCAAAGGGTGGATATTTGAAGAATCTCAAATATAAAATATTTTGATTTGTTTAACACTTTTTTGGTTACTACATGATTCCATATGTGTTATGTCATAGTTTTGATGTCTTCACTTTTATTTTACAATGTAAAAAAATAGTGCAAATAATGAAAAACCCTTGAATGAGTAATATTCCAAACTTTTGGCCCGCAGTGTATGTTTTGTATGTGTTGCAAAAACGCATTTCCAAAAATACTTTGGTCTTACAGGGTTAATGATGTTCCTCTGACATTGATGTGGTTGATCTGTTTTCAGGCTGGTAACTAAAAGCATCAGACTCCACAGACACACAGACACACACACACACACACACACACACACACACACACACACACACACACACACACACACACACACACACACACAGTCAATCAATCAATCAAATGTATTGATAAAGCTCTCTTTACATCAGCAGATGTCACAAAGTGCTATACAAAAACCCAGCCTAAAACCCCAAACAGCAAGCAATGCAGATGTAGAAGCACGGTGGCTTAGAAAAACTACCTAGAATTGTAAAAACCTAGGAAGAAACCTAGAGAGGAACCAGGCTCTCAGGGGTGGCCAGTCTCCTTGGCTATATATAACAATATATAGCCATTAAGGCCAGATCTTTCTCCAAGATGTTCAAACATTCATTGATGACCAGCAGGGTCAAATAATAATCACAGTGGTTGTAGAGGTTGCAACAGGTAAGTAGGCTACATCAGGAGTAAATGTCTCTTTGCACAGTGCTGATAAAAGTACCCCGTTGTCATACTTGAGAAAAGTAAAGATACCTTGATAGAAAATTACTCAAGTAAAAGTGAAAGGCACCCAGTAAAATACTACCTGAGCAAAAATATTTGGTTTTAAATATACTAAAGTATCAAAAGTATATGTAATTGCTAAAATATACTTAAGTATCAAAAGTTTCTTTAGGAATGTAGTAGAGTAAAAGTAAAAGTTGTCAAATATATATATATACTTAAGTAGTACTGTAAAGTATTTTTACTTAAGTACTTTACACCACTGCACACACACACACACACCCAACGTTATAGCCTGGGGCTTAACATACAATGCCTAAGGCAAGTTGGACACACACACACAACATGTTATGCTACTCTACAGTTTGTAGCGCCTTAGAAATACAGAACATTTGTCCTTTTCAATGTCATTGATACGTGTAGTGAACGTTGTAAGTTCAAGTGGGTTCAGCAGGGTCTATTTGAAGTGTAGTATTTATGGCTGTGGTCTTCCTCCCCAGTAAGGGTAGGCATCAGAGGAATCTGCTGAGTCATATAATGCTTACTGTGCCATTCAAACCTCAACCACTTCTCACTCAATCAGTATTGAACTAGGTACATATCTAACCCATTTTTCCAATGGAGATCAATATTAATTCATAATATCCATTACTGCAGCACATCCCCATCAGAGTTAATGTGATTGTTTTAAAAATATACATATTTTATAGAAATGGTATCATTGCTATTGTGGTGTTTTGCATGTCTGAGGAATGATGCTCTCTATTATTAGGGAGTACTTGATTAATTGGAAATGTCAGGTTGTATAAAACAGTTTTGTCTGTGACTGTGGCCTATCTGGGAGAGGACAGAAGAGTGCTATTTAAGAATGAATTTTTAATTTATTTTATTTATTTAACCTTTATTTAACTAGGCAAGTCGGTTAAGAACAAATTCTTATTTCAATGACAGCCTACCCCAACCAAACCCGGACGATGCTGGGCCAATTCTGCACCGCCCTATGGGACTTTCAATCACGGCCAGATGTGATACAGCCTGGATTCGAACCAGGGACTGTAGTGACGCCTCTTGCATTGAGATGCAGTGCCTTAGACCACCTCTCCACTCGGGAGCCCCCAATTGTGGAACAGGTCAACTGTATTTATTGAGTGATGACTCCATCAACTGTCTATATGTTGGCTACAGTGTACAGTACATGCTGGATTAAGTTTTGAATGTACAGTAGCTCTGTGTGTATCAGATGTATGCAGGCAGTGGCATGTTATCTATGGACACGAGAAGGATATGCTGGGACGGGTGATGGGAGAGGAAGGGTGTGGAGGGGAGGAGGGGGATGGAGTCAGTCAAGGAGCAGGGAATGAGATCAGGGCAAATCAAATTAGGTTTGACCTTGAGGTGTTGTCTATTCAGCACAAGCAGACCCCCACCCTCCGACCCGACTACAGCCTCTAGGGGGAGACTCCACCGACCGTATGCCTGTTACTCTACCCACACCACCACCACTGCTCATTAGCAGGGCCGTGCACAGGCCTTTGGAGGGGCAGGTGCTCAAGGTACCCTCCCCCCACAACAAAAACATAAAGATTCCTTACGTTCATCATTCTCTACTGCTCATGTAGCCAAATTTCAACATATATTTGTTAACATAAGCATTTATTTTCTGCAAAAACACTCATCCCACTCTAAACAAGCTACCTGGCCTACTGCTCACAGAGAGGGCAAATAGGGGAGGGTTGATCATAGCGAATGATGTAAATCAGCTAACTAGTTAGCTAGCTAACTGTTAGCTATGTGGTTGTAACAATTTAGCTACTCTTTACCTGGGATCTGAGTTTGTTCTGCTTCTAGCATCTGCGATGTAGGCCTGCTTAAAAACAGTTGAATTCCCTGTCCCTGACCGTGACCATGAGAGGCTTGACTCAAAAAGTAGCCAGTGTGCCACTACTCATACTGAGAACGAGTGCAGTGTGTGTTCACGTGGGAACTGGGGAGGGGGAGTTTTCCCGTTATAAAAACATTTGAAATTAGCTAGTTTGATGGGCAATTCTTTACATAACAGGAGAGAAAATAGATAAAAAGTTAAACAAAAATCTATTAATTAATTTTTTTAACAATCTGAAAGGGCCCTTTTCTCATAAGAGGGCAAAAGGGCAAGTACTTAGGCACCCCTAGAGCCCTATCTGTGCACGTGTCTGCTCATTAGTACCCCACACATGTCCCATAATGTGGACATCATAGATCACAGATGACATACAATCAATGACCCCTCTCCAGATTAAATCCTGTGAAAAGTGAGTCTCTGGCCGTCTGAAAACCTGCCTGTTCGACCTTCTCCCTCCTCCCTTCTCCAAACCATCTCTGGAGACCTTCTCCCGTTCCTCACTTCCCTCATCAAGTCATCCTAGACCACTTTCTGCGTCCCTTCCGACTTCAAAACGTCCCGAGGTACTCCCCTCCTCAAGAAACCAACACTCAACTCATCTGACGTCAAAAACTATAGACCTGTATCCCTTATTTATTTTTCTTTCTAAAACACTTGAGTATGCTGTGTCTGATCAACTCTCTCTCTCAGAATGTTTTTTTTACCCTAACCAGTCAGACTTCAAGACGGGTAAACCAACCGAGGCCTGCTCGCTAAAAGACCTCTCCATCATGGTTGACAACTCCAGAGTGCAAAGAACCTTGGCGTGACCCTGGACAACACCCTGTTGTTCTCTGCAAACATCAAAGTAGTAACTTGCTCCTGCAGGTTCATGCTCTACAACATCAGTAGAGTACGGCCCTACCTCACACAGGAAGCGGCACAGGTCCTAATCCAGGCCCTTGTACTCTCCCATCTGGACCACTGCAACTCGCTGTTGTCTGGGCCCCCCGCTTGTCAAACCCCTACAACTTATCCAGAACGCTGAAGCCCGCCTAGTTTTCAACCCTCCCAAATTCTCCCATGTCAACCCGCTCCTCCGCTATGCTCAAACCCTACACCCCAACCCGAGCACTGTGTTCTGCCACCTCTGGTCTCTTGGCCCTCCCACCCCTAAGGGAGGGCAACTCCCGCTCAGCCCAGTTCAAACTCTTCCAAAAGCACCTGAACCCTAACTCTTCAAAGAGAGTCTCTTCAAAGAGTGCCATCCCTTTGAGCACCTTGCCCACACTGTTTGTTGGGATAAATCTGGTCCTCCTGCATGCAGCAGAAATATGATCCTTCAATCCCCTAACAAAGGGCCTGTTCCTCCTGCATGCAGCAGACATATTGATCATTCAATCCCCTAACAAAGGGCCTGTTCCTCCTGCATGCAGCAGACATACTGATCCTTCAATCCCCTAACAAAGGGCCTGTTCCTCCTGCATGCAGCAGACATACTGATCCTTCAATCCCCTAACAAAGGGCCTGGTCCTCCTGCATGCAGCAGACATATTGATCCTTCAATCCCCTAACAAAGGGCCTGGTCCTCCTGCATGCAGCAGACATATTGATCCTTCAATCCCCTAACAAAGGGCCTGGTCCTCCTGCATGCAGCAGACATATTGATCCTTCAATCCCCTAACAAAGGGCCTGATCCTCCTGCATGCAGCAGACATATTGATCTTTCAATCCCCTAACAAAGGGCCTGTTCCTCCTGCATGCAACAGACATACTGATCCTTCAACCACTAACACTAACAGATCTGATTTTTCGATCAACACCTCTCATATACAGTAGGCGTTATTGATGACAATTATGGTGATCTATTTCTTACAGTGGTCAATAATAAAAAATGTAATCCTTTGTTATCAAATGTTTACAATATTATCATCTATATAGAAACTTAATTTTGTTTTTCGATATTGTAATTGTTTCTCTATTTTCTAAAAAGCATTGTCCCCCAGCCATTTCATCCCCATGTCCTTTGAGAACCCTGGGGAAAGGAATGCAGCCACGGTTAGTCCTTTATTTAAAGGGGGAGATCAAGCTGATCCTAACTGTTATAGGCCTATTTCTATTTTGTCCTGTTTATCAAAAGTGTTGGAAAAACCTGTCAATAATCAACTGACTGGCTTTCTTGATGTCTATAGTATTCTCTCTGGTATGCAATCTGGTCTCCGCTCAGGTTATGGATGTGCCACTGCAACCTTAAAGGTCCTCAAAGATGTCACCACTGCCCTTGATTCTAAGCAATGTTGTGCTGCTATTTTTATTGACTTGGCCAAAGCTTTTGATACGGTAGACCATTCCATTCTTTTGGGCAGGTAAAGTAAAGTAAAGTATTGGTGTCTCTGAGGGGTCTTTGGTCTGGTTTGCTAACTACCTCTCAAAGAGTGCAGTGTATAAAGTCGGAACATATGCTGTCTCAGCCACTGCCTGTCACCAAGGGACTACCCCAAGGCTCAATCCTAGGCCCCACACCCTTCTCAATTTACATCAACAACATAGCTCAGGCAGCAGGAAGCTCTCTCATCCATTTATATGCAGATGATACAGTCTTATACTCAGCTGGCCCCTCCCCGGATTTTGTGTTAAATGCTCTACAACAAAGCTTTCTTAGTGGCTGAACACCTCCAAAATAAAGGTCATGTGGTTTGGTAAAAAGAATGCACCTTTCCCCACAGATGTGATTACAACCTCTGAGGGTTTAGAGCTTTAGGTAGTCACCTCATACAAGTACTTGGGAGTATAGCTAGACGGTACACTGTCCTTCTCTCAGCACATATCAAAGCTGCAGGCTAAAGTTAAATCTAGACTTGGTTTCCTCTATCGTAATCTCTCCTCTTTCACCCCAGCTGCCAAACTAACCCTGATTCAGATGACCATCCTACCCATGCTAGATTACGGAGACATAATTTATAGATTGGTAGGTAAGGGTGTTCTCGAGCGGCTAGATTCGGCCATCAGATTTGCCACCAATGCTCCTTATAGGACACATCACTGCACAATATACTCCTCTGTAAACTGGTCATCTCTGTATACCCATCGCAAGACCCACTGGTTGATGCTTATTCATAAAACCCTCTTAGGCCTCACTCCTCCCTATCTGAGATATCTACTGCAGCTCTCATCCTCCACATACAACACCCGTTCTGCCAGTAACATTCTGTTAAAGGTTCCCAAAGCACACACATCCTTGGGTCGCTCGTCTTTTCAGTTCGCTGTAGCTAGCGACTGGAACGAGATGCAACAAACACTCAAACTGGACAGTTTTATCTCAATCTCTTCATTCAAAGACTCACCACACTGTCTGTGTGGATGGACCATTTCAGTTTGTCAGTGATGTGCAATGCCGAGGAACTTGAAGCTTTTCACCCTGTCTGCTGTGGCCCTGTCGATGTGGATGGGGGCTGTCTCCTGAAGTCCACGCTCCTTCGTTTGGTTGACGTTGAGGGAGAGGTTTTTTTCCCTGGCACCACTCCACCAGGGACCTCACCTTCTCCCTGTAGGCTGTCTCATCATTATTGATAATTAGGCCTATCACTGTTGTGTCGTCTGCCAACTTGATGATTCAGTTGGAGACGTGCGTGGCCACGCAGCCATGGGTGAACAGGGAGTACAGGAGGGGGCTTAGCACGCTTGTGGGGCTCCCGTGTTGAGGGTCAGTGTAGCGGAAGTGTTGTTGCCTACCTTCACCACCTGGGGTCAACCCATCAGGAAGTCCAGGATCCAGTTGCACAAGGCCAGGTTCAGACCCAGGGCCCTGAGCTTATTGATGAGCTTGGAGGGCACTATGGTGTTGAAGGCTGAGCTATAGTAGGGAAAGGTCCTAAACGATATCGTAACCGCCATCGATAAAAGACAGTACTGTGCAGCCGTCTTCATCGACCTGGCCAAGTCTTTCGACTCTGTCAATCACCGCATTCTTATCGGCAGTCTTAATAGCCTTGGTTTCTCAAATGACTGCCTCGCCTGGTTCACCAACTACTTCTCAGATAGAGTTCAGTGTATCAAATCGGAGGGCCTGTTGTCCGGACCTCTGGCAGTCTCTATGGGGGTGTCACAGGGTTCAATTCTCGGGCCGACTCTATTCTCTGTATATATCAATGACGCCGCTCTTGCTGCTGGTGACTCTCTGATCCACCTCTACGCAGACGACACCATTCTTGACACAACGACAGATATGCGGGACCCAAAAGCGGACACGGAGGCAGAGATATGATTGACTGTTTAATAGGAAATATGGGGCAAAACAGGTTCGTAATCAATGACAGGCAATGTTCGTAACCGGGAGTCTGAATGGCAGTCGTCCAATAAGGGGAGTCAGGCTCGTAGTCGTAGTTCAGGCAGCGTTCGTTACCGGGAATCAGAAGGCTGGCAGTGCAGAGGAGTAGACAGGCTCGTAATCCGTAAAGCAGGCAGAGTTCGTTTGGCAGCAGATCAGATGGTCGAAGGCACATGAGGGGGCTAGACAGGAACGTAATCCAACAGGCAGGTAGAGGTCCAAATACCGGGAAACAGACTGGCAGAGTTAATAATACGAGAGAGTGCTGGAAACGACTGACTAAGCAAGACGATCTGGCAAATGCCAACAGCACCCACGAGACTAAATACCCACACTGATTAATGCTGGTGATAGGGTGCACCTGGTGTGGGGAGGGGACAAACACAGACAGGTGAAACATATCAGGACATGACAGTACCCCTCCCCCTACGGGCGCCACCTGGCGACCGACCCGGGTGCATACCTGGCTGACCGGGATGTCGCCGATGAAAGTCAGCGATGAGCTCCGGGTCGAGGATGTCCCTGGTAGAGACCCAAGACCGCTCCTCCGGCCCGTAGCCCTCCCAGTCAACCAGGTACTGGAAACCCCGGCCCCGGGGACGGACTCTCAGGAGGCGACGCACCGTCCAAGCAGGTTGGTTGTCAATAACCCGAGGAGGAGGGGCAGGCCTGGGAACAGGAGACAAAGGACAGTGAGAGACAGGTTTTACACGGGACACATGAAAGGTAGGATTAATGCGGAGGGACCGGGGCAACATGAGGCGTATAGCTGAGCGATTGATAACCCGGGAGATCTGATAAGGGCCGATGTAACGGGACGAAAGCTTGCGACTTTCCACCCGAAGGGGCAGATCTCGGGTGGACAGCCACACCCTCTGGCCAACACGGTAGTGGGGAGCCTGGGTCCTGCGACGGTCGGCCTGCCGCCGATACCTGGTATTTGTTCGTAGAAGAACAGCCCGGGCCTTTCTCCAGGTCCGACGGCAGCGCCTAACAAACAGCTGGGCCGACGGGACGCCAACCTCCTCTTCCTGCTCCGAAAACAGCGGAGGCTGGTAGCCCAAGGAGCACTCGAAGGGTGAAAGCCCAGTAGCGGAGGAAGGCAGGGTGTTGCGGGCGTATTCCACCCAAACGAGTTGCCGGCTCCAGGTGGTGGGGTTGTCCGAAACCAGGCAGCGTAGCACAGTCTCTAGATCTTGATTGGCCCGCTCTGATTGGCCGTTAGACTCTGGGTGGAATCCTGAGGACAGGCTGATAGAAGAACCAATAAGGGTACAGAAAGCCCTCCAGAACTGGGAAGTGAACTGAGGGCCCCGGTCGGAGACGATGTCAATGGGTAATCCGTGGATCCTAAAAACGTGCTGCACCATCAGTTGGGCCGTTTCCTTGGCCGATGGCAGCTTAGGCAGGGCGATGAAGTGTGCCGCCTTCGAGAACCGGTCCACAATGGTGAGGATAGCGGTATTGCCGTCGGATTGCGGCAGGCCTGTGACAAAATCCAGGGAGATGTGCGACCATGGACGATGAGGGACCGGAAGAGGCTGTAGGAGACCAGCCGGGGCCTGGCGGGGCGTCTTGTTTTGGTTACACACTGTGCATGCAGAGACAAAAGAGGGAACATCCACTCCCATGGTGGGCCACCAAAACCTTCGACGTATAAATGCCAGGGTCCGCCGTGAGCCGGGGTGGCAGGTCAGTTTAGATGAATGACCCCACTCCAGGACTTGGGATCGGACGGAGTCAGGCACGAACAGGCAGCCTGGCGGACCCCCTCCGGGGTCAGGGCTCAACTGTTGTGCGTTACGCACATCCTCTTCAATACCCCAGACCAAGGACGTAGCCAGACAAGAGGCAGGGAGAATGTGCTCACTACCTTGGGCAGCAGCAGGACTGAACACACGGGAGAGGGCGTCCGGTTTAGTGTTCTTAGAACCAGGTCGATAAGATAGGGTGAAATCAAAGCGGGTAAAAAACAGAGCCCACCTGGCTTGTCGGGCATTGAGCCTCCTGGCTGAGCGTAGATACTCCAGGTTTTTGTGGTCTGTCCACACAAGAAATGGCTGTTCCGCCCCCTCCAGCCAATGTCTCCACTCCTCCAATGCAGTCTTGACCGCCAGCAATTCCCTGTTGCCGACGTCGTAGTTAACCTCAGCAGGTGTCAGACGACGAGAGAGGAATGCGCAGGGGTGCAGCTTCTGGTCGCTGTCCGACCTTTGTGACAAGACGGCCCCCACACCGACATTGGAGGCGTCCACCTCCACCACAAACTGCCGGGCCGGATCTGGATGAATCAAAATCGGGGCTGAGGTGAAGCGCTGTTTGAGGGCAGCGAAAGCCTGGGCGGCTTGGGGGGACCATACAAAGTTCACCTTAGTCGAGGTTAAGGCAGTGAGTGGGGCTGCCAAAATACTGTAATTACGTATGAATCGCCGATAAAAATTGGCGAACCCCAGGAAACGTTGCAGATCCAGGCGTGAAGAGGGTTGTGGCCAATCAGTGACGGCTTGGACCTTGCCTGGATCCATTCGGATGCTACCCGCAGCCACTATGTAACCCAGGAAAGGAATGACAGATCGATGGAATTCACACTTCTCTGCTTTCACAAACAGTTGGTTCTCTAATAATCGCTGAAGGACCTGTCTTACGTGTGCCGTGTGTTCCTGGGCTGAGTGGGAAAAAATCAAGATATCGTCCAGATACACAAAAACAAAATGATTAATCATGTCCCGGAGTACGTCGTTTACCAGAGCCTGGAAGACAGCGGGAGCGTTAGTCAACCCGAATGGCATCACCAGGTATTCATAGTGTCCACTAGCAGTGTTAAACGCTGTCTTCCATTCATCCCCTTCTCGTATCCGTACCAGGTGGTAGGCGTTTCGGAGATCCAGTTTAGAGAATATTGTGGCTCCTTGGAGCAGCTCAAAGGCGGAGGCGAGCAGTGGAAGTGGGTAACGGTTTTTCACTGTAATGTCGTTCAGGCCCCGGTAATCAATGCATGGGCGTAGGGTCTTATCCTTCTTGGCCACGAAGAAAAACCCCGCCCCAGCAGAAGAGGATGATGGCCGAATAATCCCAGCCCTGAGGGAGGTTTCCACATAATCCGCCATGGCCTTAGTTTCCGGACCGGACAGGGAGTACAGACGTCCACGGGGGGGTGATGTGCCTGGATGGAGGTCTATGGCACAGTCATATGGCCGATGAGGTGGTAAAGAGGTAGCCCGGGACTTATTGAAGACCTCCCTTAGATCCCAGTATTCGGAAGGGACAGACGACACATCGATGTCCTCTGTGGAATGTGAAACCTGTCTGTTCAGAACATGCGGAGCAGCCTTCAGACAATGAGCAAGGCAAAAAGGGCTCCAGTTAATAACAGAACCAGTAGTCCAGTCGATGTGAGGGTTGTGCTTGACAAGCCAAGAATGGCCTAACACAATCGGAGTGTTAGGAGAATGTAAGGGCAGGAACTGGATCTCCTCCCTGTGGTTACCAGACAGGATCAGAGTGACGGGCACCGATATCTGAGACATCCGCCCAATAGAACGACCGTCCAGGGCAGTGGCCTCGATGTGCGTGTTTAGAGGGCGTGAGGGAATGCCTAACTTAACCAGAAGTGAACTATCAATGAAGCAATCGTCAGCCCCTGAATCCATAAGGACATTTACTTTCAGGGTTTGGGAACCCCAAATAATAGTGGCCGGAAAAGGAAAACGAACCGGGGATACCCACGGGGTTTTAGTTTGACTCACCCGTATTCCTGCTGTTACGGATGAGCCCGCCCTTTTTAAAGGACAACCGGCTGCATAATGTCCTTTCTCTCCACAGTAGAGGCAGCTGCGACTGTCTATCCTGCGTCGACGTTCCTCGGGCGTCAGCTGTGCCCTCCTTATTTGCATGGGTTCAGACGTAAGGACCTCGGACGCCCTCGGTGGTTCCCGGAAGAATTCGGGTGATTCCGGCAGTCCCGGTGACGCTCTACCACCCGGTCCGCCGAAATGCGGAAGTGCCTGAGCAGGACGACAATTTTCTCTCTCTCGATTTCGTTCCTGAAGTCTACTTCCTATACGCATGGCAATGGAGATGAGGCTGTCTAAACTGGGAGGCACCTCTCGGGCGGCGAGTTCATCTTTGATGGGATCACATAATCCGTCATAGAAGGCGTCGAGCAGAGCCTCGGAATTCCATGAGCACTCCGCTGCCAGGGTACGGAATTTAATAGAGTAATCCGACACGCTGCTAGTCCCCTGTCTTAGATGTAGCAGCTGACGTGCCGCTTCTCTTCCGGATAATGGAGCATCGAAAACTTTTTTTTACCTCCGTAGTGAACGCTGCTAGACTGAAACAAACGGGAAGCTGCTGGTCCCATATCGGCGTAGCCCATGCCAGGGCTCGCCCCGTCATCATGGTTATCATATAGGCGACCCGTGACTTCTCTGTGGGAAAAGAGGATGGCTGCAGTTCGAAGATACGCGAACACTGGGACAAGAAAGGACGACAATAACTCGAATCACCAGAGAACCGTTCGGGGGCAGGTAAGTGCGGCTCTCTAAAGGATACCGGGGAAGGTGTTGGGTTGCTGGGTATAGGTGGGACAGGAGACGGGAGGGAAGCGCTCTGTGCCGGTAGTGCCAGTGTTAACCTCTCCAAGTGTTTGAGCAGGCATTCGGTGGCTCGCTGCTGGTTCTCTCTCTGCTCACTGAGTTCCTCTGCAATTGAACGTAGCACCTCCTCGTGTCGACCCACAACAACCCCTTGGTGGGCTATTTCGTTTTGCAGATGGGTCAACTCCGCTGGGTCCGTCATGGCCAGATCGTTCTGACACAACGACAGATATGCGGGACCCAAAAGCGGACACGGAGGCAGAGATATGATTGACTGTTTAATAGGAAATATGGGGCAAAACAGGTTCGTAATCAATGACAGGCAATGTTCGTAACCGGGAGTCTGAATGGCAGTCGTCCAATAAGGGGAGTCAGGCTCGTAGTCGTAGTTCAGGCAGCGTTCGTTACCGGGAATCAGAAGGCTGGCAGTGCAGAGGAGTAGACAGGCTCGTAATCCGTAAAGCAGGCAGAGTTCGTTTGGCAGCAGATCAGATGGTCGAAGGCACATGAGGGGGCTAGACAGGAACGTAATCCAACAGGCAGGTAGAGGTCCAAATACCGGGAAACAGACTGGCAGAGTTAATAATACGAGAGAGTGCTGGAAACGACTGACTAAGCAAGACGATCTGGCAAATGCCAACAGCACCCACGAGACTAAATACCCTCACTGATTAATGCTGGTGATAGGGTGCACCTGGTGTGGGGAGGGGACAAACACAGACAGGTGAAACATATCAGGACATGACAATTCTGTATATATCTGGCCCTTCACAATGTGTTAACAAACCTCCAAACGAGCTTCAATGCCATACAACACTCCTTCCGTGGCCTCCAACTGCTCTTCAATGCTAGTAAAACTAAATGCATGCTCTTCAACCGATCGCTGCCCGCACCTGTCTGCCTGACTAGCATCACTACTTTGGACAGGACTGACTTAGAATATGTGGACACCTACAAATACCAAGATGTCTGGTTAGACTGTTCACTCTCCTTCCAGACTCACATAGATAGATAGATAGATAGATAGATAGATAGATAGATAGATAGATAGATAGATAGATAGATAGATAGATAGATAGATAGATAGATAGATAGATAGATAGATAGATAGATGATAGATAGATAGATAGATAGATAGATAGATAGATAGATAGATAGATAGATAGATAGATAGATAGATAGATAGATAGATAGATAGATAGATAGATAGATAGATAGATAGATAGTATATTGATCCCCGTGGAAAAACACAGGGCAAGTACAAAATGCCAGAACGAAATACACAAAAGACAGATACACGATACATGATACATAGTACGGCAGTATGAAAAAGTATGAAAATACACGAAGTCTGAAGTGCAAAAAGCTATAGAAACGCATTGCATAGTATGAGTGAATGACGGAATATGTATACTATACATTGTTATAGTGTTAGGTGAAAATATAATAAAATTATTGCACGTTGATATAAATAAAAAAATACTAACTATACTGGTCAATGGCAGAGAAAGATACATAAATAGCTAAATGCGCGTATGATCTAAGTGAGGGTAATAATAGTTTACTTAATGTACAGTTTGGTTAAATGTACAGGTAAATTAATATTTGCATGATTGAATTAACTGTGCAGGTAAATGACAGGAAGAGATACTTAAATAGCTAAATGTGTGTATGATATAATTTAGGGTAATAATACTAATTCACTTAAAATACAGTCCTTAGAACAGGTTAATTACAGATAAATGCACGTATTGCACATTCGATATACTAAATATGTACTTATAGTTCTGAATGAATGAGTGCTGAATGAATAAGTCCTGAGTGAATGAGTGATTACAGACCAGAGAGTTACTCACAGATGGATGGATACCTAATTGTTAAACTAGGCCCTAACACCCCAAGAGTTCCAGGTCTATGTTACCGACGGCATGGCACCCCGGTGAGGCATTAAATAGTCTAATAGCCGCCGGCAGGAAGGACCTCCTGTAGCGCTCTCTGGCACACCGTGGTGGGATCAGTCTGTGACTGAAGGTGCTCCTCTGCGTCATAACCATGGCATGCAGAGGGTGGGTGACGTTGTCCATGATGGCCAGCAGTTTGGCCAGGATCCTTCTCTCCACCACCTCCTCTAGAGTGTCATGGTTAATCCCCAGAATAGAGCTATCCTTCCTGATCAGCTTATTTACCCGAGAAGCATCACCAGCCTTTATGTTGGCGCCCCAGCACACCGCAGACTGGTAGAAAGTATGCAGTAGTTTACTGCACACGTTGAAGGACCTGAGCCTCCTCAGAAAGCAGAGTCGGCTCTGGCACTTTTTGTACAGACCCCCGGTGTTACCAGCCCATTCCAGCCTGTTATCCATATGGACTCCCAGGAGCTTGTATGACCCAACCCTTTCCACATCCATCTCCTGAAGTCCACCACCATCTCCTTTGTTTTGCTGATGTTGAGCTGAAGGTGGTTCTGCTCACACCACACCACAAAGTAATTGATTGTGCACCTGTACTCCTTCTCCTTCCCACCCCTGATGCACCCTACAATTGCGGAGTCATCCGAGAACTTCTGTAGGTGGCATGTTTCAGAGTTATATCTGAAGTCCAGGGTGTAGAGGGTGAACAGGAAGGGGGACAGGACCGTTCCCTGGGGGGCCCCTGTGTTGCTCACTACCCGTTCTGATACACAGCTCACTGCCCGTTCTGACACACAGCTCTGTAGCCGCACACATTGTGGCCTACCAGTCAGGACTAACCTTTCCAGGGTCTTCATGATGTGGGATGTAGGATGATGTGGGATGTAAGTCTAAGTACAGATGTCGGCTCTTATTTGAGCCCTTTTGTCGCAGGAGTAAAATAATTCTGCAGCAGGAGGATTTTAATATGTGAAATATTTAGATTCGCCACCATGGGCAGCTGGAAGTGGTGTTTGTATACAATGCACACCATACCTACATTGTTACCTTACAGTATGTAGGTTATGTGCAGGCTACAACGCTTCTCGTGTGAAGTCTTATGTGGTTTATAGTAAATGTATATGTTTGTAGGGGGTATTTGTATTAGATTATATTCTTAGTGCTTGCTAGAGCATTGTGAATTGCCATAGCGCAGTGGTCTAGGCAACGCACTCCGGCTCTGAGCCACATGAGTTTGTGCCAAGTGTTGGGCAACATAGTGACCAGCCTGAGCCTACAAGTGATTTGCATTTATTTCAATGTTTTCAAGAAGTAAAACGAATAGTCTGATATTTATTTACACATCAAAGAAAAGTGTCTCAGCTCAATTAAATCTTCTTTGGATAGGCTCAAATGCATGAAAATCTTGATAGCTTTACGAAATATTTTAATATTAAAACCACACAATACAGGCTTTCAATCCACACCAAAGACCAGAACTTTATTGACAAATTATACATAGCCTAACTATAAAACATGAACGAGCATCCACACTGGAAGAAAGTTCATCATTCTACAGTAGGCCTACATCTATCAATCAACTGATGGCCCAAATCAGCTCATCAATTTAGCCAGAGAAACACAGTAGCCTATAATCTGTTTTCACACCTTTCATTATGTGAAAAGGGATAGACTAACAGGTAGCCTACAGAATGTAGCCTATTGGAATATAATCAAATAACAAGGGATCTATTGCAACATTCAATGGCACTAGATTATTACCAGCTGATGTCTCGTTAAAATATCAATACATGCTAAATTCACCCGCACAATTGATCTCAGCCACATGAATGGTCTGTCCCTCAGAATTCCAGAGTACCTGTGTAATAACTGTTGGCCAGAGCTTTACAGGGAAAAGGTCGACTAGTTACTTGGATCTGACCTTACTTGGGGAATGAATGGGTTGGCACATTTTCCGTTAAACAATGGAGAGCAGTCGTAATAGATCAGACCATTTAGCATTGTTACTTTAATACATGAACATTTTAAATAGCTTCTTTGCGCCCTAAAAATGTAATTCTAACAACAATAAAAACACACAAAAACAAGAATTGACCATCAGATGGAGAAACCAGGCTTCATACAGATTTAGGATCATAATGTGATCAATATTTTGTTGCTGAGAATTTTCCTGCACAGCAGGAAATGCAAATTTGTAGTGTAAAATTTCCCAATTTTCAGAATTGATTTGCCCTAATGAAACATTTATCAAACCCTATAAAAATGAATTCATTAAAATCCACATAATATATTACATTTTCTATTGCTGCAGGATTGTTTTCCTGCTGTTGCTAACTGGCTCAAATTAAGATCCTACATCTGTAGGTAATGGTAATGAATCTCTGTGTCCTGGGGCAGAGTGATGAATAAAGGTTTAAACGGCTTGCGTGCAAATGAAACTTCCTAGGCATACCGCACTGGGAGGGAGTGTACTTTGGCAGGCCTTGCCTTGTAATTAAATTGTTCAGCAGGGGTAAATTATACAAGAATCTCTGGCTAGGTCTGCCCAGAACTGCATTATTTTTGCATTGTTTAGAACCGTTTTACTGCATAAGTCATTTTTATTTCAAGTAGTTGTATTGATTGTGACTGGTTATTTAAATGAAATAATGTATATACAGTGGGGAGAACAAGTATTTGATACACTGCCGATTTTGCAGGTTTTCCCACTTACAAAGCATGTAAAAGTCTGTAATTTTTATCATAGGTACTCTTCAACTGTGAGTGACGGAATCTAAAACAAAAATCCAGAAAATCACATTGTATGATTTTTAAGTAATTAATTTGCATTTTATTGCATGACATAAGTATTTGATACATCAGAAAAGCAGAACTTAATATTTGGTACAGAAACCTTTGTTTGCAATTACAGAGATCATACGTTTCCTGTAGTTCTTGACCAGGTTTGCACACACTGCAGCAGGGATTTTGGCCCACTCCTCCATACAGACCTTCTCCAGATCCTTCAGGTTTCGGGTCTGTCGCTGGGCAATATGGACTTTCAGCTCCCTCCAAAGATTTTCTATTGGGTTCAGGTCTGGAGACTGGCTAGGCCACTCCAGGACCTTGAGATGCTTCTTACGGAGCCACTCCTTAGTTGCCCTGGCTGTGTGTTTCGGGTCGTTGTCATGCTGGAAGACCCAGCCACGACCCATCTTCAATGTTCTTACTGAGGGAAGGAGGTTGTTGGCCAAGATCTCGCGGTACATGGCCCCATCCATCCTCCCCTCAATACGGTGCAGTCGTCCTGTCCCCTTTGCAGAAAAGCATCCCCAAAGAATGATGTTTCCACCTCCATGCTTCACGGTTGGGATGGTGTTCTTGGGGTTGTACTCATCCTTCTTCTTCCTCCAAACACGGCGAGTGGAGTTTAGACCAAAAAGCTCTATTTTTGTCTCATCAGACCACATGACCTTCTCCCATTCCTCCTCTGGATCATCCAGATGGTCATTGGCAAACTTCAGACGGGCCTGGACATGCGCTGGCATGAGCAGGGGAACCTTGCGTGCGCTGCAGAATTTTAATCCATGACGGCGTAGTGTGTTACTAATGGTTTTCTTTGAGACTGTGGTCCCAGCTCTCTTCAGGTCATTGACCAGGTCCTGCTGTGTAGTTCTGGGCTGATCCCTCACCTTCCTCATGATCATTGATGCCCCACGAGGTGAGATCTTGCATGGTGCCCCAGACCGAGGGAGTTTGACCGTCATCTTGAACTTCTTCCATTTTCTAATAACCTGCAAAATCGGCAGTGTATCAAATACTTGTTCTCCCCACTGTATACATTGTTTATGTAGCCTATACATTATTATACATTGGATACGAATTTGAATATGAATATGAATCCAGGGTGTACTCTAGTTGTGTTACAGCAGCCTGACTAGATAACAGGCATCTGGTCTCACACAGACAGATGTCTATGGAATGACACAGTCAGGCTAATAGTCTCCTCTGTCTTTGTCCTTGTAAGGAGACTCCAGGTCGGTTCACAGACTCCAGCTAAAGGTCAAACTCATGATACAATCCTTTTGGAGAGGGATTATGGCAGAAGACAGAATACCTCTCTCATGTTATAGTGCCTGTCCTCTCTGTGGAATGGTGGAATGTTTATTTGGATGCCTTAGTTTCCAGGGACAGGTCTCATGACTACTATAACTACATAGACCCTTTCTATAACCTAGAAGTGATGGAGCAACTTTGTCACACGACCATTTCCTCTGTTGCAAGGCAGAAATGTGATGCATCTGAGTACACTAATTTGTTTGAGACTCCAGTTACACCACAAATAAAATCAAATGTTATTTGTCACATGCTTCGTAAACAACAAGTGTAGACTAAGAATGAAATGCTTACTAACAGGTCCTTTTCCAACAATTAACACAGTGTGAAGGAAATGACATAGTGCCCATCCGGGAAGTGACATACCACTGTACTTACAGTGACTTCAGTATCCACACATATCACGACAAGAGAGACAACACAACACTACACAAAGAGAGACAACAACATAGCATGGCAGAAACACATGACAACACAGCATGGCAGCAACACAACAAGACAACAGCATGGTAGCAACACAACATGGCAGCAGCACAACATGGTAGCAGCACAAAACAGCACATAATAAGTTGCATGAACTCACTCTGTGTGCAATAATAGTGTTTAACATGATTTTTTAATGACTACCTCATCTCTGTACCCCACACATAAAATTATCTGTAAGGTCCCTCAGTCGAGTGGTGAATTTCAAACACAGATTCAACCAGGGAGGTTTTCAAATGCCTCGCAAAAAAGGGCACCTATTGGTAATGTGTTTTTTTTTTAAAGCAGACATTGAATATCCCATTGAGCATGATGAAGTAATCAATACACGTTGGATGGTGTAGCAATATACCCAATCAATACAAAGATACAGGCGTCCTTCCTAACTCAGTTGCTGGAGAGGAAGGAATTTCACCATGAGGCCAATGGTGACTTTAAAACAGTTTAATATCTGTGATAGGAGAAAACTGAGGATGTATCAACAACATTGTAGTTACTACACAATACTAACTTAAATTACAGAGTGAAAAGAATGAAGCCTGTACAGAATAAAAAAAAAACATGCATCCTGTGCAATAAGGCACTAAAGTAAAACTGCAAAAGATTTGGCAAGGAAATTACTTTTAGGTAGTGAATATGTTTGGGCCAAATTCAACACATCACTTAGTACCACTCTTCATATTTTCAAGCATGTTGGTGGCTGCATCATGTTATGGGTATGCTTGTCATCGGCAAGGACTAGGGAGTTTTTTATGATAAAAATAAACGGAATAGAGCTAAGCACAGACAAAATCCTAGACACTGGGAGACAAATTCACTTTTCAGCAGGACAGAAACCTCAAACACAAGGCCAAATATACACAGGAGTTGCTTACCAATACGACATTGAATGCTCTTAAAATACCTGCTCTTGGACACAGTAAAGCAGCAATGCCAGCATTTTTAGAACAACACTTCAATCACATGTGAGCTGGAGATCGCCCAACCAGGGAAACGTCTCTCTAGCAAATAAGACAGTGTCGCCTACATTTAGTGGATTCCGAAAAGCAACAAAGCAAGGTTTGTCAGATAGAAGACACTCTAGTGATGTTCTGTATGTTGTTAACTCTACATTCAATGGTGAAGTCTAGAAAAATAGCTTTTAGAGGAAGAGAGGAGATCTGAAAAAAGATTTTAACTCTGTGGTGGAATGATTTTTACTTGAGTATTTCTGTCTCTGGTCCTGTTGCTATGGTGAGGGCATGGCCAGACAAAATGTGCCAGCATTCTTTGGTGTTTTGGTCACATCCCCCACCCTCTGTCTTGCATTGGTGGAGCGAGGCGTGAGAGTTAGCCGACGGATGGGGGAGGGGGAAATTACCATTCATTTGTTTGATAGCCCATAAAGTGGTTTAGTCACTTTTGCTGTCTGACACTGTGGCTTACCTCATACTGATGAATGACTTTACTGTCCATTCTTTAACTTTCCACTGTTTAGGGAATCATGCATTGCCTCAGTATGTCCTCTTTTTCTATTATTAGACAATGTAGCAGTCAGTCTAGTTTGGAGATACTGACCAGGCCTGTGCTATAACCACCTGTTATGTCATGTGAGTGTAATAGAGGCTAAATGTGGTTTATAACCCAGTGCAGAACTATTTATATTTCTACACCAGTCTACTGGGATGCTATGGTAACCAAGAAGAGTGATATGACCTGTCAACTGAGATAAATATTTCCTGCTAACCATAGGCTATGAGTAACTGTGAAAGAGTCAGGCAGTTCATATACTCTCACATTTATCATGGTCTCTTCTGATTATTCCTTTAAGGAGTTGGTTTATACAAACAATAAATCTGAAGATTTTCTTGAGTAACCACATTCATATTTCTGACTAGTTAAATATTTTAAAATCTTTAATGGTGTTAATCTCTTTAGAGTTCTTTAGAGTTCAGCTATACTGACATTCATTTTCAAGTTCTTGGCCATGCTGTAACAATAGATACAACACATGCTCGGTTATTCCCCTTCTGTGACTAGGATGGAAGGAATGTTTCTTCCGTTGATGTTAGCCACTGAATTCCATGTAATGATGAGACTCTGGTAGATAGATGCCTTTTTAAGCTGCCAAGACATTATATCAATTGAGACATGCTGTCAACATCATGGAATCTCTTTTGTAAACATACAACAGAGGTCCAATCTGGAGAAACCTCAAGCAATTTGTAGCAAATAATGTGATCATTAGTTTTTTTAAGTGATATACATACAGTATATTGCATGGAACCTCATGTCCTTGGTTGTAATCAAAGACACAGTGGGAAGTGTTAAGGCCAAGGCTGGGACAGGGAGACACCGACCATATAATGTCTTTACTAACTGTGACATTCTGTTCACACTGATATACAGTAACTCAAATGCCTATATGACTTATTAAACAATACTAAGGCTAGTTGAGAGCTCCATGAAAACGGCTATGCCTAACATTTTTAGAAGCATTAGGTCAGAACCTTGACACTGTTTGACGTCTAAGTTTGAACATTAGTCATGAAGATTAGGCTATTTTGTATTTCCAATGTAAGTATAATGTAAGTTCAGGTAACTGACCCTCCATGTGTTCTGTGATGTAGATGGGAAGAGGAGCTGAACAGACGAGAGCAGCTGGAGTCCTTGGTGGAATCCATGCAGGAGGTGAGTAGACATAAACCATCAATTCACCTTCATCATAAAATAAATGTACCTTCACCATAACATAATTTACCTTCATCTCAACATTCAATTGTACTTTACTCACTAACGTATAATGCCTTTCAGATGGTTATTGTCATAAAAACATACAAAATCTAAGGCCCAAAGCTACTGAAAACAGATAGGGTAATATCACCGTAACGGAATTGAGATTGAGATTTTTCACTTAAAATGTATGCCAAACAAAAACAATTGATTTAAAAGTTTAACAAATCATACAACTCTATGCAAAATGACTACTTTTAACAGTTTACACAGAACATTTACTGGAAGAAGTTTGGCAACAGAATTTGTATAAATTGTCCCTCAGTTTGTTTTACGTGTCTACGTTTTGCAAAAACTCTGCTCCGAATTAAGATTCAACATTGTCTGCAGAAATCATGGTGTGTCAGCTATGACATGACACATTTACTATTTTGGTTGTTGAACTACAGTAAGTGAAGTGGATTTACACCCGGTAACGGAATTGCGGTAACGGAATTACATCATGGGTCCCTGATCTGTAAAACAAAGAAATTCATAATTATGGATATGAATGTCATCCTCTTCATGGTGATGTATCCTGAATAGGTACACAAAGGTATAAATATGTAATATCATCCTTTGCATATTTGGGTATTATTCTACACACTGGCTATTATTTTAATGAGCTCTGCCTCCAACCAAGACCTAATTTGGTTGATCTGGACCGGACCAAATCTGAACCAATCATAGTCTATGTTTCACAAGTTTGGACATCAAAGTACAGAAAGCACAGTAGAGCTCAGGGGCCTCATTTATCAATGGTGTGTGGACAGTTTGCGTGTGCCAGTTTTCCTGCAAAGGTTGGTATTTATCCATTTTGAACTTGAAGGGAAAGTGCACATATCTCCACTCAAATCTCAAACCATGCGTGTGCACAACTTCCACAAGGTTGATGAACTCTATTGCAAGCATATAGGCTTATTGTTCGTTTGGGGAAATGGGAGGTGTTTGATGCACAGGAATTATAATAGTGGTAAGCTAATAAAAACATTAGTGTGCAAAAGTGTGCAAAGCTGTCATCAAGGCAAATGGTGGCTATTTGAAGAATCTCAAATATAAAATATATTTTGTTTTGTTTAACACTTTTTTGGTTACTACATGATTCCATATGTGTTATTTCGTAGTTTTGATGTCTTCACTATTATTCTACAATGTAGAAAATAGTGCAAATAAAGAAAAACCCTTGAATGAGTAGATGTTCTAAAACTTTTGACCGGTAGTGTAGATGTACTAAGTCAGATGTATGTCAGAAAACCTACATAGACCCTTGTGACCTGAAAGGCCCCCATAGCAAACCTGGATATCAGTGTCTCACCACTATGCCCTGTGTCTCATCGTTACATCAGATTACAGTATCATGGCCCAATGCAGGCACCATGCTCTCTATGCAACATCAAAAGCCTAAGCAGGTGCTAGTACAGTAGCATTCTCTCTGCACCACCATCAACAGACACATCGCTCAATGGCAGCATATGTGTTTGTGTTGAATTATGGGTCAGCAGAACGCTGGAGGAGAGGAGACTTCCCTGGGGGGCTCTAACCTCTCTGAGGTAACACAGGTAGATATTGTTAAGCATGGAAGTGAAACAGGAATTCTGCATTATAATATCAGTTGATTATGTAGTGTTATTTACTCTGTATGTAGTCCCCCTGGGCATCTACTGTAATGTCTATAATCCATATTTACTACTTATGCATACTGTACAAATATAGATTGGGCCATATTCAATAACATGCTTTCTCTAATATGGTAAAAGTGTGTTGGTATTTTGCTGCATGTCTTTGAGTGTATGTGGTTGGGGCATGTGTTTGAATTGTGCAAATCTGTGCATGTGTGTGTGGTATGTGTTCAGAGTGCCCAGGAGTCAGAGGAGATCCAGGATGAACTGAATGAGAAGGTGGAGAGGCTGAAGGCTGAGTTGGTGGTCTTTAAGAGCCTTATGAGCGATGTGAGTATAGTATATTCTCCACAGCAGCGCTGTCACAGACTGACAGATACCACAGTCATATCCCTGCTAAAATGATGACAGTTACACTGACCAGGTGAATCCAGGTGAAAGCTTGATCCCTTATTGATGTCAATTAAAATCCACTGCAATCAGTGTGGATGAAGGGGAGGAAACAGCTTAAAGACGTTTTTCTTTGCCTTGAGACAATTGAGACATGGATTGCGCATGTATATGTGCCATTCAGAGGGTGAAGACAAAAAATGTAAGTGCCTATGGTAGTAGGTGCTGGTTTGTGTCAAGAACTGCAACGCTGCTAGGTTTTTCACGCTAAACAGTTTCCTGTGTGTATCAAGAATGGTCCACCTTCCAAAGGACATCCAGCCAACTTGACACAACTGTTGGAAGCATTGGAGTCAACATGGGCCAGCATCCCTGTGGAATGCTTTCAACACCTTGTAGAGTCCATGCCACAACAAATTAAGGCTTTTATGAGGGCAAAAGGGAAGAGGTTCAACTCAATATTAGGAAGATTTAGTATACTCAGTGTATATTCTCAACAATACAACAGCAGTGGTTGAATTGACAGTCATATTGTTTTTTATAGGTGATGATAGATGTTGTCAGTCATACTGTAGAGGTCCTTAGAGCTTCATTCATCATCCTGAACACACTCAGAGACTGGGCTCCAGGACAGGCTAGTAGATTCACACACCTCCTTGTTTGGATTTTTACCCAGCAGTGGAAACATATTCTGCCACAAACGTCATTTCAGACAGGCATTCTTTAATCCAATGGCACTGCTCAGATAGGACTGTTTTCATAAACACACAGTAGATCAACAGGACTTTACGCTGTGTCTGAAGCAATTTATCTTCCCCATGGAGCTTGGCTCTAGTGTGACTGCTGTAATATATTGCAGTTGGCCCAGGCTTAGCTTGTGTTTGGTCAGGAATGAATACACAAAATGAACAGAGTCATTTGGATTTCCGTTGAAACCATTCTATCTTGGCTCCCACTCTTATTGACTTCTCTGTTTAACTGGCCATGTCAGTTAGTGGCATTATGCTTAATAACAGCTTCCTTGTCATGGCACAACTACCTGTAGTCAGAGAAGAGAGGATGCATGCAGTACAGTTGTAGATCTATGCGACAACAGAGTGTGTCTAACCTGATAGATCTCCAGGGTAGTGAATAAACACTGGGATTAGGGACGCGTCCTTAGAATAGGTGTACTTTGTCGTTGCTCATTATTAAGGGCGGTCGACTTCTGAGTTCCAAATATGTCAGGAGATCTCAATGTGTCAAGAGGGATCTGGATATGAAAGTAAGAGATACCTCTATTCCTGCCTTCCTACTCCTCTTTTACCCTAGAATCAAAATACTAGCCTTCCCCTTGTAGACAGTTTAGTATAGAATTGTTTGGTCCTAATAGCATATTTGACTAATTGCAAGTTATTGAGTGACAAAAAGAAGCATGGGATGCAGCAGTGATCAAATTCATTTTAGAATATCCTTTGGACCTTCACAGAGATGTTGCATGATGTGTTATTGACCCAGACTGACTGGATGTGGGTTTCTGTCGGGTCTGCAATTGAACAAGTATATTCAATTGACTTTAATACAGCTGCATATGCAGGGCCGGCTCTAGCCTTTTGGAGGCCCTAACTAATTTGGTTGTGGAGCATGCAATTTGCCATGGGAAGAAGAGACATTTTAGAAATGTATATAAAATGTCATGCAATTCTGCAAATCTTTGCCATAGGATACATTTTTGCAGTTTTATAACACACTTTATAAAATTCTACTCATTTTGCGGTGGTGCAGAGAGACATGTTTGCAGTTTTAAAGCTAATTTCACACAATTCTACACATTTTGCCATGAATTATGCCATGTTAATGATATCTGAGTGAGAGTGACTAACAAAATCAATGGGGGCCCACTGAAGGTCAGGGCCCCTGGCACGTGCCGTATGTGCCCTGTCGGTATTCGGCCATGATTACTACACGTTTAGATAACTGGCTAGACTAATTCATCAATCTAAGAATTGTTAGCTGACTAATTGAGTGACTGTCAGTGACTGACAAAACATGAGGAAAAACTGCTGATGCACGACCAAATTTCGAACTTGCACCTTGTGTATTCAACTATTCTAACTCGACTAAGGTGCTGCTAAGTGACCGCTTATGTTGCTTATGACTGGAGCCGGCCCTGCGCATATTGCCAAACACAGATAGCCAGTCATGGATGAACTCAGCATGTGACTTATGATATTCATATCTGTCCGATAGCTTTAAAACGTGTTTAGAGATTTTCTGAGTATAGTAAGTAGAGGTTTTGGTGGGGTGATTATCGGCTTCACAGCCAGCAACACAGACCCCTCTCCCTCTTCTCCAGCAAATGTCTGACCTGGACACTAAGATCCAGGAGAAAGCCATGCGGGTGGACATGGACATCTGCCGGCGCATTGACATCACCGCCAAACTGTGTGACGTGGCTCAGCAGTGCAACTCAGAGGACATGTCAAAGATGTTCAACGTCAGCCCGGCCAGGTCGCTACCAGAGAGGGTGTGTATCTATCTATATGTTAGGCCTCACTCTGGAACAGCTAACGGTGTACTGCTGCTACACTCTCTTCCTAATAGGCAGACACACTGCCACTAGCACAATACTCATTGACCCCTCCTCCATACACACACAAACACAGTCATTGCTCAGCGGTGAACTGCTGATGCTGTGACTTTCTGCACTGCACACAAGGTTATCACATTGTGCAGACAGTGCTGGCTAAAGCCCAACTATCAGACCAGAGGCTTTTTAGGTGGTGCATGCTACTGCCTAAATTACTAATGTCGGATCAGACAAACTACCTCAAATTCTGCATTGATGCAGTCAGTAAGTAACCTGGTTGTGTGTGTGTGGTGTGTGTGTGTGTTCCAGGGTGCCATGGCATGCTGCAGGAAGAAGGAGTGCACACCTGTGTCTGACGAGGACAGGTCTGAGATGGATGCAGATCCCAGCACAAGTACCTCAGAGGAGGAGGTCCCGCTCAACATTACTGACGAAATGAAACGCATGCTCAACCAGCTGTGAGTCAGCCTTCACCCCCCCCCCCCCCCACACACACACACACCAGTGGTGGTTTGTATTTATATCATGTTGTCCTTTGCTCCCATCTAGTGTTATTTCAGAGTCCCACATTCATTATTTTCTTAATTTCCTGTGCTACATTTAGGGCCACTAAATGATAGATGAGAACATTAAATCAAAGAATATGTCTTCATTGTGTATATGAATTCATCAGTGTAATACTGGATATAGGTTATAAGTCTAATTTGTATTATACTTAATCTTCTGTCACTGTCTCAAGTCTTTCTCAAACACTGTATGTAGTCTATGTTTTCGTGCATGTCTTATTTACTTTTTCCTCCTCTGTGTTTGGACCTCTAGTGAATGTGGTGCCTGTTGTGTTTGTCATCTTTTCCTTCCTATCTCTCTCTTTTCCTTCCTCTCTCTCTCTTTTCCTTCCTCTCTCTCTCTTTTCCTTCCTCTCTCTCTCTTTTCCTTCCTCTCTCTCTCTTTTCCTTCCTCTCTCTCTCTTTTGATTCCTTCCTCTCTTTTCCTTCCTCTCTTTTCCTTTGATTCCTCTCGTTCTCCTTTCCTTCCTCTCACTGTCTCTGTACCCCATAGAAATTGTTCAGATGATCATTTTGTTGCCAGGAGGGAAACTTTTGACATTGATGATGACTCTGACAGCCTGACATGGGAAGAGAACGATGAGACCCTGTTGCTATGGGAGGACTTCACCAACTACAACTTACAACCCGGTGCCATCACCACGGCAAACTGCACAGCCACCAGCGCAGCCAACAGCAACACAGAGGAGCCTGTGAGTCGGAATAGATACAATTTTTATTTATTTAAATAGGCAAGTCAGTTAAGAACAAATTCTTATTTACAATGACGGCCTATGCCTGGAGCAAATTAGAGTTAAGTGCATTGCTCAAGGACAGATCGACAGGTTTTTCACATTGTCGGCTTGGGTATTTGAACGAACGACATTTCGGTTAATGGCCCAACACCCTAACCGCTAGGCTACTTGCCATACAGTAAATGTCAATGATACATATGTACAGGATAATGCATTTCAATTACCACTACCTACTGATAAACTAATGGGCAAGGGTATAGGAGGGCATTGAGGAGTCGTTCACCTCCCAAACTTCCCATCCACTCAAATTTAGCAAAAATAACAAACTGCCCATTGTTCTGCTCTCAGTTGAGAAATGCAATATCCGAACAGAATGTATTAGCTTATCTTCTTTGCTTCCTCCCAGGTCTCTCAGGATGGAAGCCTGGGCAGCCTCATAGACGAGACAGAATCACTATTCAAGACCAGAGAGGAGGAGTACCAGGAGACCATTGGCGCGATTGAGGTGAACAGGCGGTGTCTGTGGGTGTGCGTGTGTGCCTGTGTGTATATGTGTGCATGAGAGAGACAATGTGACAGAAAGAGAGGTAGGGGCCTACAGTAACACAAATATAGGAAGCATGAAATCCCCTGATTTATCTGCCTGTTAGAGATTGTCCCTGCAAAGATTTTCCTCTTATTGTATCTAATAGAAACACCTGTCAAGTAAAAGTACAAGGGAGGATGACTGCCTTTGATTTGTTGGTTGTTTTGTCCCTCTCTCTGTTTGATTTTAATTGTTGGTTGTTTTGTCCCTCTCTCTGTTTGATTTGATTTGTTGGTTGTTTTGTCCCTCTCTCTGTTTGATTTGATTTGTTGGTTGTTTTGTCCCTCTCTCTGTTTGATTTGATTTGTCGGTTGTTTTGTCCCTCTCTCTGTTTGATTTGTTGGTTGTTTTGTCCCTCTCTCTGTTTGATTTGATTTGTTGGTTGTTTTGTCCCTCTCTCTGTTTGATTTGATTTGTTGATTGTTTTGTCCCTCTCTCTGTTTCTTTTTGATTTGTGACTCGGGTGACAATTTGTCTGGCCAGAGTGATTCAGTCCCTGCTCAACGTTACTGATGTCTCTTTCTCTCTCCTCCCTACCCTCTCTCTTCCTTACTCTTTCCCCTTCTCTCTCTTTCTCTGGCTCCATTTCTCCCCTCTTCTTTCATCTCCTCTCTCTGTCCATCTATCTCTCTCACCCTCTCCCTCAATCTAACTCTCTCCCTCCCTCTCCCCCTGCCGCTCTCTCGTTCCCTCTCAGATGGAGCTAGCCACAGCGAAGAGTGACATGAACAGACACCTGCATGAATACATGGATATGTGCAGCATGAAACGTGGTCTGGACGTGCAGATGGAGACGTGCAGGAGGATGATCAAAGGGGGCAGGAACTCTCCCTCCAATAGCTCGGTGGCTAGCAGCGACTCAGGGAACACTGACGAGGTCCAGGACGAACTACTGGACAAGGACGGAGAGGCTGAGGTGTCAATCAGTTGATGGCCTGGCTCCACCCCTTCCTCCCCTGCTCACTGACAGCTGCTCACAGAGCTCCACCATGCTTGGGGGCTGACCCCAGTGTTCTGGCCTGTTTGGCATCTTTAGCCAAGGGGTACTGGTGGTCCTGATGGTCCTGATGGTCCTATGGGTCTGGCCCACTGTCCCAGGCCCAGAACTGGTGCTTATTGTCTCTGTTCTCACAGGAATGGAGGGGGACGGGGTTCCTTTGCTTTACAAGTGTTTTAAGGCAGAGGTGACACGTACAATATAGTGTCTGAGCTGTGCTCTCTTCCTCAGTGCTGCACAGGAACATCCAGCAAAACAATCAACATGATCAGACCAGCCATTCTGGCTCACTATTAGCATAATCACTATTAGCATAATCACTATTAGCATAATCTAAACAGTTGCACTGTCACCATCGTCATTCTGTTGGCCTGAGGCGAACAGTCCATTTGGTGAACAGGGAACAACATACACAACACTATTCACCAGTGAGAATATCGATCCTTTTGAGTTTTTTAGTAATCACACAGAAAATCACAGATCAAGAGAAGTCACACTATTTTGTACTTGTTCCCCATAGATGCAGATTGATCATTCAAATATACTGTACATGCAAATGTACAATTGGGGATTTAAATGTTCTCACCAAAGAGTCAAAGCTAAAATATCAACGTGACTGGACTCTCCACGGTTACCAGTGTTGACTGGGGAACAGAGCACAGCCCTTTGCTGCAATAATGGATTGTTCACATTCTATGCAATTTAGCTAGCCTTATTTCAGAATGACCTTTGACCTTCATCACCCCTCTTTTCCCTCATGATTTGCCTTTTTAAGTGGGCAGTTTTTTTCTCTGTTATTCAGAGTGCTCCTGTGTGTTCTCCAAAGTAGAAGAGCAATGGGAGGTGCAGAATTATCTCAAAAAAGGAAAATGTTGTAACAGTGACCCCCTAGTTTCCTTTGTCAAAGGCATACCTTCTCCCCCTATCCATGTTCATTTAGAGGCCGTAAACATTTAAGAGATTATCCAAAACAATATGGAGCAAGGTGCCAGCAAACATGCTGTTTTTTTATTTGTATTGCCTTATGCTGATTACTATCATACTAAGTTTCAGCTAAGTTTAGTCATTTTCCCTTAAATGTATCTGTTATGATTGGTAGAACTAAGTTCTTGATGGTCCCTTCGGCTACTCTTTGGTAAGTCCAAAGCAGTGGAGGCTGCTGAAGGGAGGACGGCTCATAATAATGTCTGGAACGGCACAAATACATGGAAACCATGTGTTTATGTATTTGATACTATTCTACCTATTCAGCTCCAGTCATTACCACAAGCCTGTTCTCCCCAATTAAGATGCCATCAACCTCATGTGGTCCAAAGAGCTTTTGAAAGTTATTGATCATCTGTTTGTCCTCTCGGAGAGAGGTTACTGAAATTATATATTACATAAACAATCCCCTAAACAGGCAATACCATGAACATTGGTTGATGATACATTCCCTAATTTATACACTGAAAAATTACGTATTTAGAATTTTTGGGAATTCTGGGATACTACAACTCCCACCCTTCTGTCCAGCAGGGTGCACTGTTCCTATCGTATTCCGTTGTCCCATTGTCATGTGCCCTGGATTGTTTGTACCTAAATAAGAGGACTGTTGGCAAGTTATCGTATACCCCAGTTGCCTTTCTGTTCATATTGCTCTGTGTAATGAATTTTGTTGTATTACATGCTGTCTAATGGTTTTAATTTAATTTATCAATTAACAAAAGTGATGATTGCATGGGCATTGGGAGAGGTTTTCTGAAAGTTATTTTTCAATTGGTTTATGAAATGTTGTTACTTTGCAGAATCAAGGACAAAAGTGCTATTTGTATGATGAGGGTGTGTCATTGCTTTGTCTTTATGAGGGAAGAGGGGCTATTGTATTTGGTTTCACTGCGTTATTTTACATTAAACTAGAGGCACATAGTTGCAGCACAATAGTGTTGCAATTCTCTATAATTTCTTAAATGTAAAGATACAGTATGTTGCTGTAGCTTTAAATGAAATTGCATTGTACCGATTGAATTGTGAGTTTTGAGGGATAAATGTAATATTAACTTCTCGTTTAACAATCATGGATGGGCAAAATGGTATGGGAACTTAACTATTTCATCATTTCATCTGACACAAAAATTCTGGCCCAACCAGTCTATTGTGTATTATTTCCTAAACCAAGTAAATTTCAAGACTTATACACACTATCAATACAGATAACATTTAGGGAGAGGCCTTATTCCCAGCTAACCATAAAAATCCTTTGTATTAGATTTAAAACCAGCCTGACGAGTGCAGCAGTAAGCCATGCTTTTTTTGTCCTTTGTTGCACCATACAGTATAGGCTGGGAAACACCTTGTATGTTGTACAGTAGGCCTATGCGGCTGTTTGTGTGATGAGCACTGACATAACAAAATCTCCAAATGCCTTTAGTTCTCATGTCTCATGATGACTGTAATCCCTACAAAGAGATTGAATCAAATAGCATATTTTCCATTGAACAGATTGTAGACACCTTTGCTGAATGTACGGTCAATATTTTAGACCAGTCCTCTGAGTAATATGCCTACAGTCCCAACCTTACAATCAGAACTGGTGAATATCTCAGGAAGTGGGATGTATTTAAATTGCATTTAGTTGAACTACTACATGATGTACCTTTACAGGACTAGGATAATATAGAACGTTTGGATTATGGGAACTTGAAATTGTTGGGTTTAAATGTTTCATAGGTGTTTTATATGGTTGGTTTTATCAATGTAGTGCTAGGGTCTAAAAAGTGCTACATTAGCCATTACTGATATGTACACTACATGACCAAAAGTATGCTCGTCGAACATCTCATTCCAAAATCATTGGCATTAATATGGAGTTGGTCCCCCATTTGCTGCTATAACAGCCTCCACTCTTCTTGGAAGGCTTTCCACTAGATGTCGGAACATTGCTGCGGGGACATGCTTCTATTCAGCCACAAGAGCATTAGTGAGGTTGGGCACCGATGTTGGGCGATTAGGCCTGACTTGCAGTCGGCATTCCAATTCATCCCAAAGATGTTCGATGGGGTTGAGTTCAGGGCTCTGTGCAGGCCAGTCAAGTTCTTCCATGCTGAGTTCGACAAACCATTTCTGTATGGACCTCGCTTTGTACACGGGGGCATTGTCATGCTGACACAGGAAAGGGCCTTCTCCAAACTGTTGCCACAAAGTTGGAAGCACAGAATCATCTAGAATGTCATTGTATGCTGTAGTGTTAACATTTCTCTTCACTGGAACTAAGGGGCCTAGCTCAAACCATGAAAAACAGCCCCAGAACATTATGCCTCCTCCACCAAACTTTACAGTTGTCACTATGCATTCGGGCAGGTAGCGTTCTCCTGGCATCTGCCAAACCCAGATTCGTCCGTCGGACTGCCAGATGGTGAAGTGTGATTCATTACTCCATAGAACGTTTTTCCACTGCTCCAGAGTCCAATAGCGGCGAGTTTTACACCATTTCAGCCGACGCTTGGCATTGCGCATGGTGATCTTAGGCTTGTGTGCGGCTGCTCGACCATGGAAACCCATTTCATGAAGCTCCCGACGAACAGTTCTTGTGATGTTGCTTCCAGAGGCAGTTTGGAACTCGGTAGTGAGTGTTGCAACCAAGGACAGGCAATTTTTATGGGCTTCAGCACTCTGCGGTCCCGTTCTGTGAGCTTGTGTGGCCTACCACTTTGTGGCTGAGCCGTTGTTGCTCCTAGACGTTTCCACCTTACAATAACAGCACTTACAGTTGACGGGGCAGCTATAGCAGGGCAGAAATTTGACGAACTGACTTGTTGGAAAGGTGGCATCATATGACGGTGCCATGTTGAAAGTCACTGAGCTCTTCAGTAAGGCCATTCTACTGCCAATATTTGACTATGGGGATTGCATGGCTGTGTGCTCGATTTTATACACCTGTCAGCAACAGGTATGGCTGAAATAGACAAATCCACTAATTTGAAGGGGTGTCCACATACTTTTGTCTATATAGTATATCTTCCATTGCTTTGTCACACTAACATACAGAGCTTGTCTGTAGTGTTGGTATTCCCTGTGTTCTAGAGAGGCAGAGGTAGGTCATCATCCCCAGTCAAGGTGGCCATGGAGGAAAGTACTGTCTTTGATGACCATTGACCTCATTGTATTTTCATACACATCACATAATGATGATGCTATTTCAAGCCTACTGTTTTTAACTCAAATTGTGTATTTAATTGCATCTTTCTTTTTTCAATGCATACCTAAGATGTAATTCTTTATGTAAACTATTAGTAAAATATTGCATTCATGGGGATCCGGGGTATACTGTTGTTTAAAAATAATGAATGTACACTGTAATTGGTGTTGGGGGAAAGTAAATAAAATGGTGGATTGTTAACATGAAATCTGTGGAGTCGTTGAAAAATGAGTTTTAATGACTTCAACCTAAGTGTATGTAAACGTCTGACTTCAACAGTATATATAATTGAGTTAATAAAGCTGCATACATATCATCACTTTCCCTGTTGGGTGATGATCATCTTTTTCCATGGTGCCCCAAGTTACTAATGAGTTAATTGTTGCATGATTAATTTAAATTGATTTGCTAAAATAGCATGTCATCACATTAATGGTACCAATGTCACGACACAAACATGGTCTCTTTTTTGTTTTTTTGAGTAAGGCAGGTCCAAAATGTAGGTGTTTCAGCCTAGCTCAGTGGTTTCTGTGGTGGTGGGGAAAGCCAGCAGAAAAAACGGAGCGTTACATTAAAAGTGCCCATCCAAGAAGGCTCAAGGTCATTGGCCACAGATAAAATGACGTCAAATCCTGTTATATCCACAGTAGCTTTGATTGGACTGATCATGTCAACATTATACTTTTAAAATGTTAGCTAGAAGCCATCATCATGAATCAAGTCGACAATCTACTGGCAAATCCTTTTTAATCCTTGTCATATGAAGAGAAATAATGATGAGACATTATAGATCAAACGAATCGGTGCTCATCGACCATTGGACTTAAAGATTAAACAACAAGTTGGAAATCGCAAATTCAACAATGTGTAGTTTGGAAGGAATCAGTGACAGTGGCTAACTGCAAGCATTGCACTGTGAACACTTGAGTTCAAGACAACTTGGAGGTTGGGAATAAACCTAGCTCCGACTGGGAAAATACGTTTTGAATGATCATCCAACTCAGAATTGTAAATCTGGCCTCTTTCTAGAGCTACATCATCATGATTCAACCTTGTTTTTTTTTGTTCCCAGTTGCCTTAAAAGCACCATAAATCCAGAGAATGACAGACTTTGATGACACATTTTGCCCACAAAGGACCCCCGCGCCACCTTCCTGTTCAAGTGAGCACAGCACACCAAGGTGAGTCCAGAAATGTCTTGTATGCTGCTGCATAAAGTATGTAATATGCCAGGGAGATATGTATACTGTAGCTAATACAGTAATTATAAGTGTATGTTGTGTAGTAAACTGTTAGTAGCCCATGTACCTCACCCTAATAATTTGGTCTATTTTATCCCTCTTAATTTATCCTACTGTTCTGACTTGGTGATGCACTTGTAGCCTATTACCTTTTTTTAGAGAAATATAATAATCTAATATTGTAAGAGCTTTCATTGTCTGCTTATATGCCCCCTTTATTTATCATATGGTTCTGCCTTTGTGTTCAGGGAGAAAACTGTAAGAAGAGGAGGGGTTTGCCCGGGGTGACATACAAGCTAGAACCGCCACTGCTGTCATGCATCCCACTTTTCTTCTCTTTTTTTTGCCCCACCAAGATTTACATGGTAATATCGCCACTTGTAGCTTATGCCTGACCTTACCATAACCCCATTGCCACCATAGAGCACTCTGTTCACGACATCGACATCAGCAAAACACTCGCCCACACGACGCCATACACCTGGTCTGCGGTTGAGTCCGGTTGGAACATGGAATATTTTATTTCAGCTCATGAAACATGGAACAAACACTTTATATGTTGCGTTTATATTTTTGTTCAGTGTAGATAGAAAAGAGAGGCAGCAACATTAGGCTATACATTATCTGACAGTTACATTCTTCACAACGAAAGTCAGTTAGGTTACCTGGTGGGAAAATCAGTAATTGTGCAAAAGATAAGCGGGACATTACGTTAAAGAGAAACGAAAATCACTACACATTTGCTCTGTCGAAAATATAATTGATCTATTCATAATGACAGCCCTATACTGTGATTGGCTGGAGATGTCTTCTTAGCGCTGAATGGCCACTCACAGACTCGCCCTCTTTGCCTCCAGTAAGTGCCATTATGAAAATGAGAGGTGTGTTTAGCAATACTTCTTACTTTTAAAATAGTTTTACAGTGTAAATATTAAGATTAAATTATGCAATTTCCGTTTAGATACAATGCTGTCAATTACTGTGACAATTTAGACGCAATTGTGGTGATATAATGAATATGGCCTCCCTATCGAATATTGGTACGGGCGAATCCTCTGAACTGGACATACATGTAACCAGTAGGCTACATTCTAAAGATATCAAACAGCTTCCATGTTTCTTAACAGTTTTGATACATTGTTCGGCTGCTTGTAGTGGTCTTGTAAGGGTGTGTTTTTATTAGATTGTCATTTTTCTCTCTTCATATTTTCCCTTGAAACATGATGCGTGTGCGATCAGCTTTCTATCAGTCTTGGAGGGGGTACGTCATTTCACATGAACATACACAAGACCAACTCACCTTTAGCTTTGACTCTTCGTAACCAAGCTAATGTAGTTTGCATTATTTTGGTAGCTGATAGTCAATTTGGTAGCGGATAGACTTATGATTTTTGCTCTTCCTAACGTTTTTTTTGCCACACTGAACTGCCCAACTAGAACAACAACAAGTAATAAGCTGCTGCTATGCTAAATGTGTTATGTAATGATTTCTCCAGCCATCAAACAGACACCTGCCAGCCACCAGACCCTTTCAACGTGAAGGGCGATAATAATTAAGTTATTTGGGATTTTGTGTCTTCTAATTACCACGATTCCAAGCCGCATTCGTGAAGTTAAACAGTTCACATAAATACTATTCAATCAACATTCAGTAAGTGAATGATACACCCTGGGCACATTTATTTAATGTTTTTATTTAACTTTGCAAGTCAGTTAAGAACAAATTCTTATTTACAATGACGGCCTACCCTGTCTGCTGGGCCAATTGTGCCCCGCCCTATGGGACTCCCAATCACAGCCGGATGTGATACAGCCTGGATTTGAACCAGGGATTGTAGTGACGCCTCTTGCCTTAAACCACTGCGCCACTCGGGAGCTAGAAAGAACACTCATCTTTTTATCTGTTCTATTATAGTGCCTGTGACAGCATGGGCAGTGCCATTGAGGCTATATCCATTTTAAAGTAGTACATTTTCTTCTTCATCATTGGCTGATTGTTCCACACCCATAGAAATCCCCACCCATAGGAATCCCCACCCAGTTGACTACTTACAAATGGTGGAAGCCCTGCATGGCAATGTCCATGCTAAAACGGCTTATATCCATAATGAGTCCTCTATCTATCTCTATCACTGGGCATGACTTGGGCTAAAAACCTGAGGTGGCACTGGAAACTGGTGTTATGCAAGAAATCAAATGGACTGAAGACACCTGTATGGGCAAGCCAGCTGCATGAATGTTTATTTATGCAGTTACCCTTAGTAAAACATAGCGAGATTTTGAATCTCTAGAGGTCTTTTTGTCTTTTCTGTGGTGTGAGGAAGATCAATAAACACTATGAAGGTTGTGTTGTTGTACACCAGGTCACCCATTGTCAGAGAAGCATCTGTGTAAATGTGGGAAGGCAGTTGGCTAATCATATTTCATCGATTCCATGTGCCGGGGGAGTTGAGGGTCTTTTTTGAATATTTGAATACGAGCCCCTGTCTGCCCAGTTAGACACTGACCTTCACTGACTATTTAAACTATAGCAGGTAATCGTTTTTGAGGCAGTGCATGCACCATCACCAGAAGTTTGGCAGAGTTCTAACTTTTCCACAAAGCCTTGTTCACCCGACACACAGAGAATAGTGAAATATCAAATAAGCATGAGTTGCTTATTGCAATTGCTTGCTGTTAGGTGTGTCTTGCTTTTTCGAGTTTTTACAGATGCAAGATGGTCCCATCTTTTATGCATGACTTGATTTATCTAAGCCTTTATTCTATAAAAACAAGTAATAAAAGAATAACTGATGTGAGTTTACTTCAAGTTACTTATTCCAGCTGACAGAAGACTGCAGCTTGTCAAAATCTAGCAGTGAAGAGGCAGGACAGAAACAAATCTGAGACGCACCCATATTCACATTAAAAGACAGAGTTCAATATTGCACCATGACCACAATCTACATGGTCAGTAAAGTCTTATTCAGGTCAACGGCATTTAGACTTGCCTCAAAATAAACTGAATGGCATTCATTCTCTTCAATAACCACATTAAGTTTCATATTATTCAAAACAAAGCTGTAAAATAGCAAAAAATGTAGAAAATGTTATGGAGGGTGAAGTGAATCAATGGCTGGTAGGCTACATCATGTATAAGGCTGTAATACATTGATGAACAAATGCTTCACTCTGCACCATGAGAATGAGACAGTCTCAGATTTTTGGATAGAATGTATGTGGGGGATGTCTGTCTGTGTCTGTCTTCACTTAGTGTGCATTGGTCTATCCTACCATGTGTGTCTGTGTGCAGGTTCAGGACCTTCCCCTGTGCAGCTGTTGAGGTGAAGAATGAGCCCATCCTGGGATTCAACAAGGGCAGTCCAGAGAGGGCCGAGCTGCAGAAGGTACGCACACACTCCCAAGCAAACATAACCATCACATGCACCATTCCATATGCCCTTCATGACCTACAACAAGGTAATCTCTATAAAAGATGAGACTCAATAATGTTGTGTGTGTGATAGGCCCTGGACGACCTGAAGGGGAAGACTGAGGAGATTCCCTGTGTGGTTGGAGATTAACATGTGTGGACCAAAGACATCAGATACCAGCTATCGGTGAGTAGTCAACAGCATGCGGTCAGCTTTCGGTGGGTGGAGTCAACAGCATGTCCCTAATCTGAGCAATCTATTGCTCCATGCTGCCTACAATGGGAGCCTGGAGACTGAAGCTCTCACTTTTACCCTCACACTGCTGCTCATATACACAGCATACTGCCTAATCCAAATGGAAACTTTCAAGGCCTGTCATGTTCAAATGTAATAACTTTGTGTTATCAGCTGTGTGTTATTCGGTTTCTAATAACATCCATCATAAACCAACATGCTACCTGTACTTGGGGCCTGCCTGTGTAGTGCAGTCACAAGGGTTGTGGGTTCGATTCCCACGGGGGACCAGTATGAAAATGTATGCGCTCACTACTGTAAGTCGCTCTGGATAAGGGCATCTGCTAAATGAGTCAAATGTAAATTTGGACCTTTTGATTCAGACCAATACCACACTGTCTTTAAATGTTATTTCCTGAAGGTATTATTACCTATTAATCAATGTAATTCTTTATTTTCTTTTTGAAAGCCCTTCAACCACTCACACAAACTGGCCAAGTTTTGCTATGCTGACAAGGTAAACTAAGAGTACAATTATTCTGTTTTTATCTATCAGACATTCACCAAGATGTACATAACCTGACTTAATGGTTTTGCCTCGGTATGATTGATACAGGACCTACTCAACAAGGCTATCTTGGCCTCTGTGGCGGCGAGGAGGGAATGGGACCTGAAAGCCATCCAGGTCCGAGCCCAGGTCCTCTTTAAGGCTGCCGACATCATCAGTGGACCTAAGAGAGCTGAGATTCTGGCCAAGACCATGATAGGCCAGGTACAGTGAATTACTATTTTTAGTCTACATGTTGTTTTAATAATCCTATGATTGTTTGGCTGAATATCAAGTGGATCTCCTCTTAGCTCTCTATTTTGTGTGATATTCATCCCATAAGCTCTCTATTTCGTTTTTTTATTTGACTGGGAACATTTACAGCGACGACCTGGGGAATAGTTACAGGGGAGGGGGGATGGGGGAATGAATGAGCCAATTGAAAGAGCAAATGTTTTCCTGCTTTGTTTTCTAGGGCAAGACAGTGGTGCAGGCAGAGATTGATGCGGCTGCAGAGCTAATAGACTTCTTCCGGTTCAATGCGAAGCGCGCTGTTGAACTGGAGAGCCAGCAGCCCCTAGACAGTGATGGTAGCACCAACACTATGCTCTACCGTGGGCTGGAGGTGAGCACTCCCTGGTCCTAGCACCATCTAAACTTGATAACAGTACCAGATAAAAGCCTGTATACTTGGGGATGTGTTAGGATTGATTTTCTAGAACTCATATTTTCCAGGAATTGTTTTTGTCAACACTTTTATTTCCCCTTTAACTCTAGGGTTTCGTAGCTGCTGTTGCCCCATTTAACTTCACTGCAATTGGTGGAAACCTGGCAGGTACCCCTGCTCTCATGGTAAGTGTTCCCCCTACTAACAACAATACACAAATGTCCTTATAGTTTTAATTTATTTTATATTTAGATCCTGATGTGTGTTGTTACTTAGTCTGAACTGGACATTCTTTGTTTTCCCCGTCTGTGTTTGTCAGGGTAATGTAGTTCTGTGGAAGCCTAGTGACACAGCCATGTCAGCTAGCTACGCCGTTTACAATGTCCTCCGGGAGTCAGGGTTGCCACCCAACATCATCCAGTTTGTACCGGCTGATGGACCAGTGTTTGGAGACACCATCACCTCCTCTGAACACCTTGCTGGCATCAACTTCACTGGCAGTGTCCCGTATGTGTTTATCTCTATATGTTTAAGCATACCTAAAACTGATTGCCACTTTTGGTACATAATACCAAGTCTGTATCACACTGTTTTTATTAACTTCAATTGAAGTTAACAACCCTGGAGTCTCTTAACAACCCATTTCTGTTTCAGGACTTTCAAGCGCCTGTGGAAACAGGTGGCCCAGAACCTGGATATCTACAAGAACTTTCCTCGGGTGGCAGGAGGTGGGTTGGACCAAGTTATTAAACGTATTGAATATTAAGCATGAGAATATTGACTTCATACTCATCCTATATCTACACTCCCCTCCATATTTATTTGGACAGTGAAGCTCAAATTTGTACATTTGGCTCTATACTCCAGCATTTTGGATTTGAGATCAAATGTTTCATTAGGCGATAGTACAGGATGTCACCTTTTACTTGGGTATTTTCATACATATCTGTTTTACCGTTTCTAAATTAAAGCATTTTATGTATCTAGTCCCACCATTTGAATAAGTATTTGGACAAATTTACTTATAGTGTATTAAAGTAGTCAAGTTTGGTCCCATATTCCTAGCACCCAACGACTACATCAGGCTTGTGACTCTACAAACTTGTTGAATGAATTTACAGTTTGTTTTGGACTGAGAGAGTGATATTAGTAAAAAAACAACTCCTAATCCTAATATTTTTGTTCCAGGAATGTTGTGGATGAGGCAGCCAAGGCCTTGCAGAACGCTGCTGGAAATTACTATGTGAACGACAAGTCCACTGGGTCTATTGTCGCTCAGCAACCATTTGGTGGCGCCAGAGCTTCAGGTAAGATGTCACCAATCCACAGCTCGTTGATATACATGTGACTGCCAACAGTTCTATAAATCAGGACTTATCATTACTCCTGGTTAGCTCTCTATGTCTGACATGGGCACTTCTGTCAAATGGGTACATCATCTTTATTGATATACATCAAACAATAATGCCTAAAACATTAACTTTTGTCTACAAAGGTACTAATGACAAACCTGGTGGTCCTCACTACGTACTGCGATGGACGTCCCCACAGGTGGTCAAGGCCACCCACGTCCCGCTCCGAGAATGGAAGTACCCCTATATGGGTTAAAAAGACAGTCCTGTACCCCCTCCTCACCCACCTAGGCCTCCCTCATCCAATCCTAGTTCTGTAGAGGAATCTGGAGGGTTTTTCTCCGCTCCCGCTCGCCAGTCAAGATGGACAATGAAATTAAGAGAAAAATCCTCTCCTTACTCGTCCAAGTTTTGTCCCTTTTTGCCCTTTATACAGTTGAAGTCGGAAGTTTAGATACGCCTTAGCCAAATACATTTAAACTCTACTAATCCTAGTAGAAATTCTCTGTCTTAGGTCAGTTAGGATCACCACTTTATTTTAAGAATGTAAAATGTCAGAATAATAGTAGAGAGAATGATTTATTTCAACTTTTATTTCATTCATCACATTCCCAGTGGGTCAGAAGTTTACATACACTCAATTAGTATTTGGTAGCATTGCCTTTAAACTGTTTAACTTGGGTCAAACGTTTCAGGTAGCCTTCCACAAGCTTCCCACAATGCTTAAGCCATTTTGCCACAACTTTGGAAGTATGCTTGGGGTCATGGTCCATTTGGAAGACCCATTTGTGACCAAGCTTTAACTTCCTGACTGATGTCTTGAGATGTTGCTTCAATATATACACATAATTTTCCTTCCTCATGATGCCATCTATTTTGTGAAGTGCACCAGTCCCTCCCGCAGCAAAGCACCCCCACAACATGATGCTGCCTGTGCTTCACGGTTGAGATGGTGTTCTTCAGCTTGCAAGCCTCCCCCTTTTTCCTCCAAACATATTGATGGTCATTATGGCCAAACAGTTCTATTTTTGTTTCATCAGACCAGAGGAAATTTGCAGTTGCAAACCGTAGTCTGGCTTTTTCATGGCGGTTTTGGAACAGTGGCTTCTTCCTTGCTGAGCGGCCTTTCAGGTTATATCGATTTAGGACTCGTTTTATTGTGGATATAGATACTTTTGTACCTGTTTCCTCCAGCATCTTCACAAGGTCCTTTGCTGTTGTTCTGGGATTGATTTGCACTTTTCGCACCAAAGTACGTTCATCTTTAGGAGCCAGAACGCGTCTCCTTCCTGAGCGGTATGACGACTGCGTGGTCCCGTGGTGTTTATTCTTGCGTACTATTGTTTGTACATATTAACGTGGTACCTTCAGGCATTTGGAAATTGCTCCCAAGGATGAACCAGACTTGTGGAGGTCTACTATTTATTTTCTGAGGTCATGGCTGATTTATTTTGATTTTCCCATGATGTCGAGCAAAAGAGGAACTGAGTTTGAAGGTAGGCCTTAAAATATATCCACAGGTACACCTCCAATTGACTCAAATGATGTCAATTAGCCTATCAGAAACTTCTAAAGCCATGACATCATTTTCTGGAATATTCCAAGCTGTTTAAAGGCACAGTCATCTTAGTGTATGTAAACGTCTGACCCACTGGAATTGTGAAAAAGTGAATTATAAGTGAAATAATCTATCTGTAAACAATTGTTGGAAGAATGACTTGTGAAATGCACAAAGTAGATGTTCTAACCGACTTGCCAAAACTATATTTTGTTAACATGAAATATGTGGAGTTTTAATGACTTCAACCTAAGTGTATGTAAACTTCCAACTTCAACTGTAAGTTTGCACTGAATCTATACATGAGTACGAATGTAATTATTAGGTGTTCTAAATTGAAAGGGGGAGCAATAATGCACTTGATGAGATCAGCAGGAGCTACAGCTGACCCATTTGACCATCTCAGTACTGACTGGTCCTGAGGTGTAGGCTACTCACTGTTAAGTTGTCTCCACCTGTCCTGAGGAAAGTACTCAAAGAGTTGTTAAGCATCATAGACTCTGAGAGGAACATATTTTCTTTTTATACAAAACTGACTATGTATTATAAGAATTAACTAACCGTCTATCATCTTAACATCCTTTTGACAAAAACAATAACACAGTTCAAGTATCAAATCCCAATGTTTATCATTTTAAGTGTTCGTGATGGCAAAATAAGGAAGAGTGGTTATCTTCCTTTTTTGTTGCTATAAAAGTCCTTACAACAGTCCTTAACCTATACTCAGTTTCTCGCTGTGTTATGATTGATTTGCTGTATGTGATTGCTCAGTCTAAATCTAAATTTCATGCCATCTTTATTGTTTTGAACAATTTGAGGGGGATATATTTTCATAAAATGTATTTTGTGATTTTATATTTTTCATTTAAATGCTAATCGAAATTACACTACTGTTAAAAAGTTTGGGGTCACTTAGAAATGTCCTTGTTCTTGAAATACCTGCTGTCTCTTTCTTTATACTCAACTTTCTCATCGTAATGAATACTAATAAAATCAGACAACCAGAGCCAATGTGCAGGCAGACATAGGCAGTGGTGCTCATTGACTGAAGGGAAATAGAAAGAAACGTTTTATTCTAGACAAACTAAATATTCAAGCTGGTCACTGGCAAATATGCAACCCATTAGTTGAACATTTCTAAACCATCTGTAGGGGGAATACAAATTACGTGTTACTATTCCTATTGAAAGAATAATTGAATAATTGTTATTTTGCCATGTCAGGTCCTGGGTACTTTATAGTGTCATTACAAAGCCATGCCAAGTATTCCCGGGACTGATCTCATGGTGATACATACTGCAGTGTAATGCGTTTTTATGCAGATTTATGGAATAACGTTATGTCTGTTGTGCAGCACAATTGGGAGAGCTCCATGTGGGATGCTTCAAATCAATCCCCATTACCCTTTGAATTATATATGTCCATTGTTCCCTTTAATACATAGATGTATAGCCTACTAATATTCAATGGGTTTATGGCATTGTTGTAGCCTAAATGTCAGGCCAATGCCATATTCACATGTAGATTTTTAAATGATTTCTTTTTTTACCATACAGCTTTATACCATCAATAAAATGACATACGTTGGATTGAGAATGCACCATGTCATTGAATGTAGGTTAAACGTTTGCTTTAAAAAATGGAAAAAAAGACGAAATGCCCATATTGATGACTTTTGCCAATCCAATTAGTTTTCCACTTTGTCGTCACATATATTTGGGGGGTTGAAATTACGTGTAAATAGCGTTGATTCAACCAGCAAAAATAAATACTACTCTCTGTGGGAAGGCTAACATCAGTTATTTTCTGGCTGGAAATAAATGTCTAACTCAGCCTTCCAAAATACAAGGCTTTGATATTTGATAATAGAACATATGGACACCACCTGTAGTCTTGTAGGCTTCGTTTAGGCTAAGTTGTTCGCTGAAATATTTAGGTATAAATAATTGTGAAGGCCTATTGGTATCATTCTGAATTATGTATTTTCATGCATTAAGTTCGGTCATTCCTTGCCTTTAGGTGCCACACTATTTTATGTGAGGTGTAGGCCTACTGTGTCTTATAAGTGTTGTGTAAAAAAACAAAACGTAGATATAGTAACCTAATTAATAGAGAGTCATCCATAAATTGTAATTTCCTTTTTTATTGGGGAATATTGCAATATCAATATGATAGCCAATGTTCCAATCACAGTTTGTTTCAGGACACATTACACTTCAGCAACATATGGCTGAGGTATTTTCCCAGAAATACACCAAGATATTACTTTAATATATTTTACAATATGTAAAAACATTTTACTTCACAATTGTAAAGTTAATAATAAATGTGCAATTGCACAATACAGGATATAGCATTCGCATTCTAAACAGAATAATAACAATAATTTCAACTTTTACGAACAAAAGATAAAATTTTAAAGGGAATAATAATTTCCTACAAGAAGAGATCATACTGGGTCGTTCTAGACCAACATATGATCTGGTTTTGACATCGAAAGTCTCATTATTGAACAAATAGGCTATGTGCATCACCAGGGTCTCCACAGAGGCCCTCTTCCAGCTACGGTGACACATTTCGGAGTCCTGCTGTTGTGGGGGACCGTCGCGCGGTTTGGACTCAGCACGACCCTGTCACCAAGTTTCTGTGCCCGATGGAAGTGATTGACAAGCTTATGTTGTGAGTCAGTCGGCTGGTTGTGTGCTGAGAGGAAACGCAGCGTCTCCTCCAGGCACTGGGTGAATCCCTCCGCGTAGCTCTGGACAGTTAACGCTGCGTTTAATGGAGAAACAGTGCGCGTCCTGTTGTCTTTCAGGTAAAACACAGCTGTCTCGAGAATGTCAGCCTTCTCCATTTTAGAGTTGGGTTGGTGTGTTTGAAGTTCGGTTTTGAGGAGTGACTTGAGATGTTCGATGCTGCTGTTTATGCGGTCTCGGCGCCTCTTCTCCACCACTGGTTTTCTCAGCTGGATAAAATAAATAATCGGATTAGTTAATCGCAGTTTAAAAAGTAATGTTTAAATAAAAATGTAACGAATTTAATTATTGAATACAGAGGACAGTAGTCAATTGTACTTAAACCTACTTTGATTTTATCTTTCGTGGTCATCACCATGTTGCAAATATTGACAGGAGCCATTGCTGTCGGTCAGTTGGTGTTTGTTCTTAGTAAAGACAGTCCCGGATGTCAGAAGTGTGGTTTGACCACCTCTACAGGACTTCTGTATTTATACATCCCTCACACTGTAAACTCGTGTGGGTCTCAGTTTGACAGGAGTTTCCCACACTTGCTGGCCAATCAGGAACGCGGACAGTACAAAGAAAGTGGGTTCCATTACTTCATGCTAAATTGACTGTCTATTGCTTTGGGACAATGAGCGTGTCCTAAGGGAACAGGTGGACTGTGCAATAAAATAAATGCTCTGAAATAGTTGACTTTTTTCCTTGCGACTGCGTGACAAGATGTTGCTCCATTCACATGAAAGACGGTCAGACCAAAAGGCGGGAAAACAAGTCCTGAGTAAGTAAATAGGTTTCCAGAAGATTATTCAGGATCAAGAGGCGTTTATGCTGTATGCTTTTTCCCGCATTTTTTTTGGATAAATTAATTCGTTTGATGATTTCAATCAACCTTACACAATATTTGATTTGGTGCAAGTTATAATTATGATTGTTATAGCCACTCTTACTACTATTGTATTATAATAAGAATAATAACAATAGTGTTATAAATAATATTTAATTAGACATTAGCCTAAATAATAATACGTTTTTAAAAAACTATTATTATTATTATACTATGTATGTTGTCATTGAAAGGATATTTTCGATGTACGCTATAGAGCAACAATCTATTTATATACAGGTAGCCTATACGAACCTTTGTAAACTTTTCCAGCAATCGGTCAACAATGTATCAACGTGATATTTTTCCATATGGCCCCTTGGGAATTAGATTCCTCATTGAGGACCGTGACTAATGCGCTATTGAGCACAGCACACTTACATTGTTGCTCTGTTGAAAGTGTACTGTGGGAAAGTTGGGACACCACAGCCTACAGGATTAGTTTTTGAATAGAGGAGCAGCTGGCTTCTAAGCGCGGGAAACCTCTGTCAGCTGGGTGAGTTCTACAATACATGTTTCCTCTCTAGTTCTAGTTAGAGGGCATCAGTCCAGTTGTGCAACAGTTGTGAAATGTTAGAATTTCAATGCAATTATCGTTGGTATTGTTTACATCTTCAAAATTCCCCAGATAATAAAAAGTTGCCAATTTCAATGGGAAAAGTTGCTAAAATAATTGCTGGCAACATTATGGGCCTATAGGATAATGAAAACAACCGGTTGAATCAAAAGTGTGTCTACTCCAAAAATAGTTAGGTTTTGCTGGATCATTTGAGATAATCCATGAAAATGAAATGGACAGCACTCCAAAGATTACATTTCAATGTCTTTCAATTTTTTAAATTCAAATTTGTGTGATGTTTATACCACATGAGATGCCATGTAAACGGTGGTATCTTTTAAATGACCTATTAGCTATAATTAGTGCACCTAGTTTCACTGATGGCCTTGGGCACTGTCTTATGCTACTTGGACCTATAATTATAGAAGGTGAACTGTCTAATTTCTTGGTCTATGTTATGTAACATCACTTAACATGTTACAGTAAAAACAGCTATTTTTGTTCATTCATGCTGTGTCTGTGTATTTTTTATCTGCAGGATTATTGGAGATATTTGTGAGATTGTCTTAACCAACCTTGCATCTCCCACATGTATCCCCCTCTCTCTCCTGCCAAACTGACCCATGTAAAAGGGCACAATGCATTCCTGGCTGTTGTGCTGATCCAGGCTTTGCCTCTGGGTGCCCCTGTGGGTGCCCCTCATAAAGAGAGTGGCAGGTGCTTGGTATCACGTGGCTCATCAAGTAGGGTATCCTTGAGTCATGAGCCACACAGGGACCTGGGAAATGCCTGACCTCTCTTTAGACCTGATAAATCCCTCTCAATGTGGGCTCCGGTCTATGGCAGCCCATGGACATGTGACCTGAAGCGGGAAATTGTGGCATTGTTAAATGTATGCCTTCTGTCTTAGACGAGGCCCTTTCAGTACTGTCATGGGTCAGAGTGTTGGTGGTCAGTTTTATTAGGTATTCACACATACAAAAACAATAAATATCTTCTTCTTGCTCTACATTAACTTGATCCGGAGTAGGTTCAATATTTTTTAGGTATCATTGGATTGTGTATTTACTGTATGTGCATGTCATTATTCCATTATTAGACAATAAAACACATATAACATGTATTTGGCTTTATATCATAATAGCAGCCTCAAGTCTTATTATTTGCATTCCAGTATGATCTACCTGTGACTTCCTCTAGGTGGGTGGAGTGTGTGAGAAGCCTGAGCTCACCCAGCAGAGTTCCAGATGGCCTATTGAATTCCAGGCATAATGAGGGGTGATGGATCAGCAGCGGCTGTGGCAGGGTGGGGCGCAGCCCTGAATGGGGGCTTAAGTGTGGGAAAGAGGAGCAGGTTGGAGCTCTCACACATTCCTCACTGGAGAGAGGGAGAGGGCCTTTGGCTGCACACAGACTCTGGGACATCTGGGCTCAAAGCTATGGAGACTGTTTGGTGTGTGTGCGTGTGTCCATGCACGTGGGCGAGAGTGTGTGTGTGTGTGGAGGGGCTCATAATGAGGCCATCGCTTTTCTTCCTGAATAGATGGAACGTCCACATTGGAATGTGTTTATACTCAAAGAATGTGTTTTCATCTGCATAGTCATGACTCACTTTTTAGAAATATCTTTGAAGAGAGAAGAAAAGACGGACCAGAGATGATTTCCCTCCAAAAATGCCTGTGCCATCTGCCTCTTTACACACATATTAGCACGTCTATTTATAAGGCACATCAAGCATTGACAAATAACTCACTATTTTTGTCCATTTATTTTAAAGCAACCATTTGAATCACTGTTAAACATTTTAATGCAAGTGTCTAGTAAGTTATTGAAGTATGTAGACATTTGCCAATTCTATTGACTTATTCACGAGTGATAGGAGAAAAATTATTTAGTAATAGCCTCTGATGATAAGAGAGTGAAGTTCCCTGTATTGTCCTGTCCGAAGGCTTCAGTGGGAGAAGGTGAGTGCAGGTTCCATTAATGAGAGGCCAGAGGAGATTAGAGGAGGAGAGGTGTAATCAGTGGGAGGTAAGTGTGTATGCACACAGGCCTGGCCATGTGAGCGAGGGCGGAGTGGGGGGAACACACATGCCCCCTGGCTCAGCAGTGCCGCTGATCTGGGCAGCAGGTTGAAAGGGTGTCTCTAGAGGGGGGCGCGGGGGTGGTGGATGGAGGGAGGTGGGGTGTGCTCTATTGACTGGAGGAGGTGTGAGTAGGATCCTATCCTGCTTTCCCACACTCTCTTTCACATTTATTACATATTCTGTGGGGGGCTGAGTAAAGGGAGGAGAGGTGTCGAACAATGGAAGTGTGCCTTCCCAGAGGGCGCTGGATAATTGTGTTTAATTGGCATCTACAATGTAAATGTTTCTCTCTCTCTCTCTCTCTCTCTCCCTCTCTCTGTCTCTCTCTGTCTCTCTTTCTCTCTCAATTCAATTTCAATTTCAATTTATTGGCATGGGAAACATATGTTAACATTGCCAAAGCAAGTGAAGTAGATAATAAACAAAAGTGAAATAAATTAAAATATATCTCTCTCTCCCTCTACCCCTGTGTACCTTTCTCATGCGTTCTGTATGTGAAAGACAGAGAAGATGTAAATGGTATATACGCTTTATTTCATCTTTATTTAAAAGTTAGGGATGTAAGGGGAATTATAAATGATTTAATTAATACAGCACAATTACAGTACTATCACAGTATTGCAGTACATTCAATTTGCTTTTATTTGAATTCATATAGATTTTTAATTAACACGGTGTCTTCTGGTTACTTCTCATTGTCTCCTTAATAGGTGAACATGAATTTCTGCAATGTGAAGTGTGCAATATCTATATGCCTTTAGGGTCCCTTATCAAGTCTGACTCAGTTCCCACCTGCAGAGGCATGATAAGGAATGTTCCCAGGTAATAAAAGTGTAACGACCTGCTCTGGTCAGTCTGTAAACCATGAGATAATGGACGCCTCTCCCATTGTTGTGTCCGCCTCGCCTACTGGCCTCAGAGTGTGGGAAAGCTAATCCAGCCTCGTACACATGGCTTTGTAATGCTAATGCCCTCCTATAAATAGGGGAGGGGGCTCCTCTCTCAGCTCACAACTCACTTGCCTTCCTCAGAGGAACACACTCTCTCTTTCTCTCTCTCTAGAAGAATGGCTCCTACCTACACCAGAGACTCTGCCAACACCAGGCTCTCCACTAAAGACAAACATAAAGTAAGTTTTGTTTATTACATATGTTTGTGTCATAGTTTACTATTGAATAATTTTCTTCATGATTTGAACTTAAATGACATAGACCTAACTGAATGCCCTCTTTTCTTCATCAGCTAAGGAAACCAGTTGTGGAGAAGATGCGTAGAGACCGCATCAACACCTGCATAGAGCAGCTCAAGACCCTGTTGGAGAGGGAGTTCCACAAACAGGACCCCAATGCCAAACTGGAGAAGGCTGACATCCTGGAGATGACAGTGGGGTTCCTGAAGCAGCAGTTGCAGCCTCAGAGCCCAGTCCCTCAGAGGTCCCACAGTGAGGGTTACTCTCAGTGCTGGAGGGAGACACTGCACTTCCTGTCTTCCAGCTCCATGAAGGACATGACCCTCCAGAACCTCCAGAGAACTGGCCAGGACATCTGCCCCTCCTCTCCAGTCTCCTCCAAACACCAAAACCACAGCCAGGGCCCAGTGAAGCAGGCCATCACTGGCCACAAACCAGTCTGGAGGCCTTGGTAGAACCACCACATAGACTCTCAATCTCACAAACTGGATGGGTGTTTACCATCTTTCTTGTTGTAGGAAATACATTTCCAAATGTTATATTGAAATGATATTCTTTTCTTGCTATATATGAAAGGAACTCTACTGATTATTTTCTCTCAGAGAAGAAGCTGAAAAACGCAAATTGTATTCATTCATAATGAAGAACATGTTTGATATTTTACATGTGTATGTTTACATGTGTTTGCATTTTGTGCTCACTTGATGCACCAATGTGTTCTTTAGTCCTTTCATTTTCTATGAAGATTTGTAAAGCTTATATCTTTACATGTATGGCTGCTTAGCCAACTGAAATCTTGCTTTAACTCTATTGTATGTACTGTCCTATTGAAGGATATTTACAAAAGTGTTGATATGCCTTTTGTAAAGGATTTTTGGGACGTTGTTGTTCCACCATAGGCACTGTTGTGCTGTAAAATGTATTGTTGACACTGTGTGTCTTTCATTCTCACTTGATGAAGTGAACAAACACCTAAAATGGATTCCAATAAATGTTTTGGAAAGTAACCATACTGTTTGTGTGTGTGTTTCTAAAGGAGCTGTAGTTAACCAGTGGATGATGGGACATGTAAAAAAAAAAACATAATGTACTGGGTAGATGGAAAGTAACAATTTTATAAATGGAAGTGGAGATGAAGAGTGAACAACAGATAACGCGAACAGGCAGATGTACTGATAGTTACTTTATTTAGAAGTGCAGGCATCATATTTATTTCACCTTTATTTAACTAGGCAAGTCAGTTAAGAACAAATTCTTATTTACAATGATGGCCTACACCGGCCAAACTCGGATGACGCTGGGCCAATTGTGCTCTGCCCTATGGGACTCCCAATCACGGCCGGTTGTGATACAGGGTCTGTTGTGGCGTCTCTAGCACTAAGATGCAGTGCCTTAGACAGCTGTGCAACCCGGGAGCCACATGAGGATTAATTATTGTGTTTATTAGTGCAATGTGTCTACTCCTGGGCAGAAAAAAGCATCACTTCTGATTGATGAATAAATAAAGAGGGGCTCATATAAAGTAAATCACAGTCTAATGCCCATAAACCTAAGTTGTAAGGTCACAATTACTGTAATGGAATTCCCAATCTAGCTCTTACATTGAAGTTCTTGGAAACTGCTGCATTGCATAGTTTATATTGTGAGATGCACTTTTTTCAAAAAGAAATGTTGAAAATAGCTGTCTGCCTGAATATAGTTGTTTAATTTGGTGAGCTCACATCTCAACACCAACCTGGACATTTTGCATAGTTTATCTTGACATTTACATTACCATTGTTTTATTAAGTAGAAATCAAAGTGAAAGTGATGTACAGTCAACGGAATAACAAAGAGAACTGAACAAAAACATAAAAACAAGTATCATAACATGTTTAGTAGTACATGTTGTGCTGAGACATATGTGTTGGTGTTGGTGGTGAAACCGCATGTCTTGAACAGGGCATATTGACAGTTTGTAGAGGTCAATTATCAGGGAGTGGCTTAGTGTGTAGACCACATGGTCTGCATCTGGTAGTATGGGTCTGGAGCTCACCCTGCTTTCCCACACTCCTCAACCAATAACAGCCCTGATTGGGACAATAGATAACATCAATGACTTTGTGCGTGAGTGTCAATGTGACTGTGTGTGTGCGTATATGCCTGTGTGCATGACAGAGAGTGAGACCATGCATGGACTATGGGTGGAGCAACACTCAATGAGTTTAGAGGAGGAAGTGTGCCATGGTGGGTGTGGTGTGTGTGAGGCAGTGTGTGTGTTTGCTTAAGGTGTGTAGACTCTAATATATCACCTGGGAGCAGACTTGCCCTCCAAACTGACACCTGCTTGCGTCAGGCAGATAACATAGGTTCCCCACGGCGCTACACAACGAGGCCTTGCTACAGTCACAGGCCCATCCTGTCATATAGATACTAACACTCACGTCTTCAAAGCAGCACTGTTGTGTCATTAAGTCAATAAATTCTCTAATCATATTTTGTACACACCATTAGATTAAAGAACATACATATAAATGCAATGGCACACAGGGTGGAATATACTTTAACGAGAAATGCAATTTAAATGTAAATCCAAACTAGTTTGAATAGTATCCAAATTTAAACGCATGCCAGTTTCACGCATTATTTATGAAATGTGTACAAACAATTTTTTCTTCTTCTTCTTGTTAAGAAATACAGGGGGACTGTTAATGATGATCACTCGTATTTAATAATTTAAGAAGGACATGACTGTTAAATGAACACACTGTTTTCTTCTCCATGGGGAGGGGCAGTGAGTGGAGTGGGGATCAGGATTCTCAGCATCATTCCTAGAGGATCATTTAGCGCGGCACACTTCCTTTGTTCCTGTGATGAAAGGGAAGAATGAAACAGGAGTGTGGGAAAGCCGAGGAGAGGTAGGCCCCACACAGGAGAAACGCCACAGTCACACAGCTCGACAGGCAGTCAGGCAGCGGCCCGGCTCACCAGCTGTTTGATGAAACCAGAGCTGACAGAGCCGACAGCCCAACGTTAGCCTGGGGCTTAACATACAAAGCCCAAGACAGGCACATTGGACACACAGGCACATACACGTGTGTGTACACCAACGCTCATGTTCTCATTTTTATCCTACCTGTACTTGTATATACATACATTATTATATGAGTATGTATTTCATTTTCTCTTATTGGGGATGTCAGGACATGCAATGTCAACATTTTATCAACACATGCAAATGAATAAAAAATAATTGTAACTATAATTTTGAACTACAAACTAAAGACTGTGCCTTTAATAAAACTATTATTGACATTAGACCTATGAAGAGAGTAGATTCTGAGATTTAGAATGTGTATGTGACAGAGTGTGACAGAGTTCCCATGCCAATTTTTTTATTTAATTTAATTGAAAGAGAGAGTGAGAGAGAGTGAGAGAGAGAGAGAGAGAGAGAGAGAGAGCAACACAATTAGACCCAACCAAATCATGAGAAAACTCAAAGATAATTACTTGACACATTGGAAAGAATTAACCAGATAACAGAGAAACTGGAATGCTATTTGGCCCTAAACAGAGAGTACATACACAGTGGGAGAATACCTGATCACTGTGATCACTGTGACTGACTCAAAATTAAGGGAAGCTTTGAATATTTACAGACTCAGTGAGCATAGCCTTGCTATTGAGAGAGACCACTGTAGGCAGACCTGGCTCTCAAGATAATACAAGTTACAGTATGTGCACACTGCCCACAAAATGAGGTGGAAACTGAGCTGCACTTCCTAACCTCATGACAAATGTATGACCATATTAGAGATAAACATTTCCCTCAGATTACACAGATCCACAAAGAATTTGAAAACAATTTCAATAAACTCCCATATCTATTAGGTGAAATACCACAGTGTTCTTGTTATTTTATTTAACTTTTATTTAACTAGGCAAGTCAGTTAAGAATAAATTCTTATTTACAATGATGGCCTACCCCAGCCTCCCCAAATCCGGACAACGCTGGGTCAATTGTGCGCCCAATCACAGCCAGTTGTGATACAGCCATAATATAACATTTGAAATGTCTCTATTCTTTTGAAACTTTTGTGAGTGTAATGTTTACTGTTCATTTCTGATTGCTATTTTAAATTATTTATTTCACTTGCTTTGGCAATGCAAACATATGTTTCCCATGCAAATATATCCCTTTGAATTGAGAAAGAGAGAGAGAGACTTGAGACTTCAGTGGTGATAAAATAACTAATAGTACCAATATGTATTGTCAATATCATTGTTTATTTTGGTATGATATCCACTTGTGCACCCAGTTTAGGTTACATGTCAACAATGTCAAAATACAAAGTCTTCACACATTCACTGTAACAAAAACAAAATGTTTCCGTGTGCATGATGACTCATGTGCAGTCTGTTCCTTTACAAAAGGATTTCACTTTTAATAACACTTAAATGTGATAATGAATCTCCAATAAATATTTTGCATTTAGTATGCAATTGATTCTATATTCATCATCAATATTTGAGTCGACTCCATAGGAGTCATATGCCACATGGCAGAAAGTTTAGATAACAGGAAAAGTATTGCCTACGTCTACTCACAAAGCAGATTCATAGTAGTCTATTTTACAGACAGCTCCATACAGGAGACAACAAACAATAACGCTTGTCATATGACGTTTGCTATCCTTCATAAAGGACCTAAGCAGATAGTACAATCGGAAATAGAGATTTCCTACAGCATGGAAGATGGTAAACACCCATCCAGTTTGTGAGATTGAGAGTCTATGTGGTGGTTCTACCAAGGCCTCCAGACTGGTTTGTGGCCAGTGATGGCCTGCTTCACTGGGCCCTGGCTGTGGTTTTGGTGTTGGGAGGAGACTGGAGAGGAGGGGCAGATGTCCTGGCCAGTTCTCTGGAGGTTCTGGAGGGTCATGTCCTTCATGGAGCTGGAAGACAGGAAGTGCAGTGTCTCCCTCCAGCACTGAGAGTAACCCTCACTGTGGGACCTCTGAGGGACTGGGCTCTGAGGCTGCAACTGCTGCTTCAGGAACCCCACTGTCATCTCCAGGATGTCAGCCTTCTCCAGTTTGGCATTGGGGTCCTGTTTGTGGAACTCCCTCTCCAACAGGGTCTTGAGCTGCTCTATGCAGGTGTTGATGCGGTCTCTACGCATCTTCTCCACAACTGGTTTCCTTAGCTGATGAAGAAAAGAGGGCATTCAGTTAGGTCTATGTCATTTAAGTTCAAATCATGAAGAAAATTATTCAATAGTAAACTATGACACAAACATATGTAATAAACAAAACTTACTTTATGTTTGTCTTTAGTGGAGAGCCTGGTGTTGGCAGAGTCTCTGGTGTAGGTAGGAGCCATTCTTCTAGAGAGAGAGAAAGAGAGAGTGTGTTCCTCTGAGGAAGGCAAGTGAGTTGTGAGCTGAGAGAGGAGCCCCCTCCCCTATTTATAGGAGGGCATTAGCATTACAAAGCCATGTGTACGAGGCTGGATTAGCTTTCCCACACTCTGAGGCCAGTAGGCGAGGCGGACACAACAATGGGAGAGGCGTCCATTATCTCATGGTTTACAGACTGACCAGAGTAGGTCGTTACACTTTTATTACCTGGGAACATTCCTTATCAGACAGATGGAGACTCCGTCAGACGATAGACTTGATAAGGGACCTTCAAAGTATACAGAATAAGACACTGCACACTTTACATGGCAGATAGGAAGAGAATAACAATAACATCACATGGCAGATAGGAAGAGAATAATAATAACATCACATGGCAGATAGGAAGAGAATAATAATAACTTCACATGGCAGATAGGAAGAGAATAATAATAACTTCACATGGCAGATAGGAAGAGAATAATAATAACTTCAAAGAGAATAATCTCACTAAAGAGAGATTAAGATAAAACAAGTAATTGTGTTTAAAAAAATAATGCAAATAAGAAAGCAAGATAGACGGTCTCCCAAGTGGCGCAGTGGTCTAAGGCACTGCATCTCAGTGCTAGAGGTGTCACTACAGACATGCTTGTTCAAATCCAGGTGGTATCACAACTTGATGTTATTTCGATTACCATAGGGCGGTGCACGATTGGCCTAGTGTCATCTGAGTTTGGCCAGTGTAGGCCATCATTGTAAATAAGAATTTGTTCTTAACTGACTTGCCTGGTTAAATAAATAAAATATGTCTTTATCTTTCTGATGCTTCATCACAGTTCATCACTGTAGGACAAAAGGATTATTAATGGAAACCATAATGGTCAGATCTCCCAATGGAGAAGCCACACTTCCAATCTGTCCCTCCAAATAATTAAACTGTGTGAAGAGCGATATGGGGAGGGGAGAGTAAAATGGAGAGAGATTAGTCCTTCATCTTAACTTAATTTTACATTGAATTATTTCAAGGGCTAAAGTATGCAACTGCATCTACCGACAGATGGTGCAGTTAACACACATTGTAGGCTACCTACCGGAAAGTGGAACTGATGGCAACCACACATTCGATTTCCTGTGGAGCAGGGCGTGGATCTAGCTTTATGAGTTATTTGACAAGCACCATGGGTGTAAAATGCATCTTTGATGTTTGTGGTAAGTGTGCCCGGCTACTCCTGTTTAGCCTCTATCTCACCATGTGGTGGATATCAAAGATCCGTCAAAGGAGACTATTTTGCTCAAGGTAAATGGTGGGCTCGTGGGCAGTTTAGTAAGGCGCCAAGGTAGGTGTGATTACCGGCACACTTATGGGTGGCGGCATGTCCCAGTCACACACTTATGTTCCTTCCAACAGTGTTAGTGGAACATAGCAGATGGGGGATGTCATCAAATATATGTCGCTGAAATGTTAATGCAGTCGTCGGCTATATGGCTGGCTGTGGAGTGTGGGAAAGTTTCAGGTGTTAAAAGTAATCGCAATTAGGTACGGATGCGCATAGGATAAATACAGACTCCACAGACTTAAAACAAACTTATTTAGGTTGGGTTGGTGGGCTGCTGTAACCTACAGATAGCTTTGTGTGAGAGCTCGTTGAAGAACATCCACTCTATATGTCCCAAGTTGGAACGCATCAGTTTCTAACGGCCATGGCTCCTTTTGCTGAAAGCAATAGACCAACTTCTGTTGAGAACTCGTCCTGTTCATCCAACAATAAGGTAAATAGCCTAATGCTCGACCTTCGACAACCACAACACCATTTTATTTTCATATTTTTTAGTTTCAGTTCATTTGTCACGAACAATAGCCTAATATTTTTTTATTCATCCTTCCTTTAGCTCATTGTGGAGAAAATTCGGAGAGACTGCATTAACAGCAACTTTGAGCAACTGAGGAAACTTCTCCACAGAGGACAGATGTGTAGCCAGCAGCAGCAGCGCTCATCCAAACTGGAGAATGCCGATATTTTGGAGTTGGCAGTGGGTTTCCTACAGAAGGAGACCACAGCGGGTGTTTCGCCCACCTACTCCCAGGGCTGCTCCCAGTGTCTGCAGGAAACCCTTCGCCACCTGCAGGCTGCAGAACGAGAGGAGATCAAACGCTTTTACGTGCTCCAGAAAACAACCCTGTCCAGGCGCATGTCAAGTGAACAGCACGCTCGGTCTGCAGCCAAGCGGTCAACATCAAGGTCATCATCACGGCGGTCCCAAGGCTCTCTCTGGAGGCCATGGTAACAATGATCTCTGTATCACAAGACTAGGGAAACGTACCTGAACATTTTGGATCAGATTTGCTCCTTTCAGCCCAACAACCAATGCTGTCGTTGATGTGTTTTATTTTCAATATAGGCTTTTTATTGTCAGTTGTACAATATTTGCATATATCTTGTTTTGATGTACCCATGAAATTGTCTACAGTGTATGACGAATACTACATCAAAGCAATTTGATTCTTATAGGGAGTAAGCTTCTCGAATTATTTTGCCTTTTGTAAAGGCGTTATATTCTCTATTGTTGTATGATGTTACTTATCGTTTCAAGTTCAGCAATGATTATTTTCACATCTGTTGTAATTTATACCACTTATAAAACATTCCTGATTACTTTCTAGTAATTATATTGGTTCTGTCTTGTATCTATTTCACTGTTATCACACTGACTCAAGCCAATTGTGGAATGACTTTCAACATAATGATGTAAGTAGGCTAACATTTATCAGCTAGCAATGGCATTAGTAACTTAGTTTAGAAAGACTTTGCTTTGTCTTGCATTGTACAGTGGCGTTAAATACTAGTTCAGCACCATGGACAATTCAAGAGCTAAGCGCACACCAGGGGGCGCCATCAGATAAGTATTTTGACAATTTTCTACACTTTTGGCATTGGATATTCACTTTTTGGACTTAATCCGCAAAATCTAAATGTGAAATTTAGCCTAGTAATGTTCTTGCGTGAAGAGATTAGTAAATAATAAAGACACTGAAAAAAGGGAAGGAGAAGATATCAATGCATTTGATTGATTGCTTTTTTAGTTTATTCAAATTGACTCAATGGAGACATAAGTCTGATCACCTCAAGGTGAATAGACAAATAATAGTGATTAACATTCACAACCAGAACTTGAAGGAATACAATACTTATTATACTTAACAGAGTATAGGAAACACATTTCCTGTCTTTATAAAATACAATATAATTGTTTAAAATAAACACGTGGGTTTATGTGAGAGAACACACATTTCTCTGCAATATCTTAATTGCTGAACTTATCTGAATAACATTCACATTAACTAAATTCTATTATTTTGATCTGAAACAGATATATTACCCAGTTTGGGTAAAGACTCCTCACGGAGGAAGTTGAACAGACTGATACATACTCAATAACCTTTTAATATTACCTTATCCCTACAAAATGTAGTGGTAACAAAACGGCTTGTTCTACATAAATGGTTTCATCTTAAAAAGGACCAGTCAAATAGACAATCACAAACAGATATAAAACCTATTTTGGGTTAAAAATCCTCATGGAGGACCATTCAAGTTATTGTTGATAATGAATTAAAACATGATCAGCATAATCAACACGTTTCATAAAACATGAATGTTATTATTTCAATTAACACTACAACAATGTAGTGTTCATCGATTGGATCATTTTCATAGAAAAAATTAATTAAAAGAGGTTCTCAGTCACAACAAGACTTTTAAAACCTGCATAAGCAGAAGATGAGGAATATATTCCTATTCTCATTACTGTCCACGACATTAATCTTAGACCAACATGGTCAATTGTGTTTGTCTCAGAGTGGAGCTCCAGTCTGTAGGACTCTACCAGAGCCTCCAGAGGACGCTGCTCACTGGACCCATCTCTTTGCTGGTGCTGTGCTGTGGTAAGGGACTCATAATAATGGCTGGAACGGCGCAAATGGAATGGCATCAAACACATAAAAAACATGTGAAGCTGACACATGCTCAGTGTTCTTATTGCTGGGGGACAATGGTCTCGTCTCGGGAACAGGTGGAGGGGTGGTGGGTGATGGGAGTGACTCACAGAGTGCTGTGTGACTCTGGGGAAGTGGTGACCCCCAGATCTGCTGCTAAATGTTTGGATCAATGACACTGACAGAGCACACGCTCATCATCACAATTTACACATGTGAGATTGGCACAGATCCTCTACATTAAAACTCTTGGTGTTACCCAAATCCTTTAGATTGTTGGGTTTGTTGTTGAATAGCATTGTTTTTACAGTGCAGGTTCAGTCTCATTTAAACACTTGAAGATGGGTTTGACCTCTGCTGTTATGAATGTGTTGTGCTCTGCTACAGTTTCATTTTAAGATAGGGCTGCTAATAAGATCCTGTTTGGATCACAGTTGACTGGCTGCTGTTGGTTATTTATTGTACTCTCTTAGGCTCCTCCTCCAAATTGGCTTCATTCCTTTTATACATTTGTGTCAAATACAAAACCTTCCAATTATTACACTCAGTATGATTAATAAGACATGAAATGGCTATCAAGCTATAACAAATGCCTAATTCATGAGTATTAAACTGATTGAGTATTGATGTTCTTCTTGAAGATAAAGAGTTTTGTATCTACACACCTTCTCTACTTCTGTATTCGGAGAATGGAGGGAATTCTCCTTCAGTGTTGAGAGTTCAGAGGTAGCAGATGTGTCCTCTGTCTTGGGGCTATTGGTTAGTGTGAGTAGAGAGCTGATCTGAGTTTCCCACACTGAGTCCTGTGTGCTGTGATCAGTGTACTACAAAAGCTGCTCAGTGGACTATTAGTGACGGCCATTTGCTCTCTGTTGTCTATAGACAGAGCCTGACATTACCGGCCATCTGGATTCCGGAGGGAAAAACCAGGACTGGCTGATTCAGGACCTGAACTCACAAGATGCTGATGCACCATTATAGAAACATAATTAAAATAATTATACAGAAAATGGGAATATAATGCATAATCGAAAATGGCATTATAAGTAATTATCATTTATTTGTGGCTTATCTCTCATATTGAAACATAAACCAGACACATATCCGTATAATAATTGGGAAAGAAGCATTTTCTACTTGTACATTTGCAGAGAATATGCTTACATAATATTTTTGATGTATTAATTGCATAAGCAAGAGTAAGAAATAATCACAAATACCCCCTCACACCCATTCTATCCACTGATCAATACAAGTGTGCCTATTCCCCATTGAGACTCACAGGTGCTGGTGGTACTGATGAGGCTAATGACACTAGCTATTGGCTCTGTGTTGTACGATAGACAGACCATCTGGATTCTGGATTCTGGAGGGAAACTCCTGCACTGGCTGATTCAACACATACTCTTATAGGTACAGGCCGTGTATCCAAGTTAGTTCAAGTCAATGTCTGCAATTCAATCTGTTTTATAAATGGTATTTAAGCTGATATAAATTATCTTGTCCGACCTAGACAATAGCTATATTTTAAAGGAAACATTTGATGTTATTACAAACTTCCATAAAGATAGGAATAGTGTCAAAAATGTACTTAACCAAATAGGCAAATCACTGTTCATCTTTTTATTGCCCTCTGTAAGTGTGCCTATTCCCCAGTCTCTGGATGTTCCCCAGACAGTCAGGTGCTGGTGGGACTGATTATGATAATGCTAATGAAACTGAGCTGAGGATTATGGTAATGCTGATGAAACTGAACTGAGACTCTGTTCTCCAGAGTTTTCCCACACTCTGTCCATTGAGAGAGCTTTCAGAAGTGTGCCTTGTTAAATGGTAATTAATCTCTACACAGGCAGTTTCCATAAAGCCACTGGAGGTAAAGCCGATTAATGAAATATTTATCTTTAAAAAACGGATAAAGATACACTGTTACAGATAATCAATGCAAACCTATGCTCTGGAGTAGGTTTTCATCAAGGATCTCTATCTGTACTTTGCTCCATTCATCTTTCCCTCGACTCTGACAGTCCCTGCCGCTGAAAAACATCCCCACAGCATGATGCTGCCACTACCATGCTTCACTGTAGGGATGGTGCCAGGTTTCCTCCAGACGTTACGTTTGGCATTCAGGCCAAAGAGTTCAATCTTGGTTTCATCAGACCAGAGAATCTTGTTTCTCATGGTCTGAGAGTCTGTAGGTGCCTCTTCGCAAACTCCAAGCGGGTTGTCATGTGCCTTTTACTGAGGAGTGTCTTCCGTCTGGCCACTGCTATAAAAACCTGATTGGTGGAGTGCTGCAAAGATGGTTGTCCTTCTGGAAGGTTCTCCCATCTCCACACAGGAACTCTGGAGCTCTTTCAGAGTGACCATCGGGTTCTTGGTCACCTCCCTTACCAAGACCCTTCTCCCCCGATTGCTCAGTTTGGCCGGGCGGCCAGCTCTTGGAAGAGTCTTGGTGGTTACAAACTTATTACATTTAATAATGATGGAGGCCACTGTGTTCTTGGGGACCTTCAATGCCGCAGACATTTTTTGGTACCCTTCCCCAGATCTGTGCCTCAACACAATTCGGTCCCGGAGCTCTACGGGCAATTCCTTCAACCTCAAGGCTTGGTTTTTGCTCTGACATGCACTGTCAACTGTTGAACCTTATAAGGACAGGTGTGTGTCTTTCCAAATAATGTCCAATCAATTTAATTTACCACAGGTAGACTCCAATCAAGTTGTAGAAACATCTCAAGGATGATCAATGGGAACAAGATGCACCTGAGCTCAATTTCGAGTCTCATAGCAAAGGGTCTGAATACTTATGTAAATAAGATATTTCTGTTTTACATTTCTAATAAATTAGCTAAAACTGAAAATTTAACTAAAATCTAAAAACTGTTTTCACTTTGTGTGTAGATTGATGATGAAAATAAATAATATAATCAATTTTAGAATAAGGCTGTAACATACCAAAATGTTGAAAAGGAGAAGGCGTATGGATACTTTCCGAATGCATTGTAAATACTGGATTTATTGCATTGATCTTGAAGAAGAAGATGTACTACCTAAATGTGCTGCAGAAAAGCAAATTATCAAAATATGATGTCTTCAACCTTTATTTTGAAAATGTATATATTTGATCAGTTTTCTTCCTGCGACACAAAATACAGAACATTTATAGGCTCATTAGCAACAGATCCCTTGATTTCCTCATTGAGACCTAGACCCCCCCTCTACTCTTTGACAGCCCAGGGTAGAGGTCTGAGTCTATTGTCCCAAAGGGGCTCTGTTAGTGAGTTTTCAGGTTTCCCATACTCTCTCCATTCACTGCTTTCAATGGAGGAACAATAGAAGTGTGTCTCATTGCACATCACATTATGCAGCCCTGCAGCCATACATTTTTAAACCACTAAGATGACAGCAGAAGTTCTCTTTCAACACCTGGAATCAATGATACATCATGAACAAACTAACATTCATGGAATGCAAATTATATTGCTGTACATTCTGATATACTAAAAATGTATTCATGTAAAACAGGTGTTTAAGTAAAAACAACACATCCCTGCCTCTGGGAACTCATATTATCAATTATCTCTTTCAAACTTTATTACACTTCAGTGATATTATATGTCAAATCGAATCGTTAATTAGTCTTTTGTGAAGTGTAATTATAAGTTATAATATGTGACTAGGAAAATATTGAGCATAGGTTTTGAACAAAGCACAAAGAGGTGAATGATATATAGATTTAGCGTGTCATTCTTTCAAGATAATTCTGTAGTCTTAGCTCATACTAGGATTTGTTCGATTCACCCCTTAGCTCTATGTGGAATTTGATAAATCAGTAACGTAACTGTGATGGAAGGTTGTCAAGAGAAGAATAGAGTAACCAACAACAATATTTCATTTTATGATTTGTGTATTTATTGAGTAGCTCATCGTTGAAAACCTTAATTTAAGGTAAATATTTCAATATAAATAAAGTGATTAAACATCACAACAAGAACTTGGATAAATCTCCAAGACATAAGATACTATAACAGAGTATAGGATAAACAGTTACTGTCTTTATAAAAGACAACATAGTTTAAAATAAACACAAGGTTTTACAATGAGAGAGAACAGTTTTCTCTCCTCTACAATGTGCAAATTATTCCAATAATGGGAGCAACATTTTCACACATTAAGCCTTCACACACAGTCTGATCTTAAAACAGATCAAATATTGCTTCATCACACAGTGAAGATAACAGGTATAATACCCAACTTGGGTAATGGAGGAACAGTGATGCTGTAGCTTAGGTTGATCAATACCAAACAGATAACTGATACATGCTTCACAGAAGATGCTAAATATAACGTCAACATTATCACTACACAAATGTATTATCACTACACAAATGTAGTGGTAAGAAAAAACAAAACAGTTGTTTTCTCTTTTACATTTTGACCTTAAAATAGATCAGTCATAGATAATCACAAAAAAAATGTATGATAAAATACACATTATGGGTTAAAGGTCCTCATGAAGGACAATTTGGGTTATTGTTGATCACGAAAGAACACACCATCAACATAACTAACACATTTCACAAAACATAAAGGTTATGATTTCAGAAATGCAGTGTTCATCAATTGGATAATTTTCTTAGAAAAACATTTTAACTTCACATAAACAGAAGATCAAGAAGATCTATCCTCATCCATGACATTAACGTTAGACCAACATGGCCCATCAAGTCTGTCTGAGTAGAGCTTCTTTAGGACTCTACCAGGTCCTCCAGAGTGCGCTGTTGACTGGACTCTTCTCTTTGTCGATGTGCTGGACTGGGGAGCTCAGCTGAGGCAGGTCACTCTCCCTCCTGTTCTTATCAAAGGATGGCTGGAGGCTCTGGAAGTGGCTCAGCAGCCTTTTCTGGGATGTGTATTCACCTCATCCTTGGACAGGAAGTGCACAATCTCTTGGACACACCTGGAGTAACCCTGATTGACACATGCTGAGCAGGATGAGGAGCTCACTGGCTGGTACTGTTGCTGTTGTTTCTGTCATCTCATGAAGCTAACTGTCATCTCCAGGATGTCTGCTTTCTCCATCTTGGAGTCAGACTGATGGTTGAGTATCTCTGGACCCAGGAAAGACTTGAGCTGCTCAATGCTGCTGTTGATACAATCTCTGAATAACTTCTCCACCACTGGTTTTCTTAGCTACAAGAAGAGAAGAGAAGAGTCATTAATAACCTTATTCTGATATATGGCATTATTGAAACAAATAAACCATCCATCAAAGCAAATAAATGTCCTTAAATTTGAATCATAAATGTACCTTTTTGGTCAGTCAGGTGCTCCTTAGAGTAGATCATTGCTGAAGTGATTGTAGGCCCCATTGCTTAATCTCTGTGCTGTAGACGTCTCTGTGTAGAGTGAATCTGATTTCTATTGGCTTCATCTCTCCTATATATAGTCCTAAATCTGCATATGAATGTGTGTGTCTTGGGCTTGTTGGAGGTTCTCACAGTCTGTAGCCAATGGGTGAGCTTGGGAGGACAATGAGCAATGTGGAGCTGACACATGCTCAGTGTTCTTATTGCTGGGGGACAATGGTCCCGTCTCAGGGGAACAGGTGGAGGGGTGGTGGGTGAGGGGAGTGACTCACAGAGTGCTGTGTGACTCTGGGGAAGTGGTGACCCCCAGATCTGCTGCTAAATGTTGGGATCAATGACACTGACAGAGCACACGCTCATCATCACAATTTACACATGTGAGATTGGCATAGATCCTCTACATTAAAACTCTTGGTGTTACCCAAATCCTTTAGATTGTTGCATTTTGAAGAACAGCCTGCTATTTCCTTGATACAGTGCAGTTTGGTCACATTTAAGCACTTACAATTATTTTAAACTTTGTTAATCTGATATGATGAATGACTTGAATTGTTTTACTTGATTTATAAACAATATATCCAGTATTTAACTTTAATCCAGAAAAATGTAACAATTAGACAATATTAGGGCAAAGTAGGATATCAAGTTTTTTGGAAGGAATTCACTCCCTGTTTTGAGAGTCCAGATACAGCAGAATGTGTCCTCTGTCTTGGGGCTACTGGTCAGTTTATGAGAGAACTAGTCGAGTTTCCCACACTAAGTCCTGTGTGCTGTGATCAATGCACTACAAAAGCTGCTCAGTGGACCATTAGTGACGGCTATTTGGTCTGTGTTGTACTATAGACAGAACTTGACTTCACAGATAATCTGGATTCTGGAGGGAAACACCAGCACTGGCTGATTCAACGCCTAAACTCACAGGACACACTTTTAGAAAGAGATTGTTAGCCAATCAAAATATCATATGATTCTGTCTACTTTTGAACCAATGATCGCTGATGCGTGTGACGAGGGAAGCAGGTGTGCGTAATGATGGTGGCAGGCGTTAGTGGTGCTGGGAAGGAGAGCTGGAGCAGGCGTGACACTTTCATAATTTTGGTAAACCTAAGATTAAACCTAAGATTCCTTTTATTTATCTTTCTTTTATTTGCCTCCTAAAGTGTGCCTTTTCCCATTGAGACTCACAGGTGCTGATGGGACTGATGAAACTAAGCTGTGACTCTGCTCTCCAGAGCTTTCCCACACTCTGCCCATTGAGAGAGTTTCTTCTAAACAATAGAAGTGTGCCTTGTTAAATGTTAATGCAGTTCATTAAAGCCCCTGTGGCAAAGCTCATTACTGAAATATTGTTCTTAAGAAACAGATAAAGACTCACTGTTACAGAGAATCAATTCAAGTTGGGAGTGTTTTTGTGTACACAAACCAATTGCGTACTTTCAACCATGCCCCACATACAAACCGTTTAGAAAACCTGTTTAAATGCATTATGCCACTGGTGTTCTTGGAGAAGGGCACATTTCTTCCGCAAAAATACATAACGAATGCCTTGAAATGTTTCAAATATGATGTTTTTATTTTTATTTTCAAAACATTTGCAAAGTTCTACCTCCATGACCCAAGTGCTTAACATTTGTGGGTTTATAAGAAATAGATCCATTGATTTCCCCATAGAGAGCCAGACCCCCCTCTACTCTTTGACAGCCCAGGGTAGAGGTCTGAGTCTATTGTCCCAAAGGGGCTCTGTTAGTGAGTTTTCCTCCGTTTCCCAGACTCTCTCCATTCACTGCTTTCAATGGAGGAACAATAGAAGTGTGTCTTATTGCACATCACATAAGCTATTGAGCCTTGGGGGCACAGCTGCTCTAAACCTTTAGAGCACTAAGATGACAGTAGCAGTTTTGGCCCAACACCTGAAATTACTGATGACCAAACTAAACCGAAATGCAATTGTAATACATTCTGATACACTGAAAATACATTTACGTAAGATCAGTGTGTCACAAAAAAAAAATCCCATTCATGCCTCCTGGGGAATATTTATAATTCATTATATCGCTATAGTCACATTACATGCCAAATAAAACAATTCATGCAATGTCTTGTCATGTATTTTCTTGGGTAAATAAAGAAAAAAAAAGTAATTATGTGTGGATAGAAATGTCTAAATTTTATCTTAGACTTGAAGAACCCAGAGAGGTACAAATGAATATGGATTCAGTGTTGCATTCTAATGAATTCAATATCCTTGTTTACAGTAATAGGTAATAGTAGGCTTTTTTGTTTCTACATGTGGAATTTCATAAATCAGTAATGTAACTGTGATGGAAGGTTGCCATCAAACCAAACAAGATTTAGTTTCATGATTTGTGTATTTATTCAGATTGACTCAATGATTCATATCATGAAATATCTTAATTTAAGGTAAATATTTAAATAGAAATAAAGTGATTAAACACTCCAAGACATGATACTCAAACAAAGTATAGGATACACAGTTACTATCTTTATAAAAGACAACATATTGTTTAAAATAAACAGGAGGATTTACAATGAGAGGGAAGTTTTCATCTGCAACGTGCACATTATTCAAATCATGTGAGCCACATTTTCACACATAAAGTCTGATCTTAAAACAGATCATATATTTATAATCACAGAGTGATAACAGGTATTGTATAATTTGTCATTAAGGAACAGTGATGCTGAGCTCAAGTTGATCAATATCAAATAGATAACTGATACACATAGCTTTTTGGTGGTGGGGACGCTGATTTATTTATTATTCCCTACAGACGGCTATATCCATCCGGTAATACAGGACTAGTATATATGTTTCACAGAAGATGCTCAATATAATGTCAATATGACCATATTACTACAAAAATGTATTGGTGACAAACCTTAGAAAAATCTAAAGCATAAACAATCACAAACAGATTGGTGATATAACACACATTTTGGGTTAAAAGTCCTCATGGAGGGCCATTCAAGTTATTGTTGATCATGAATAAACACATGATCAACGTAAACAACACGTTTAAAAAATACTACAAAAATGTAGTGCTGATCGATTGGATAATTTCCTTCGATAAACCTTTCAACTTGTTCAGTACAACTGAATGTAAAAGTCTCAATCGCAGCAATACTTTAAAAATCTACATAGATGAAGAAGAAAATATCTTCCTATTTTCATTACTGTCCATGACATTAATCTTAGACCAACATGGTCCATTGTGTTTGTCTGGGCTGGAGAGCTCATCTGAGGCAGGTCACTCTCCCTTCTGTTCTTATCAGAGGATGGCTTTATTTAACTAGTCAAGCCAGTTAAGAAGAAATTCTTATTTACAATGACTGCCTACACCGGCTAAACTCGGACAACGCTGGGCCAATTGTGCGCCTCCCTATGGGACTACTAATCACAGCCGGTTGTGATACCGTCTGAATTTGAACCAGGTTGTCTATAGTGACACCTCTAGCACTGAGACACAGTGTCTTAGACCACTGTGCCACTTGGGAGCCCCACGTATCTGGAAGTGGCTCAGCAGTCTTCTCTGGGACTGTCTTCACCTCATCCTTGGACAGGAAGTGCACAATCTGGAGTAACCCTGATTGACACATGCTGAGCAGGATGAGGAGCTCACTGGCTGGTACTGTTGCTGTTGTTTCTGTCGTCTCAGGAAGCTAACTGTCATCTCAAGAAGGTCAGCTTTCTCCAGCTTGGAGTCAGGCTGCTGGTTGAGGATCTCTGGACCCAGGAGAGACAATGCTGCTGTTGATACGATCTCTGAATAACTTCTCCACCACTGTCTTTCTAATCTGCAAGAAGAGAAAAGTAATTAATAACCTTATTCTGGAATATGGCATTATTGAAATAAATAAACAATCATTAAAATTGAATTAATTTCCATGAATTTGAATATTCTATTTACCTTATTGGTCAGATTCAGGTGCTCCTTAGAGGTGATTATAGCTGAAGGGATTGTAGGTTCCATGGCTTGATCTCTGTGCTGTAGAGGTCTCTGTGTAGAAAGTGAATCATGATTTTTACTGGCTTCATCTCTCCTGTACATAGTCCGAAATCTGCATATGAATGTCTGGGTCTTGCGCTCATTGGAGTTTCTCACAGTCTGTATCCAATGGGTGAGCTTCGGAGGACAATAAGGAATGTTTCCCAGAAATCCCAGGCAGCACACTTCCCTCCTCTGAGCTTCACAGCACAGCTGGCTCCCTGCACAAAGCTAAGTGTGCCCCAGTCACACGCCCTCCTCTCTCTAGAGCTGGGAGCCACAGAGACACACAGCTTCCCACACTTCTGCATGCAGTCTGCTGAGCCCTGGAACACAATAGACGTGTGTCTGCTATCAGAAAGACCCACTGCCTGTTCCCATGCAGGTACATAGAGTGGTTTACAGAGCAGACCATCTGGATCAGTTGTAATTCACTTCAGAAAGACACTCTTTCAAAAACAAACGTATCAGTTTCTATTTGTACAAACACCATTTCAACGTATCATACAAATGTTCAAATCTGATATAATTGACACCTTAGGATATGGGAATAATTTAGCCTATTTACGTTGTCAAAACTTTCACATGGCAAAATATCGGACTGAATTGGCCATGCGATGACCAGTTGATAGTCCAATATTTTGCTGATGGTTGGCTATCAGTCTAAAGACAGGTAATCCAAGCAACTATGTGCTCATCACTGTTTTTATCATATTCCTATTATAAAATGGTCATATTATAAATAAAGACACATTGTTGTGTTTTCATGTGTTGCAATGAGCACAAAGACTTGTGATCCTAGCATATGTGCCATATTTTAATTCTGATGATTTGTATTGACATGGGAACATGACTAACGTGGCCGACCTCTTTGGCGTATGGTGTAAAGAACAATATCCCACCTGTCCTGTGTGGAATCAGCTATTATTCCCACTGACTAGTGTACCACCATCCGAGCCCTCTGATTGGCTGTAGAGCGTGTGACAGAGTAGGAGGAGGCACATAAATAAATACTAAGTGGAGATGCAGAGCTCACTAACGAAGACTCTCTAAGCATCAGCTGACCCAAGACCAGCAGCAACAGCACAGCAGAGGAGCTACTACAACACAAATGCTAGAACAAGACCTACCAAGACCAACATCTCTACTTTATTGACAAGCTTCAAACTCAAGACCAATATCTAAAAATGCCAGCCTACATGCACATCGCTCTTCAGGACAGCATGACCTTTAGGTAAGATCAGGTTAAATTACACTGAAGTACTTTAGGTCATATGATATTAAAATGAATAGAAACGGTGAGAAAGAATAGGTGTCCATAATTGTCTTGTGTTGTTTTTAGGTGTAAACTCTCTCTGTTTGAGAGGAAATGCAGCAGTGGGGTGGAGAAACTGAAGATAGTCATTGGAGGACACCTCCAGAACGGGATCCCTACATCTCCCATATCTCATATTTTGGAGAAGACTGTGTCCCTTTTCACTCTGAAAAAGGCCTTGCTGTCACCCACTGGCTATTCCTAATGTTCTAGGGACATGCTGCGTCTCTTTACTGCTCCAGAGGAGGACATTGTACCACTGCTTCGAACAATGAACTGAGAGAGACGCATGGATGTGGAGGTTATAGATCAGGAGTCACAGACAGGGCTGAGAATAGGGTCTGAGACAAAATGATAATTGCACTGTGAGATACAAACCCGTGGAAAGGGCATGAGCAGGTTACAACATACTTTTCGTGTGCAAATTCTGCCTAGATTATAAGAGTGCCATTTCTACGTCTGTTCCCACCATGGTGATTGGTTGGTTGTCTTTTTTGAACCAGACTGTCAGAGATAGGTCTGGAACCTATGCTTTTGTTTTGCATTAAATGTAAAACTGCAGGTGCATTTGAAATGCATTGTATGCATTGATATAGGCAGAGTTGTACTGCTTCATTCTTTCTGTGAAATTATGAACTAAATATATTCAGATATGGTTTCAAGGAGAAATACTGCCTTGGAAAATATATCCACACACATATCTTTTGTAAAGGAACAGTGCATTGTTGTGCATGATACATAAAGCAAATGTTTATTTTATTGTAAGAACTCAAAGGGAATTTATATTATTGTTAATATTGTTGTTTATTTTTGTCAGCTAATAAAACTGCAAACAAAATCTTTGTCTATTCCTCCTATCTGTGATTTTTGACTGAAATGTATACTGCTTTTTACTGGCTTCATTTACCAGCATATTGAAACTCACAAGACCCAGGAGAAGTACATCTTCTGATTATTTGAACGTACCTCCTCAAAAATGTGTACACTGCAAAAAAGTCCAAAGCATCCCGATGGTACTTCACATAAAGGACTTAACATTTCCCGCCAAGGGTGCACTTGCTCTCATGGATTTAAATGCATGGCACTGGTGGTCATATTTCTTACACTTGTTAATTCCCTTTAAATCCATGAGGGAGAGTGAAAGAGGAGAGAAGAATAGATAGGGAATAGGACCATCCTGTATTATGTGCATTAGTTAGGGATTGCAGTAAACCACCTATAGGATAACAGTATTTGGGTGTCTGCTGTATCTGTTGAGCACTAACTGCGACATCATTTCCATGAGTAGTTAACAGTAATTAGTAATTAGTAATGAATGACTAATTCATTACTAATTAATTATATTAATTACTACTTCATTACATTATTAATTACATAAGCAGAAGATACTGACAAGCAAATTGACAAGTAAATTAACACAGTTAAAACCTCTTAGATCTAATGTGCCCTGTTTAGGGAACCTGCCTGGTTCTGGTACCGGTTCCGACCTACATTTTCACTTAGAAATCGTCATTTTCGCTTATAAATGGATAATCTGTGTACACCATAGATCGAAATGGCTTGCATTGAGCGATAGTCCTGGTTCCCTCACCAACACAGTAGTTGACATAGGATGTGACATAGGATGTGACATAGGATGTGAAATCTTATAGCTAGTTGTTTTATAATTTAACAAGCCTTATTCATTCAGTTTTGTTGAATAGGAAATACATCATATAAAATATTTCCTATTTTCATACTTTGGTCATCATTTTACTGTGTACTTGAGCTTGTGTCCTCAAAAGTGACTACACCTCAGCAATTATAACTATTTTTTAACAGAAAGGTAAGATTTTATGCAGCATTACTAGTTATTGTTTATTGCCCTCTCACAGTGGCGACCCATCATTCAGGGCAGGTATGCAGCATTACTAGTTATTGTTTATTGCCCTCTCACAGTGGCGACCCATCATTCAGGGCAGGTATGCAGCATTACTAGTTATTGTTTATTGCCCTCTCACAGTGGCGACCCATCATTCAGGGCAGGTATGCAGCATTACTAGTTATTGTTTATTGCCCTCTCACAGTGGCAACTCATCATTCAGGGCAGGTGGGGCAAAAAATGACATAAAAAAATATATGTATATTGTTTGTGCCTGTTTTGCATGTTATTTAGGCATTAATACGTGTCACATATCAGTTTGCAAATAATGTAAAAAATTATAATTGAGTTAATAAAGCTGCATACTAACATGGTTTCTTTTTCGCTTTCTTGAGTAAGGCAGCTCCAAAATGCAGGTGTTTCAGCCTAGCTCAGTGCTTTCTGTGGTGGTGGGGCAGCCAGTGGAAAATACGGCACGTAGGGGTTGGTAATGTCCTCTAGTTGCGCCGTGATTGGCTCAGTGTTCTGTCACTCATGGGGACACTACGTCACTGCAAAATCTATGGGGAGAGCTCAAAAATTCAAAATAGTTTTATTGACTACGTCAGTCCTAGCTCGCTCATTAATGTCTTAATCTAAATTACGGATTGCCTCTTATCCACTCGTCATCCCTTTATGCCATAGTTTGTACATCTCAATTGTCAGTAGAAAACACATTTGTTTAAGCAATTTAGCCATTTTAGCTATGTTTTTTTAAAAGGCAGTAAATTAGGCTGAATTAACTGTTTTCTTGCCATACAAGGCTCCAGGTGTAGCAGTGGTAAGGATTCACTCCATGGTGCTGAAAAGAAAGCTCTGCTGTTGGGACAGCTTTATGTAGGCCCTAACAGTTTGTGGGCACCAGTTTTGGTACTGTTTTGTGCTTTGCTGTGTAGTGGCTTTGTTGGCATGAATCCCACAATATTTTTTTGAGTTTGCCCCACCAAGATTTACATGCTAAAATCGCCACTGGTCACCGTTATAGTGCAATTAATGTATTGTGTAGTCTAGCGGCTTTGCTGGCATGCATCTCCAAAAAAGTGGGGGAGTTTGCCTCAACAAGATGTTTAAAAAAAATAAAAAAATGTTTTATATAACTTTTATTTAACTAGGCAAGTTTTACATGCTAAAATCGTCACTGCCCTCTCATGATAAACATTTTTTTGGGGGGGATTACTTATATTACTGCATATATATTTTTCGATTGCATTTAGTCAAAAGAAATAGGCAGCATACAAATGTGTGTATTTCCTGCAATACTAATGTGCAAGTAAGTACTTACTGTACATCTGGGGAAAAATCTGTTTAATTTGAAAGATTTTGACATTTGACATTTCTATGGAATGTAATGAATCAAACAAACCAAATAATTGTTTTCGATGATTGTTTTTATTCGCATCGACTTGATTTGAAGATTTACATTCATTTTGAAAACATGTTTTCAAGCGTGACAATACCTTCTCAGAAGTTGAGTGATACTGATACACTCACATAGTGACACAAACCAGTACACATGTTTTAACTCTTCTCGCAACCGAGAGGAAGTAACCTATTCTGGCTTAAATGCAGATATAATTTTTTATAATTATGACAAATTATACTATTTGCATGTTTTAATATCAATATCAAAACAGTACAAATAGGAATTAAATGTTTTCACTAATCTTTCCACTAGGAAGACAGTGAACACCATTTCATAAATTATTTTTCATAAAATACACAGTATACGAACTTTATAAAAATGAAATAGAATCTTATTTGTGAAACGAAAATAAAAACAGAAGATTCAATTGATCCTCTTGTAATCAAGAGAGGATCATTCAAATACTGATATTGTTCAATGCCCTTTTCATTCAAACTAAAACTTATAGAATAAACTCCTGCACATGCAGAAAATGTAATGTGGTGTTGGAAATGTGCTGCATGAGCAGACGAGGAAGAAGATCTCTTCCTATTCTCATTACTGTTTAACATCCATTACATTAATCTTAGACCAACATGGTCCATTGTGTTTGTCTAAGAGTGGAGATCCAGTCTGTAGGACTCTACCAGGGCCTCCAGACAGCGCTGTTGACTGGACTCTTCTCTTTGCTGATGCTGTGCTGGACTGGGGAGCTCAGCTGAGGCAGGTCACTCTACCTTCTGTTCTTATCAGAGGATGGTTGCAGGCTCTGGAAGTCCAGCAGCAAGTGGCTCAGCAGTTTTCTATGAGACTGTGTCTTCACCTCATCCATGGACAGGAAGTGTACAATCTCATCTGGAGTAACCCTGATTGACAGGTACTGATCAGGAGGAAGAGCTCACTGGCTGGAACTGTTGCTGTCGTCTCAGGAAGCAAACTGTCATCTCCAGGATGGACCCAGGAGAGACTTGAGCTGAATAACTTCTCCGCTACTGTCTTTCTTAGCTACAAGAAGAGAAGGAGAGTCATTAATAACATTGTTCTGGAATATATCAGAGGTGTGATAAAAATATGACAAATATTATCAAGGAACAAATCACAAAGAAAATTGTAATTGCAATTTACCTTTTTTGTCAGAGTCAGGTGCTCCTTAGAGTAGATCATTGCTGAAGTGATTGTAGGTCCCATGGCTTAATCTCTGTGCTGTAGAGGTTTCTGTGTAGAAAGTGAATCTGATTTCTATTGGCTTCATCTCTCCTATATATAGTCCTAAATCTGCATATGAATGTGTGGGTCTTGGGCTTGTTGGAGTTTCTCACAGTCTGTAGCCGATGGGGGAGCTTGGATTCTTAATGCTGGCGACAATAGTCACGTCTCAGGGGAACAGGTGGAGGGGTGGGGGGTGATGGAAAGTGACTCAGAGTGCTGTGTGAATCTGGGAAAGTGGTGACCTCCAGATTTCCTGCCTAATGTATCAATGACACAGACAGTGCACACACTCATCATCAAAACTTACACGTGCGGGACTGACAGCTACTGCATTAAAACTTACACTGCTTTCATATACATTTTATTGGAAGATTCATAGCCTACTGTATCGTATTTGGTGACTGCATTATGAATATGACCTCTTCCCACAAATTCTGTGCAAATTCAGTATTTTATCTTGTTTGTGTGTTTGCTTTATCCGTAAAAGGTTTGTCCATGTTTGAGATTCATTCATAATTATTCTTGCTAATTGTTTTAATTATTATGAAGGAGCATAATCAGCATAATGGGATGAATTCTTACAGAAGACAGAAAATAGCAATATGATCAAAATGTAGATCTATATTTGCGTGACTTCATCATAATTTCTCATAACTATTTGAGAGAAATGTTGCAATACTGTTCCTATTATTCAGAGTGGAGAGAATACACGTCCTCTGTCTTAAGACTGGTGGTCAGTGTGAGTAGAGAGCTGATCTGAGTTTCCCACACTAAGTCCTGTGTGCTGTGATCAGTGCACTACAAAGGGTGCTCAGTGGACCATTAGTGACGGCTATTGGCTCTGTGTTGTACGATAGACAGACCATCTGGATTCTGGATTCTGGAGGGAAACTCCTGCACTGGCTGATTCAACACATACTCTTATAGGTACAGGCCGTGTATCCAAGTTAGTTCAAGTCAATGTCTGCAATTCAATCTGTTTTATAAATGGTATTTAAGCTGATATTAATTATCTTGTCCGACCTAGACAATAGCTATATTTTAAAGGAAACATTTGATGTTATTACAAACATAAAATAATAATATTTTCTTCCATAAAGATAGGAATAGTGTCAAAAATGTGCTTAACCAAATAGGCAAATCACTGTTCTTTTTTTTATTGTCCTCTATAAGTGTGCCTATTCCCCAGTCTCTGGATGTTCCTCAGACAGTCAGGTGCTGGTGGGACTGATTATGATAATGCTAATGAAACTGAGCTGAGGATTATGATAATGCTGATGAAACTGAACTGAGACTCTGCTCTCCAGAGCTTTCCCACACTCTGTCCATTGAGAGAGCTTTTGTGAATAGAATAGAAGTGTGCCTTGTTAAATTCTACATTCTACATACATTCTACATAAGCAGTATGTTCGTTTCTTAGATATTTGTCGATTTAGATTGTGGTAAACACAAATATTTTGACTAATTGATTATTTGATGTAGTCTCGGTAGCCTATACAAAAAGCAGCAAGTTTAATTCAAAATCCTGAAGGGTTAACCAAACGGCAAATTATGATTGATATTTTTCATTAGCATTAGTATAAGGACTGTAACAATTAATTTCAAAATAAGACTATGAAACTTATGATTTTTATCAGACACTTTATTTACTTTTTTGGTTTGGGAAATTATCTGAACATTTACTGAACATTGGCCTATGATTATGACATATAAATATCACATTTCGTCCCCCTGTCCCTTGACCCCCCCCTAAGTAGGGGTCTGAGTCTATTGTCCCAAAGAGGCTCTGTGAGTGAGTTTTCCTGGGTTTCCCACACTCGCTCCATTCACTGATTTGCTTTAAATGGAAGAACAATAGAAGTGTGTCTTATTACACATCACATTAGCTATGCAGTTGAGCACAGACCCGGACAAAGAAGGCTACTTACTCTGTGTCTGCCCACCTGACTATGATAAGATGAGGGTATCAATAAGCTTTATTTTTGTAAAACACTTAGAAAATCTACCACACATCAACATATTAGCCAACTCAAGATACAGAACACCTGTAATCTATCGAAAAATGAAGAACAGATACATTTTACCAATGTAAAAATAGTTTATTTGCCTTTTGTAATGACATTGCACAAGTAAGCACTTCTGCACAGACCTAAAAGGCAAACAGTGGTGGAAAAAGTAGCCAATTGTCATACTTGAGTTAAAGTAAAATTACTCAAATAAAAGTGAAAGTCACACAGTAAAATACTACTTGCGTAAAATACTAAAAGTATTTGGTTTTAAATATAGTTAAGTATCAAAGTAAGTGTAATTGCTAAAATATACATAAGTATCAAAATTAGAAGTAAGAATAATTTCAAATTTCTTACATTAATCAAACCAGGCGGAACTATTTTCTAGTTTTTATTTATTTACGGATAGCCAGGGGCGCACTCCAACACTCAGACATCATTTACAAACAAAGTGTGTGTTTTTAGTGTGTCCATCTCTTGATAAGAGTGTGAATTGGACCATCTTCCTGTCCTGCTAAGCATTCAAAATGTGACGTGTACTTTTGGCTGTCAGGGAAAATGTATGGAGTAAAAAGCACATTTTTTCTTTAGGAACGTACTGAAGTAAAAGTAAAAGTAGTAATCAATATAAATAGTAAAGTAATGTACAGATACCCCAAAAAACGACTTAAGTAGTACTTTAAAGTATTTTTACACATCAGCTTGAAAAACATGCTCAGTATAAAAAGTAGAAAGAAATGTTGGGTAGGAAAGTACAGTCGTGGCCAAAAGTTTTGAGAATGACACAAGTATTGGTCTCCACAATGTTTGCTGCCTCAGTGTTGATGATGGCAATTAGCATATACTCCAGAATGTCTTGAAGAGTGATCAGATGAATTGCAATTAATTGCAAAGTCCCTCTTTGCCATGAAAATGAACTTAATCCCCCAAAAACATTTCCACTGCATTTCAGCCCTGCCACAAAAGGACCAGCTGCCATCATGTCAGTGATTGTCTCGTTAACACAGGTGAGAGTGTTGATGAGGACAAGGCTGGAGATCACTCTGTCATGCTCATTGAGTCAGAATAACAGACTGGAAGCTTTAAAAGGAGGGTGGTGCTTGAAATCATTGTTCTTCCTCTGTCAACCATGGTTACCTGCAAGGAAACACGTGCCGTCATCATTGCTTTGCACAAAAAGGGCTTCACAGGCAAGGATATTGCTGCTGGTAAGATTGCACCTAAATCAACCATTTATCGGATCATCAAGAACTTTAAGGAGAGAGGTTCAATTGTTGTGAAGAAGGCATCAGGGCGCCCAAGAAAGTACAGCAAGCGCCAGAACTGTCTCCTAAAGTTGAGCTGCGGGATCTGGGCACCGCATGTGCAGAGCTTGCTCAGGAATGGCAGCAGGCAGGTGTGAATGCATCTGCACGCACAGTGAGGCGAAGACCTTTGGAGGATGGCCCGGTGTCAAGAAGGGCAGCAAAGAAGCCACTTCTCTCCAGGAAAAACATCAGGGACAGACTGATATTCTGCAAAAGGTACAGGGATTGGACTGCTGAGGACTGGGTTAGAGTCATTTTCTCGGATGAATCCCCTTTCCGATTGTTTGGGCCATCCGGAAAACACCTTGTCCGTAGAAAACAAGGTGAGCACTACCATCAGTCCTGTGTCATGCCAACAGTAAAGCATCCTGAGACCATTCATGTGTGGGGTTGCTTCTCAGCCAAGGGAGTGGGCTCACTCACAATTTTGCCTAAGAACACAGCCATGAATAAAGAATGGTACCAACACATCCTCCGAGAGCAACTTCTCCCAACCATCCAAGAACAGTTTGGTGATGATTATGCAAGAATGGCCTGCCATGAGTCAGGATGTGGCCCAGAAGTTAATTGACAGCATTCTTTTACTAGGCAAGTCAGTTAAGAACAAATTCTTATTTTCAATGACAGCCTAGGAACAGTGGGTTAACTGCCTTGTTTAGGGGCAGAACGACAGATTTTACCTTGTCAGCTCGGGGATTCGATCCAGCAACCTTTCAGTTACGGGCCCAACACTCTAACCACTGGGCTACCTGCCGCCCCATGCATGCCAGGGCGGATTGCAGAGGTCTTGAAAAAGAAGGGTCAACACTGCAAATATTGACTCTGCATAAACTGAATGTCATTGTCAATGAAAGCCTTTGACACTTATGGAATACTTGTAATTATACTTCAGTGTACCATAGTAACAACTGACATAAAGATCTAAGAACACTGAAAAAGCAAACTTTAATACCAATACTTGTGTTATTCTCAAAACCTTTGGCCACGACTGTACTATGAAAATACAAGTTGTTGAATATTGGAATGTATTTGGAAAAACACTTGGAAAGTCTTGGCATGTACAGTGCATTCGGAAAGTATTCAGACACCTTTTTCCACATTTTGTTACGTTACAGCCTTCTTCTAAAATGTATTAAATAATGAAAATCCTCATAAATCTACACACAATACCCCATAATGACAAAGCGAAAACAGGTTTTAAGAAATACCTTATTTACATAAGTATTCAGACCCTTTGTTATGAGACTTGAAATTGAATGCTATGAATAATATCTGAAGGCACTGTAACTATGAATAATATCTAAAGGCACTGTAACTATGAATACTATCTGAAGGCACTATAACTATGAATACTATCTGAAGGCACTGTAACTATGAATACTATCTGAAGGCACTGTAACTATGAATACTATCTGAAGGCACTATAACTATGAATACTATCTGAAGGCACTTTAACTATGAATAATATCTGAAGGCACTGTAACTATGAATACTATCTGAAGTCACTATAACTATGAATACTATCTGAAGGCACTTTAACTATGAATAATATCTGAAGGCACTGTAACTATGAATAATATCTGAAGGCACTTTAACTATGAATACTATCTGAAGGCACTATAACTATGAATACTATCTGAAGGCACTGTAACTATGAATACTATCTGAAGGCACTTTAACTATGAATACTATCTGAAGGCACTGTAACTATAGGATAATCATATACTCAGGATAAAAAACATTGCATCTTTCTTTCCATGGATCTAAGATTTGAGGGTGTCAAATGACCAGTACTTGGACTCTAACGCAAAGTATTCAATTTTGATAAACCACACAAGCAATCGGATACATTGAATGATTTATTTTATTTTTCATATAGAAAATATGTGATGAAACATCCCTACAATTGCTTGAAAACATCTTCAAGACACATCATAGAGTGTGGGTTATATGAAATCTTCATAGAAGAAACATACACAGACAAATGCATTCATATCTTACATACATATCTCAATATAATATGAGCATTTAAAAGCTGTAACATTGGTAGTGCATCATAAAAAAACAGGCTTGAATATCAAGAAAATCAATTAAAGATTTGTAAGTCATAAACAAGAAAATAATTTCTGAAATTCCTTCACAGAAAGATATTGTGCCATAATTCAAGAATTTACACATTCTTTGCACGCTTTCTCACCCAATATGGGTAGTAAATAGACTATAATGGGTCAATGATGAATGATAATTCAAGACAAATCTTCAAAGAAGATAAATTCACTCAGAAACATCTAAACAATTATTAAATAAATTGTTCTTTTGTGGTTGATTTGCATTTTCTGAACAGTGCAGATTATAAACCATTCTTAACATATTGAGGAATTTCATCTTACATAGTAAGAATAACTTCACATGATACTCATGGTACATGAAAAGTGATTATATTTCCTCACAGAGGAAAATAAAAAAGGTAATATCAATATGAACTTCCATTAGGAAGGCTTGTTCACATATTCACGAAAAAACAATAAACACAATCAAAACAGAACTTTGAAATGTCCTGCATATGCAGAAGATTGTCTCTTTCTATTCTCATTACTCTCCACATCATTAATGTAATGATGTTTGTCTAATTGGAGCTCCAGTCTGTAGGACTCTACCAGGGCCTCCAGAGGGCGGTGTTGACTGGGCTCTTCACTTTGCTGGTGCTGTGCTGTGGTAAAGGACTCATCTGAGGCAGGTCACTCCCCCTCCTGTTCTTATCAGAGGATGAAGGAAGTATCTGGAAGTGGCTCAGCAGTCTTCTCTGAGACTGTGTCTTTACCTCATCCTTGGACAGGAAGTGCACAATCTGGAGTAACCCTGATTGACACATGCTGAGCAGGATGAGGAGATCACTGGCTGGTACTGTTGCTGTTGTTTCTGTCGTCTCAGGAAGCTAACTGTCATCTCAAGAAGGTCAGCTTTCTCCAGCTTGGAGTCAGGCTGCTGGTTGAGGATCTCTGGACCCAGGAAAGACTTGAGCTGCTCAATGCTGCTGTTGATACGATCTCTGAATAACTTCTCCACCACTGGTTTTCTTAGCTACAAGAAGAGAAGAGAAGTCATTAAAAACCTTATTCTGGAATATGGTATTATTTAAACAAATAAGCCATCCATCAAAGTAAATAAATGTCCTTGAATTTGAATCTTCAATTTACCTTATTGGTCAGAGTCTGGTGGTCCTTGTGTAGAATGAATCTGATTTCTACTGCCTTCATGTCTCCTATATATTGTCCCAAATCTGCATATGAATGTGTTGCTCTGTTGGGGTTTCTCACAGTCTGTAGCCAATGGGTGAGCTTGGGAGGACAATAAGGAATGTGAAGCTGACACATGCTCAGTGTTCTTATTTCTGGGGGACAATGGTCTAGTCTCAGGAGAACAGGTGGAGGGGTGGTGGGTGATGGGAGTGACTCACAGAGTGCTGTGTGAATCTGGGGAAGTTGTGACCCCCAGATCTGCTGCTAAATGTTGGGATCATTCACAGAAAGAGCACAAGCTCATCACAACTTACATGTGTGAGATTGACTTTCCAATAAAACATAGTGATTCCTAATTCTAGGTTTTTGCATTTTAGATAAATATTACTGTCCTGACGGTACAAATTCAATCAAATGTAAAGCATTTTGCCAAATTAGTCTAATTCAATCATTTATTTGCACTATTATAACTGCCAAAATGTTAAACACATTTTAGATGTTTAGCTGTTATGATGATTCAGAGAATATACTTAAAAAAAAATAATCTAATACTATTAAGTTCAAAACATAACCTCAGTTTTAAGGCTTTATTCACTTCCTGAAGTGTGCCTATTTCCCCACTGAGACTCACAGGTGCTGATGGGACTGATGATGCAAATGACAATGAACTGTCTCTGCTCTCCAGAGCTTTCACAAACTCTGCCCATCGCTTTAGCTTCAAATAAACAATAGTGTGCCTTGTTAAATGCTAATTAATCTCTACACAAGCAGTTCCCAACAAGCCCTTGGGATTAAAGCTCATGAGTACAATATTTCTCAATGAAGAAATAGACAAACACAAACACTTTGACTAGAGGTAAATGTTGTCACATGAGTTGTTGGATCATTCATCAAAACAGTGGTGGCAATCTCATTTACGACTAATAAGAAACAATGGAAGACAGTGTACAGTGGAAAGGTTTACTTTAATTAATTACATTTTAGTTTTACAGGGACATTGCACATTAACCAACCTCACTGTAGAAGTGCCAGTTTTAGCCAGCCGTCTAATTTTCATCATATAATTTGGAATGTAACTATGAAACAGTCACAATAAATGTTAACAAATCACTGATGAAAGTGCTTTTTAAAATAAAGTGTTTCACATGTTCACTTTCAAAGGATACATTAAGAGAGCCATCTCAGAATTTAAATATAAAGAAACTATTGAGGATATTAATCGATGGCTGAAAGAGCATGAGGAATGCATTTGGAATGTGTTGGGAATCCCAACAAGGTCCATTCAAACCCCTCCTGCCATGCAGTGGATCTTTGTGATAGCAGACACACTTCTATTGTGTGTCAGGGCTCAGCAGACTGCATGCAGAAGTGTGGGAAGCTGTGTGTCTCTGTGGCTCCCAGCTCCAGAGAGAGGAGGGCGTGTGACTGGGGCACACTCAGCTTTGTGCAGGGAGCCAGCTGTGCTGTGAAGCTCAGAGGAGGGAAGTGTGCTGCCTGGGACTTCTGGGAAAGTGAGCCTGTAGACAGACAGACAGACTGACAGACCGACAGACAGGAGGTCATCATCACCTCAGAGCTGCTGCGCTTTGATGGAGTCACATTACCTGAAAGGTTGTCTGCTATAGACGAACAAGTCTGAAAGGACTTGAATCTCATCAGTACTATGCCACTGTCTCAAACAGCTTTCAGTAAAAGTTACAAGATTATGAGTAGCCTGCCAGTATTTTAAAGTTATGTGTCATCTCACACATATGTAAGTTGTGGGATCAATGTCTGTGTCTTTATTCACAACATTTAGCAGCAGATCTGGGGGTCACCACTTCCCCAGAGTCACACAGCACTCTGTGAGTCACTCCCATCACCCACCACCCCTCCACCTGTTCCCCTGAGACGAGACCATTGTCCCCCAGCAATAAGAACACTAAGCATGTGTCAGCTCCACATTACTCACTGTCCTCCCAAGCTCATCCATTGGCTATAGACTGTGAGAAACTCCAACAAGCCCAAGACACACACATTCATATGCAGATTTAGGACTATATATAGGAGAGATGAAGCCAATAGAAATCAGATTCACTCTACACAGAAACCTCTACAGCACAGAGAATAAGCCATGGGGCCTACAATCACTTCAGCAATGATCTACTCTAAGGAGCACCTGACTGACCAAAAAATTGAAGATTCAAATTTAAGGACCATTATTCAGTTTGATTAGATGTATTATTTGTTTCAATAAAACCGCATTCCAGAACAATGTTATTAATGACTCTCCTTCTCTTCTTGTAGCTAAGAAAGTCAGTGGTGGAGAAGTTATTCAGAGATCGTATCAACAGCAGCATTGAGAAGCTCACGCCTCTCCTGGGTCCAGAGATCCTCAACCAGCAGCCTGACTCCAAGCTGTAGAAAGCAGACATCCTGGAGATGACAGTCAGCTTCCTGAGACGACAGCAACAGTTCCAGCCAGTGAGCTCCTCATCCTGCTCAGCATCTGTCAATCAGGGTTACTCCAGATGTGTCCAAGAGATGTGCGCTTCTTGTCCAAGGATGAGGTGAAGACACATCCCAGCGAAGACTGCTGAGCCACTTCCAGAGCCTGCAGCCATCCTGTGATAAGAACAGAATAAGCAAAGAGAAGTGTCCAGTCAGCAGCGTTCTCTGGAGGTCCTGGTAGAGTCCCAAAGACTGGAGCTCCACTCAGAGAGAAACCCTACAGAACATGTTGTTGAATAACGGTATGATTGTCATGGACATGAATGAGAAAGCAGGAGTTTCTAAAAGTCGGGCTCTGATTGAGACTGTTCATTTCAGTTTTACTGAAGAAGTTTTTCTAAGAAACTGATCCAGACTATGAAAACTACATTTTTGTAGTGTGATGGTATTATATAATTGACATCATAATAACCTTTATTTTTTCTAAAGCGTGTTGATTATGTTGAATGTTTATTCATGACCAACATCAACTTTAACAGTCCTCTATGAGGACTTTTACCCAAACGTTTTGTGATTGTCTAATGATCTGTTTTAAGGTCAAATCTCAGAGAATAAGCAATTCCACTACATTTGTGTATTGATATAGTTGTATTTACATTGTATTGAGCATATTATATGAAACATTTATCAGTTATGCATTTGATAATGATGGATCTAAGCTACAGCATCACTGTTCCTCTGTGATGATTATTTACCCAAGCTGGGTATCATACCTGTAATCACCACTCTGTTATAAGCAATAATCTGTTTTAAGATCAAACTTATCAATTTTGTTTTATGTTTCTGTGTGAAAATTATAATACATTACCTGAATGTGTCTATTGCATATTGAAGAACACTTTCTCAAAACTCTTGTTAATTTTCAACTATCTAGTGTGTCTTTTGTAAAGACAGTAAATGTAGGCTATATCCCCCATACACTAGCCTGGCAGCGAATACTCTATCAGAGTAAGTCTTGGAGATTTTTCCAAGTTCTGTTTGTGATGTTTAATCACTTTGCACAATGTGCCCCCTTGAGTACATTTTTTTTATAAATAAAAAAAAAATCTAATGAAATACATTTTCTTGTTCTTTACTTACTTTTTCTCATCTTTACACATTTTTTTAAAATGTTTAATTTATTTTAAGTAACCTTTATTTAACTAGGAACCAAAAGGCAAAAGGCCTCCTGCGGGGAGGGGGGCTGTGATTAAAAAAGTTGCCAAAAGGTAAAGTACAGATACCCCAAAAGTAGTACTTGAAAGTATTTGTACTTAGTTACTTTACACCACTGTGTGCTGGAGGTTTACAATAATATGATATTGATTTTAGTTGCTCATCAAATGTGTCCCAAATAGTTTACTTATGTTCACTTATGTGTAGGGCTACAGCAAATATCACAGAAGACCAGAGATTTCCTACAGCAAATATCACAGACGTTTAGGGCCATGTTCAGTTGCTAAACATTCTTGAACGTTGCAGATAGAAATGCCATGGGTAGAGCCAATGTGATTCCTTATTCTACATGTCAGAGAGGCATCTGAATGTTTCAGAACGTTGCGTCCGGCTGAACGTGCCCCATAGATAGTGGGTGCGTTCCACAGCTAATGCGAGGCGACTGTGTCATCGACTGACACATTGCTATAACATATGATGTGGTTAGCTAATACTTAAAATACCTATCTAGACGTTGTATGATCGGTCATGCATCAGCAACGTCTAAGCTCTGGAACGCAACCTTTTCCATTGAGGGATTTTAGATTTTTCGCAGCTACCTGAACGTCATTGCGCAACAAGTCTGTTACAATGGGCGCACTCCTCTGCTCAGGTAGTTTCTACGCCTGCCAGATCTTACAATGCCTGGATTGATATTTTAAGTATGTGGCGTACCCCTGCTCAGAAGTTGCATCCATCAACCAACGGTCGGGCACCACATTGCTATAACATATGATGTGGCTAGCTGATAAAATACATATCCAGGCATTGTAAGATCTGGCATGCGTCCGCAAAGCCTGGGTCGTGTCCATTGGTTGACGCATGCAACGTATGTGCAGACGAACATGACCAATGAGGGGATTTGATTAATCTGGCCAAGGCGCCCTGGTAGGGACTGTGAAGTTTATTGCATTCGTTTGAGAAGCGGGCTAACTCCAGGGAATGAGCCAGATCACCAGTGAAGTAATGAGTAGGATTCCATTTTTTCACATGAGAAAATTATTATTAAAAAAAAAACGCTTTATTTGCTTCCCCAATGAAAACTCGAAAATTCAAACATATGTTATGGAAAAGAGATCACACCGCTGCGCAATCTCCATTGTGCTGACGCAGCATAGCGGATATTCGGATTTTGCGCCAACCTGTCACTCAATTTTTTTGCTATTTTTATATAGGGACGCAAAACTAGAACTGAGGGGTCTAAGCACCTTTTGCCCCCTGGTGAAGCCGGGCCATGGACGATGCACCATGCTGCCTTGTTGACAACATGACCGAGAGGTAGTCAAGTGGGTCGTGTCAGCCAGGCTACGAGCGGCGCAGATTAGCATTCGATTGAGATAGGCGCTCCTCCCTCACCGCTTTTGCCCGTTCACGTCACTTGCTATAGTCAGTGCCCCGCGGCTCAGGATAATCGAATCTGCCCAATGTTTACTTCCAAGATGGCGGCGGGATGTGAAAGAGTGGACAGGAGTAGTCACAGCATGGATAAAAGCATAACTCTTCCACCCGACGAGATCTTCAGAAATTTGGAAAATGCAAAGAGGTTCGCAATAGACATAGGTATACACTAAGTTGCATCTTTCTATCGCTACTTGACTATATTCAGTTCGTCTCTTACTTTGACAACACACAGTCAGGCTCTCACGAGAGGCTAGCAAGCAACTACGAAGTGTTGTCTTTCACCGAGGTAAAGTTGGTTTTATATTCACACATTCGGACATTCAACAGACATTCGCCAAAAGCCATTTAAAAATGTAAAAATCAATAACTAATTAATTGAATGTCACAAAAACATAAAACTATATATGGTTTATTTTATATATGTCTAGCATACTTTTACAGCCTTTGTTTTGAGGAAAAATTCCAGTTTTGACTTGATTAAAATACATAAAATCTATCAAATGCCATTTAAAACGGTATAAATCAATAACTAATTCACCGTTTGTCACAGAGACCTCAAACTATGTATGATTTATTCTAGAAATGTCTAGCATACTTCTAGAAATACATAACATTTGTAAAATGCCATTTAAAGCTATATAAATCAATAACGTTTTCACTGATTATGACCGAATCATCAAACTAGGTATTATTTATTATATTAATGTCTAGTATACTTTTACAACCTTTGCTTTGAGTAGAAATTCATAAAATCTCAAATATTTCATTAAAAGATGAAGAAATCAATAACTAATTCAGTGACTAATTTACATAAAGTTGTACAATGTTTACAATCTAAAATTGTATGCCAAATCAATGTTTGCATTTTTAGTGCAACAGTTCCACATTTTAAAGTCACAACAGTCATTTATTTATATGTCTCTAATTTAACAGCAAAGAGGCCCCTTGCAATCATTTTCTATTTTGGCTTTGTTGAAGTCCTCTTTGTCATCCCCAGACAAGCTGAATGGTACCATCTCCTGAGTTAATAGATTCAACTGTTCAGCACTTACAGCCAAATGTTTAATACCCTGGTTATTCCCAGAACAGTCTAGAAAGTCTATAGATTCAGTGGTCACTTTATTTTGTACAACTCCCTTTGCATCTGGAACAGAGTGAATTCAAAACTGTTGATGAAACTGGGAAAGGAGATAGACTGTTCAAGTTTTTAGGCCAGTTGGAGTTTATTACAGTCAGTACAAGCTGAGTGTTGGAATGACTTAAAAAACAGTTTTGGAACTTTTCTGATTAAAAAAAACAAAAAACATCACAGACTGTGCTGTCATTTTGCACCTTCTAAAGTTAAAACAAACAGTAACAGAATACCTGAATACATCTCTGCATGCTTTAGTGTCTAGCAAGCCAAGACCACTGGACTTGGCGTATGTAGGAGCAATTTATTTTCATGAATAGGTTGGTGAACCTAATAAGTGGCAACTGAGTGTACATATCACAAACAACTCCTTTTGTCTGTTAGATGTTTGATCAGTGGGTATAATGGTAAGTCTGATCCCCAAGGTCCTCATAGGCTCACTTGGATATATAGAGTTGGAGGTAAAGGAAAAAATATGAAACTAGGACATTAAAACACTGGCAGAATTCTTTCATCCACATCCATTCACATAAAATGTATTTTAAAGTATAAATACCCTTCTAAGACCACTGTCTTTCTGGATGTTTTAAAAGGTTTGCAAATAGTTATTTCTGCAAGAAATGTGAATTGAAAGGGATATGGTAATACCTATGTAGGTGATGTAGTTTCTACACTGGTATAATGGGTATACTGTTTGGTAGTTGCACACCTCCCTGCTGATTTGGGCCAGTTCATATTTTTTGTGAAAAACTAAATTTTACGCTTTGTGGGCCTATTACAGGAACATCTAGCAACCAATCTTCCCTCTAAGCTGCTCACGTGCTAGCAGCTCCCCAGGAACTGCCATGCATAAGAAATAGAAGCTGCGCAGAGAAGCACGAGATTGAACTTCACTCAACTTTCTAGTGATTGAAGTCCTAGTTTTTAATGGTTAGTGCCTGTAGATTGCAGAGAGGTTCCTGTGGAATGTCCATGTTGATCCTATTGGTTGTCTTGGTCCTCTTGATCCATCCACCTGTCTTCTTTGTTAGTCAGGCCTGACCCCTGCATCCCATAGTTTTTTTCCTGTAATCTAATTTAATGTGACTGAAGATGCAGAATTTTCTGCCAGGCCCCTTCTAATAGGGTCTAACAGACTCGTTAAAACTTTGACCACACACCCTCTAGACGGACTACATGCCCTCTATCAAATCAAAACTGGAATTTTTACTCAAAACAAAAGTTGTAAAAGCATGCTAGACATTTTATAGAATAAATCATACCTAGTTTGATGTTTCTGTGACAAACAGTGAATTAGTTATTGATTTATACCACTTTAAATGGCATCTTATAGATTTGATGTTTTTCTATCAAATCAAAACTGGAATGTTTACTCAAAACAAAGTTTGTAAAAGTATGCTAGACATTTATAAAATATACCATATCTAGTTTTAAGTTTCTGTGATAATCAATTAATTAGTTTTAAAATTGTAAAAATCAATATGGCTTTTGGCGAATGTCTGATAAATGTCAATATCCGAATGTGTGAATATAAAACCAACTTTACCTTGGTTTGTCTTTCTTTCTGGATAGTTAGCGCCGCAGTGTTTAGATTAACTAAGTTAAGTACAGGTAGCTGCGAAGTTAACTTAGCGCCACTAGCCTGCCACAGACATACATGATCAATGATAGTGGTAATTAACTTTTGTTTATGGGCCAACTTAGATAGCTGCAGTTTTCGCAACTGGCTAGCTATCCAAGTTAGCTAATTTAACTGCTGGGCTAAAGTGGCTGAGCTGTCAACAGTAACTGACATCAACATTATTATATGCTAGCTAGCAAGGTAGCTACTACCATCAATTATCTCACATGAGAACATCGTTTTTTCCCTACAGGCGGATCTCTTACGAAACTCGCCTATTACTCCACTGTTCAACACAAAGTAGCGAAAGTACGGTCATTCGACCATACTGCAAAGGTAGGTGGTGTAAATAAACATTGGAACACTGTCAGTACACTCAGCCTGGTCTCAGACTAGACGTAACATAGTAAACGTAAATATGGGACAATTGTTACATTTGGTGTGGTTACATAAGACAGATGTTTACTCAAGCGAAAGTAGGGTGGTTCGTCGGTGGGCGTATAACAGGAACGTCTAGCAACCAATCTTCCCTCTAAGCTGCTCACGTGCTAGCAGCTCCCCAGGGACTGCCATGCAGAAGAAATGGCAGCCGCGCAGAGAAGCACGAGATTGAACTTCACTTAACTTTATAGAGTTTTCCCCATTAGTTAACAGTATCATCGTTTCCCTTTACTGTGGGAATTGTGATCAATGCAACATACCGAAACAAAACAAACTATGCAAGAGATTTTGTTGTAGGCAGAACGCATCGGAGTAGGATTCTATTGCATTGACAGGCAACTCAGGCCCGTACTCTACACAGATCAGTGCACCATAACAAATCAGAGCGGCAGTAGGATCTGGTGTAACTTGAGTCAGGTTTGTAGGCCTCCTTGCTCGCACACGCTTTTTCAGTTTTGCCCACAAATTTTCTATAGGATTGAGGTCAGGGCTTTGTGATGGCCACTCCAATACCTTCACTTTGTTGTCGTTAAGCCATTTTGCCACAATTCTGGAAGTATGCTTGGGGTCTTGGTCCATTTGGAAGACCCATTTGCAACCAAGCTTTAACTTCCTGACTGATGTCTTGAGATGTTGCTTCAATATATCCACATCATTTTCCTTCCTCATGATGCCATCTATTTTGTGAAGTGCACCAGTCCCTCCCACAGCAAAGCACCCGCACAACATGATGCTGCCTGTGCTTCACGGTTGGGATGGTGTTCTTCAGCTTGCAAGCCTCCCCCTTTTTCCTCCAAACATAACAATGGTCATTATGGCCAAACCGTTCTATTTTTGTTTCATCAGACGGACATTTCTCCAAAAAGTACAATCTTTGTCCCCATGGGCAGTTGCAAACCGTAGTCTGGCTTTTTTATGGCGGTTTTGGAGCAGTGGCTTCTTCCTTGCTGAGCGGCCTTTCAGGTTATGTCGATATAGGACTCGTTTTACTGTGGATATAGATACTTTTGTACCTGTTTCCTCCAGCATCTTCATAAGGTCCTTTGCTGTTGTTCTGGGATTGATTTGCACTTTTCGCATCAAAGTATGTTCATCTCTAGGAGACAGAACGTGTCTACTTCCTGAGGGGTATGACGGCTGCGTGATCCCATGGTGTTTATATTTGCGTACTATTGTTTGTACAGATAAACGTGGTACCTTCAGGCTTTTGGCAATTGCTCCCAAGGATGAACCAGACTTGTGGAGGTCTACAATTTATTTTCTGAGGTCTTGGCTGATTTCTTTTGATTTTCCCATGATGTCGAACAAAGAGGCACTGAATTTGAAAGTAGGCCTTGAAATACATCCACAGGTACACCTCCAATTGACTCAAATGATGTCAATTAGCCTATCAGAAGCTTCTAAAGCCATGACATAATTTTCTGGAATGTTTAAAGGCACAGTCAACTTAGTGTATGTACACTTCTGACCCACTGGAATTGTGATATAGTGAATTATAAGTATATGTCTGTAAACAATTGTTGGAAGAATGACTTGTGTCATGCACAAAGTAGATGTCCTAACCGACTTTCCGAAACTATAGTTTGTTAACATGAAATCTGTGGAGTGGTTGAAAAATGAGTTTTAATGACTAAAACCTAAGTGTATGTAAACTTCCGACTTCAACTGTATATTTAGCGACGTGTGCAAATTTGTTCATATCCTTTGCTAGTTAGTGAGTTTTTAGCCCAGTTATAGATCATTTGTAGTCAGCAATGGGGGAGTGATTGCTTCTTACTAGAGCACAAAACGTGTGCATTTCTATACATCTTTGAAAAGCGAGTCAGGTAAAGAGCTTTTTTTTTTGTCTTAAAGGTGCAGTGTTCTATTTTGAGACAGGCTTGAATAAGCTAAGTAGTAGTATGGGAATAATTACATTTACATTTTGTGAAGTGGTTTCTTCCATCAAACAACACAACATTTTCAGTCACCACCTTGTCTGAATGACAAGTGGATAAACAGGTTAATGTCAAGTGCTGCATGTTTTTTTTTCAAAAGTCTTATGGAATGTAGGCCTACATTGAACACCACACATTGGCTGTTACTGTAGGCTGAATGATAGAACAGCTATTTCCATGTTAAAATGTTATGGGATCGGCCTCCTGATTGGCACAATGGTCTTTGGCACTGCAGCGCATGCAGTGCTAGAGGCATCACTACGGACCCATGTTCATATCCTGGGCTGTGCCACAACCGGAGTGTCTCAGATTTACGTACAGGATAATACGAAATGCTCTGAGACAAGGTTGCAGCGCTGAGGTCCAATGGAGCAGAGGACATGCCGTACATAAGAGAGTTGCCTTTTCCCTGTTAGATTTGCTCAACTCCTGCGTCCTCTCTCCTACATCCTGTTTTCCTTTTGAAAAAGGTCAAAGGTAATCGAGGAGATGGAAAGTTGACGAAAGTGTGCTTGTAGGAAATTATGCCCTGAGAACTGGGAAATCTCAGACTTCTGATTTCAGTGCGTTCAACACAACTGGGAACTCAGGAAGAAAAATGAGCCCCGACTGGGAAAAATCTTTTGAACAGTCATTCCAAGTTGGAAAGTTGGCCATCATTCTAGAGCTCTGACATGAAGATCACTGACCTCATGATTTGACCTCGTTTTTTTCCAGAGTTCCCAGTTATCTTGAAACTGAAAGCGCCATGATGCTCCAATCATTTGACATCAGGCAAATTACATTTGCAGGGTGGAATCCCAAAATAAATATATAAAGTGATAAAAACATTTTGCTAGTTGTGCAAGACATTTCATTGTGCTTCCTCGCCAAAAGGAGGCTATCGAGGAGGGGAGGACCATCTTCCGTTTGCTACTATTGAATTGACACACCACTCGACCACTTATCGGTTTCCGCGTCACTGAGGGTGGAGGAGAGAACAGAGGACATACTTTTGCCCAAATGAGAGAACCCCCTTGTGTCCAATGTCTAGTGTGCTATTCAAGCCATTTACTCAGCAACAATAACATCAAATGTCAGTGGTCAATTGAGGGTATAAAGGGATTTTCTGCCAAAGTGTTCTGCTATGAATTGTTATTACACTGTTTAGGCCTGGAGGACTCATGCCAGAAGAGTTGGGGCTATATCTCTCAGCAGACTGAACTGTGTTTCTTGTCTGAGGTCTCAGATGAGTCTTCCTGATAAAAATGTGTGAATGTAGCTACAGAAAAGCAAACTAATCAAGCTTGTGTTAGTTGGAGAGCAGCTAGTAGGGGATTCCTTCAGTGTGAGTTTTGTGGTAGACATGTAGGCTACTGATTCATGATCTAGGGCATCAAAAAGGTTTGTACCTTGGGACAGTGAAGGTGTAGACTTAGTCTTACTGAGCCCAATTTAGGTTGCTCTGGTGGTCTCAGGTCTGCAGTGCTGGCCTGGTCCCTTAACTGTCTCCCTCTTTAATAGGAGACAGAGGGTGACCCCCTCTATGAGATCTCTATGCAGGAGGAGGTCTCGGCTCGCCTTCACTTCATCAAGTTTGAAAATGCCTACATCGAAACCTGCCTGGACTTTATCAAAGACCACCTGGTCAACACTGACACCAAAGTCATCAAAGCCACCGGTGGAGGGGCACACAAGTTTAAAGATCTCATAGAGAAGAAACTGAAACTCAGGTGAGAAATGTAATATTGTTTTGAGGCATTTTGTTAAAATCTAAAACATCTTTATTTTTAAAGACTGCATGACCAGTAGAAGGTTTTGCTTATTATAATGTAGCTAATCTTTATGTTTTGACTAGGGTGGACAAGGAGGATGAAATGACATGCCTGATCAAGGGCTGCAACTTTGTGCTGAGAAACATCACCCAGGAGGCCTTTGTCTATGCCAAGCATGCAGACTCTGAGTTCCGCTTCCAGAACACTCACCCTGACATCTTCCCTTACCTGCTCATCAACATCGGCTCAGGGGTGTCCATTTTCAAGGTACCAATGCCTGACACAACTCCAGATCTGGTGTGACATGTGGCCTATGTAGACATACCCATTAATTCAACAAACAATATTTCTTTCCAAACAGGTTGAATCAGAGGATACATTTGAGCGTGTTGGAGGAAGCTCCATAGGTGGGGGGACATTCTGGGGCCTTGGAGCTCTGCTCACAAAAACAAAGGTAAAATCCCTCCTCACCCCCAAGCTAAGAATTCAATCCCAATAGGCTTTTTAAATGGTCAGGCTACTCAAATTAACTTAAATGTACATTTTTATTTTGTTTATTCTTGCCTATTATCTTGCCAGTTGACCTTTACTGTAACTTTTTATTATCTGGAAGACTGCCCTCTGTACTTGAACTCTTGTTCTGAATAAGGTGGTTACACAATAGCTAGGCTATCTGGGTGAAAAGGCTCTTTTTTAAAACTACTGTCCTCCCATGACCTCCTGCTCTCCCCTCCTACAGAGGTTTGATGAACTACTTCAGTTGGCCTCGAAGGGGCAGCACACAAATGTTGACATGCTTGTCAAAGACATCTACGGGGGCTCTTATGGTTCCTTGGGCTTGACTGGGGACCTTATTGCAAGCAGCTTTGGAAAATCTGCTACTCCTGACAAAGGTAAAGAGAGCAGAGCACTTGCAATACTTTTGCTCATTGCCCCATAATATGTTTTTCATGGCACTGTCCTCAGCAGCAGACTCCCTGGCATGCTATCAACTGTAATGTAGGCTACATTCCTGTTGAGCACTAACTGATTGATGACCTCTTACCCAGTTGCTGTGGCCTTGTCCCCTATAGGCTGGTTGGTTACTGTTGAGAAATGTAGACGAGTCAGCCAGCCATGGCAAAGAAAGCCACTAATTCACTCACTATTAGATTGTTCATGTTTATCATGTAGTGCCAATAATACCTGTTATATACTGCCAATGCATAAACCGACACTGTACTTACTTACTTCAATGGGACCTGGGCTTATTGACTAGTTATGTTTCTGGTGCTTCACTTTGGTGTATGTTGACATACCTTTACTTCTGTCTCCTCCTGAATTAGAGTTCTCTAAAGAAGACATGGCTAAGAGCCTGCTCCATATGATCAGCAATGACATTGGGCAGCTGGCCTGCCTCTATGCCCGGCTCCATAACTTGACCAGGGTCTACTTCGGTGGCTTCTTTATCCGAGGACACCCTGTCACTATGCACACCATCACTTACAGCATCAACTTCTTCACCAAGGCAAGCCCCCCCCCCCCTCCTATGTACCTACTTAACAAGCATGTCTTTCTCAATCCAGGTACATTTGATTAAGCTCTAGATTAAGCACTGACGGAGCTGGATCTGATGGCAGCTGACTAAATTCAGGGATGGGCCCAGTTCAGAGCTTGAAAAGCTTGAAAGCAGCAATTAAATCTGAACTGCAGTATTTACACGGTAGTATGCAAGTATACCCTGAGATACAAATTGCTCTACTCTCTTGACCAATAAGAATGACTCAAAATGCTACACCAACAGACAGTGCACAGTTGTTTTCAGGGTGCTATTAGTTTTGGGCTAACGGTAGCCTAGGCTAACGGCAACAGTGAAAGAGAAGTCTGATGTTAGCCGTCATAGAAATTCTGTTTCAAAAGTTTTCAGGTGAGTGTTTTTCATTGATCTGTGTCAGGCCTTGTGGACCCTCTGTTGGTGCACACCTTTAAGCTAGTCGCTATTTGAAGTGGGGGGGAAATGGCATACCCCATATACTAGAATAGTAACGTCCGTTCTGATTTTCGATTGAACCGTGCATCCCTAGTGTCAAAAGATAATACATAAACATTGATTTGATTGTTTTGGGTCCATAGGCTACTTTTAAATGATACAATCTGTGAGAATAATTAGTTAGGAATGGTTCCATCTGAGTGGATATGTATATTGTGTTTTTGCAGGGTGAAGTCCAGGCGCTCTTCCTGAGGCATGAAGGCTATCTGGGGACTATTGGAGCCTTCCTTAAGGGAGCAGAGGAAGACAGTAGGTCAAGATGCTTTCCTCTATGGGGTTTCTTCATGACAGAAAGTGGCACAGGAATCCATACCTTATCACATCCTAGGTTTTGTAAGGATTTTCTTGTTGATGGGAAGTTCTTTCTTTTGAGTCTAATTCACTGTTATTTTTTTTTTACTTATTCTAGATCCTAACCAGTACAGTTGGGGGGAGAACTATGCTGGGAGCTCTGGCCTGATGAGTTCTTCTCCTGACCTGAACCCCATGCAACGTGCTCGTAGTGGAACAGTAAGTCCATTGAAAAATAAAATGTAAACATACTGTAAGGTCAGCTTGTGACCACCAGGGTGCGCTCATAACCCACGTGTTATTTAATTTTGGTGTCATTTCATTTACCATTAGCAATTCCCCCCAATATCTTTCTGAGATGATTGTGGATTTGATATTTTCTGTGGAAATGTCACCAATGCTGTCCTTTTTAAAATCCACAAGCCTGGTATGACAACCTCCTTCATTGATCTTATCTAACATGTTATTGTTTTAATCTCTTCATATCCATAATCTCTTACCTCTGTTTACCTACTGTAACCCTTATCTTCAGTTTTCCGTAAGTACTTCCCCATGCTCTGTGTGTAGTGGTTGATTAGGGCTATATGTTTCACCTGCTTCCGGCTTTGTAGCTACACGCCTTGCCAAGCACTCCCATTGGGTTAAATAAGCTTTCAGAGAGACAGCTGTGGCATTGTAACTGCTACATGCCAGCTTTCTCCTTTCACATATTTATTGCTTAACAGCCTTTTGAAGTGTTGCGTTATGTAGTCATGTTTTAAATTGTGTTGTAACATGTTATAGTCAACCAACCTGTGTGACACTGTGGAGAATAGTAGTCAGGTCTGTTTACCTAGTCAGGTCTGTTTACCTGTGCACAAAATCATACTCACTGCACAGATGTGACGAGTTGGTATACTATATTTCTAAACGTTGATACTTTGGTGTGTGTGTGTCGACTGCACACTAACTGTGGAGTTTGACACAAAATGCTACTGTCAGCTCTGCTCACTGATCGCTAGGGGGCACACGAGAACAGATATTGGAATTTAGCTATGTTTGAAGGAGTCGTGTGGCTTTGGTTTCACTTTGATGGGGTTGTTTAGCAACAAAACCGATATGTTTGCAACTTTGGGGCAAAACAGAATGGGCTGGCTTACATTCAAAGGATTATTGACAGAATGTAAACTATATTTAGGCTCAAACATTTATTGAAAACATAAATGTGCACAGTAAGCACTTGTCTCTCAAATGCATCATTAGTTGTTGCTTAGCTAACTAAGGATTTTTTGCCAAGTTAGCATAGACGTGACAAAAGACGTCAAAATACCTCAAAACAAGACATGGTATCAATAACAAGATACAACTGGCTGAAATGAGCCACCTACGATTCCCCACATGGCAGCTTCTTGTCATTGTTGCTAGCTTTCTGACTGTTCAGAATCGTAACAACGCACAGCCTTTTACCCCTGCGTTGTCAGGCAACCTGTCTAAGTGCGCATGAGTGATTTAGCCTAGCAGTATGTGCAGTGCTCAGTGTGTCTCCTCTCCGGCTCCAGTTTGACATGTTGGAGATGGACCGTCTGGAGAGGCAGCTGGTGAACCTGCCCCTGCTGCAGGACCCGTCCTCCTACATCCCAGATACAGTGGACCTCTCAGAGGACGCCCTCGCACGGGAGTACTGGCTCTACTGCTTCGAGGAGGCCCTGGATGGGGTAAGAGGCAGAGTGCCTGCCACTAGCCTATTAATCAATATACACACTTTGCATGATGCATTGACAGGGAGTCCTTATCCTGGTCACTGATCTGGGCGATGTGCTTTGAATAGGTGGTGAAGAGAGCTGTGGCCAGCCAGCCTGATCTTCCAGAGGCCTCTGAACGAGCAGAGAAGTTCCGTCACAAGTACCAACACAAGCTTCAGACCCTCCGCCACCAGCCTTTGTAAGGGGAGTCCCAGGTTCTGAATGCCACAGCTGCAGATTGATTCCAAAGGCTGTTAGACCAACTAGCGCATAACACTGTTTCTTGATCATTTATAGATGCATATCTCCAAAGGCCTCCTAGTAGTGGATGAGGTTGACTCTTGTACATGATGAAGAGTCTCACTGTTCCCTCTGCAATCTGTATGCGTTTTTCTGCTAATGTAGAGTAATTCTCTTCTCACCTCTAGTGCTTATGGATCCCTCACTGTCAGGAGTCTGTTAGACACAAGAGAGCACTGTTTAAATGAGTTCAACTTCCCGGACCCCTACTCTAAGGTTTGAGTGGATTCTATCTTTTATTTTTTTTTCTATCCTTGTTCACGGTTCCAATAAATGTTCTAGTGCTACTCTTTTTCTGGACTTGATTTACCACCCGGCACAGCCAGAAGAGGACTGGCCACCCCTCAGAGCCTGGTTCCTCTCTAGGTTTCTTCCTAGGTTTTGCCTTTCTAGGGAGTTTTTCCTAGCCACCGTGCTTCTACATCTGCATTGCTTGCTGTTTGGGGTTTTAGGCTGGGTTTCTGTATAGCACTTTGTGACATCGGCTGATGTAAAAAGCGCTTTATAAATACATTTGATTGATTATGACCTTGAATGTTAAGTAGTCATTTGATAAAGCTTACAAGTGTGGTCTTGTGTACCTTTTAATGTAAATGCATGTCCACTTGCCTTGATTAGCGTGATTTGCTAATGTGGTAGATCATCAGTGAGAAGTGGGAGGAAGCTGCTGTCACAGTGCTGTGTCCCTCCCACAGATCAAGCAGGGGGAGAACGACATGGCCCTCAAGTACTTCCAGAAGGCAGTCAAGTCCCTGGAGGAGCTGGGCTGGGAGCAGAGGCAGTTTGCCCTGGTCAGGGGCCTACTGGCTGGGAACGTCTTCGACTGGGGAGCCAAGGCTGTCTCGGAGTGAGTCTTAATTGAGCTGCACTCTGTGGACTCCTAAACTTGGGACTTTGAAGGATATTATTAGGACAAAAATTTGGGTCATATACAGTGCATTCGGAAATTATTCAGACCCCTTGACTTTTTTTTACATTTTGTTACGTTGCAGCCTTATTCTAAAACTGATTAAATAGTTTTTTTCCCCTCATCAATCTACACACAATACCCCATAATGACAAAGCAAAAACAGTTTGTTTTTTTGCAAATGTATTGAAAATAAAAACTCAAATCTAATTTGCATAAGTATTCAGACCCTTTACTCAGTACTTTGTTGAACCACCTACAGGTGTGCCAAGCTTGTGTCATACCAAAGAAGAGGCTGTAATCGCTACCAAAGGTGCTTCAACAAAGTACTGAGTAAAGGGTCTGAATATTTCAGGGTTTTAGTTTTAATAAATGTCTAAAAACCTGTTTTTGCTTTGTCATTATAGGTTATTGTGTGTAGATTGATGAGGGGGAAAAAACAATTGAATCCATTTTGAAATAAGGCTTTAATGTAACAAAATTTGGAAAAAAGTGGTCTGACTACTTTCCTGAAGTCTCTGTATGTATATATGTGTGCATATATTTTGTATTTTTAGTGTCACTCATGCTCACATTTTCATAGTGTTCTGGAGTCTGATCCGGAGTTTGGCTTTGAACATGCAAAACTGCAGTTGGAAGGTATGAAAGCCCTTATTGACTGGGAAAACATTTGTTTATAGGGATCCTGCATATTATACTGCTGCTGCAACCTATACAGGCTATATAATGAGCGTCCCGTTTTCTCCATAGAGCGACCGTGGCTTGTCGATGCCTATGACCAATGGCTTGAGAGACTGAAGGTAAGAATTTAAACTGTTCACTGAAGTGTTTCAATGTTGTGATTTATATTAGCTGCATTCGGTTTATGGGCCACATCTTAACTTAAGATTCACAGAAGTTGTGTGCCTGGATCTTAAGTTCGGATTTGGCCCAAATATGTATATGACTTGATGCTGTGGAAAAATGTAATACCATGCTTACTGGCTTTCTTTTACAGGGCCCACCTCATAAGTGTGCATTGTTTTTCGTAGATAATAGTGGAATAGACATCATACTTGGAGTGTTCCCATTTGTCAGAGAGCTTCTCTGCAGGGGAACAGAGGTAAGGAGCTATGCCACCCATCCCCTCATATCTGAAAAGCTGTCACTTTCACCACCCCTTCAAATTCACACAGGGTTTAATAAAACAATATGAACACAGCAACATTTCCTTTTTTCTTCCTTTGACCCCCTGCTATGCTGTTTTCCAGGTTGTCCTTGCCAGCAACTCTAGCCCAGCTCTGAATGATGTGACAAACAGTGAGCTGCAGATCTTGACTGAAAGAATAGCTGCAATGGATTCAGTCATACAGTGAGTATTTAATATTTGTGGCACTGCATTTGTGACTGGATTATGGATGTAAAAGATAGGATAGTAATGATACGTTTTTTTTTTCCGTTTCTGTTTTCCTGTACCAGCATGTCAACTGACATTTAATTTGTTTTGCAGGTCTGCTGTGAAAGAGAACAGGCTGACGCTAGTTCAGAGTGGCTCCAGCTCTCCTTGCTTAGACTTAAGGTCTGTTTTATTTCCTAAGCATGAATTATATTTTAACGTAACATACCTTTGTTAACTATGTTTAAAAACATAACCTTAAGCAACATTTCAGTTTCTTTAGTCATTTCTGAAAACGTACATTTTGAAGTTAAATCCTCTAAATATGTGTTAATTTCTCTCTCCACCTCAGCCGTCTAGACAAGGTGTTGGCTGGGGTTGTGCGAGAGCGCCACACAGACCTGGTGATCATCGAGGGCATGGGCCGGGCCATCCACACCAACTACTTCGCCATGTTAAGCTGCGAGAGCCTCAAGATGGCCGTCATCAAGAACTCCTGGCTGGCTGACCGGCTCGGGGGCAAGCTCTTCAGTGTGGTCTTCAAGTACGAGGTGCCACCAGGCCACAAAACCACCACCCTGGATCATGTTCCAGTAATGCCTACATAATCTCATCACTCTCTTTTGAAGTCTGATCATTGGACAGGTTGAACTGGTTGAGGTCCAGTTGGCTGTAATGGGGTTGATTTGACCACCTCATGATGATTGACATGCTGATTGTACAGGGAGGCGTTAAGATGAACAGTGGACTTGGGTTGATTTGAAAACGTAGTAGGTTATTTTAGCAAGGATGTTAAAGCAGAGTATAACATTGGTTTGTAACACCAGAATGTTTAAATATCTTTTTTTTTATATACAGCCATACTTTGCACCATGTTGTGTGTTCTTGCAGATCACAGCCTAAATTATAGTTATGGTGTCAGAACAAACCACGTTTGTCACTGGTAGAGGTGTGCACTCTTTGCAGATTGATTGTCAATGCTGGTGAGATACTCTACTGAGGGCATTTATAGACAGGTTATCATCAGCACCCTGCTGTTTACACACAGCATCCCAATGGTTACCATGACAACATGTCCCTTTCAGTGGTGAAGAGATGCTTTGTGTGTGTCGTGCCACCAGGGTAATTACAGCAATCTGTGGTGAAGCATCACAAAAATATGGTAAATGTGCCTTGAGGTTGGAGTGATGAAAAGCATAGCTTGTTCAAAATGCAGTCGACCTGGTTGATTTTCTAGTGCAAGGAAAGCATGGACGTTTGTTACCATGGGCTACATGAAAGGGTATTTTCTTTGGTTTCATGGTCCATGTCTTCCTTTGAATCCAAGATTTTCCTCCTTTCATCACTGCCACTAGGTGAATTGAGGTTATTTACTTAATTGTGTGATGATCATTGCCTAAGAAGCTGAAATGTTGCTTCAGGGAATTTGTTTGAAAAGAGTGGATAATAGCACTTTATTGATGGGGTTAAAATTATTTAGGTTCTTAAAAGTCCAGAAGGTGGCAGTATTTTACTGTGAAATATGCTCCTCTTAACAACTAACAAATTAAATGTGAAGTATATTTTGTTTGTTATTCAATGGACGTTCTGAAAATGTGTTGTCAAACTCAACGTGTCCTTCGGGACATTTTATTGCAAATGTTTAAGCTATCTTTGTATAATTATAATTCTGTTGGTAGCCTTAGTAAATTAGGTCTGCTTCCAAACAACAAACACTAAAGTTGTCAAACAGTAGGCTAATCTCTGTCATTTACAAAAATGTTCTGTTAAAGGGCACCTACTTTCAACCCTTAAAATAGTTTAAACAAAGGCAATAACAGATATCTGCTCTTATTAAGTAATGCTCTGGGTGATTGGAGGTGGCTGAAATAATTTGATGGTTAATTTACTTACTGTTGATACTCATTCATACAATTTTTATCAAACCAGGTGTCTGAAGTTGAGGTCTTGCTGTCAAAATGTTTACGTGACTTTTTGCTTAATCTTTGTACTCATTGGGATATTGTATTATAATTTGTGAAAGTGTGTTAATATAATTTATTTGTGTTATAAGTTCATGATGCGCAGACATTTAGGGAAAGTATTTTGTTCTCTTGACAATCACTTTTAATTAAATATGAATCTTTTAATGCAATTTTTCTTGCTTTTGGAGGGGAGGTTGGAGGGTGTATTTAGGGATTTCAGGGGAGGGGAGTTGATACCAGCAAGAATACCACTCACTGCTCTTGCCAGGGACGCGGAGTAATATGCTGATAATGCACTGTGCCAAGCAGCAAGTCCTCCTCCACAACATGCTGTACCTCTCCTTCTTCATAACCCCCTGCTGCCACATGCACGGATGCCAGTTCATGAGTTCTACAATATTTTGTATTCTGTATAGTATTCTTGTTTAGGTTTTCTTGCAAAATAATTTCTTTACGCACACTTAATTGCTTGGTTAACAGTAATTATTACGAGTTTCAATGTTCAGTTCTCAATGCATGTGGGAAACGTTCAGAAATAAATCACCAACTTGATAATTATTTGCGACAAATTTGACGTATCACATCCCACGCCCAGGTAGCCTATATTCTCTTGCGCCTCACCTAATGGGACAATCACTGACATCAGTCCCCGCACGATCGCGCATACGGTTACGCGCTTCCAGCCAGTGACTCTCCTCATAAACCAGATAGAACCCCGACGATCAACACACCGACCGTGAACGGACCCCACACAGACGGAATTTCAGTCTTGTGCGTTTTGTCGGCCTACATCTGACTTCCCATATGAATGAATTCCATTTGAAATAATAGTCAACCTCAACGGATTAAGAAACGCAGGTGAGGTTATTTTTTTTGTCATTTTATTCAAGTGTTAAAGCAAGGCTCTGTCGCAATAACGAATAGCCAACCAAATGTGCCACCTGTGTCATTCATTTAGCTTATTGTTGCAGCCTACTAAGTAGTGCATGAATAACACCCACTTTTATTGCTTCTAAAAAGTTATATGATTGGAATCCACTGACAAAGCAACAACCGTTGCAGCCAGTTATTATAAATTGAAAGAAATATGTGAAATTGTATTCCTTTTTATTATAAACAATAGTTCCTGCGGGTGGAGATATTCTGTTTTGGTTCTGTATCGGGCAAATAGCCCAAAGAGTATTAATTATGTTATATGACACAATCATATATTGCGAGCCTGGACATCTTTGAGATTATACTCAATAATATTGGTATTACAAGGAAATAATTAGAGGGAGAGAAAGAGAGAGTTGGGGGGTTTCTGTGTCAGCTCATGCAGTTAAAAGTGAATATAAAGCAGACACATCGGGCGTACAGTGTTTTTGAGGACTCATCATTAATTGTGTGTGGGGGGGCCTGACTGTGAAACTCCCAGCAGGATGATCTGGGGGCCACATCCCAGTCTACAATCACTCATCAGAGAAAATGAATAAAAAGAATAGAAAACCAAAGGACAATATTAATCATGACTTTATGGTTCACTAACTAAGCCTTCTTTCACCTAAAAGTAATTCCACCCCCCCCCCCCCCCCCCCCCATTCCACTTACATATATAACTTCTTATCATTATCACCCTCCCTCCACTACTAATGGGTAGTCTATAAGTAGTGAGCTGTGCCATTATAGCAAATCTCCTCCATTATGGACTTCATTGGTGATCTACTAGTGTCCACCATCTCCATGTCCTATAATGAGTATTCTAGTGTGAGATGCTGATTCAAGGTTTGTTCAGTCTGATTGGTTGTTGTGTTTTGGTTAGCCAAGGAGTGTCTTTGTGGAACAGTAGACCCAGCTGGTCTCCTTATGTGCCACCAAATGAGAGAAAGCTTCAACTGTCACTGTTCCAATTAACTCTCCCCTGTATATTCTCTCTCTCTCTCTCTCTCTCTCTAAGTTCTTGGCCAACCCCCCTTCTCTCCCTCTCTCTCTTTGTCTCTCTCCAGTCTTTCTCTCCTCTCAGTGTGATGTCTGTAGCTCTGCTCTCCTGGTGCTGTTTGTGTCTCAGCGTTGTTGGAACGTGTTTTTCTCTCTGCTTTGTGGGTGTCTGGAGGAGGCTGCCCCGCTGTGAGTGTGTGTATGTGCACTGAGCATGCTTTATGGGGAGATAAGGGCTACATTGCTGGATGTCTGTGGTGTTGCTGTGCAACAGTGGTAATGTTTGATCTTGCCCAACATCAGGGGTGTATTCATCACGGAAACTGAACCAAACGGAAGAAAACAGACCAAAACAAAAGTTTATATTGGACAAAGTCAGGTAGGTCCCTCTTGAATTCCATTTGCTTCCATTTAAGAAATGTTTTGCAACAGAATCGGCAGAATGAATGCACCCCTGTTGTACCTAAAACAAAATCACCACAGAATCAGTTTGTGCCTCTCCTCTGCATCAGCTCACATGCTGACTTCCTTATGGCTCTATTTACCACCCTGAGCAGTTTCCAGGGGCTCCACGGATAATGCTGCATACTGAAAGCTGAACAAATAATTGATGGTGTGAAATCTCCAATATTGTTCTCCAGAGTGCTGAATAATTCAAACTGCTTAAGTCCAAGGTAATTGATTTAGCAGATGAAATGCTACTGGCTGAAATGAACTTTCATAGTGCATACAGCAGCTTTCCTGAAGTATTTATTGAGAATAAATCAGATGGAAACTACCATGTCAGACTTGTAAAATGTTGGTAAACGTTGAGAACCTTATGTGTTACACACATGGCAAACACCTGACAAACAGGATACTTTAATTGGCTAATAGATAAATGAAGGCAGACATTATACCTTAAATAAGTTTGCCAAATGATTGAGAAATCAATCCTTTTCATGAGCATTCACTTATGCAGGCTATTGAATTATCTTTGCGTTCTTATTTTGACTAGTGTACAGTTATTGCAGTGGGTCACCAGCTGTGTTTACCACAACCTCACATTTGGTTTTGTTTTGGGGGTGGGTGGGGGGGTTATTGGCATAGTTCACTGGAGGAGCAAAGAAAAGATGGTGAATTAGTCATGCATGTCTGATCTGGTTGGTGTGAAGTCTTCCTTCTGCTGTTCTCCATTGAGCCGTGTGTGATGGGGACAGGGACAAGAGTCCACATGAGCCCTGCCACCCACTCCCTTCCTGACGCCTTCCCATTGTCCTCTCACTGTCATTGACTGGCCTAAATTAACCACATTAAACAGAAGGCACACACTCAGCAACCTGACGGAACACTGCTAATCAGGTAAATAATCGAATAGAAATTGGGGAAAAAAGACGTCCCTTGTTTTTTGTAATCTCTATGTAAACCCAGAATGATTCTGGTGGTCTTGAGGTCTTTGTTTGGTTATTCCTTGTGGCCCGGATGGTTGCTATGACAGACAACAGGAAAGGAGCAGATGGCTTCTGGAGGCTTGTGGCCCAGCAGGTGAAGTTATCAATGCGCATTAAATAGAGACCACTGCCAGACCAGTGCCTTGTGCCTCCACTGCTTCGCCTTGCCTTGCTGCTTCCCTCACTACCACAGAGGCACTCTTCAAACTATAATTTCAGCTGTGTCCATGATCTGCTATTAGCTTGGCTTTTATGAAGCATGTCGGGGCCTGGTATCGTTGAGGACTGACTGATTGGTCATAGAACCAGAGAGAGGTCTCAGATCACATCAACAGTGTTGAATCAGCCCTCCAGAGGCGGCCCTTTACACTCTGTTGCTAGATTACCCATCATCACTGGCCCTACTTCTGAACAGTCTAAATCATCTTTATTGTTTTAACCTAGTTACTGGCCTCCAACTGATGATATGCAGTCGTTCTATAAAGTCTTGTGTGTGCTACCGTGGCTTCTTTTTCCTATTTTATTTGTTCATTGTTCATGTTCACAGCTTTCCATGTAAATTAGGTGAAGGTACACCACATGTCCTACTCTTCCTCATGCTCTCTCAAAGCCCTCTCTGTATTCAGAATCAGAGTTTCAAGTTCTTCCACTATCCAGCTAACCCTGCTAATGTGGCCCGCAGGCCCGGCCACAGCCTCAGTGCCAGATGCTAACCCCTGCTGCGTCCTAACTATGTCACACAGTGCTCTATAATACACTGTTTGGTAGAGACTTCTAATCATCAGATGATGCTGAGAACTTCACCCCTGAGTATTCCATTACCAACTTCATCCTGAGTTCTCAGGAGACCACCTGTTAGTGGCTACATGAAAGGGCCAAAGGAGAAGGGGTTTCGCTAGGCAGGGATGCTCTGTGCCCCTCTGTCACCAACCGGATTCCTTTTAAGGCAACAGGACTATTCAGGCTGCGACAAGCAGTTCACTCTGTTTCTATGAAGGCATCACTTATCTCTTTGTGTGGTAGAAAAATACTTTTGCTGCTCAGTCTCTGTCTGCGGCCCATTATCTGCACGCTCATTTCAAAGGACTCCAATATGAGTACTGTGCATTTTGATAGATAAAAAATACCCTATGCCCTCCACCACAGCAGTAGCTTGTGTCAAATGTAGCGTTGCAAAGGGAGGGTATATTATTGGAAACTTTCTAAGTTTACCAGTAAACTAACAATTTTAGAATCTTTTAACAATTTTATATAATCTATTACATGACATCTAGTGGCCCTATCACAGATGTCTGGTCTTATCACATGTAAAATATATAAATAAGACAATTTTAAAATAAATATAATATTTTAAATATAAACCATACATTTAGTGAATACCATTGGTGTTTAATATGAGGGTTTCAGCATGGCATTATTTTCAATTAACTCTGCATCTCGTCAGTTTGATGCCAAAACATTGAGCAAATACCTATTGACATACTCAAATAAGTGTGTAATAAAAATAAAAAAAAATAAAAAATATATATATGATTATTTTTATTTTATTTATTTTTTATTACACACTTATTTTAGTATGTCAATATGTATTTGCTCAATGTTTTGGCATCAAACTGACGAGATGCAGAGTTAATTGAAAATAATGCCATTGTTGATTAGATGCTTTTCTCATTCATTAGGCTATTTCCTCTTGAACCATATGGTCTATCTAATAGAAATTCATCAACAATATGGACACACACACACACATATACATATATACAGTATATATATATATATATATATATATATATATATATATATATATATATATATATATATATATATATATACAGCGGGTGAAATAAGTATTGAACACGTCACCATTTTTCTCAGTAAATATATTTCCAAAGGTGCTATTGACATGAAATTTTCACCAGATGTTGGTAACAACCCAAGTAATCCATACATACAAAGAAACCAAAACAAATACGTTCAGAAATTAAGTTATGTGTAATAATGTGAAATGACACAGGGAAAAAGTATTGAACACACTTACTGATATTTATTTAATACTTTGTACAAAAGCCTTTGTTGGTAATGACAGCTTCAAGACACCTCCTGTATGGAGAAACTAGTCGCATGCATTGCTCTGGTGTGATTTTGGCCCATTCTTCCACACAAACAGTCTTCAAATCTTGAAGGTTCCGTGGGCCTCTTCTATGAATCTTGATCTTCAGTTCTTTCCATAGATTTTCAATGGGATTTAAGTCAGGTGATTGGCTGGGCCATTCTAGCGGCTTTATTTTCTTTCTTTGAAACCAATTGAGAGTTTCCTTGGCTGTGTGTTTGGGATCATTGTCTTGCTGAAATGTCCACCCTCGTTTCATCTTCATCATCCTGGTAGATGGCAGCAGATTTTTGTCAAGAATGTCTCGGTAAATTTGCCCATTCATCCTTCCTTCATTTATGTCAAGTTTGTCAGTACCATTTGCTGAAAAGCAGCCCCACACCATGATGTTCCCACCTCCAAACTTCACTGTTGGTATGGTGTTTTTAGGGTGATGTGCAGTGCCATTTCTCCTCCAAACATGGTGTGTATTATGACATCCAAACAGTTCAATTTTGCTCTCATCTGACCACACTATATTCTCCCAGTATTTCACTGGCTTTTCCAAATCTTGTGCAGCAAACTTTAAACGAGTTTCAACATGCTTTTTTTTTCAGCAATGGAGTCTTGCGTGGTGAGCGTGCATACAGGCCATGGCGGTGGAATGCATTACTTACTGTTTTCTTTGCTAATTGCAGATCTTTTTGAAGCTCTCCACAAGTGGTCCTTGGCTCTTGGACAACTCTTCTGATTATTCTTTTCACTCCTCTGTCAGAAATCTTGCGAGGATCACCTGGTCGAGGCAAATTTATGGTGAAATGATTGTCTTTCCACTTCCGTATTATGGCCCCAACAGTGCTCACTGGAACATTCAGAAGCTTAGAAATGCGCCTATAACCAATGCCATCATTATGTTTTGCAACAATTAGGTTGTGAAGGTCTTGAGACAGCTCTTTGCTTTTACCCATCATGAGATGTGTCTTGTGTGACACCTTGGCAATGAGACTTTTTTGTAGGCCATCAGTTGGGACTGAACCAGCTGATATTAATTTGCACTGACAGGGGGCTGGATAGCTTTTTAATTACTGATAGTTTTCAGCTGTTGTCTTGGCTTTCCATGCCTTTTTGCACCTCCCTTTCTTCATGTGTTCAATACTTTTTCCCTGTGTCATTTCACATTATTACACATAACTTAATTTCTGAACTTATTTGTTTTGGTATTTCTTTGTATGTATGGATTACTTGGGTTGTTACCAACATCTGGTGAAAATGTCATGTCAATAGCACCTTTGGAAATGTATTTACTGAGAAAAATGGTGACGTGTTCAATACTTATGTCACCCGCTGTATATATATATATATACACACACTGGGGGCCAAAAGTTTGGAATATTACTCATTCAAGGGTTTTTCATTATTTGCACTATTGTTTTACATTGTAGAATAAAAGTGAAGACATCAAAACTATGACATAACACACATGGAACCATGTAGTAACCAAAAAAGTATTAAACAAATCAAAATATATGTTATATTTGAGATTCTTCAAGTAGCCACCCTTTGCCTTGGTAACAGCTTTGCACACTCTTGGCATTCTCTGATCTCCGCATGTGTGGTTCCCACCATGAAGCATGGAGGAGGTGTGATGGTGTGTAGTTGCTTTGCTGGTGACACTGTCTTTGATTTATTTAGAATTCAAGGCACACATAACCAGCATGGCTACCACAGCATTTTGCAGAGATACACCATCCCATCTGGTTTACGCTTAGTGGGACTATTATTTGTTTTTCAACAGGACAATGACCCAACAAACCTCCAGGCTGTGTAAGGGCTATTTATTTGACCAAGAAGGAGAGTGATGGAGTGCTGCATCAGATGACCTAGCCTCCACAATCACCTGAGCTCTACCTAATTGAGATGGTTTGGGATGAGTTGGACTGCAAAGTGAAGGAAAAGCAGCCAACAAGTGCTCAGCATATGTGGGAACTCCTTCAAGACTGTTGGAGAAGCATTCCAGGTGAAGCTGGTTGAGAGAATGCCAAGGTCTCACCTTAGCCTCTCTCTCAGACACAATGTAAGGTTAGAGAAGATAAAGGTCTCACCTCAGCCTCTGACACAATGTAAGGTTAGAGAAGATAAAGGTCTCACATCAGCAACTACCATCGCACTGTTTTTTGCAAACTGCACAGCTGGTGGAACTCTCTCCCAGAGATGGGCATGAGAAAGCAGTGTCTAATCCCCCAGCAAGCCTGCCTGCAATAGCACTACAAATTTACCCTGACAGCAGTTACTTCCCCTCCTCCCCATAACGCCATCTCCTAGTCCTGGCCCATTTTTAGAAGCACCTAAATTACCCACTGTAAACCTCAGGGTGGGGTGTTTGTGTGTGTGTGTGTGATGATGGAGGCAAGGCTATCGACCCACAACACCCCAGCAGCAGAGGCTCAATACTTCTCCCCGATTGATTTTCTGTATGGGTCGCACCGCCGTCCGTCTTTAACACAAAGGAGTGGCCCGCCAGGGCACAGCAGTCATGCTGCATTGCCAGGTCGATGGACAGTCCCAACCCATCAGAGAGGAACAGAAAGCCCACCCTGTTATTTTAATAAACAACCCAAATGAACTCACATGAACTAGACCAGGGGGTTAGAAACAGCAAACTGGCATTTTATTAGGATATCCTGGGTTGAATACAAATTAAGTTGGTCAGTTAGTGGCGCTAATTTGAATATTTTGGGGGTGGGCACACAGTTCTTTTTGTGCAACCGTTACTGGTGTCGTTCCAGTTTAAGTGTTCTATTGTGTGATGACAAAAAATGTTTTCTTTTGTCTTATCAATGATGAACATGTGACATAGGAGAAAGGTAACCGTTTCTCTTGTGAAAATATATGTATGATAGTAACAACATTGTTGTTTTTCTGATACAATATGTCACGTTCCCTAAATACCTTTAAGGCTTAAATTATGCAATGTATGCATTGAATAAACATTTTCATAAATAAATTATAAATCAATTCCTATTAAATAGCAAAGGCGCATTCGCCAATATTTTAGCCCACATTGTGCCAGTGTGAGAATGTTTGCTGCGGAAAAAATAGCTTATTTCAGGCAAGGTGAGGGCTGCCCTCACCAGATATGGGCTGATCAAACTGTGCCACACTGGACAAATGCCTTGGGGGCCAACGTGGAGCCAATGAGCAAAGGCAGCCTACATGGGTCCAATATTTCTGCCCGCATTGGGCCCACATTGTGCCAATATGGGCATATTTGTTGGGAATACTTCCAGCAAATCCTACTATACAAAGCACCTTTTAGTCAACCAAGTACAGTCAGTGCCACTAGTCCCAGAGCCTACAGGTATACAAGAATGTGATGGAGATGGCTGCAGGATCTCATGATGAAGAGGATGTTCCAAGGCCACAGTCAGACAGGGAAAGGCATTTACAACACAAGTACTAAGGGTCTGCCTGTCTCTGTCTTTATAGGCTCCTAAAGAGCCACTGTAGCTTGAGTGAATAGCCCAAGAGGCTGATGATTACTGCCATGGATGGGGTGATGGGGTGAGTAGGCTATGATATGGTGGAAAAGAGGGAACAACATGTGTACTGTCTGGGGCCTTCAGAAGATTATAGCGTGGCTGCCTGGTGATGGACTCCATGGCAGAGGTTCAAAGCCACAGACAGTCACAGAGAGATATCACACCAATCAGCTGTGATGCGGATGTATCACAACAAGAAAATACTCTGTTCTGTAGGGATTTTTAAAAAACATGACGAGGAAGAGCCTGGAAGTCCATAGCGTGTCAGTGTCATCATACTGTAGCTGCTCCTGCCCATCCTCTCTTTTCTTGAGTAAAACTTAGAATGTAGAACGAGTGTACTGAAATCTGTTGTATTTTTCTAGCAGGTGGCGCTGTGCTTATAGGCAATGGCTTCCTTCTGGTGTCTGCCTCTGGCTCTCCTGGTCTCCACCCTGGCCGTTTCACACAGCGTCGAGCCCGGCTCCACACACGCCAAGAGGAGATTGGCACAGCCCTCGCCAGGTAATGGCAATGCCCTCCAGTACCCTGAGCAGGGCTTCCAGATCCATGGGCATGGGCACAGCAGGGAGCGTGGAGGGGGGCATGGGGGCCAAGGGGCCCGCAGTGCCAAAGCCAATACTGGGGCTGGGCTCCTCTCCCACAGTCCCCTGCACCCCGCAGCTCGGCCTGAGGATGATGGGACGGGTCTGGAGGGCCTGAGCCCGGTGAGACTGGAGATGGGCCCTGGGGGCAGGGAGAGGGAGAAGGGTCGCGGGGGCTTCAGGAACCCATCTCATGCTCGGGACAACTACCCTCTGGGACCACACAAGGGGAGGGGACAGGGACATGGGCACCACTTTGATCACAGGAGACATGGAGGTCGGAGAGACAAAGGTCGGCAGTCTAAAGGTGAGTCCCCAAAGGATCTAGGGTTATCAGATAATGAGCCTTGAGCCTGTTTGGGATCAGTTCTCTTTACATATGATAACGAGTTGTGAAAGAGCCCAAATGCTTAGCTACTAATCTATTAAAAAACAAACATAATAATAAATTCTGTGATTTTGTCATATAGTATTGACACAATTATTAACCTGTTAAAGGGATACTTCAGGATTCGGGCAAAGAAACTCTTTATCTAACCACATTTTTTGTTGTCAGAAAATACAGTATAAAGTGAGATATAATTTGAAAGCTACAGCCCTTGTCTTTTTGGAAAGGGTACACCTTGATGGTCATTGTGAAGCAATACATTTTCTTCTCCATCCACATTACCTTGTATGCATCCTCAACATGCTCCCTTGATCTAGTTCATGTTTACAATAGGAAAAGTGAATGGGAAAATAAGTTTCCTCACCTGTAAATAAATAAAAACTCCATAACTTGAAAGCCGTGATTGGTAAGGTAATTTTATGATGTCAGGCTTAAAAATCCACTCAGCTATTTTGGCAAAGTGACTCACTACCCAAACCAGATGCAACTGGTTTCAAGTGGCCAAGTGATGTCATGTGACCTACTACTGCTCTCTAGCGCAGGGGTTCTCAAACTGAGGTCCGCAGACCTGAGGTACTACAGGGGGTTCGCGACCAGATCTCAAAATGTTTATTAATATTATTATAAAACATCTTTATATTTCATTTTTTTAAATGAATATTACCCCCAAAAACATATTTAATACATTTTGGCCAAGGGATCCATGACAAAATGTGTAGAATAGCAGGAAATGAGTTTGAAAACTTCAACACAGCCGAAGTCATAGTAAAACTCCTTGTATACTATTTTATGTCACTCAAGATATGAGCGGGTCCCTGATGAATTTTCTATCACAAAATGGGTACCTGGCCCCAAAAAAAGTTTGAGAACCTAGTGGACAAAGTGGGAATCAGACAGGAGATATACACTGAGTGCACAAAACATTAGCGACAACTGCTTTCCATGACATGGACTGACCAGGTGAATCCAGGTGAAAGCTATGATCCCTTATTGATGTCACTTGTTAAATCTACTTTAATCAGTGTAGATTTTTAAGACAATTGTGACATGGGCAAGACAAGAGATTTAATTGCCTTTGAACTGGGTATGGTAGTAGGTCCCAGGCGCACCGGTTTGAGTTTGTCAAGAACTGCAACGCTGCTGGGTTTTTAGGGCAAAATGTGGTGCAACTCAATATTAGGAAGGTGTTCCTAATGTTTGTACACTCAGTGTATTTACATAATTGGATAGGTAGAGACTTCAGCTTTCTTATCATGTATATATCATTCCTGTAAGACGAAAAAATTGAAGGCATGGCCCATTGTACAAGCCCTGCACTTTTAAAATGGCTATGTTCCTAAGGGAATTTGTAGATGTTTATAGCTCCACCATTAAGTGAAAGTTCCCCCCCCCAAAAAAACATAAAATATATGTACATTTTTGGCCTTTGTAATAGTAAAAACAATTCTGACACCTTTATCAGAATCCCAAAGCTTTAACCTTTCTAAAATTACTAAACATGTGTTTGACTTATAGTTTTGAAACAGAAATGTTCTTTATGAGGGTAGTATACAATATTATGCGTTGTTTAGAAAATGGCACCAGAGGGTGTCAGAGTTTGAGGTTAACATACTTAGAAACATAGAAAAAAATAATAATGTATTGTCGACAGGGAGGAATCCTGTCAGGTGGATATGATCATGTCTGGTCTTTACTCTCCTCCCCCACCCCCGTTCTGTCCATCAATCCTTCCTATAGGTTTCCTTCCTGAGCCTGAGCTGGGCTCTGTTCTGAAGGAGGGATCTGTCTCGTCCGCCATCTTTGGCTCTGGCTCCTCTGCGGTTACCACGGTGATGAGCGAGCATCCCCCAACGCTGCCCCCAGCCTCCACCAAACCCCAGGTACCCCATAAAGACATGAGTGCTTATTCAAAACAACATTGTCTATTGTAATTCAGTGTTGTAGGATGTATAGTGACTGTATTTCCTATTTGGAAATACCTAGGCTCTGTAATGGGCTTAATGTATCACGTAGCTCATTACTCATCTCAGAGAAATGAGGAGACAGGCTTTTTAAATTACCTATCATCTCTCCTTCACTTTCTCCCAGCATGCTGACTGCAATCACAATGATCACTCACACACATAGATAGATAGATAGATAGATAGATAGATAGATAGATAGATAGATAGATAGATAGATAGATAGATAGATAGATAGATAGATAGATAGATAGATAGATAGATAGATTCATCTAATTGATGTTCCTCAATGTTTCCTCTGGGTGAGACGGAATGAGCTGGGATCAATGTGTACAAGGAGCCTGGTTGGCACAGACCCTTATTTCCTGATAGATGTTTTTCTCAGTTCCAGTCTCTCTAGACAGCCCCATGAGACCGCTCAATGTCGTATTGAATTCATTATAACTTGCTATTATTTTGTCAACACGGTCCAGAGGTCCAGAGGAAAGGAGTTATGTAAAGAGCTTCATTGAAGTTTATGACATTCCCGGTTTTTGCTAAGTAATCTTCTGAGGAGTTTTATTCAACATTGACTTCGGCTTAAATTGCTTTGGTTCAGGGTGTGATATTGAAGGACATTGACATACCGGTAAAATCCCAGCTGTGTGAAAGTGATTCACAGGCCTTCACAGACCAGTAGTAACACTATACCATATGATGTTTAGTACGATGCTGATGCATGTATGCTGCCTCAGGGCCATAAACAGTGCAGTAGGCAGCCATGTCCTCCGAAGCCCACTGATTGCCTGTAAAGCACTCTGGGCTGTGAAGTAACAGGCTATTTTATGGGCTAGGTGTCTGTTCACCTCAACTCCCCAACAGAGACATACAGGAATGTAGTTATAGACCACTGAAGTGTGGCTACAATAATTTATCTGCATTACAGAAGTCAGCCCGGGGCAAGGTGCAAGGAGAGGTGATGCCCACTCTGGATATGACGCTGTTTGACTGGACGGACTACGAGGACATGAAACCAGTGGATGCCTGGCCATCCTCCAGGAAGAAAGGTCAGCACTTTATTAAAATACACCTTTAGTCTCAGTTTGAGAAGATACAGCTAATGTTAATGTTGGTGGAAAGTCACACATGAATATGTGTTCACTCTCCAAAAAATCCCAATGATCCCTTTGCATGTACTGAACATACAGCACAGGATAGACACATTTGATATATTTGTTATTTCTTTGACATTGAAATGTTTGCTTGATCGTCCATCTGTTTGTCTGAGCCTGGGTTGAAGTACTTTATTGGCAATCTGTTTTTGTGCTGGTTATTTTGCATGCTGAAGACAAGCGGCGCAGTAAGAACCTGAGCAGTGGCAACGTGACGGTGGACGCTGATGCCATCGAGCCATGTGACCACCACTTGGACTGCCTCCCAGGTCAGTGACTAAACTGTCCCCTATCCACTACTCTGCTGACCCCTGACCCTTGACCTCTGGCCACGCAGGTCATGGTCTCATGAAAGCTCATTATGACAAAGGCCATGTGATGGTCGAAACATTCGCGTTTTAATTTACATTCTTCGTGATTCACCTCCGCCACAATGTTGGTAGATGAAGTGCAGTCTTCCAATCTGAGGGACAGTCTGGCTGGCATGAGTAGTGTCTGAAGCTGACCAGTGTGATGTGGTTCTCTTTCAAATACTAATTTCAGGATCTCACTATGGGGACACACCTTCAGGTGGCGGAGTCACAGGAAGCTCCAATAACACGTCTGTCAAACACAGACAGGAAGCGTGGCAAATAGTGGGGAACCCCACTCCTTTTAAGGTGCCATGGTAACACCCTCTACTTCATTATCAGTTTCTTAACGGAGAACACAAGCTCTATCTATCTCTTCTCAGCACGTCTTGAACCACTGCTTTCCTGCTTAACTGTTCACAGGGGACCCGTACAGGACATGTTGCCTAGCACAGGATAACAGCTTTGCATGGCATTAATTGAGCACACTTACCAAAAGAAAAAGTTTACTTCTCAGTTTACAGTCAATGTTAGCACCACACGGTTAGCCTTCACCCCAATAACCCACTTAGCTAACTTGTTTGTGCTGCTTTTTTACCACCGCGGTGAAAGCATAAAAGAGACTTTTAATATTTGGTTAGCCCAAGCTAACCTAGCTAGCTCACCAAAGAGTTACGTCACATACTTTTTCTTCAGCTAGCAGTGTACTAGCAATTAGCCCACGAGGTGAATGTCCACATTCCCTCCGAGTGTCCTCAATACTGTAGCTCTCCGCTTGGCACACATGCACTGTCCATCCCTTGGCAACGCCCCATCTTGGACCTACAGATCCTCAACAACTATCTAAAAAAGTTCATGTTACATATGCTTATGCACAACGTGCTGTCTCGCTCAATTCGGCAAGGCGATTGGTTCACTACAGTCGATCTGCAGGACGCTTATTTTCATATATGTATTCTGCTAGCACACAGGAGATTTCTCGGGTTTGCCTATCAGTGCACAGTCTGTATCTCACTGTCCCTTTCGGGCTAGTACTAGCCACTCGGACATTCAGCAATTGTGTAGAGGCCTCCTCTGAGATGCAGGGGATCTCTGCCTACATAGACGACTACCTGCTCTGCTCATACACACAGGAGCAGGCAGTGAGAGACACAGCTCTCCTTGTAACCCACCTCACAAAGTTAGATCTCAGGATCAATGTTGGGGTTGATGGCCTCCACCATCTCAATAGTTCCGCTGTGACTATTGAGGATGAGAGATGATCAGCACTTGGTGTCTGCTCTACACCTGTGTCCCTGCTGTCACCTCAATCGGAGGATAGCGGTGACCTCACCTTGCGTGGGGCTAGTCCACAAGCTCATTCTGTGGAGCAGCACCTCTTTCCGCGTGACTCGTGTCCCAGGCATTATGAACACAGGAGCAGAGTTGTTGTCCAGAGGGAATCCCCTATACAGTGACTGGAGACTACATCCCTAATTGGGGGCCCATGTGTGGAAGAGATACGGACAAGCGTTTGGAGATCTCTTTGCATCATGCACAGACACACACTGTCCACTGTTCTTTGCAATAGCCAAGAGTGCAGCTTTATGTGTTTCCTCACCTGTCTGATCCTTCTCACTCTATCCAGAGTCAGGGATCAGAACGTGTCCATCATCCTTACAGTCCCTCAATGGCCAGCACAGCTGTGGCTAGCGGAGATAGTTTCGACCAGCCCTTGCAGCTGCTTTTACGCAGGGATCTGTTGACCCGAGTGGAGAGATTTTTATGCGGCTCTTTGGGCCTGGCCTGTGAGAGGATGAATCTCAATGCGATAGGCTTAAGGCTCAGAGTATTTGAGACTATTCAGAGTGCTACAGGCTCTCTATATGACAGTAAGTGGTATGTGTTTGAAAGATGGTGTGGTCAGAAACAGATAATTCCCTTCCAATGCTCCGTTTCAGAGGTACTATGCTTTTTGCAGGACCTTTTGGACAAGGGAAAAGCTTTTCCACCATTAAGAGGTACCTGACTGCAATCTCTGCCTGTCATATAGGCTTCGACAATACAGTGGGAAAACACCCCCTGATTTGTCATTTTATGAAGGGTGCATGTCGCTTATGGCCAATGTCCAAGCCGTTAGTCCCATCGCGGGACCTACCTATTGTGCTTGAGGTCGTTTCACAGCAGCCGTTTGAGCCGCTGGAAAGCATAGGAATGTGATATCTCTCATTTAAAACTGTCAATCCACCCCTCATGCCTGCTATTTGCCCCGGGGTTATCAAAGGTTACCTTACAACCTAACCCTGCCTTTATGCCTAAGGTTAGCGGTGCTTACAATTGCTTCACTTTGGAGCTGCTAGGCTTTCGCCCACCGTTTTCTTCTGTAATGTGGCATGTTGGGCTACCCCTCATACCTTTTATGAGGTTCTACCAACAATAATAATATGAGTGAAGTATAATATGAGTGAAGTATCTCACCACGTTTCCCTTCACACTGTGCGTAAGGATGAAGTAGAGTGTGTGAAACAGTGATGCTGGTACGAACTCGAACCCAGGCGCAGAGAAACACAGCAAGCAGAGGTAAATCCAATTATTTTCCTAGAGAATTAACAGAGATAAGGCAACCGCCAAAGAAAACACTAATACACATGAGACCTAAGCAAAGATACAGGCCAACTGAGGAACCTAAATAACAAGGCAACCAGGTGAACAGAGAATGTGATTAAACACAGCTGAATCCAATAAGTAATAATCAGGGTAACCTGGAAACTTGAAAACAAGGTAAGGGTGACCTCCAGCGGTAACCTAAGGAAACAACAACCAAATAAAACAGAACCTGTGACAGGGTGGGACTGTGGAGCCTTATAACATGTCGACCTATGTTTTGGCTCACTGTCCCGCAATTTACTGCTTGTTTCTACAGCATCAACTTGCAATTTGGTAATCTCCCGCTTGTGTGCAGCCAGGATCCATACGATGAGCTGGTGTGTGACTCGGGTGTGTTTAGTAAATTCCTGTCAACAAGAGAGACATGGAAGCCCAGCTAGCCTAGAAAGCCTGTAGTTTCAAATGGAGGTTGCTAACACATTTTTTCAAAGCTGCAGGAGCTTTGTTTATTGTGCTCTATTCCTGGGACAATGTGGACCGTCTGGACTTTCAATGTAGCAACTGTTTGCTTTCATAGGACTACAGGGGTGAAGTGGCTACTCTTAGCAAACAAGTAGCAAACTTACTCAAGCTACTGGGGAATCCATATCTGCCTATTTTTTCTTCTACTTCAGTTGCTGGATTCCGCTCTGGCCAGGTGGGAGTGTCACCGCCGTGTCGTGTCTCCACTGGCTGGTGCTCTGCAGGGATCCCTCCCTGAAGGGGTCTACCCCTTCCCTGGAGAATGGAGTTGGTAGGATGCTTCTAGATGACTTAGTGGATGTTACTATTCTTGAACCTACCAACCAGCCATGCAATAGGGGCCTCCATGGCCCTGGGGGCTTCTGCGCCTTCATCCCCTGTTCGTCCCCGGAGGTACCTGCGCCTTCGTCCCCTGTTCTGTCTCCCTTGCCAGTGGCTTCTACAATGAATGACGCTTCACTGGTTATGGGAGGCTTTAACCGGTTGCCAAGAGTTGCGAGCATACAATATACCGCCTCTCACTAGTCCTCAACGGGTCTCCCGAATCATGCGTGGCGTAGGAATGGGCGGATTTCCTCATCTCGCCGGCTGTTGTTTTAGGCAGTTCTATGGTAAGAAACGTCTCGGTTCCTGGACCAAAAACCCTGTGCTACCCCAGAGCTCGAGTACAGGATATTACTTGGCTGCTCCCTGCCGTTCTACGTCAGCACACAGAGATTGATGCTATTGTAGTCCATGTGGGATTTAATGACATGGTAGCCTAATGGTTAGAAGGTTGGGCCTTCTAATTAAAAAAAAAATTAAAAAAAAATGTGTGAGCTGTTGTAAAAATGTCCATAAGCCAAAATATGGCTGTTGGTATTATTTCTGATGATTTAAAACCCCTTCTGGTATCTGAACTGGTTGTGTTAGGAGATCTAAATCTTGATTGGCTTACACATGCCTCAGATCAGATTAAGGACATCTGTCTTGAATTCAACTTTACTCAGCTGATAATGAAACCCACTCAGATTCATGTAAAAAACAAGGAAACTCCTCATTGATTTACCTTATCCTGACTAACCATCCCCATAATTATTTGGCTAGTGGTGTTTTTGCAAGTGATATCAGCGACCACTTCCCTATTGCTTGCATTAGAGATACCTAATTAGAAACTCTGACCCTCGTATAATTGTGAAGAGACATATTTAAAAATTCCTTCATGATCTTTATTCTTATGAGCTTTTTTTTACTAGCTGCATACCAGGACCCTGTTTTGGCACTTTCATTTTCATTTCCATTTTGACCTCAGGCTGATAAACATGCCCCTTTCAAGCAACTCAGTGTAAAAAAACAAACTAATCCATGGTACTCTCCCGTACTCTCAGACCTCCTCTTGGTAAGAAATCAAGCCTGGGCGAAGGCTAGACAAACTGGTTCGTTAGCTGATTGGCAGCTATTTGGGCAATTGAGAAGTAGGTGCATTGCCTCTGTTAAACAGGTCAAATCAAACTACTTCCTTGGCACTATGGCAGACTCTGTTAGTGATCCGTATATTCTGGAAAACAGTTAATTCACTAAGCAAGTCGTTTTAGACTCCTGCATCATTACTGAAAAAGTTAAGATTTGTGATTAGCATTTTATATCAGCTGGTGGTCAAACTGGTCTTGGCGAGTCAGTTGACTGTTCTTCACTACATACATCTTTCAGCTGCCTCAATGGAATCAGTCGACTTGGGAAATGGTAGTCCGGGTTTTTCTTTTCTTTCTTCTACCATGCTTGTTGTAAATTATATTGCAAATGCCTTAGATTATTTGAAATAATTGAAATAATTGTGCCGCCATGTTTGTAGACTTGTCAAAAGCTTTTGATACTGTAGACCATGTTATTCTGTTGAATAAGATAGGGTTGGGTACTGATACTTTACGATGGTTTCATAATTATCTCAATGACAGAAGTCAGGCCATCAAGGTAGAAGGGATCAAAAATGAGTTTCTTGAGTTACATAAAGAGGTGCCCTAAGGTTCGATACTCAGCCCACTACTGTTTACAGTCTATATACTGTAAATAATAATTGTAATGCTTTTATATATATATATATACAGCGGGTGAAATAAGTATTGAACACGTCACCATTTTTCTCAGTAAATATATTTCCAAAGGTGCTATTGACATGAAATTTTCACCAGATGTTGGTAACAACCCAAGTAATCCATACATACAAAGAAACCAAAACAAATAAGTTCAGAAATTAAGTTATGTGTAATAATGTGAAATGACACAGGGAAAAAGTATTGAACACACTTACTGATATTTATTTAATACTTTGTACAAAAGCCTTTGTTGGTAATGACAGCTTCAAGACGCCTCCTGTATGGAGAAACTAGTCGCATGCATTGCTCTGGTGTGATTTTGGCCCATTCTTCCACACAAACAGTCTTCAAATCTTGAAGGTTCTGTGGGCCTCTTCTATGAATCTTGATCTTCAGTTCTTTCCATAGATTTTCAATGGGATTTAAGTCAGGTGATTGGCTGGGCCATTCTAGCGGCTTTATTTTCTTTCTTTGAAACCAATTGAGAGTTTCCTTTGCTGTGTGTTTGGGATCATTGTCTTGCTGAAATGTCCACCCTCGTTTCATCTTCATCATCCTGGTAGATGGCAGCAGATTTTTGTCAAGAATGTCTCGGTAAATTTGCCCATTCATCCTTCCTTCATTTATGTGAAGTTTGTCAGTACCATTTGCTGAAAAGCAGCCCCACACCATGATGTTCCCACCTCCAAACTTCACTGTTGTTATGGTGTTTTTAGGGTGATGTGCAGTGCCATTTCTCCTCCAAACATGGTGTGTATTATGACATCCAAACAGTTCAATTTTGCTCTCATCTGACCACACTATATTCTCCCAGTATTTCACTGGCTTTTCCAAATGTTGTGCAGCAAACTTTAAACGAGTTTCAACATTCTTTTTTTTTCAGCAATGGAGTCTTGCGTGGTGAGCGTGCATACAGGCCATGGCGGTGGAGTGCATTACTTACTGTTTTCTTTGCTAATTGCAGGTCTTTTTGAAGCTCTCCACAAGTGGTCCTTGGCTCTTGGACAACTCTTCTGATTATTCTTTTCACTCCTCTGTCAGAAATCTTGCAAGGATCACCTGGTCGAGGCAAATTTATGGTGAAATGATTGTCTTTCCACTTCCGTATTATGGCCCCAACAGTGCTCACTGGAACATTCAGAAGCTTAGAAATGCGCCTATAACCAATGCCATCATTATGTTTTGCAACAATTAGGTTGTGAAGGTCTTGAGACAGCTCTTTGCTTTTACCCATCATAAGACGTGTCTTGTGTGACACCTTGGCAATGATACCTTTTTGTAGGCCATCAGTTGGGACTGAACCAGCTGATATTAATTTGCACTGACAGGGGGCTGGATTGCTTTTTAATTACTGATAGTTTTCAGCTGTTGTCTTGGCTTTCCATGCCTTTTTGCACCTCCCTTTCTTCATGTGTTCAATACTTTTTCCCTGTGTCATTTCACATTATTACACATAACTTAATTTCTGAACTTATTTGTTTTGGTTTCTTTGTATGTATGGATTACTTGGGTTGTTACCAACATCTGGTGAAAATGTCATGTCAATAGCACCTTGGTGACGTGTTCAATACTTATTTCACCCGCTGTATATATATATATATATATATATAATATATATATATATATATATAATATATAACTTGTATGCAAATGATACATTGCTCCATCGGTTCGCTAAGCCTTTTCAAATTTGAAATCAGATTTTCAACCACTGCAGAGATCACTACTGGATCTAAGGTTAGTGCTAAATGCAAACAAAACAAAATGCATGCTTTTTTTCTAGGTCCCATTTCCCAGATTTAAATACATTTGTAATGACTAGTTTGAACAGTACACAAATTGAGCGAGTTCTTTCCTACAAATATCTTGGTATCTGGCTTGATGACAAACTGTAATTTAAAAAACATGTCACTGAGCTAGTGAAGAAGTTGAAGTTCAAGTAACAGAATCAAAGCATGTCTGACTTTTGTTAATAGGGAGGAAATTGTCCAGGCCACAATTATATGTATTTTAGATTATGGGGATGTTATCTATATGCATGCAGCAGCATCTACACTTAAACCACTAGATGCTGTTTTCCATTGTGCCCTTAGAACTCACCATTGTGTCAAAAAGTAGGTTTGGCCTGTAAGGAGAGAGCCATATTCTCTTGTGTTTATTTACAAAGCTCTCATGCAGAAACGTACTATGTATCTATCATCGTTAATTCAATTTAGACTTACAAATTACCAAACACGGTCACAGGCTTGGATAACAGTGGAGGCCCCTTCGGTCTCCACAGAGTTGGGTAAAGCTGCTTTTAGTTTTTTTTATTTCACAGAGATCTCTGAAATTAGATGTTCCTGCCCCCCTTGGTCAGTTCATAGAGGCCTCTATGTTGATAGATGTGTCTGGTTCTCTTATTATGTTTTGTAATTTTGTATATTGTATGTTGTATACAGTATATGTTTGATGTATTTATGCAGGGCTCATCTGAAAAAGAGACCCTAGTCTCAGTAGATAGATAGATAGATAGATAGATAGATAGATAGATAGATAGATAGATAGATAGATAGATAGTATTTTCTTTCTGCAAAATGCCAGAAAGAAAATACACAAAAGACAGATACACGATACATGATACATAGAGCGGCAGTATGAAAAAGTATAGAAATACAAGATGTCTGGAGTGCAAAAAAGCTATAAAAATACATTGCATAGTATGGGTGGTTGGCTGAATATGTACACTATACATTGGTGGATGTTGGATGGTTAACTATACTATACAGGTCGATGGCAGAGAAATACTTCAATAGCTAAAAATGCATATGATATGAGTGATAATAGTTTACTTAATAGACAGACTGGTTAAATGAACAGGTAAGTGAATATTTTGCATGGTTAAACTAGCTGTACAGGTAAATATACAGTTATATTTACAGGTAAGTGAATACTTGCATGATTACATAAACTGTACAGGTAAATGACAGGAAGAGATACTTAAATAGCTAAATGTGTGTATGATATAATTGGGGTAATAATAGTAATTCCCTTAAAATACAGTGCGCAGGGTTTAATTACAGATAACTGCACGTATTGCACATTCGATATACTAAAAGCAATGAAAAAAGATACAACTGACAGTATGACTTCCCTATAAAAATAAACTTTAAATAATAATAATAATAATCATAATAATAAGGAATGGGGTTCCCCACTATTCACCATGCTTCCTGTCTGTCTTTGACAGAGTTGTGTGATTGGAGCTTCCTGTGACTCTGCCCCGAAAGGCGTGTCCCTATAGTGAGATACTTCACTCATATTATCAGAGAACCGGGGTTACGCAAATAACTTTGTTTCTTCATCCACCCCACCCATAGGCTCCTGCTGTGACCTGAGACAGCACGAGTGCAAGCCTCACAATCGCGGCCTCAACAACAAGTGCTATGACGACTGCATGTGTGAGGAAGGTGAGTAAGGGACATTACAGGCCAAGGCCACAGAGCATCAGAGAATTTAAGCGAGAACACAACAAACATAGGGCATATAGGGCTCAGTTTCTGATGTCAGTAGCCTGCTTGTCCATCCTCTGACAGCGTTCCTATTAATTTGTCTCAGGGTTCCGTTGCTATGCCAAATTCCACCGGAAGCGTCATGTGACCAGGCGAAGGGGTCGTTGCGTTGTGCCAGAGTCAGCCAACAGTGACCAGGGGGCCTTCATCACAGTGTGAGGGGTCACAGGCACACACCAGAAGCCCCCAACACACACTGAACATGAACACTCTCTCTGACATAACAGACACAGTGTCTAGTGATAGTTCATTCAGAATTTTCATACTACTCATCTGGTGTCCCCCACTTCAGTACCACAGAATCACATACATGTACACATTAGTGTCTGATTATCTGTGTCCTGAACATATGAATGTGTTTTTCTGAGAATGGATAGATTGGCTTTTCTACTGATAATGTCACACTACTCTTTAAAGGTCATTAGTATGATAAGCAAAAATGTTTGTTTGAGTTTCCTTTTATATGTTTTATTTATACAATACTTAGAACAGAACTCTGTCTATATTGTGTTTTTTCAACCTCGTGATTAAATTCTTCTACATTGATGATTGATGTTCTGAGTGTTTTCTTCATCTTATGGATGCATGCTTAATGTCCAGGATCCCATGTTACATCATCCTACAGATGGCCCATAGCAGTCAATGGGAGTTCATGTCCTTCGACCATTTCATGGACAGGCAGGGCAGAGACAGGCTTGGTTAAGATTCTTATCATCATGCTGCCTCTGTGTTCAGTATGCTCAGGGTCTTATGAAACATTATACTCCATGACACCAGTGAGGATAATTCTTCTCTGTGTGGAGACAGGTGTGATAGTTGGTTCCAAAGAGCCACAGGAGCTCTGAGGTCAGGTCTGTATATACCTCCCACTGGGATTCTGTGTCAAGGCCCAGGGTTCCCTAGAGGAGGTCTCTCTCTCTCTCTCTCTCAACAAGGGCTTTATTGGCATGGGAAACATAGATAGTAAACACATTTTTTTACAGTAAACACTACACTCAGAAGTTCCAAAAGAATAAAGACATTTCAAATGTCATATTATGTATATATACAGTGTTATGACAATGTGCAAATAGCTAAAGTACAAATGGGAAAATAAATAAACATAAATCTTGCTGCTGTGATGGCACACTGTGGTACTTCACCCAGTAGATATGGGAGATTATCAAAATTGGGTTTGTTTACAAATTCTTTGTGGATCTGTGTAATCTGAGGGAAATATGTGTCTCTAATTTGGTCATACATTTGGCAGGAGGTTAGGAAGTGCAGCTCAGTTTCCACCTCATTTTATGGGCAGTGTGCACATAGCCTGTCTTCTCTTGAGAGCCAGGTCTGCCTACGGTGGCCTTTCTCAATAGCAAGGCTATGCTCACTGAGTCTGTACATAGTCAAAGCTTTCCTTAAGTTTGGGTCAGCCACAGTGATCAGGCATTCTGCCACTGTGTACTCTCTGTTTAGGGTCAAATAGCATTCTAGTTTGCAGTTTTTTTGTTAATTCTTTCCAATGTGTCAAGTAATTATCTTTTTGTTTACTCATGATTTGGTTGGGTCTAATTGTGTTGCTGTCCTGGGGCTCTGTGGGGTCTGTTTGTTTTTCTGAACAGAGCCCCAGGACCAGCTTGCTTATGGGACTCTTCTCCAGGTTCCACTCTCTGTAGGTGATGGCTTTGTTATGGAAAGTTTGGCAATCGCTTCCTTTTAGGTGGTTGTAGAATTTAACAGCTCTTTTCTGGATTTTGATAATTAGCGGGTATCGGCCTAATTCTGCCCTGCATGCATTATTTGGTGTTTTTCGTTGTACACTGAGGATATTTTTGCAGAATTCTGCATGCAGTCTCAATTTGGTCTCTCTGTCTCTCTCTCTCTCGTGAAAACAATGACAAGTGTGTATTGGTGTGTAAAACATTAGCTCCCACTCCACCACACAATTGTACCTGTATCAATATTTGATAAGGCAGAGTAACAATAACTTTTTCTTCCCAAACAATCAGCAGCCTTGAAGGAAAAAAAGGGGTTGTGATATATTCAATAATAACCTCAGAGAAAGTGCAGTGCTACTGACTGCACTGATGGAACTTGGCGAGCAGCCAGTCGAATGATAGATCATGCCCAGCCAGATGGTGGCAGGATACTTAGGGAGCGGTGGTATCACTAAGGGACCTGCCTAGACTGTAAAACAGCCTGTAAACAGAAGGAGTGGGGAATTGTTCTTTAACACTTGGTGTATGGGAAGATGCTTCAGAGGAGTGTTGTTGTGTATGTGCAATCTATCACTCTATTGGGAGGTGACAACGAAAAAGTGTCACTTGTCTTCCAATTCTATTAAATGATGGTGATTGATTTGGCTCCCAAATGTAAAACAAAATTACAACACAAATGAAGTAATAGACCTATGTCACTCCGGGTTGTCAAGGAAAATGTATGGAGTAAAAAGGAATGTTGTGAAGTAAAAGTTTAAATATACGTAGTAAAGTAAAGTAGATACATAAAAGTGGGGGCTATACATGGCCACATTTGGAAAGCCTTTCATCTGTGATATGTGTATACTAGTCAATGTATGTTAAAAATCCTGTTTCATTTATAACAATACAAATCAGTCCTATCTCCCACACTGACTGAGACTTTACACAAGTTTCATATCTGCCTCAGTTTTGAATTCACGAGGAACATGACGAACTGTCCATGAAACCATTTACAGAGTTACAGAGAGATGAGATACATTAGCAATTCTCTGAAGCCTATGTTCTGAGACATACAGTATTTTCTTCACATGGGATCTTTATGTTATTAGATAGATCACCTCAGTCAGTGAGAGAGGTGTATGCCTCAGGAGGAAATGACGAGATGTAATATGAGTCTGTCAGCTCATAACTTCAGAGCTGTGAGGTAAAGTAAAAATACTTCAATGTACTACTTAAGTAGTTTTTTGGAGTATCTGTACTTTACTTTACTATAATGTTTTTTGATAACTTTGAATTTTATTAAGAAAATAATGTACTTTTTACTCCATATATTTTCCCTCACACCCAAAAGTACTCGTTAAATTTTGAATGCTTAGCAGGACAGGAAAATGGTCCAATTCATGCACTTATCAAGAGATCACGTGGGCATGTGTGTCATAGCAAGTGGTGGTGGTGGTGGTGGGGGGGGGCCTCCGAAGACACTCTGGCCCAGGGGCCCCCAAGTATGTAGATCCGTCCATGTCCCTCGCCCCTTGTCCTGCAAGTGTACACTCGTCAGAGGTCACGACACGTCATCAGAAGTGTTCGCTTAATTTGAGGGCTGAGGGGTTAGGGTGTTTCTTAAGTGTTTTGACCGCAACCTTAAAAGACACCCTAACGTTAGCCTGCATAGTTGGAACTTCTGAAGAAGGAAAACGTTTTATTTCTACATTTTACAAAAGTTAACCAAACAAAAACATCATTACTTTTACGAGATGTATTTGTGCTGCTGTGTGCATTAATAGCACAATTTCTAACTTATTTACATTCGTTTTTACTTACACTTGTATGTTGACTTCTCCATTGATGTTGAGGGCTGAGGTCCAAACACTTAAGACACACCCTATCCCCTCAGCCCTCAAATTAAGTGGACACTTCTGATGACGTGTCATGCCGTCTGACGAGTGTACACTTGAAGGGGCGAGGAAGGAATGATTTTTAAATGGACCACACTTTCTCGGAAATTCGTCACTCCTTTATCCCGCGATGATTGTGTTTTATATGCGCTACAGTCAATTATGATTGAATATTTATTTAGATTAACTGTATAATTATTAATATACGCCTACTGTGTGATAGCTAATTCATTTGCTAGCCAACTAACGTTAGCCTGCATAGCTGGAACTTCTGAAGGAAAATATTTTACTTCTACATTTTCCAAAAACGAATCATACAAAACATCATTACTTTTACGAGATGTGTTTGTGCCGCCATGTCCATTAGTAGCACAATTTCTAACTTATTTGCATTAGTTTTTACTTACACTTGTATGTTGACTTCTCCATTGATTAACATAATTGTACACTCGCAAACTCGACTAAAAACGATGTCTGAGTGGCTTACGTTGCAAACTTCCCTTGCTTGGCTAATCATTTGGACCGATCGCAAAGATGGCGACGGGTATTCCCCCAAGGGCATAAGGCGAGGGTAAGTGGATGAGGGTGTGTCTTTTAAGTGTTTGGACCGTACGCTGAGATGGATGCAAAGGGTCACGTGAATGGAGTCACATGGGTTGTGTTTCTTTCCAGTTTAGGAGAAGTTGAACAGTTATTTATGAAGTCCTCAATAACCGAAGGGGGCCGAACTACATCTGCGTTGGCTTAAAAATATGGAAATTCCTGCCATAAACCTCAAGGTAAAATTGGTTGTTTTCATATTTACAATGCTCACTGTATTTACACTGTTCGAAAAGGTCCGCACTTCGATAGTAACGTTAGTTACATTGTATCGTCCGCAATGTTAACATTTACAGGAACATGATCGCTCCGTTATTGTAGACTACAAAATAGCAGCAAGTGTAACAATCTTCTCCCTTGTATAATGCGTGAAATTGTATTCCTATTGTATTATGTTTTATTTGTTTTACTCTACATCGTTGGGAAAGGCTGGTAAGCAAGCGTTTCACGATAAAGTCCACCCGTTGCATTCGGCGCATGTGGAAAATAAAATGTGATTTGGATTTGAAATTACTTGGAGTGCTTATCATGAAATGCGGAGTCCCTGGTTAAACGTTTCAAATCAATTCAAATTCTATAACACGTTGAATATGTTGTGACTTCTTTTTGTCCCCACAGGCCATAGTACTAGTGCACTGGCTACTGACCGTCTGGTAAGTGGGTGTGTTGGGACCCACTTTTTTAAAAACTTTTTCATACACCTGTGGAATTTCTCTTGTTGCCCTCTCCAACTGAGGAAAGTAGGCTACTCTGCATGCTTCACTTGTGGTGTGGGTGGCTGCCTGCACAAACATAATGCCCTGCCTGAAGACTTAATATAGAGTGCCTTCGGAAAGTTTTCAGACCCCTTGACTTTTTCCACATTTTGTTACGTTGCAGCCTTATTCTAAAATGAATTAAATAAAACAAATCCTCAGCAATCTACACACAATACCCCATAATGACAAAGCTTTAAAAACGTTTTTTAGACAATTTAGCAAATGTATTACAAAAGTATTCAGATTCTTTGCTATGAGACTCGAAATTGAGCTCAGGCGTATCCTGTTTCCATTGATCATCCTTGATGTTTCTACAACTTGATTGGAGTCCACCTGTGGTCAATTCATTTGATTGGACATGATTTGGAAAGGCACACACCTGTCTATATAAGGTCCCACAGTGCATGTCAGAGCAAAAACCAAGCCATGAGGTCAAAGTAATTGTCTATAGATCTCAGACTCAGGATTGTGTCGAGGCACAGATCTGGGGAAGGGTACCAAAAAATGCCTGCAGCATTGAAGGTCCCCAAGAACACAGTGGCCTCCATCATTTTTAAATGGAAGAAGTTCGGAACCACCAAGACTCTTCCTAGAGCTTTGCCAAAAGGCACCTACAGACTCAGACCATGAGAAACAAGATTCTCTGGTCTGATGAAACCAGGATTGAACTCTTTGGCCTGAATCCCCACTGTGAAACGTGGTGGCAGCATCATGTTTTTCAGCGGCAGGGATTGGGAGACTAGTCAGGATCGAAGGAAAGATAAACAGAGCAAAGTACAGAGAGATTCTTGATGAAAACCTGCTCCAGAGAACTCCGGACCTCAGACTGGGGCGAAGGTTCACCTTCCAACAGGACAACGATCCTAAGCACACAGCCAAGACCACGCAGGAGTGGCTTCGGGACACGTCTCTGAATGTCCTTGAGTGACCCAGCCAGAGCCCAGACTTGAACCAAAACAAAAATCTCAAATACAGGTGTGCCAAGCTTGTAGTGTCATAGCCAAGAACATTTTATGCTGTAATCACTGCCAAAGGTGCTTCAGCTAAGTACTGAGTAAAGGGTCTGAATACTTATGTAAATGTGATATCAGATTTTATTGAATTAGCAAAAAACAGTTTTTGCTCTCATTATGGAGTATTGTGTGTAGATTGATGAAAAAAAGATTTAATCAATTTTAGAATAAGGCAAGGGGTCTGAATACTTTCCGAAGGCACTGTAGTTGCAGTCAGTCACACAAGGCTGTCTTTAATCGCAGGCCTACATTGTATGGACCATTTCTCACCTACATGCATTGCCTACAGAGTTTGTCAAATGAAATTGTCAATCTGGAGAATTATATTCAGGCCTACTCTTTTAGAGACTAGTGTGGCAGGTAGGCAGCAGGTAGCCTAGCGGTTAGAGCGTTGAGCCAGTAACCGAAAGGTCACTGGTTCAGATACCCGAGTCGACAAGGTGATTAAACCTGTCTGTCCTTGAGCAAGGCACTTAACCCTGTATATAGGCCGTCATTGTAAATAAGAATGTTCTTAACTGACTTGCCTAGTTAAATAAAGGTTAAATATTTAAACATTTGGAAGCATATGCAACTGTCTATTTCTGACTGTGTGTGTGGTTCCTAGGGGCTGCATGGCCTGGCTGCCCCCCTCCTATGCCTGGAGTAACTTCAGTGTCCTGGCTGTGGGTGTGTGGGCCATCGCTCAGAGGGACTCCATTGATGCTGTACTTATGGTGAATCACTACTATCTGAGACAGCAGCCAACAGTAGATTCACTCTTATCCATTGTACTTCCATGGAGGAGTCTTATGTTTTAGTTTAAGTATATCAACTCCTTGGTGTTGCTGTTCCAGACATGCTATCAATAAGAATCATCCTACCTCATCGGGCTCTAGTACATATTCGTCTTGTATCACTGTCTGCGTTTCTCTTCCAGTTTCTGATTGGGTTTGCAGTGACAATACTGACAGACATAGTCCATTTTGGGATCTACTACCCTGTGACTGAGGGTCTATCTGAGAGGAACCGGGACACATTCCGCTTCAGTGCGGGCATGGCCATCCTGGGCCTGCTACTCAAACCGGTCTCCTGCTTCTTCATCTACCAAATGTACAGAGAGCGCGGAGGAGATTACAATGTCAACTTTGGTGAGTATGACTAGGTGTGAGTAGAGGCAGCAATTGTTAACCATTAGCTTACAGTAAAGCTAGTTACTGTAGCTTCAAGTGTTAAAAATAAGGTTTTGTGGTTTATACAACTAGTCTCACACAAAGGATTAATAATAAAACCAGTCGTCATAAAAAACCTAGAAGGCTCCTGGTTCTCACCTCCTTCCATAGACTTACACAGTAATTATGATGACTTCCGGAGGACGTCCTCTAACCTATCAGCTCTTGCAGCATGAACTGACATGTTGTCCACACAATCAAAGTATCAGATAATTAATCTAGTACTAAAAGCATAAGCTACAGCTTGTTTTATTTGTTTTCAATTACTTAGCTAGCGAATGCAGCTAGCTATTTTCGCCTACTCAAACACCTGGCTCAAACAGAGAGGGATGCTATGTTAGCTATTTGGCTAAGGCTATCCAACACTGGAACTCTTTCAAGTCAAAGAAGCTTTTGGTTTAATACATTTATTGCCACAGGGGCCCGCCTGTGTAACTGATAAACTGCTTGCTGTACACTGTACTGCATGATTGTAGCGGGTTTACAAAAGCGTTAGTTCTAGTAGCTACACTACATAACCAAAAGTATCTGGACACCTGCTCGTCGAACATCTTTATTTAACCAGGTAGGCCAGTTGAGAACAAGTTCTCATTTACAACTGCGACCTGGCCAAGACAAAGCAAAGCAGTGCGACAAAAACAACAACACAGAGTTACACATGGGAATAAACAAACGTACAGTCAATAACACAATAGAAAATCTATGTACAGTGTGTGTAGTAAGATTAGGAAGGTAGGACAATAAATAGGCCATAGTGGCGAAATAATTACAAATTAGCTGGGCTATGTACAGGTGCAGTGATCGGTAAGCTGAACTGACAGCTGATGCTTAAAGTTATTGAGGGAGATGGTAGTCTCCAGCTTCAGTGATTTCTGCAATTCGTTCCAGTCATTGGCAGCAGAGAACTGGAAGGAATGGCGGCCAAAGGAGGTGATGGCTTTGGGGATGACCAGGGAAATATATCTGCTGGAGCGCATGCTACGGGTGGGTGTTGCTATGGTGACCAGTGAGCTGAGATAAGGCAGGGATTTACCTAGCAAAGACTTATAGATGACCTGGAGCCAGTGGGTCAACGAGAGTGTACAGGTCGCAGTGGTGGGTAGTATATGGGGCTTTGGTAACAAAACGGATGGCACTGTGATAGACTACAGCCAATTTGCTGAGTAGAGTGTTGGAGGCTAATTTGTAAATGACATCGCTGAAGTAAAGGATCGGTAGGATAGTCAGTTTTACAAGGGCATGTTTGGCAGCATGAGTGAAGGAGGCTTTGTTCCGATATAGAATGCCGATTCTAGATTTCATTTTGGATTGGAGATGCTTAATGTGAGTCTGGAAGGAGAGTTTACAGTCTAACCAGACGCCTAGGTATTTGTAGGTGTCCACGTATTCTAAGTCAGACCCGTCGAGAGTAGTGATGATAGTCCGGTGGGCGGGTGCGGGCAGCGTTCGATTGAAAAGCATGCATTTAGTTTTACTAACATTTAAGAGCAGTTGGAGGCCATGGAAGGAGGGTTGTATGGCATTGAAGCTTGTTTGAAGGTTAGTTAACAGTGTCCAAAGAGGGGCCAGATGTATACAGAATGGTGTTGTCTGCGTAGAGATGGATCAGAGAGTCACCAGCAGCGAGAGCGACATCGTTAATATATATATAGAGAATAGAGTTGGCCCAAGAATTGAACCCTGTGGCACCCCCATAGAGACTGCCAGAGGACCGGACAACAGGCCCTCTGATTTGACACACTGAACTCTATCTGAGAAGTAGTTGGAGAACCAGGCAAGGCAGTCATTTTCGAAACCAAGGCTGTTGAGTCTGCCAATAAGAATGTGGTGATTGACAGAGTCGAAAGCCTTGGCCAGGTCGATGAAGACTGCTGCACAGTACTGTCTTTTATCGATGGCGGTTATGATATCGTTTAGTACCTTGAGCGTGGCTGAGGTGCACCCATGACCAGCTCGGAAACCAGATTGCATAGCAGAGAAGGTACGGTGGGATTCGAAGTGGTCAGTGATCTGTTTGTTAACTTGACTTTCGAAGACTTTAGAAAGGCACGGCAGGATGGATATAGGTCTGTAACAGTTTGTGAGAAGAGTGTTGCAGTAGTCTAGACAGGAAGTGACAAAGGCATGGATGAGAGTTTCAGTGCTGGGGTGTGAAAGAGGTGGTCGGAGTCTTGAAATATTGCGGAGGTGAAAAAAGGCTGCCCGGGTGATGGTTTTTATGTGGGATTCGAAAGAAAGGGTGTTGTCCATCAAACCATAGATTTGGAGCCGATAAGAATGACCTCCGTCTTGTTGCTGTTTAGTTTGAGGTGGTACATATTCATCCAGCTCCTGATGTCTTGAAGGCAGTTGATGAGGGAGATGGGAGGCAGTGGTTTGGTTGGTAGGTAGAGCTGGGTGTCATCAGCATAACAGTGAAAGTTGATGTTGTGGCATCGCATGATCCTCCCCAGGGGTAGGAGGTATATAATGAAGAGGAGTGGACCCAGCACTGACACCTGGGGGACACCCAGTGTGACAACTGCACATTGATTTATGATTTTTTGAGTAGGACGAATTGTTGACGGTCAGTGAGGTAGGAGGAGAACCAGGAGAGTGCAACACCTGTGACACCAACACCAGCCAGACGTTCCAGGAGGAGTGGATGGGAGAGATGCAGCATTTGAGAGTGTCAAATGCTGCACTCAGGTCTAGGAGGATGAGGATGGATAGTAGGCCAGAGTCAGCTGCACGGAGTAGGTCGTTGGTGATTTTGATAAGGGATGTTTTAGTGCTACGTTTGGACCGGAAACCGGACTGGAATGGTTCATGAACATTATTGGAGTTGAGATGGTTTTGTAGTTGAGTGGCCTCTACCCTCTCCAATGTTTTGGAGAAGAAGGGAAGGTTAGAGATGGGTCGGTAATTGTTCAGGTTTTTTCAGGATGGGAGTCACAGCAGCAATCTTCAGAGAGGGGGGTACAATACCAGTGGTGAGTGAGTAGTTAATTATGCGGGTGAGATGGAAGGAAGGCATGCTTTAACCAGACTGGTGGTCAAGGGGTCAAGTTGGCAGGTGGATGGTTTTGAATTGCAGATAAGGTCTGTAACATTTTTGGTGATATCGAGACAGTCAAGTAGGGACCAAAAAATCAGCGGCCAAGTTACAACTAGCACGTTTGTCGACATGGATATTAAAATCACCTACAAGACATATATATTGGGAGTCATGGCACAAACCGAAGTCAATAGTGAAGACAGTTCGGTTAAAAAGACTTCAGATGGTTTTGGTGGTCTGTAAATGGTTACAATGATCAGAGGTTGAGAGCCAGTGAGTTTAACTGCCATATATTCAAATGAAGAGTGTTGCGGTAAATTGACAGGTGTAACTTTGAGCTCCTCACGATAGAATATAGCAACGCCACCCCCTCGACCAGTATTACGAGGTTTGCTAATGTATGTGTAACCAGTTGGGGTTGATTGATTGAGTTGGTAAAACTCATTTGGCTGTTGCCAGGTTTCCGTGAGGCACATTATGTCCAGTTTATTGTCTGTGATAAAATGTTTTAGCAGTAGTGCTTTGTTAGTGAGAGACCGGATATTATACAGTGCAAATTTTAAAATGTCTATGCGGCTAGTATGTTTAACTACCCGGGTTATCTTGGAAAGCACACGATGCCTTTGGCCAGTATCATTGGCGATGGTGAAGAACAGTAAGTTGTTTGGACCAAAAAGAACAGATGGTGGAATTCTTACTTTGTGTGAAGTGTCGGCGAGACCCACTGTGAACATATCTTGGTCGACGGTGAATGTCACTGTGAGCAAGGAGGGCTGGGGGGGGGCCGTGTTGCTCTGGGAGTTTAGAGGTAGCAACTCCGCTATTGAATATTTCAGCGAGGAGCTAGCGTTGATGAGGAGATGCAGGACAGGCAGACTGAGAACCCACGTTGCACAGGCAGCGGTGAAGACGCACCAGAGGTTCCCGCAGTGTGCAGAAGTCTGACTCCCAGTTAGGCCGGTAGTAGACAGACCTTCCAGGGAGAGAACACCACAGCAGACACAAACAGAATCCCTGAATCGCCTATCCGTTCCGTACCAGGCCGAGATCGGAGTAGGGACACGGCGATGAATGTTCAAAAAGTTAGGATGTTAGAGATATCTGACTGTAAAGTTGCAGGCAGTTGTTTGCAGTTGGTTGTTTGTTTTAAACAGCCCAGTAACATTAATCTAAGACAATTTAAAATATTGCCGGGAAAGGAGAAGCGGCAGCCACCAGCGTTGTCTCCAATGTGAGTGTATTTTTTTTTTCAATTGACTAACTAACGTATATGAATTGTAACTCAGTAGAATCTTGAGGAGCCAGGCCCAGCCAATCAAAATTAGTTTTTTTTTTTTTTTTTTATACGAAAGGGCTTTATTACAGACAGAAATACTCCTCAGCACCCTCCCCACCCCCTCAGATGATCCTGCTAGTGAAGAAGCTGGATGTGGAGGTCTTGGGCTTGGCGTGGTTACAAGTGGTATGTGGTTGTGAGGCCGGTTGGACTTACTGCCAAATTCTCTAAAAGGTTACATGCAGCTTTATGGTAGAGAAATAAACATTACACTCTTTGGCAACAGCTCTGGTGGACACTACTGCAGTCAGCATGCCAATTGCACACTCCCTCAAAATTTTACATCTGTGGCGTTTTGTGTGGCAAAACAACACATTTTAAAGTGGCCTTTTAATTGTCCCTAGCACACGGTGCACCTGTGTAATGATCATGCTGTTTAATCAGCTTCTTGATACGCTACACCTGTGGATGGATTATCTTGGCAAAGGATAAATGCTCACTAACAGGGATTTAAACAAATTTCTGCACAAAATTTGAGAGATGTAAACTTTTTATGCGTTTGGAAAGTTTCTGGATTTTTTTTTATTTCAGCTCATTAAACAAGGGACCAACACTTTACTTAAGTTTTTGTTCAGTGTAGTTTTTTTTATTGGCAGTCATAAGTTTTATCTCACATTACTTTGCCCCTTGAAACTAGCCTGTATTATTTATTTTACCAGTGTTTCTATAAACATTGTGAGTGCAAAATGTCTGCCATGCATCACCTTTCTACAGTCTTAATGTACATGAGAACAGAGTAAGTAAAGTAAGTAAGCGTTTCACTGTTAGGTTACACCTGTTTTGTTTATGAAGCATGACAAATAAAATGGAACTTGATTTGATTTTGTCCATTTTTATCATCCCATCCCATCCCAAAAATCTCACTGTCACCATTTCCTTTTCACTTATTTCGGCAGGTAGCCTAGCGGTTAGAGCGTTGGGCCAGTAACTGAAAGGTCGCTGGTTCGAATACCCGAGCCGACAAGGTGAAAAAAAAAAAAAAAACCTGTCTGTCCTTGAGCAAGGCACTTAACCCTAATTTGCTCCAGGGGATGACCCTTTAGATAGGCCGTCATTGTAAATAAGAATTTTTTCTTAACTGACTTGCCTAGTTAAATAAAATCTCACTGCTTGTGATTAAGTGTTGTCTGAGCGGAAACTCTCCTGTCTTGTCTGTTTGGAGTCCTTATGTTCTGACCCTGTTTGTGTTTTGTCTCCCCTCTGCTGCTGGCCTCTGACCCCTCAGACTTAGAGACCTCAATGGACAGTCGCTGCACCACGGATAGTGCTGACAGTGCTTTTATTGGCCGCCGCTACTGATCCCATCCTCTTCTTTTTCATCATTCCTTTCCTTCCATCATCCTCTCCTCCCCTCACACAGAAAGTAAAGGAAACCGCTGGGCTGAAGAACTACAGGCCGATCTCTCTTTTTTGTTCTGTTTTCTGACTGTCCACTCCTTTACCTCTGGCCACATGACTGCAGAATCTATAGTTCTGTACTCATGTCCTCCCATCCATACTCCTCTGCCAATCACACATACAGCGGGTGAAATAAGTATTGAACACGTCACCATTTTTCTCAGTAAATATATTTCCAAAGGTGCTATTGACATGAAATTTTCACCAGATGTTGGTAACAACCCAAGTAATCCATACATACAAAGAAACCAAAACAAATAAGTTCAGGAATTAAGTTATGTGTAATAATGTGAAATGACACAGGGAAAAAATATTGAACACACTTACTGATATTTATTTAATACTTTGTACAAAGCCTTTGTTGGTAATGACAGCTTCAAGATGCCTCCTGTATGGAGAAACTAGTCGCATGCATTGCTCTGGTGTGATTTTGGCCAATTCTTGTGTTTGGGATCATTGTCTTGCTGAAATGTCCACCCTCGTTTCACCTTCATCATCCTGGTAGATGGCAGCAGATTTTTGTCAAGAATGTCTTGGTAAATTTGCCCATTCATCCTTCCTTCAATTATGTGAAGTTTGCCAGTACCATTTGCTGAAAAGCAGCCCCACACCATGATGTTCCCACCTCCAAACTTTTTAGGGTGATGTGCAGTGCCATTTCTCCTCCAACCATGGTGTGTATTATGACATCCAAACAGTTCAATTTTGCTCTCATCTGACCACACTATATTCTCCCAGTATTTCACTGGCTTTTCCAAATCTTGTGCAGCAAACTTTAAACGAGCTTCAACATGCTTTTTTTTCAGCAATGGAGTCTTGCGTGGTGAGCGTGCATACAGGCCATGGCGGTGGAGTGCATTACTTACTGTTTTCTTTGAGACAACAGTACCTGCTAATTGCAGGTCTTTTTGAAGCTCTCCACAAGTGGTCCTTGGCTCTTGGACAACTCTTCTGATTATTCTTTTCACTCCTCTGTCAGAAATCTTGAGAGGAGCACCTGGTCGAGGCAAATTTATGGTGAAATGATTGTCTTTCCACTTCCGTATTATGGCCCCAACAGTGCTCACTGGAACATTCAAAAGCTTAGAAATGCGCCTATAACCAATGCCATCATTATGTTTTGCAACAATTAGGTTGCGAAGGTCTTGAGACAGCTCTTTGCTTTTACCCATCATGAGATGTGTCTTGTGTGACACCTTGGCAATGAGACCTTTTTGTAGGCCAGCAGTTGGGACTGAACCAGCTGATATTAATTTGCACAGGGGGCTGGATTGCTTTTTAATTACTGATAGTTTTCAGCTGTTGTCTTGGCTTTCCATGCCTTTTTGCACCTCCCTTTCTTCATGTGTTCAATACTTTTTCCCTGTGTCATTTCACATTATTACACATAACTTAATTTCTGAACTTATTTGTTTTGCTTTCTTTGTATGTATGGATTACTTGGGTTGTTACCAACATCTGGTGAAAATTTCATGTCAATTGCACCTTTGGAAATATATTTACTGAGAGAAATTGTGACATGTTCAATACTTACTTCACCCGCTGTATCTACGTGTCCCTCCTTCCTATCTAAATACTGAAACTGTCATCACTGCCCCCTATACTCCATGACAATTATATTTACAAATTCTTGCTTGACGTTTGTGCTTTTGTTTGTTTTCATGTTTGTGTGTTTGTAAGACAAAAAAGTTATAAGACTATTGTGGACAGCACCTGTATTTATCAAAATAGCTAAGAATAAGGTTGAACATTTTAGGTCATAAACAGATGATTGGAGATTTTTAACACAACTATGAGTACTTTGGGATTTTGGCAAGTTATGCTTCCCCAGAGTCAGATGTGTTACCCATAGACTCCCAGTCATTGCGCTATCTACTAGCATGCAAATTAATTTATGCAGAATTTTTTTTGTATTTTTAATAAATTATATTTAAGTAAAAATGCTAAATTTTGTTTTCCCTCAGTGTTTTTGTTATCTGATTTTCACATCCATATTGTGAAAGCCAAGGTTGGCTCTTATAAGATAGAATTGATTGCTTTACATTGCAGCTCTGATCATGGTTCTAGGCAGGTATTTTGTCTGAGTGACTGTCCAGGACTGGGGAACTGTTCAGTATGCACTAGTGCTTCATCATGAGGGAATTCTGCAGCCTGTCTTAGCAGGGTTTATCCCCATTTATGGCCTTTAAAAAAAAAAAAAAAAGTTTTTCGGAGCCTTGAGTTCAAATGTTCAATATATTTAAGAGTGATATGAATGTCAGTGAAGTGAAACTGGTTTCTTTGGTATAATGTACTGTACTAGCTACTTTATTTTCAAGACATTTGTCTTATCTCTGCACAGCGGGCTTACCTAGACAAGAAACAGAAACAAGAAACAGAGATGCGTACCAGTCCATTGACCAGCAGGACCAGACCACCAGCTCACCCAACCAGGCTGACGCTACCAAGCCTGGAGCAGCAAACTCCTACTGAGAGACAGCACAGCACTCACTTTATTCTCTTGGAAATGCATGGTTTCATGAAGGAATCCATCACATCCGTAATGTTTTTGTTAAATGTTTTTCAAAGCCAATTCAGTCTTCCTTTCATATGGGTATCTGAAATGTAAGAGTCCTTTGTATATTATTCCTTGCTTAATTCAATTCATTACCAATAATGTCCGGATCTAAATACTCACTGTCATGGTAAGTATATAGTATGGCATGTATGCTTGATGCTCAGGGTAATGTCACATACACTGGCCTATGGAGAGAACTTTAAATACCTCAGTCACAGCCCAACAGTAAAATGAGAGCTGTGATTACGGTTTTGGTTTTATGGTAGGCAAGCACTAACCACTATTCCACCGTTTTTATACAAGGAAAGACCTATATTATATATATATTTTTTAAATCACTACTGCTGTGATGGAAACAGACTCTTTCGGTAACGTTACAATTTGATAAATGCCAGCCGATAATTTGCTCGTTCGACACTAGCTAGGTTTCCATCCAATTGCAATACACTTTTCTTTCAAGTATTCCAAAATCCGCATAATGAAAATCTACGCATTTTCCCATCAGATGGACTTGAGTGATGACATAGTGCACACAAAATGTACTTTTTCTGTGTTTTTCCATCGCATTTTCAACTCACAAAAACGTTTTCGGTTACTGTACCACCAACTGAATTTTGCTCTGCCCGATTACCCATGAAGTACCCCCTCGTGTGCATTTTTCCAGTAAGTCTATGGTCTTATGAGTCTTCTCATGTACCCCCAGGGGTCCTAGTACCTACCCCTGGTTGGGAACCACTGCTCTAGCCAACAGGTACAGTGCAGGTAGGCAACTCTACGTGATGAGATTTATTAATTGCGAAAATGTTTGTATTTGTCAAATGGCAGTCGGGTTTCAACCCCGAATAAGACCCTCACTATTTATTGGAAAGGAGCATCAAGATTACTGCATTTTCACCACCCTGTGAAGTTTATTATTTTTTATTCTGTAGTAAACTGCAAGTCACCAGAATAATACCCTGAAACTCATCAATGGGCACTTTCACGGCCCTGTGAAGTTCATCATAATGTATTTCATCTGTTGCCTAATAAACTGCATGGTTTCCCAAGTCGTAGCGGGAGGACCACGCACCATATCATCGCACGACTCCCAAGTTTACTTTGATATGATGGTTATTATATCAATATGTGTGCATTATGGTGTTTCCACAACAATTTCTTGCATAATTAATTTTACAGACACTTAAAGGATCCCACCATGTAGAATGAACAAATGATCTGTCAGCATTTATCAAATTGTACTGAAACTTTCTGTTTCCGTCACAGCTGTTAGGATTTTTTTATATATATATGATTTTTTACTCACATAACTGGATGGAAATGTGGTTATGGTGGGATCTTTTTGTGTGTTCATGTTTTTTTTCAAAAGTCATTCAAATGTAGGCCTACATTGAATACCACAGTTTGACTGCTACTGTAGGCTGAATGATGGAACAGCTATTTCCATATTAAAATGTTATGGGATGCATTTTCTCCATTAGCCTACATTATCATCAAATAGCCACAGTAGTCTACTTGAACACTGTTAAAACAGTAACTTAAAGCTTGCGCTCAGCAGAACTGAAATTTGCTCAGAGATTAAAAACAGAGGGATTATTGGTCATAACCCTGAAAGACGGACATGACAAGTTTAAAACAGTATTATTGTCAGTGTTTGGAATAACCAGTGCTCTGGTTTTGTGTTATTTTAGTAAGCCTTATGTTACAGTAAGCTATTCTCAGCACCACCATCTCCTTGATGTTTCCAGTTTTACATCACCATCTGACTGTACATGACGTGCCTTGCAGCTTTCAGGAAGGACTTAAATCATTTGATCTCTTTGTTGTGAAACTGAACATAACCCTCTAATGGTAGTTCCTGTTTCAGGATCAGGAGTGTATTGAAAAGGTCAACATGTAGAAAGCATGCAAGTCATTTGGTTTGCAATGGTACTGTGACATATCCTTTCACTGTGAGTATACTTTTTAAAATCAGACTTGTATCTGTCTGAACACACAGTATGAGACATTTCCCACTGGGCACAGATGTCAATTCAATGTCTTCCATTTTGGTTCAATGTAATTTCATTGAAATGACGTGAAAACAATGTTGATTCAACCAGTGTGTGCCCAGTGGATTGGTGCCTTCCATACCGTCTGGGTTAAAACTATAATCTGCAGTTGAAAGAATAGCAAAGCGTCACCCCGCCTCTGATTTGGTAATAAACTGAGGGATGGGCCTGGAGAAATAAAACCATTCTCAAATTTATAGACAGAGCTATGCATGCAAGGACTGACCAGCCATGATATCAACATTATAGTTTTAATCATGTTTTGTGGCTATAAAGTGATATCAACATTATAGTTTCAATCATGTTTTGAGGCTATGCAGTGATATCAACTTTATAGTTTAATCATATTTTGAGGCTATACAGTGATATCAACATTATAGTTGTAACCATGTTTTGAGGCTATACAGTGATATCAACATTATAGTTGTAACCATGTTTTGAGGCTATACAGTGATATCAACATTATAGTTTTAACCATGTTTTGAGGCTATACAGTGATATCAACATCATAGTTTTAACCATGTTTTGAGGCTATACACTGTTTGTTTACATTTACATTGTTTACAAACATTGGAGTAAAACAAACTTATATTTTCGGTTCTGATGGGGTACGACAGTTGAACTACAGTGCCATCGGAAAGTATTCAGACCCCTTGACTTTTTCCACATTTTGTTACGTTACAGCCATATTCTAATATTACAGTTTTTTCCCTCATCAATCTACACACAATACTCACTAATGACAAAGCAAAAATAGTTTAGACATTTTTGCACATTTATTACAAATAAAAAAAGCGGAAATATCACATTTACATAAGTCTTCAGACCCTTTACTCAGTACTTTGATGAAGCACCTTTGGCAGCGATTGCAGCATCAAGTCTTCTTGGGTATGACGCTACAAGCTTGACTCACCTGTATTTGGGGAGTTTCTCCCATTCTTCTCTGCAGATCCTCTCAAGCTCTGTCAGGTTGGATGGGGAGCGATACTGCACAGCTATTTACAGGTCTCTCCAGAGATGTTCAATCGGGTTCAAGTCTGGGCTCCGGATGGGCCACTCAAGGACATTGAGACTTTTCCCGAAGCCACTCCTGCGTTTTCTTGGCTGTGTGCTTAGGGTCGTTGTCCTGTTGGAAGGTGAACCTTCGCCCCAGTCTGAGGTCCTGAGTACTCTGGAGAAGGTTTTCATCAAGGATCTCTCTGTACTTTGCTCTGTTCATCTTTCCTTCGATCCTGACTATTCTCCCAGTCCCTGCTGCTGAAAAACATCCCCACAGCATGATGCTGCCACCACCATTCTTCACCGTAGGGATGGTGCCAGGTTTCTTCCAGACGTGACACTTGGCATTCAGGCCAAAGAGTTCAATCTTGGTTTCATCAGACCAGAGACTTGTTTCTCATGGTCTGAGTCTTTAGGTGCCTTTTGGCTAACTTCAAGTGGGCTGTCATGTGCCTTTTACTGAGGAGTGGCTTCCGTCTGGCCACTACTATATAGGCCTGATTGGTGGAGTGCAGCAGAGATGGTAGCAGAGATGGTGCAGCAGCTTCTGGAAGGTTCTCCCATCTCCACAGAGGAACTCTAGATGTCTGTCAGTGACCATTGGGTTCTTGGTCACCTCCATGACCAAGGCCCTTCTCTCCCGATTGCTCAGTTTGGCCAGGCGGCCAGCTCTAGGAAGAGTCTTGATGTTTCCAAACTTCTTCCATTTAAGTACATTTAGGATACATTTTTGTCAACCCTGGATACTAATTCAATTAAACACTCCATGAACAATGTAAATGATATGTCAGAGGTGTAGTTTTTTATTAACTTGTAGATAGAATTTTAAGGTGGTGAATGTTTGGTATTCACCCATGTTACTCAAATCAATGTGGCTGGTAACTCAGATCAATAAAGAATTTGTGTTTTATCAAGAGAACAACAACTCTGCTGGGACAAACACATTGACTGTGAGGCAATTTTCTTGAAAAAACTATGTAAGGCTAAGAGTATTGTTCTTTGACAGGATTTAGTGCATTTACATATGAAAGACAAAAATCTTACAAAATTGATCAGGCACATAAAGAAACATGCATTTGTAATGTACTGATTTTTAGGCTACTGGGCAGTAACAGGTATCTGCTAATCTCTCAGTTTAAAGGTATGACCTACCCTTAAAGCTAGAATCCTTAGTTGATACATCACATTTTTTTACTTATAAATTAATGATATACAGTGGGGAGAACAAGTATTTGATACACTGCCGATTTTGCAGGTTTTCCCACTTACAAAGAATGTAGAAGTCTGTATTTTTTATCATAGGTACTCTTCAACTGTGAGTGATGGAATCTAAAACAAAAATCCAGAAAATCACATTGTATGATTTTTAAGTAATTCATTTGCATTTTATTGCATGACATAAGTATTTGATACATCAGAAAAGCAGAACTTAATATTTGGTACAGAAACCTTTGTTTGCAATTACAGAGATCATAAGTTTCCTGTAGTTCTTGACCAGGTTTGCACACACTGCAGCAGGGATTTTGGCCCACTCCTCCATACAGACCTTCTCCAGATCCTTCAGGTTTCGGGGCTGTCGCTGGGCAATACGGACTTTCAGCTCCCTCCAAAGATTTTCTATTGGGTTCAGGTCTGGAGACTGGCTAGGCCACTCCAGGACCTTGAGATGCTTCTTACGGAGCCACTCCTTAGTTGCCCTGGCTGTGTGTTTCGGGTCGTTGTCATGCTGGAAGACCCAGCCACGACCCATCTTCAATGCTCTTACTGAGGGAAGGAGGTTGTTGGCCAAGATCTTGCGATACATGGCCCCATCCATCCTCCCCTCAATACGGTGCAGTCGTCCTGTCCCCTTTGCAGAAAAGCATCCCCAAAGAATGATGTTTCCACCTCCATGCTTCACGGTTGGGATGGTGTTCTTGGGGTTGTACTCATCCTTCTTCTTCCTCCAAACACGGCAAGTGGAGTTTAGACCAAAAAGCTCTATTTTTGTCTCATCAGACCACATGACCTTCTCCCATTCCTCCTCTGGATCATCCAGATGGTCATTGGCAAACTTCAGACGGGCCTGGACATGCGCTGGCTTGAGCAGGGGGACCTTGCGTGTTCTGCAGGATTTTAATCCATGACGGCGTAGTGTGTTACTAATGGTTTTCTTTGAGAATGTGGTCCCAGCTCTCTTCAGGTCATTGGCCAGGTCCTGCCGTGTAGTTCTGGGCTGATCCCTCACCTTCCTCATGATCATTGATGTCCCACGAGGTGAGATCTTGCATGGTGCCCCAGACCGAGGGAGATTGACCGTCATCTTGAACTTCTTCCATTTTCTAATAATTGCACCAACAGTTGTTGCCTTCTCACCAAGCTGCTTGCCTATTGTCCTGTAGCCCATCCCAGCCTTGTGCAGGTCTACAATTTTATCCCTGATGTCCTTACACAGCTCTCTGGTCTTGGCCATTGTGGAGAGGTTGGAGTCTGTTTGATTGAGTGTGTGGACAGGTGTCTTTTATACAGGTAACGAGTTCAAACAGGTGCAGTTAATACAGGTAATGAGTGGAGAACAGGAGGGCTTCTTAAAGAAAAACTAACAGGTCTGTGAGAGTCGGAATTCTTACTGATTGGTAGGTGATCAAATACTTATGTCATGCAATAAAATGCAAATTAATTATTTAAAAATCATACAATGTGATTTTCTGGATTTTTGTTTTAGATTCCGTCTCTCACAGTTGACTTGTACCTATGATCAAAATTACAGACCTCTACATGCTTTGTAAGTGGGAAAACCTGCAAAATCGGCAGTGTATCAAATACTTGTTCTCCCCACTGTATACCCAATAAATGTTTTCCCAAAGAACACACTGGTCTCCATCATTCTTAAAAATAAATAATGATACACTCCTTGCACTTGCAACCAAATGCTAGGTTCCTTAGACAAATGCTAAACCCCTTGCACTTCTATGAAAACATTTGACAAATCTTTTTTTTTTCTAAACAACATATGTTTTAAATTTGCCTCTATATAAGACTTTGGCAGAACAGCACAGATCACTGTTTCTAAGTGCACAGAACAACACAACATGTCTACTGTTGGCTAAATTGTTTGCATTGCTCTTTATCATGGATCAAGTCTCATAGGCGTTATAATAGAACCCACTTCAGCATTTTTATAGTGCTGTATGAAGTTGTTTTTATTAAGGTACCCCCCAAACAGGCAGTACCAGCTCCTTCATGATGTTCCCACCATGCCCCTTCCTCTTAATTTCTCCCTCTCCCCCTCTCTTTCTTCTTCCCTCTTTGTTTCTGTCTCTTTCGTCTCAGACATGTCTCTGTTACCTTGGCCCTGCTCTTCCCTGTCAAAAGCGGCTACACAGCCCCACCACTGCTTTGATTGATCAGAGTAGACTGGACAGGACACTGATCTACCTTGGTTGACACTCCTGCCCCTTTTACACTCAACTGTATTTATTCTGTAGGTGGGTATTTCCCAGAATTCGCCACCAGTGTTTTCACATGTCGTGCCATATCTCAAACATTATTCATCACAAATTAATTAAAAAAAATATGCATATGAATTAAATGTTACCTGAACTAATAAACTACATGCACAGATTAAGCATATATATGCATTTTGTACTTTATTTTGCTTAATTTCTACCTGTCCCATGGTTTAGCCGTCATTACCAACACGCTCTGCATAAAGGTACTTTCCTAGTGTTTTTTCATTAAAAGTGTATTTGGTAGCCATGGTAACCTAATAGCATAGTGGAGCACATGGATTTCAAGCTGCAAGACTGATGCCTTGATGTCCAGAAAAGTAAGTAAATCTACTCTTTATTCTTTGTGTTGGGCATGTACACTTATTATGCGTCATTACCATATGTGTTGTATTTCTGTATTTTTAAACATTTTTGGATTATTTTTATCACTTTAATAGTTAAAATGGTGTACATTACATGTAGAAAGCTAGCTACTCTTGCTTAGTCATCATCTTTGCTAGTAAGGCTATTTTTTTGACAAAAATGTCATTACCAGCACAGTCATTACCAGCACATTACAGCTTGTGCTGGTAATGACAGGTTGTGGTGGTGATGACGGCAGATACATTAAACATACTGTTCTTTAAAGAATTTATGTTGAATACGTTATCTTAAATGAATGAATATACATTTACCAATCAAAAGTTACTATATTTTAAATTAAGTAATGCATTTGTTTTTAAAATACTACATTAATTCATTATAATTGTTGTGTTTAGGTGTGACATGGCTCCAAAAGCAGCTGCTCAAAGGTCCAAATCATACAGAAAACGTCTAAAAGATAATCCTGAGAAATATGCACAGTATCTGTAGAATGAGAAAGAGAGATATCGTAGAAGAGAAACAGGAAAATTGACATCTGTTTCCCTATTGAGCACGCGAGAACACATATGAAAAAAAGCGATGGAAAGTTAATCAACAAAGGAAGGATTTAAAAAGGTCACATGGAATTTCCTAGAGGCAGGCCATGGAAAGGGTGCAGCTGATGGGGTTGGCGCAGCCTTAAAACGGAGGGCAGATGTTCTTGTTGCAAAAAAAATGTTGTTGATCAAAAATCAAGCTCTTCTACATCACAGAAAGTGAGATAGAAGACAATGGCAGATCTATACCAGACCAGCTTGAAACTGTATGTGGTATAATGAAAATCCACCAGGTAAGCTTGAGCACTCACCACACAAGCAGTACAACAGTCCAAAGTGTTGGTTTTCTTTTAGTTTATATTTGTGTTGTGTGAAATTATGACTGTTGTGCTTTTTGTTTGTAGATTTTTACCACCAAGTCCGGCCACATCAACTGGCGAATCCTAAGCTGTTTCTGCTCAGCTCCTAAAGATTGCCTCTGCTTTGCCCCTGAGTCTGTGGTCCTCAACAAAGCACAGAAAAAGAAAACCACTATGAAGACAGAGCCATGCCAAGGGATGCTCAATACAACGCCTGAAATAACCATGTCTTTGGTGGGAGAATGGTGGGTGGTCTGTTACGATGGGGAGGCCTACCCAGGTGTGGTCCAGGATGCCAATGAAGAGTCTGTCCAGGTGAAAACAATGTGTATCATTGGGGTTAACCGTTTTTTTTGGCCTCTGAAAGACGACATCCTGTGGTACAGGCATGAAGATTTCCTGGGGCTCATGCCAGAGCCAAAACCAGTCACCAAGAGGCATATGATGCTTGATGTCTGTCTGGAATAAAGTATCGTCCATGATGGATGAGAGGATGGAAGTTTGACGTGTTTTTGTCTGTTTTGTGGAAGATTTGGTATCAATGACATGTTTAGGGTGTTTTTAAGCAATTGTTGAACAAAAAGTTTAAGTAAACTGTCAGATTAGATTCTAGTTGTTTGGGATACGTAATATGACCTGTTCTTAACTGCCCTCCTGTTTCATGATTTTTTTATTCAACATGGCTATGAAATGATTAAATAGTCTGTTTAGACTATAATTATACTGAACCAATCCTGTTCACAAGGAACACAGTTCATGTTTGGTCTTCCATAATCAGATTAAACTATGTTTTGATGTTTAAACAGATTACTAGCTGGTGTTTTTTTTGTTGGTCTGAAGTCACTTAGGCTCTTAAATTACAATAGGTTATGATCAGTGATTTGTCAAACTGTCATTACCAGAACTGCAATGTCATCACCATCACCATACATATTTTTGCCAATAAATTATGTATAAATTACAAAAACATCCTACAATTATATATTTCTGACAATGTTGGACAGTCTAAATGATCACTGTATTAAAAAGGTTTGATATATGGCATTCACTTAAAATAATCTTATATTCCAAGCCAGGGTAGATTGATGAATCAGAAATGTAGATACTTGACTATAAATGACTATAATTCATCTTGCAAGTAAAAATCAACAATCCCATTAAGTTCAAGATAAAATAGATTCCATGTGAAACCACAAAATGTTTTAAAAGCACTGATTTATCATTTAAGTTGTATTTTTTTACATATATTCGATGATGTGATGGTAATGACACATTTACTTGACATAGTTAAGAAAATGGCAAAAAAATCATAAATTCCCTTATCTTAAGGTCTCAACCAAGCTCATAATGTCGCTCCTGACTTAAGGACTGATAATTTGATGTATACCAATTAGTCAAATTTGGAATTTTAATTTTCAAAATTGCAGCAACCCAATTTGGCCCTTATATGTTATATATTGTGAAAGTAGATTTGAACAGAACATCTAAGGAATCTAGCAAGAATTTAGGAATTGGCTATTAGGGGAGAAATCCCTCTGGTATGCAGTTCTTCTGTTGACACTTTTGTGTGGAGTACCGCACCAGCGAACTTTTCACATGGGAGAAAAGAAACAGCATGTGACTTAAATTGGCCTGTGATCATCACACATCAGTAGTGTTGCTTGATAGTCTACCCAACCACCTCTCCTGTATGAACCTGAGGTAGTTGGAGTGATAATCTATGTCTTCTGGAACTGAAAGTACCTGGTACCTGGTACCTGCTGTGTGCTAAACCTTGTATGGTTCATTGTCATCAGGTTGGCTAAGGCTGCATAAGCCGTATCTATGTTTATGTAGCTTAAACTGCATCTCTGAGGAAGAAAAGCCTCTATTGGAATGATTTCATGGCTCCCCATCTCTGACACACCCATATCACACCACACGCTGGGTATTGGAATGATTTTATGGCTCCCATCTCTGACACACCCATATCACATCACACGCTAGCTATTTGAATGATTTTATGGCTCCCCATCTCTGACACACCCATATCACACCACACGCTGGCTATTGGAACGATTTTATGGCTCCCATCTCTGACACCCCCATATCACACCACACGCTGGCTACAGTGTTGTGACTTTCCTTTCCCCCTTCCTCCCTCTCTCTCCCTTTCTTTTCTCTCTCCCCCTGTGAGAGCATCTGGGAGAGGTCTTAATTAACGAGTAACCGATCTGTTAATGATTCATTCCTGCTGAGCGCCTAACGAGAGCGGAGGCTGACGTCCGCGAGGAGGAAGAAGGGGAAGAGGAGGAGGAGGAATAGAGCAGGGACTGGCTGCCCCAACCAGCTGTTGATTAATACAGGGGCTGCTGAGCTGTGTCTCCCGAGTCCTGCATTGTGCGCTGCTGGGTTGACACATCCTCAGGCACACATCTGTGATCCCTCCCAGTCAAGGACACAGTGACTGCCTTTGTTGTTCTGAGCAATAAAAAGAGCTCAGTTTGTCAGGTCTTTCATTGCATTAGCAACAATCCTCCAGAGGCTTTCTGTGAGTGAATTCCGAAACCATAAGAATATGGATTTTCAGCATTGACAGAAATGCCTCATCAGTTTTGGACTGACCACCAAATCCAAAATGACATCCAATGGTGAACGATTTTCCAGGGATTTGGGTTTTATTGTTACAGTTGAAGTCGGAAGTTTACATATACCTTAGCCAAATACATTTAAACTCAGTTTTTCACAATTCCTGACGTTAAATCCTAGTAAAAAGTCCTGTTTTAGGTCAGTTAGGATCACCACTTTATTTTAAGAATGTGAACTGTCAGAATAATAGTAGAGAGAATTATTTATTTCAGCTTTTATTTCTTTCATCACATTCCCAGTGGGTCAGAAGTTTACATACACTCAATTAGTATTTGGTAGCATTGCCTTTAAATTTTTTAACTGCGGTCAAACTTTTCGTGTATAGGACTCATTTTACTGTGAATATAGATACTTTGTACGTGTTTACTCCAGCATCTTCACAAGGTCCTTTGCTGTTGTTCTGGGATTGATTTGCACTTTTCGCACCAAAGTATGTTCATCTCTAGGAGACAGAACGCGTCTCCTTCCTGAGCGGTATGACGGCTGCGTGGTCCCATGGTGTTTATACTTGCGTAATATTGTTTGTACAGATGAACGTGGTACCTTCAGGCATTTGGAAATTGCTCCCAAGCATGAACCAGACTTGTGGAGGTCTACTTTTTTTTCTGAGGTCTTGGCTGATTTCTTTTGATTTTCCCATGATGTCGAGCAAAGAGGCACTGAGTTTAAAGGTAGGCCTTGAAATACATCCACAGGTACACCTCCAATTGACTCAAATGATGTCAATTAGCCTATCAGAAGCTTCTAAAGCCATGACATTTTCTGGAATTTCCCAAGCTGTTTAAAGGCACAGTCAAGTTAGTGTATGTAAACTTCTGACCCACTGGAATTGTGATATAGTGAATTATAAGTGAAATAATCTGTCTGTAAACAATTGTTGGAAGAATTACTTGTGTCATGCACAAAGTGCAAAGTGCAAAGTGTCCTAACCGACATGCAAAAACTATAGTTTGATAACATAACATTTGTGGAGTGGTTGAAAAATGAGTTTTAATGACTTCAACCTAAGTGTATGTAAACTTCCAACTTCAACTGTATATTACATGGAACAAAACCGTGCGCATACAGAAGTGGAACAGACAATTTCTCCTTTAGTTTTAGCATTACTTTGGAATTTCGAAAGGATTCTGTGTAAAATAAGAAGGAATAACAATGAGGCTGTTCTCTATAGAAGATAACTCACTTTGCACACCTTGTCAGCCTCACATACAAGTCATACAGTATTTACCACTATGTGTGAGGTTATTGTTAGGAAGGGTCAACAGGTCCCTATTTTCTCCTACTTCCTTCCATACCGCGGATAAAAGAGAATCAAGAAAAGGCCATGGTTCCAGCGTATTATCTTGCGCTGAACCAGACTGATTCACGCTACGCAGCAACATTCATGTAAGCTCTCGGGATCAGGCGGCTTTGAGAGGCTACCCCACTGCTACTGTACATTATGTCTTTATCTGGTCTCCACATTTGACATTAGTAATTTAGCAAACACTCTTATCCAGAGCGACTTACAGTTAGTGCATTCATCTTAAGGTAGCAAGGTGAGACAATCACATATCAGTCTTAACTGTTTACACCTGGTTCTTACATGCGGTCTCTGATCTTGTACATATTCTAATTGTGCCCACAAGTGTAGATGATTAAAAGACAAATTGTGATCTGATCTTTTAAGTGTAAACAGACAAGATCAGGTCAAGTTTAGGATGAAGGACACATGTTAACGGCGGGTATAAAAAGGGCTATAGTAAGTACACTATACTATACAGACAGCTGGAAAAAGGCCTTCTGTCACTCCTCCAGCTGATGTGTGTGTGACCCAAACTGTGTGTGTCCCTGCCCTAGTTTCAGTGGGTGGGTGGTTCCCCTGTGTGGACTGGGCACTGTGTTTTAGTCACTCTGTTCCATCAGCATCTCAGCTCCCTGTTGTAGCCGTGGAGACAGAGGACAGTGTGACCTTTAGAGAGACGGGTCAGATTAGAAACCCTAGGCTAAGAGACTGCCTTCAAGTATACAGGGACAGGGAATAGTGAAGGAAATTGACTTGCATTAACATGCATTACATTGTCAGTGAGTGTGTGTGTGTTCGTTTGTGCGTGCGCATGTGAGTGTGAAGAGGTTTGGTTGGTGCTAGTGAGATATGTTTTTTCCTTGAGGATCCACAATCCCATGGGACTACTCTCACCCTCGTGACCTTTTTATATAGCTGCCCCAGCACCTGTCACCATGGTGATAAGGGCATCAACATTGATTCCAATTACAGTTCAACACCTGGCTGGGATCAGTCACGGGTCATCAATATCCTCTATAGTGGACAGGGGATGAAACAAGGTTTGGTTTAGATGTTCAATGAGATGATATATGACCTTGGGGAGGCAGTTGATGGCCAGAGCAGTTGCACACTCAGTTTTTACTCTGATGTCAAAAATATGTTTTTAATGAGTGTGCACCCTTCACTCTGCAGAGGAGTTCTGTTCTGTAGGTCCAGCCTGACCCCAATATTTTCTGAGAAGCAGCGGGGCAAACAGACCCAAACCCACATACTGTAACGTAAATAACTTTCACGCTCTGCTCTATGTCATCCATCTGTATGTCGGCCTGGTTTTACTGCATAGAGGTCATTCCTGCTTCTATCCACAATACAAAGGGGGATATGAATTACTGGTGAAGCAATGCCTTTCTTATAATATGGGAATACTTTTTTGTATGGACATCTCTTCAACAGACAAAAAAAGAAACAGACAAGAAAATGGGAAATGACAAATAAAGCACAGTACGTACACCAGATAGAAATAAATACAGGTACCTGCCAAAATAATGAAAACACTTGAGTAAATGAGGGATACAAAGTGTATTGAAGCAAATACTTTCACATGTGAGGTTCCTGAGTTAATTAAGCAATTAACATCCCATAATGCTTAGGTCATGCATAAAAACGGCTACCATGGCTATGCCCCAATAGGATGACAATTCCCCGAGTGGTCACTGAATGGTTTGATGAGCATGAAAACGATGTAAACCATATGCCATGGCCGTCACAGTCACCAGCTCTCAACCCAACACATAGGAGATTCTGGAGCGGCGCCTGAGACAGTATTTTCCACCACCATCAACAAAACACTAAATGATGGAATTTCTTGTGGAAGAATGGTGTCGTATCCCTCCAATAGAGTTCCAGAAACTTGTAGATTGTATGCCAAGGTGCATTGAAGCTGTGTTGGTTGTGGTGGACCAAGACACTTTATGTTTGTGTTTCCTTTATTTTAGCAGTTACCTGTAGTTCAATCTTTATTGAATTCAAAATTCAGGTGTGTGGGAGAGAGAGAGAGAGAGAGAGAGAGAGAGAGAGAGAGAGAGAGAGATGCCATTTATTGCCTCACATAAGCTCGGCTTCACCAATTTGCTGCTTATTCTTGGGTAAATTAAGGAAACCACACTGACAATACTCACCCAATTTCTCCATGATTAATGCACAGGTTGATGTGCATCATTACATTTTGCTGTTGTATTTATTGCCGTCACACCAGCACTATCTATGACCTAAGGACGAGGAACAATAAGCCATACATCACCAGATACATTCCACTTTGTACTGTATATAACTAGTGATCATTTGATACAAATACAACCATTGGCTTTAGAATCATACAATCAAATGAATAGCCCTTTCAGGACAACACAGCATAACAACATATGACCATTTTAGAAATATCGACAGAGGAAGCATTCTCCCTCTGTACGTTATTGCAGGTCTAAACCATGCATCGTTGATTGAGACATGGTAGTCACAGTCACTTCCTCAGCATAAAACTACATCCTCCATCCATTCAGTCCATAATGAGGTGATGTTCTACTGGTCCATCAGATTGATCTTTTCACATTGACAAGTGAGATTGGAGGGGATTCACCCCGCCATCAGTGAGTCTGTTGACTCCAGTTAGTGAGTAATTGAGTCCAGTGAGTGTCAGTGGAGTCCTCTGAGACCTGTTTGTCTAAGGACTCACCTCTAAGCTGATGACAACACCTCCCTGCCAAGAAATGTCACCATGAAATGTCAGGAGCGGCTATCTGAACAGAGGAGAAGGTCACATGCTGTCCCTGTCCTGTTGTGTTGAGCTGGAGGCCACACAGGGAACAGAGGGGGAGGGGCAGTGTAACATGCTGGTTTATAACGGCATCTCATTGTGATTGGTTGTCTGCCTTCCTGGCCAATGGTAGTCATTGGTCTTGATGGAAGCCTCATCAGACTGTATGATAAGGGAGCGGTTGTCCATGTTCCTTTCCCAGTCACTGTCAGTGGGACAGGTGTGGTCTTCACTGCCAAGGAAAAACATAGAGGGTACATAGCTCGAATAGTGCATACAACACCTTCATGATTCTAAAATGGAATCTGTCCCATTTTCCGATCATTATTTCTATTCTCTGCAGTATACAGACTAACCACAGTTCATCTGTGATGTGCTACCGATGTGGTGATGTGCTACTGAGATGTGTTGCGAGGTACCTGTGTTGTGTGTCCATGGCCATAGAGGTGTCCTCATAGATTTTCAGCATGGTTTCTGTGCGGTCATCATGAAGCTCTTTGGGCTCCTGATATCTGGATTTACCAGTATTTTACTTAATTATACATTTGACGTTGGATTTCTGTATTTTGTATCGATGGTTGTAGTTTGTAAGGGAACTGTATCTCGTTATTACCTGGGTTCTAGGCGCTCCTTGACCTTGGCGATAGACAGGATGTATGGTCCAATCTGTCGGGCGATGGTGATCAGGTACAAGTTCTCCTGCTTCAGCTGCTGCAGGTCGTGGAGCTGTGCTAAAATGTAGTCGTACAAATACCATGTCAAGTACACAACAAAGCTCATGCATCACATCCAAACATTGGATTAGATCATGATGCATGTTACCAAGTCCACATTTACATACATACAACAGATCGATGTTTAGCTTACGGGTAAACTTTACCTTCATAGATCTCCTGCTCATCAGTGACCCTCTGAAAGGTCTGCTCCCAAATCTAAAGGGAAATAATGTTTACTTCCTTTAATAAGGCCAAATCATTCATAAGGCCAAGTCATTCATGTGCACGAAAACATAGGATATATTTAAGCAATAAGGCACGAGGGGTTGTGCTATATGGCCAATATACCACAGCTAAGGGCTGTTCTTAGGCAAGATGCATCGCGGAGTGCCTGGATACAGCCATTAGCTGTGGTATATTGGCCATATACCACAAACCTCCGAGATGCCTTATTGCTATTATAAACTGGTTACTAAAGTAATTAGAGCAGTAAAAATAAATGTTGTCAGCCAATCAGCATTCAGAGCTCGAGTCGAACCACCCAGTTTATAATGAAGGATATATAAGCTGCTGTATAATCACACCTTGACCTCCTAAACATGTTGCTGATGTTAGATATGGGGCCTGTGGACATACCTCTTCAAACAGAGCCCTCATGGTCTCTACAGAGGAATACTGGGAGGTGATCTGTCCGTCGATGTGCAGGGAGCGGTCCAGTATCTCCCCCATGGTGTCTGTGTTGATGAGGGAGTGGTGCTTGGTCAGGTCCCTGTGTAGCTCCTGTACCTGGTCCTTCAGGTTCTGGATCTCAGTCTGGAGGGTCTGGGTCAAACACACACAGGAATGTACACATACACACACAAATGTACAAACACACCAACACTGTCACATACACCCTATCACAAGTGAAGTGGCCAAGTCACTCTAACCATAGTTGTTGTCATTGTATGATTATACAGTGGTCATGTCACTCACCCTGTAACTGTTCTCATAGTTGCGGCAGTGCTCGGTGAAGGGTGTGTCGCCACCCTCTGCCAGGAGGACCTTGGTGCAGATGTAGCGGTGGGAGGTGGGCTTTCTCCCCGCGGCCGAGCCCAGGGGCCTGTCACTGAGGGACGAGGAGCGGCACGACATGGAGAGGGGGGAATGGAGCCTGAGGGAGGGGGGGCACCATCCAGCGGACATTCTCATCCTGAGTCACAGTTATTTTCTTTGCCTCAATTGTGTTGAAGGACAAGTGCCATCCTTCTCTGGATTATGCACCAAAACCTCAGGTGAGGTAAAGGTGTGTATCTATTTATGGCTCTAATTATATACTTACATAAAAAATGGATCAGAGAGTACCTTTTACAGCCTATTTATCCCATTTTATATCAATCTAGTTTACCTTATGTTCAATAGTATATTCAGTTCTCCTCACTGCTAATGTTCCAGAGAGAGTGCTATTCAGATAATGGCATTCTGAAGACCATGTTTACAACTAACAATGTAAAACATTTGCTTGTCGAGTTCCAGTTCACAAAATAACTTTGCTATAAAATGTAGAAAAACCATTGCTTCATATACTGTATTTGCAGCAAATGAAAATGATAAACTATTGTAGACTGTACTTGAGTCACTTTTGAGGCCTGGCTGAACTGAAAACAGATAAAGCTTCCTGTATCCAGTGAGCTTAAAGACAAAGAGACAACCAGGACAGACAGACATCAAGCCCTGACCTGGCTTACCCTCATTCCTTACCACCACCACTACCACTGGAGTAACAGATAGCTATTTCATTAATACTGTAGACCACTTTAACAGACTTTCCTAACACTCAATATTACCATTTTAACCAAACGTTTGCCATAGTTTACCATTGTACACCAAGAATGAGGGAGGGCTATGTATGTTGCCAATGAAACACAGAGTAAACTCTGGAATATATCAGGTTGGAATGATCATTAGCCAGTAGTTAAAGACAGATATTCTATAATTAAGGAAAAAGTTCATCGGCACACGACTGGAGAAGACATGCAGTTTACCTGGGCTCTGGGATGCTTTTAGTCCTGATTTCTTGCCTGGCACATGCCCTGATACAGCAGTAGAACTATCCCTAGAGTGAGTCTCTGATTGTTTGCTGTGAGCGTCTCTTTCTCACCCTGCCGTACGCATTTAGCCCTCTGAGCATCCACTTGCTGCCCCCACAACTGATACCAATTTAAGACATTGGCAAAACAGTGACATCAGAGGCATGGAACAAATTGCCCCCCGCCACTCCTGTGTGCCTAGCTACCAGATGAATCCTGGAGAGTTCTGTGAAATTCTGATAAAAATAGTGCCAGCCTGCTCAGTGCCATCCCCTCCCACTCTGTATCCTACATGGAGGGGCACTGGTTGCTCAGTGCCATCCCCACCCACTCCGTATCCTACATGGAGGGGCACTGGTTGCTCAGTGCCATCCCCACTAACTCCGTATCCTACATGGAGGGGCACTGGTTGCTCAGTGCCATCCCCACTAACTCCGTATCCTACATAGAGGGGCACTGGTTGGGAGGAAGGACTGTCAGTATCTCTGTGTCAAAAACCTACAACTATAGCTTACACCAACTAGGAATCAAGGCTCTCGAAGGAGACATTTAGATTTTGTTAAAACCCTGTTAACAGCTAAACTCAATGCTTGAATTTGGGTATTTGGGTCCAGTCGTCCTCACTGGATCTTATACTTCAGCCACATTCACACCCAGGGGCGCCGCCAGGGATTTTGGGCCCCATGAAAAGATATCACATTGGGCCCCACCACCAATGTTCTAATCATTTTTTAGGGCCCCTGTCAGTCACAGGCCCTTAGAATCGTCCTAACTTTCCCCCCATACGGCGCCCCTGTTCACACCCCAGTATGTGTGTGTATTGAGAGACATGTTGTCATGTGTGTCAAGGTTTTCTTGGGTTCCAGAGTGTGTTGTGATATCCAGACAGACACAGAGCCTTTCTGGAAAAAAGCTATTTCCTGGAACCCTGGCTTTGTGCTGGCCGCTCTGGCCCAGCCCACTGTTATCACCCGTATTTCTGGCACGGACAGGACAGGACTAGCGCCCGCTATAACAGGAAGACCACCACCAAAAAGGTGAGTTACGTAGCCTAAGCATGTCTGTGGCCAGAGCTTACAGAGAGACGGGATAACTGACATAGTGGGGCTCCCAATGGCGTCTCCTTCCCTGTCTCTGTGGTTATCGCCATCTGCCAGTTGTGCTTCCTAGAATTGTTTATATTATATCTCATCTTTTAATCTCAGAAGATTTTCATATTATCTCATATTTTATATGTGTGAATGTTTGGGTCCAGAGTTTTGGTCTCATAAATAAATCTCAATTTGTACACTGAAAGACAGAGATTAGGAAATATTTAAAAGCCTTTCAAGCCAAAGAGTTTAAGGCCAAGCAGACTCACAGGGCTGCAATATTAGTTGCTCCGGTAATGGAGGCTGGGCGTCGCTGTCCCAGCAGCAGTAGGGGCTCCAGACAGCGAGCAAACTCACCCCTGTAGTCTGTGTTAATCTGAGGGGAGAGAGAGATCATCTGGGTCAGAGCTTGGCTAGCACCACTCTTTGAAGGAAGAGACAACACATTTACTGTAGGTATAGTATTTAATGCTAATTCTACATGACACCTTACAAAAAAAAGATTGCAGTCAGTGTGCAGTATAACTGAAGTTCAACTATTCTGCAATTACTGCGTCCAAAATAACACAGTCGACTGCAGTTACTGCACTTTTACTGCAGTTTCTAAACTGCAATATTTTTTTGTAAGATCAGAGTAGACAAGCCACACTCACTTTGCTGCTTTGCACTGGTCTCAGTCGATGAGGGAGCTTCACAATCCTCTTCAGCCTTTCCATGAGTTGCTGTGGAGGAGAGAGACGCCATGTTTGATACAAACCTATGGTTAATTTACCCATTCTTTCTTTGATTCTCTTTAGAATATAAAGTGCCAGTACTCACATATCCCATGTCCAGAAACTCAAACTTGTTGGCTGAGCTGAGAAAGGCTGAGCAGGTGACCAGGTGAACCTTGGAAAGGGCATCAGAGAGGGTCAGAGGTCAGAGGTCAACCACACTGCAGGTCTCGTGAATAATTAACTGTTCAGGTAATAATGAACAATCTATACCACTGTCAAATTTATAAATTGGTATCATTTAGCTCCATATGAGTTGAGCAATTAGTTATTGAGGATATAGAGATATGATGATCTAACCTGCAGGGTTGGCAGGAGGGCAGCAAGGTGTGAGAGCTGCTCCTTTAGCGCCTTCTCCTTTTCCTCATGTTGGCTACAAACACACACACAACATTTCCACTACACATCTATCTCCTCGATGCACAGGGTTAAGCAATACCCACACAACACCAGAGAAACCCATAGTCCACATATCCAGGTCCTTATCTATGGTCTGCTCTCCGTAACAAACACATACACACAGACACCGAGACGGAAACACACAGCCTGCCATAAATAGCCTTAACTCCCTTCTGGGAATCCAGACAGTCACTGGGCCGCTTCCAGGCAGCGGGCCGAGAAAGGGCACAAAAATTGCAATAAAGATCTCTATACAATGCAACCTGATACACTCCCTCCCACACACACTCCAGAGGCAGTAATGTTGCAGTCCAGTGGCCCCCAGGATCTAGCTTCCTGCTCCACTAGCTGTGATGGACTGCTACCAGAGAGTAAATATCAATACCTCAGAGGTTATCTACACATTTTCATTGATTAAATGTAACCATGAACTGCAGCTGTGGACATGGAACGATGAGTAGTTGTGTTGAAGCAGTCCTCACTCTGTTTGCCAAGTCATTATTGTTTTAATTGTTTACTGTGAATTCTATCTCATGGGGCCAAATGTAAACTAGCCTACACCAGGGTGTCATGTAATGGCTGCAATACATTTGTATTGGTAAATGAGATTTGCTAACCCTGTACAATGTAAGGCACATTGAGACCTAGGGGAAATTGCTAAATTTAATCCATGCCTATCAGATTACTTATCCATTGTTTTTATCGCATGAAAGCAACAGTTTCATATCAAAGTAATGCAGTACCTTTGAGCTGCTCGCAACAGAATTTGCTTCCTCTCAGCCAGTCTTTCCTGTCAGGTGAGAGCAGAAGAACAGTTAACCACAAGGAAAATGGATATGAAAATGGCAGTGGGCTATGGAAACGTCTGCTAGTAGTAGGTCTACTGTTGGCCTTATTTGTCACCCTCTATTTTAGAAAATAACTGTCTGGGGATTTAACTTCTGGTGAGTTTCCTCTAAAATCAAATTTTGTGGTACACATTGTCTTGTAATTGTACCAGTATGGGTTTGGTTTAACTCCATTCATGGTGTTTATGTTGAGTGCAGAAGACCCTTGCAGTCTTTTCACAAAAAGAGCAAGGGAGACACCCAGTGGTGAGGCACCATCACAGCATCTTCAAAGTTATGCTTTATATTCCATGTAAAGGGAAATACATGGAAAACATATTCAAATGTGGAATCATATGTATTGTGCTGCACTTAGATAGTTAAACTTCACAATGTTTATTTAATACATGCAATATATCTCAATAACAACATAATCAACATAATATTTCAGGTGACCTGAAAAGAGTCCTTTAGTGATGTCATACCTGTATACTGTTGAAGAGATGGCAGATTGCATTCTCCTCTTCCTCCATATTGGAGCACACCTCCCCTATCATGGCCTTCAGCATGATAATAGCCTCACTGGCTGATGTCTGCAGCTCCTTCACTGCCTACAGAGGAAGCAAGGCTCATACATGGTCATGGTACTGTATATTCTCACCTGTAGCTAAACCAAACACACATGATCATAATGTATGCACCTGTAGCTAAACCAAACACACATGATCATACTGTATGCACCTGTAGCAAAACCAAACACACATGATCATACTGTATGCACCTGTAGCTAAACCAAACACACATGATCATACTGTATGCACCTGTAGCTAAACCAAACACACATGATCATATGCACCTGTAGCTAAACCAAACACACATGATCATATGCTTTATCTCAAACTCAAGACTCACCAAGAAGCTTTTCAAAATCAACAACATAAGCATCCTATATTATGTCAAGTAAAATACAACATACAAAGTTGCTGATGGAGATTCCTACTAGGCCATGGAGTTGTGAGGACTATAGGGGAGAGGGGGGTATGTTGAACCAAAGGGGTACGTTGAGCCACCCTTGTTTATAGGTAACCATACATAATTTGACCAAATATTTAGGAAGAGGTCATCATTTCATGGAGTCTGTGAAGGAAGAAACCAATGAAAAAAAGTGGTAAGCAAACCATTTCAAATTAATTTGTGTTAGAGGTTTAATGATGCTTGTTTCTAAACCAAAGTACATAATTTTAAGATTTTTGTATACATCAGTTGGGGACCTGGGTTCTCTATAAGCTTCAATGTGAGGTCCTAAACCTAGCATGAAATTGCATCATTGTAGCTGTATGGGCTAATATACTAAAAATGTTTGCCTTGGCATAAGTTGTGCCTATGGCAAGTTGAACTAATTGAAGTTTTTTTTCCCCAGGCGTTATGCAAGGCATTTTCACTGGGATATGAGGTAACAACAAGGCCTATGCTAAAAGTGCAAAAAAAAAAGTAAATGTTTTTAAAATATGCATTAAATTAGTTAAAGACAAAAAGTGATTGTGATTGTGTTGAATTTTGTTTGAATGGGTTTAAAAAGGTAGTGGTAATATTTCATTCAGTACAGCAATTTGTAAGGGGCTTATCAAATCAAATGTATTGGTCACATACACGTGTTTAGCAGATGTTATTGCGGGTGTAGCGAAATGCTTGTGCTTCTAGCTCCAACAGTGCAGTAATATCTAACAAGTAATATCTAACAGTTTCACAACATACCCAAATACACATAAACGAAGTAAGGAATGAGTTAGGAATATATACATATATGGACGGGCGATATCAGTGCGGCATTGGACTAAGAAACAGTGCCACTTTGTAGGGGGCTTATTGCCACGTTCATGTGCTAGTCTAAACTAGGAAACGCTGACATTTCTGACTTGCTAACTTGTTGTATTTATACATGTGCCACGTTCAACCAGTTATCAAGTCGAACATTTCTGAGTTTCCTAGTTCCTACTAGCACGTGAATGCAGCATAACACCTCATACCCAGGGGAAGTTGTATCAAGAGACCACTTTTTCTTGACAAGCTATGTTTTAAAAACTTTAATGTTTACATTAATTCTAATTATTTCCAGGCAAACTGAAATATATGTAAATCCACTATATATACAAAAGTATGTGGTCACCCCTTCAAATTAGTGGATTCAGCTATTTCAGCCACACCCGTTGCTGACAGGTGTATAAAATCGAGCACACAGCCGTGCTATCTCCATTGACAAGCATTGGCAGAAAAATGGAGAGCTCAGTGACTTTCAACATGGCACCGTCATAGGATGCCACTTTTCCAAAAGTCAGTTTCGCCAAATTTCTGCCCTGCTAAAGCTGCCCCTGTCAACTGTAAGTGCTGTTATTGTAAAGTGGAAACATCTAAGAGCAACAACGGCTCAAACGTGAAGTGGTAGGCCACACTAGCTCACAGAACGGGACCGGCGGGTGCTGAAGCACGTAGTGTGTAAAAATCTTCTGTCCTCGGTTGCAACACTCACTACCGAGTTCCAAACTGCCTGTGGAAGCAACGTCAGCAACGTCAGCACAAGAACTGTTCATTGGGAGCTTCATGAAATGGGTTTCCATGGCCGAGCAGCCACGCATAAGCCTAAGATCACCATTTGGCTGGAGTGGTGTAAAGCCCGCCGCCATTTGACTCTGGAGTAGTGGAAACACATTCTCTGGAGTGATGAATCACGTTTCACCATCTGGCAGCCCGACGGACGAATCAGGGTTTGGCGGATGCCAGGAGAACGCTACCTTCCCCAATGCATAGTGCCAACTGTAATGTTGGGTGGAGGAAGAATAATGGTCTGGGGCTGTTTTTCATGGTTCGGGCTAGGCCCTTAGTTCCAGTGAAGGGAAATCTTACCGCTACAGCATACAATGACATTCTAGACGATTCTGTGCTTCCAACTTTGTTTCAGCATGACAATGCCCCTGTGCACAAAGCGAGGTCCATACAGACATGTTTTGTCAAGATCTGTGTGGAAGAACTTGACTAGCCTGCACAGAGCCCTGACCTCAACCCCATCAAACACATTTGGAATAAATGGAATGCAAGGGGGGGACCAACTTAATATTAATGCCCATGATTTTGGAATGAGATGTTTGACAAGCAGGTGTCCACAAACTTTTGGTCTCGTAGTGTATCTAGTCTTTGTTAGAAGGAATACTATATTTCCCTTGATGGAGTGATGGTGAATGTAAAAGATGTCTACATTTCTCCCCTACAGAGGAATACTGGGATTTGTGGGAAGCTTGTGGAAGGCTACCCAAACGTTTGACCCAAGTTAAACAAGTTAAAGGCAATGCTACCAAATACTAATTGAGTGTATGTAAACTTCTGACCCACTGGGAATGTGATGAAATAAATAAAAGTTGAAATAAATGATTCTCTCTACTATTATTCACATTCTTAAAATAAAGTGGTGATCCTAACTGACCTAAGGCAGGGCATTTTTACTAGGATTAAATGTCAGGAATTGTGAAAAACTGAGTTTAAATGTATTTGGCTAAGGTGTATGTAAACTTCCGACTTCAACTGTATGTGCATCGCATGCAAATATGGCTCTGGACAGTTAGCTCAACGTGGCACAGCACCCAGTTCCTGACATCTATTGCCACTTGCAGTGTAAATTGGAATACCCCATGGGGGCAATAAAAATATTTGAAATGTGGACTCACATTTATTGTGTTGGGAAGAAGTGCAATCATCACCTTGAAAATGAAGGATTATGGGCTCAATTCAATCCAACCCGTATTGCAGTATTTACAAAGTAGCTATTTTTCCAGTGGTCAAATTAACTCACAGATTGGTCTTGGGAACTGTATAAAAACCTACTACCAACTACTACGTGGGCGACCCCTCTCCCATGTTTGCTTTCACTTTTCAGAATTAGAAGTGTGTGGGCACGGGATGAATATTGGAAATAAATTATAAAAATAAAAATACATCTGCCAAATGTGGGATTAGAACTCACAACCACTAAACTATGATCCAACTGTTTAAGCAGACTGCACCACCAATCAAATATAAAAAGTATAATTTTGATAGCCTACATGTTTTTTTTTCTTCTTTTTCGTAAAAGCCCATAGATGTGTATGAAAAGATAAGCAAAAACGTTGAATTTGAACATTCCCAATGTCAAACCAGTTGGAGAACGTTCCAAGAACATTACCAAAATTGAAATGAAATGTAACCATGTTTGAACTTTTAGGAAACGTTCTGTTAAAGTAATTACATTTTTTGTCAAGTTCCTTAAATGTGATGAGAATGTTCCAAAGCCAAGCAACTATCCTGCACCATTCCCAGAAAGTTGTGGGAAGGTAGTATGCAAAATAACCATAGGACAACCACGCTCTCACCAAACTCTAAAAAAACATGCAGTTCTCAGAACGTTATGTGCTAGCTGGGATAACACACAATGTATCTTGAGAACAAAAGTCACAATTCACTCACCAGCACTGCCTGGTCTAGTATCGCACAGCCTTGCATGTATGCTGTTTCAATATCGATGCAGTGTGTCCGGCTCTCCCTGTGCAATTTAGCAGAAACATAAATTAGCTTTACTCAGTGTTTATGTCTGAATCTGTGGTGTCGCTGTAGTAGGAGCTTCACTCACACTTGCATGTCTCTGAAACACTTGATGCAGAGCATCGACTTCTTCTCTGTGGAGAACATAATGTAGGGCTCTTCGTGGAGCGCTGTGGAGACAAACACTATGTTAGACCATCAGTATCACATCACTGTTTACATAATCATCCATGAACATGTTGACAATTGTGTCAATAGGTTAGGTAACACGTTACATTAAGTTGCCCCTATTACTATGTAACTACACAGTAATAACTGTTAACGACATTAGTTACATAGGTATTACTGTGTCATTACATGGTAATAGGGTTGTTGCGGAATCAGTTATTACACAATTGGAACAAGGAATGTGTAATTACACATTCACTTGATGAAGGTTATTCTACATGTAACTACTGATGTTATCATTACACATTTTCTTGTTACACTACATAACTCATGTTTTGTAATTACACATTTGAATGTCACCTGTGAATTACCATGTTAATAACTCAAACCAAAAACGGACCTTGGTACATGTAACTACAAGGTGCCACTACCATTGACTCCACATATAATACCAGGGTTGATACATAGGCTAGGACCTGGTAACAACAACTGTAACAAGGCAACATCATTTTCAATAAGTTTATTTCTATGTTATGACCTGGCTCAAAGGCTAAACTGAATCAAGTGTAATGTAAGAACATTGTAGTTACATAGGATATACTTGCAGTTATCATGTACCTACCCAGGAGCAAGCAAATGAATGTAAAGTGAAACCCAGTAAGGTTTAACCTGTATAGTTATAGAAATTAGGAGAACATTAGATATAAGTATTTTAGTTACAGTACATTGTCTTTACAATGTAACAATATTTAACAACCAACTATGTAATTAAAATGTTGTTACAAGGGATATACGTGTATTTACAATGCATGTGCAGGAGCAAGCAACTTAAATTAAGTGTAACTACACAGTTCTTTCTTAAAGATTGCTACATAATACAATGAAACTAAAAGGGTTATACCAAATGTTATCCTGTCTCCTAATTTCTCCTGGTTAGCCTAGTAAAATCTATTTAACTACTATGTTGTTAACAGTGTTAGTTACGTAGTAATAGGGGCTACTTCATGTAAAGTGTTACCATAGGTTATTATTAGATAACATTGTAATTCTAGCTAAATGCCACTGAGCACTTGTTGTAGTGTCAACATAATACAGGTGGTACTCACAGCACATCCGGTGGCCCACTTTGGGGCGTTTGGCCAGGAACACAATCTCATGGTGGGAGAACATCTTGGCCTTGTGTGTGGAATCCCTGCAGGCTCCACACAGGGGCTGGCTACACATGTTACAGTAGTACATTGGCCCTGTGTCCTATAACACACACAAACAAAAACACACACACAATACCCGTGATCGGGAGTCACATAGGGCGGCGCACAATTGCCCCAGCATTGTCCGGTTTAGGGGAGGCCGGGGTAGGCCGTCATTGTAAATAAGAATTTGTTAACTGACTTGCCTAGTTAAATAAATAAATCAATAAATGATCCATGATAATAAATTATCTCTATTAAGATCTCTATAGCAATTGTTAGTTAGAGTTATTTATGAGAGCATCTGTTGTGAGGTACCGGTTTGTTGCTCTCCTGGTCACAGTTGGCACACTGGACTGTCTCTTCACAGTCATCAGTAGAGGTATCAACCAGGAACTTCAGCAGACGGTCCTCTGGTGGGAGTGCATTCATCCCTTTTACAACTGATGGGTATCTGTGTCACAGACGGATCCAGCAACAAAAGCACAGTAAAAATGTTTTATGCAGTGCTTCATTCTGATTTCTATTTTTCGCTAGACTGATCATAAAAAGTAGTGAGTTGTATTCCCATGGCTCTCCAGCAGATGGTGCAACATATCTAATCACAGAAGCTTTGCTAACGTGCTCTGAATTCAGTATGGCAGTACTTTTTTACTACAGGTAAGACGAATGGCAAGTCATAAATATGTCAAACAAGAATTAATTTTAGAGTTTAAGTATGCACCCTCTAACATTGACCTAGTGTTTACACACCCTGTATTGGGAAGTAACATTGACTGTGAAAGAATAGGGAGTACCCGGTGACACTTCTATTGGTGCAAGTTTTGCAGGAAATCTTTCTTGATTGTGTCAGGCCCTTTGACAGAAACAGAGGGAGTTACCAACTGTCTGCCGTAAAACCTCTGGGCCCTAGTTATTAATGTAGTCAAGAACATGTGCTGTTCTAGAGACCATGGTGGAATGGCAATGATGTAAATATGCCTAGTCTACCCTTCTCCTCCCTTCTCGCCAATGTTTATCTAGTTTTCATAGCAACAGGGTCTATTGTGTGTTACTAATAGCAGTGTAGCAAATTCCGAGATTACATGGTTCTTGAGTGAGTGGATGGTAGTACTGATGAAAATAGCAACAAACAGGCCACAGGACCAGGGGGACCTGCATGTGCCCACTGGGTTATCTCTCCTGGGAACACACTTCGCTCTAGTAGCCTACTACACATTGGTCCACTCAATAGATCCATCTGCTCAGACCTGCAGGCTTTTAAATACCTGGAATGAGGAGAACTCTGGTATAAATTATGCCTGGTCGAGAGCCACTGGGAACCAACTATATTTTATTTAACTTATTATCATATCTATCTTGCATGACCGGAATGTGATCCAGTGTTTGATTTTCATCCCAGATATGTAATCACAGAGAACATGAGGAGACAGGATCTGGGGGGACTAATTCAACCCCAGAACAAAGCAGCAACCATAGCAGTTTTAGGCTCAGGCAGGCAGGGCATCAAAGCCCCTCTGGACCTCTAGAGAGATCTATAGAGACAGATTTAGCTGTAGGCTTTGATACTATCAGAACCCATAGAAGGGATAATCTTACAGCTAGTTGTAAGATTATTTTACAGTCTGATGACCTGTGGTCATCCACTTTCTTCCCTACAAAGAAAATCCAACTCAGGGTGTTTCAAAATTACCCAATTTCAGAGAAATGATTTTGACAGAAATGATTACAAGAAATCTACTGTTTGTTTGGCATCACGTTGTGGAGTTGATCAGGGGACCTCGGGATGTATTCAGGCAATGGACTGAAATGACTGATCATGTCAGCTGTATACTGTCCCACTGGGCACCGACCTCAATTCAACATCTACTCCACGTCGTTTCAATTTAATTGAAATTACATGGAAAGAACATTGATTCAACCAGTGTGTGCACAGTGGGGTATCTGTACGATGCAGTGTATCAGTTTGGCTGTGACATCATCCCCAATGTGTTGCTCATCACTACTTGATCCAGTGATCTAAATGGGGTTGCCACCCCTTTTCTTTGTGTATCTGCTTGTGTTTTCACATTTAAAGATAATCAGAGATAAATTCATAGTGATAGAAAAGGCCCAATGATTAGTTTTATTTCCAGTATAAACTTTTTCCTGGAGAAGTTTTGTTCCACATAGCCCCGTGCTCTTTGATCAGTGAGAGCTAATCCAGAGGGCCTTTAGGTAATACTGTTGGCCATGACTCATTCTCCAGTTGGGGATAAAATGGATAGGGCACTGTGAGGTCACATTTAATTACCATGAGCTCCGGGCACCATTGCCAAGATGCCTGTGTAGGTTTTGTTGTAGTGTGACTGCATGTTGGCCTTAACGGAGCTTGCCCGTCATGCTGAGCGTTCAGCATGGTGCTAACTCAGAGCCAGGGCTGACCCTGCAGCTGTCCCAGCCGCTCAGACCATCCTGGCCTGGTTGGGCTGGACCAGGTCACTCTGAGCCATAGTTCTGAGCAGACTGCTTGACTTTCATCCACTAAGGCTGGTATTGATTGTAAGGTTAGGTGAGTCCCTGTCATGTTTTCCATTCATGTGTAGATCAGAGTTGGCTGTGCAGTATGCATGCTCTCAGCGCCCTGTAGAACTGGAGAGAGTTAAACAGATTCTTAAGGGGATTCCACCTATTTCATAGCCAAGACTGAGATGCAATGCCTTATGCTCAAAACCAATGTGTAAACACATAACTATAGATCTTGAGCCATAAGTTTTCTGGAAGTCTTGACCCACCAACCCTTGTCAAAATAATGATGATTTTTAACCAGTACAGAGCAGCACAGCTAAAGACATTTTAATGTTTCAAGTGAAAAGCATTTAAGTAAGAAGCCTTTATGACACAATTCAAATGTTTCTAATAGTAAGTACAATACTATGAAAACAGGTCATCTTCTGTTGCAGAAAGGCCATAAATATATGGGGATTAACTTTGTCATTTTCAAGCAAATCCTTCTAGCAAGAGGTCACCACAAAGATAAAATGTGGTTCGGGCAGTTATTTAGTCTTGGACATAACAATAGTGTCAAAGCTTCTTTCAGTAAATTAGGTTCAGTCCCTTACCCGCAGAGGGGGCAGTTGAGACGGCTTTCATTAGCTCTGCCTCGTAGGCAGCGCGCACAGAAGATGTGGTAACAGTCTAAGAGGCATGGGTGCTGGTACTGCTCATGGCACAGGTGACAAAACAGGGGATGGACATTGGCACAGTCCACTCCACACAGATTATCCAATGGAGAGAGGACACCCCCTGCCATCTAGAGAGAGAGTGTAGAGATAGTGAATCCCTTAGGATTAAACTTTTTAAAACTAAACTGACATTTAAAATCAGCCATGATGTATGTAGGAGATAATGTTTGACTTCACATATAGAGTTTGACATCATATAGATACTTTTTCGAATGGAATAATGTGATGCAGTACTAGCCTGGGTACCAGTCTGTTTCTGCTAACATTCCACTCCTTGTACCCTGTGTCAATGCCAATGACTTGGAGTACAAGGAGTGGAACTGGAACATTAGCATAATAACATAATACTCCCATAACTTTAGTCTCATTTAGATGGAACAGTTAGGTTAGAGAACTTCCCTCTTTCACTTACCTTGCCAGCCATGGTATAAGTCCTCAGTGCTCTGATGAGAAAACACACATGATGTCACATGAAACTTCTATTGTTTTGTAATATTAGTACTTCTATTGTAGCCTACTTCTCTGTACAGTATGTCCAACCAAACACAAGGCACCCCCAACAGAAGAGTTTACTGTACAAGTGTAGTGGATGGAGTCTGTTCCTGCATATGGACAGCACGGAGCGCTACTGTCTTACCTTTCAGTGGTCCTATCAGCTACCCCCAGCAAGAATGACAGCAATGCAGAAACGCTTCTGGAGTGGCCTGGTTGAGCCCTGACGCCAGGCAGCTGACTGCTCCCCTAGCCAGCAGCCATTCTGCTCACAGAGTGGGGGACTGGGGGTGGGCCAACAGTGCAACCATACTGTCACAGATGACAAAAGGGAAATCAGATATTGTTGCCATGTCATCAGGGGGAAAATACCCCCAATATTGAATATTCTCCCCTTAATTAAACAGGAAGCATGGATTGAATGGGTATCACCACCAACCCCTATCATGCAGTCTCAGAAATATTGAAATGAGGGAAGGCTTTTTTAATCAATTGTAGAAAGAAGCTATTTTCCTTTGAGCAACTCAACAGGATTTAGAGGATACCTGTAGCCTACATATGTCTGTTGAAGTTATAGTCATGCCAATAATAATTGTGGAATATGTCTACCCTCAAAATGGTATGTAGCCAACGTGTAGAAATATGATTAAACTGTTTTGCCCGAATAATTATACCTCAAACTGGGGCAAAGAATATCTCCTGGCTGAATTTATCCCAGATTCATGGATTTCATCTATTTATCTAGACCGGATATAGGATTTAGCAAACCCTGCCTCTTCCTTTCTGGATAAGAATCGCCGGCCAACATGGCTCCGATTGTGAGTACTCACGTTGAAATTGGTTGTATAGCTAAGCATATACATTGTTATTGTCTGTCGTTTATTGTAGTTATTGTTCACGTAATAAATCCACATTGAATCGTGTTTCCGTGATGCCAAAGAGTAATTGTAACACCAATCCATTGCTTTGTTTACCAGTTGGGCCTGCACCCATTGAACCACGTTGTAGCAATTTAGCTAGCTAGTTGGCAACTGCTAGTAGTAACCGTGAACGATGGATTGCTAGCCAGCGGGAATGCACTAGCTAGAAGTTAGCATGCTAATTAAAGTCCGATTAGTGACCGTTTTAACATGTATTTAATCAAATGTGTTACCAAATTGATATGCTAAATTCTAGTCCTATCGTTAGTTTACACACGTCACGACCAAACATTTCCTGACTAGTTTGATAACTCAAATCAATCAAGTCGACTAATTTCAAAACAATCTAGCACGTTACATACTGACATGAAACCGTATGGTGTCTCATTCAGTATTTATGGTTTTGTAGTTAGTAACGTTAGACCCTCTAATGTCCTGACAGAAAAAGCAGGTCGTCAAAAAGCCCAAGACTGGTGGCAAGAAGAAGAAGAAGCAGGTCCTGAAGTTTACCCTGGACTGCACTCACCCAGTGGAGGATGGCATCATGGATGCTGCCAACTTTGTAAGTAGCTTATTATAGAGAAAAAACATGCAATATCCTATTAAATGTCCTACTTTATTACTAGACTATGAATATGACGTATTTCAATGTACCCATTGCATGTCACAAGTTCGCCTCTTAGCTCCAGGAGACCTGTACACATGGGCACCTGTTGCTGAAGGCTACATCCCATATCCCCGAAAACACATTTACCAGCCCTCTTGTTGACCTATTTCTGATAAACTTCCCACCACCGAACACACATTTATAATCCGGAATCCTTTACATGTGGTACGGGTTATAAGATGTGTGAAAATAAAAGTGTTGTATCCTACTTACTGAGTTTACCAAATTCACTCCATATCTCCATGCACTGCCATCTGGGATCTTCTATGGAGTGAGTGAACTTCAGAACATTTTAATTTAATTGTTTAATTTACCATAGTTTACACATTTCATAACCCGTACCGACTGATAAGGTATTCCGGATTATAGATTTGCCTTCAGTGGGGAGGAACGTTTCTCAGAAATTGGTAAACTAGAGGGCTGGTAAATGTGTTTTCTAGGCTTGGGCGGTATACCGTATATACCAGGGTATTTGGAAATAGCTACGGGGTGGTTTTTTAATACTGTTGAAACTTCTGTTTTTCTATACATTTTAATATTTTCAGCTATTTAAGTAAATGCCTTCAGTCAACTTGTGCAATGCTTAGGAGATAAAGCAGATTGTGTTCTTATTTCACCTGTTATTATTTTACATTATTACACTTAGTGTAAATGGAGTAACAGGAGAAAGCGGTAGTAGGATCAGCAGGGACCAGCTGTGTATTGACAGGGGTCGTGTTTTATATTGAAAGTCAAGTGTGAGTGATAAGGGACGTGCAAGTATAGTTTTCCTTCACGGAAAATACATTAGTCCAACACATTAGTCCATCTTTGTAAAAATAATGCATGGCCATCATATTTTTTAAGTTTAGACCTGTCATAGAAAGAATGTAGCCAACGACATGTCCTAATGTTTTGCTTAAAGTTGATCTCGCATTTTACTGAAGAAAAATAGGCTTGTTTACAAGTGCAACTGAAGCACAAAATTAGTCTGATGCCGAGCAGAAATTACATTAAGAAGCATTTTACATCTGTTTACAAAACACAGAATTATATTTCTTATGAGTTTTATCTCCTTTACCTGCGTGAAAAATGCAGAATTAGGCATTAACACGACCTCTAGTTTAACTTGCTCTAAGTGGCTGAATTAATAAGGTGACGGGGCATTATATTGTGTTAGTTTTCTGCAGTATTTGAGAAGGCAGAGACCTTTGGATGAGTTATTTGTCTTGATTTCCATGCCTTTTTTTGTCCTCTCTGTTCTCAGCCCATCTGTTCCTCCCCTCCCTTCTCTGAGCCTGTTGCCCTAGCGACTCCACACAGACAGTGTGTAGACATGCTGCTGGAAAGCCAGTACTGCATGCGTCAGAACTTTGTTCATTGGATACCGCCAAACCCTAATGTTTTCAGGGATGCTTGATGTAGCGTTCAGCGACAGGAGGAGCATAAGTGTAATGGTTAGTGTGGTTCAGACTACTGATATTTTGCAGTTGGTGTCACACAGCACACCAGGTTTCAGGGGGGAGAAAGTCATATCCTGAAAGTTGCAATGGCACTTGTTTTGTTCTAACTAGCACTGCTTTTGATGATAGCTGCTTTGAGAATTTTTTGTTACTATAACTGTAGCCATACCTCCAAATAACGTTGTCATGCCTCCTTTGGAGGTCTGGAGAATTTTGTATAGGCTAAAATGGCTCGAAGGGTCTGCTTGCTTCCAGCAGATGTTACATCCCCCCATATAACTGTAGAAGGGGTGCTGCATGTAATGTTCGTCACTGTTTTCCCACCGGGTAGGACACATTTTGCAGAGTTGTTGCGTATGCTAGTTTGCAACATTGCAGAAAATGGAAGAAAACTTGTCGAAAAGCTGAATTCTGTTTTGCCCAAATCGTACTCAATACACAATTGAGTCGAAGACACATTACAACTCCTGTGCCAGAACACACTACAAAAAAACAGACGTTATGACGCGTCTACCTACAGGCTATGGTAAAAGTTAAGTGTATCAAGTGTGACAGACAGTCTGCAAAAAAAATAAAAAGGTCTATGGCTTGGCGTAACGTCTGAGGCTCATCAAATACTGTCATTAGACACATGTAAATGAGTAGAAAAATGCACGAAACCCCCTACCCACACCCTTTTCAGTCTCCAGATATGCTGTTTTATATTTTAACTTCGGAGCATTTAAAAAAAAAAAGAGAGATTGTCGATAGTTTCTCCTCTGATGGGCCTCCCGAGTGGCGCAGGGGTGTAAGGTACTGCATCGCAGTGCTAGAGGCGGCACTACAGATCCGGGTTCGATCCCGAACTCTGTTGCAGCCAGCCGCTACTGGGAGACCTATGAGGCGGCGCACAATTGGACCAGCATCGTCCGGGTTAGGGGAGGGTTTGGCCGGCCGGGATGTTCTTGTCCCATCTCGGTCTAGTGACTCCTTTTGGAGTCCGGGCGCATGCACGCTGAATTCAGTTGCCAGCTGTACAGTGTTTCCTCCAACAGGTTAAGCGAGCAGTGTGTCAAGAAGCAGTGCGGGGTCGTGTTTCGGAGCACGCAGGGCTCTCTTCCTCTTCAGCGATGGGACATGACTGTAACTACCAATCCTCTGTCAACAATCGTGGAACACGGTTGGTGCCTTGGAGGGGTTTTAATCAGTGATATCCCGGTCATCCTCACACACTGTTGCTCCTACGGCACTGAACTAGTGGGCACCTTTTAGAGCTCAGCACAAGGAAGGGATTTGGTTGTGCCGTGTTGCGAAGTGTTAATGATTTCCTCCCCTTTGTAGCTACTTTCTGCCATTGACTTCAGGAGGCTTTCCGATAAGGTAGTATCCAGTTGGGAATGGTTCCGTATTTGGGAGTATAACTCTGTCCTAAAATCCACCTTTTGTCCTCGTCTTCTACAGGAACAGTTCCTGCAGGAGCGCATCAAAGTCAATGGTAAAGCAGGGAACCTGGGTGGTGGCGTGGTGTCCATTGAAAGGAGCAAGAGTAAAATCTCTGTGAATTCTGAGGTGCCATTCTCCAAAAGGTATGTTTGAATGAAATCTTGCCCTTGTGATGTGGTGAGCAACATCACTTGCCATTTTGTGTTGTCTGATGGTGGGATGTGGTTCGTGTCCACAGTTATGCATGTATTGTATTTTCACCTGTTCTGTTCGGAAGGTGGATCTGTCCTTTGCTTTCAGTTGTGTTGTGGTATTTTTTCTATTTCACCTTTATTTAACCAGGTAGGTCAGTTGAGAACAAGTTCTCATTTACAACTGCCTGGCCAAGACAAAGCAAAGCATTGCGACAAAAAACAGAGTTACACAGTAAACAAACATACAGTCAATAACACAATAGAAAATCTATATACAGAGTGCAAATATAGTGTAAAATGCAGTAAGGTTAGGAAGGTAGAACAATAAATATGCCATAGTGGTGAAATAAATTACAGATTAGCATTAACACTGGAATGATGGATGTGCAGATTATGATGTGCAAATAGAGATACTGGAGTGCAAAATTAGCTAAAAATAAATATGGGGATGAGGTAGTAGGGTGGGCTATTTACAGAAGGGCTATATACAGGTGCAGTGATCGATAAGCAGCTTTGACAGCTGATGCTTAAAGTTATTGAGGGAGGGTATTACATTTAAGAACTGTTTGTGCCATGTTGCTTGCTGCTATGGGCTCATTGCACTTTTGCCATCGATGTTAGGCTTTGATTATCTTTGTTGTCTAGCCTGATGGACAGTCTGGAGAAAGTCTAATTCATTGTTTGAAGGAGTGCTTTTAAAGTGATTATTAGTGTTTGGCATAAGGTCTGAGGCTCATAAAATACTGTCATTAAACACATGTACACGAGTAGAAAAAGTTAAGCGAAAATGCACGAAACCCCCCACCCACCCCTGTTCAACCTTTTAGTCTCCGGATATGCAATTTTATAAAAATTGCACTTATTTTATACATCAACTCTTGTAGATGGCGACGTGTCTTGGGGGTACCTGACGTCTATCTTTGACAATTGTCAAGGGGGTCTCATATAGAGATGTTAAATTCTTAGGCGGGATCCCTGATTTGTTATGGGGGTGCCAAGACCTGCTGTAAATTGAACCCTGATGATGGTGCTTTAGATGATTAAATGTTCTGCATGTCATATTGTCTGAATGTTCTGTAATGTTGCATCCTCCAGAATAAACCCCAGACCTAGCCTTATAAGTTCTCGAAATGTAAATGCATTTTATTTATTTCACCTTTATTTAACCAGGTAGGTCAGTTGAGAACAAGTTCTCATTTACAACTGCCTGGCCAAGACAAAGCAAAGCATTGCGACAAAAAACAGAGTTACACAGTAAACAAACGTACAGTCAATAACACAATAGAAAATCTATATACAGTGTGAGCAAATGTAGTGCAAAATGCAGTAAGGTTAGGAAGGTAGGACAATAAATAGGCCATAGTGGTGAGATAAGTTACAGATTAGCATTAACACTGGAATGATGGATGTGCAAATTATGATGTGCAAATAGATATACTGGAGTGCAAAATTAGCGAAAATAATAAAATATATATGGGGATGAGGTAGTAGTAAATAACAACAAATTTTACAGTACATCTTTGTCAGTGTAATTTTCAATGGGGTTTAAATTGCTGACACTGCCCTTCTATCTGCCAGGTACTTGAAATATCTGACCAAGAAGTACCTGAAGAAGAACAACCTGAGGGACTGGCTGCGTGTGGTGGCCAATACCAAGGAGAGCTACGAACTGCGCTACTTCCAGATCAACCAGGATGAGGAAGAGGAGGAGGATGAAGATTAAATCCATGCCACTTTCTATTGTCAATAAAATTTCTAAAGAACAAAAGCTGTTCCCATGGCTTTATTTGCTGATTTGGGACTAAATCTGCATAATGTTTGTAAATCATTGTAACTACTCTTGCAATGAACTAGTTAGATTTTGAAAACCCATATTATTTATAATGTGAGGATAAGTGTTCTGTGCTTACAAGTTTTAATGTCATGTGCACAAGTACAGTGAAATGCCTTCCTTGCAAACTCTAAACCCAACAATGCATTAATCAATAACAATGTAGTACTAAAATTAAGATGAGATATAAGAACACCAAGTAAGCAAGCATTATAAATACAGGGTCTGTCAGTTCTAGTACCATATTTACTAGAACTGCAGGGATACTGGAGTGATAGAGTTAGATATGGGTAAGGTGACTAGGCAACAGAATATGATAAACAGAGTAGAAGAAGCTTATGTGGTTGGTTGTATGTGTAGTCAGTATAAATACATTATGTGCATATTATATGTGAGCAAATTATGAAATGTGTGTGTAGGGCCCTTTTTGAGTGCATAGAGACTGCAAAAATAAAAGTCTAGCCATTTTGAGCACTCATGGCTTGGGGATAGTAGCTGTTCAGGAGCCTGTTTGGTCAGATAATGGTACAGCTTGCTGTGCGGAAGTGGAGAGCAGTCTATGCCTTGGGTGGCTGGAGTCTAAAGATTTTCTGGGCCTTCATTTCATGCCACCTGATATAGAGGTCCTGGATGGCAGGAGCTCGGCCCCAGTGCTGGGCAGTCCGCACCGCTCTCTAGCTCCATGTGATCGAGGGTGGTGCTGTTGCCATACCAAGCAGTGATGCAGCCAGATTCTCAATGGTACAGCTGTAGAACTTTGAGGATTTGAGGGCCCATTCCAAACCTTTACAACCTGAGGGGAAGAGGCATGTATGTCGTGCCTTCTTCACTACTGTGTGTGTGTGTGTGGACTGTTTGAAGTCCTTAGTGATTTGGACAACGAGGAAATTGAAGCTCTTTTATACAGGCTTCCTTCTTTTCACTCTGTCAATTATACAGTACATAGGCTAGTACTGTGGAGTAACTACAATGTTGTTGATCCATCCACACTTTTCTATCACAGCCATTAAACTCTAACTGTTTTAAAGTCACTATTGGCCTCATGGTGAAATCCCTGAGTGTTTTTCTTCCTCTCCGGCAACTGAGTTAGGAAGGACTCCTGTATATTTGTAGTGTCTGGGTGTATTGATACACCATCCAAAGTGTCAATAACTTCATGTTCAAAGGGATATTCAATGTCTGCTTTTTGTGTGTCCTTCTTTGCAAGGCATTGTTTGTGCCATTGTCTTTGTGGTTGAATCAGTGTTTGAAAATTAATTTCTCGTCCAAGGGACCTTGAAGATAATTGTATGTGTAGGGTACAAAAAATCATATTAAACACTATTATTTCACACAGTGAGTTCATGCAACTTATGTGACTTGTTAAGCACAATTTTACTCCTGAATTGATTTAGTCTTGCCATAACAAAGGGGTTTAATACTTATTGACTCAAGACATTTCAGCTTTTCATTTTTTATTAATTTGTAAACATTTTGAAAAACATTTCCACTTTATGGGGACATTATGGGGTATTGTGTGTAGGCCAGTGGGGGAAAAGTCAATTTAATACATTTTTAATTCGGGCTGTAAGATGGCAAAATGTGGAAAAAGTCAAAGGGTGTGAATACTTTCTGAAGGCACTGTACATGCAACAAGTACTGATATTGTATCTTATAATAGCACTCACAGCTTTCCAAGAAAATAATTTTGACATTTATGGTCTGTTTACATATTTTTTAGGCTATTTATGTGTATAGAACCGGTATAAACTGTATAATTACAGTGGGGAGAACAAGTATTTGATACACTGCCGATTTTGCAGGTTTTCCTACTTACAAAGCATGTAGAGGTCTGTAATTTTTATCATAGGTACACTTCAACTGTGAGAGACGGAATCTAAAACAAAAATCCAGAAAATCACATTGTATGATTTTTAAATAATTAATTTGTATTTTATTGCATGACATAAGTATTTGATCACCTACCAACCAGTAAGAATTCCGGCTCTCACAGACCTGTTAGTTTTTCTTTAAGAAGCCCTCCTGTTCTCCACTCATTACCTGTATTAACTGCACCTGTTTGACCTCGTTACCTGTATAAAAGACACCTGTCCACACACTCAATCAAACCGACTCCAACCTCTCCACAATGGCCAAGACCAGAGAGCTGTGTAAGGACATCAGGGATAAAATTGTAGACCTGCACAAGGCTGGGATGGGCTACAGGACAATAGGCAAGCAGCTTGGTGAGAAGGCAACAACTGTTGGCGCAATTATTAGAAAATGGAAGAAGTTCAAGATGACGGTCAATCTCCCTCGGTCTGGGGCACCATGCAAGATCTCACCTCGTGGGGCATCAATGATTATGAGGAAGGTGAGGGATCAGCCCAGAACTACACGGCAGGACCTGGTCAATGACCTGAAGAGAGCTGGGACCACAGTCTCAAAGAAAACCATTAGTAACACACTACGCCGTCATGGATTAAAATCCTGCAGCGCACGCAAGGTCCCCCTGCTCAAGCCAGCGCATGTCCAGGCCCGTCTGAAGTTTGCCAATGACCATCTGGATGATCCAGAGGAGGAATGGGAGAAGGTCATGTGGTCTGATGAGACAAAAATAGAGCTTTTTGGTCTAAACTCAACTCGCCGTGTTTGGAGGAAGAAGAAGGATGAGTACAACCCCAAGAACACCATCCCAACCGTGAAGCATGGAGGTGGAAACATCATTCTTTGGGGATGCTTTTCTGCAAAGGGGACAGGACGACTGCACCGTATTGAGGGGAGGATGGATGGGGCCATGTATCGCGAGATCTTGGCCAACAACCTCCTTCCCTCAGTAAGAGCATTGAAGATGGGTCGTGGCTGGGTCTTCCAGCATGACAATGACCCGAAACACACAGCCAGGACAACTAAGGAGTGGCTCCGTAAGAAGCATCTCAAGGTCCTGGAGTGGCCTAGCCAGTCTCCAGACCTGAACCCAATAGAAAATCTTTGGAGGGAGCTGAAAGTCCGTATTGCCCAGCGACAGCCCCGAAACCTGAAGGATTTGTATGGAGGAGTGGGCCAAAATCCCTGCTGCAGTGTGTGCAAACCTGGTCAAGAACTACAGGAAACGTATGATCTCTGTAATTGCAAACAAAGGTTTCTGTACCAAATATTAAGTTCTGCTTTTCTGATGTATCAAATACTTATGTCATGCAATAAAATGCCAATTAATTATTTAAAAATCATACAATGTGATTTTATGGATTTTTGTTTTAGATTCCGTCACTCACAGTTGAAGAGTACCTATGATAAAAAATTACAGACCTCTACATGCTTTGTAAGTAGGAAAACCTGCAAAATTGGCAGTGTATCAAATACTTGTTCTCCCCACTGTATATGAAAATATTTTAGGTTGACAATACTGTTACATAATTTCTGATACACATGCCTTTTACTTACTTTTATTTTCCTGCCATTCATTCCAAATAGACTGGTTTGGATTTCTCCCTGGCTGCCATTTTCACCCAATTCTAGAACTTTGAGGGTTTAATAATTTAATAAGATCTCTATGGTTACAATTATTTTAGAAACTGCTTTCAAATGTGGCGCTTCTTTCCTTTGTTTCATGTGGTCAATCACACTCAGGAGTTTTTTTATATATTTTTAACTAGGCAAGTCAGTTAAGAATAAATTCTTATTTACAATGACGGCCTACCCCGGCCAAACCCGGACGGCCAGTTGTGCGCCGCCCTATGGGATTCCCGATCACGGCCGGATTGTGATACAGCCTGGAATCGAACCAGGGTCTGTAGTGACGCCTCTTGCACTGAGATTTTAGTACCTTAGACCACTGCGCCACTGTTCACTGCTTCAGAGACTGAGTCTATCACAGATATAGACATTCCCGAGCTGTGGATTCTGGGGGAACCCTCTCCCTGGCTCGGTCAGTCTATGCAACTCCAGCTGAATCGCAACGCGGATTGAGCCTATGTTGTTGACTGGACCCTATTCCCCACCGCCACCAGATCATAACCAGCCAGAGCTACATGGCGGGCCGTCGCCAGCGACAGAGGCCCTGCTGTCCCTGAACTAGGGGACCCTCCAGCAGCCCTGGACCTGTCTGCTGTTACCTCCAGAGACCAGTCCAGCCCTGACCTGGGTCCATGGGGAGACCCAGCAACACCATTGTCACCAGGTACTGACAGTACAGCTTCACCTGACACAGCCACAGCCCTGTGTCCCATTTGGGGTGTCCAGGATGCCCCTGCCCAGCATGCACCACCTGACCCAGCTCCAGTCCTGGTCCTGCTGCCGCTGGACTCAACCCCTGATGTGACTGTGTGGGACACCTGACCTAGTCGCGGGCGACCACACAGACTTCGCCCCCCAGTGTCCTGTCCCAGAGGCACTACCTATTCCTGCTCCAGGGGTCCGAGCTGATACACCATCTGCCCTGGACTCACCAGCACTGCCTTCTGATCTGGGTCTTGCTCTGGGGCCTGCCCTGGGCCCTGCACTGGGGGACTTGCCTGCCACCGCCAGGCCTTCTACTGGAGCACATCAAGCCTCTGTGGGGAAACACCACCGCGCCTGCTCTCCACTGCCGCTGGGCCTGCTCTCCTCCCTGGACATGGGGGGACTCCTGGCCCGCCTATGTGGGGGAGTAAATATGCTGCGCGTAATTAGGGGTGGCTGTTACAAATTCCCTGCCGACTTATCAGCATCTCACAACTCCTTAGCAGCACACTCCACTCCGGAGCCTGAGAGTCTAGGGGGATACCATAAACTTGCCTCTCAAACTCTTTCTGACCATTGTGACCTGTGCTCTGATAGTTTGCTAGGGTTGACTATACAGGTCACACAATACCTGCAGTCTTCCTCAAGCAGTGGAAGAGAGCAACATCTCTGTTTCTGCCCATCAACATCTGGACTTGTGGGATAGTGTGTGTGCCCAAAGTGAGTTGTGTGACATTTGTATATTGTTCTTCATAGTTAGTTACTACTACTGCCTATTGTATGTTGCCCCTCTGTGTTTACTGTGTTGTGTAATACTCTGCAGATAGCATATGCAATCTATACTCTCCTTTGCTATTTATTACTGCTCTATTCTGTATCTTGATTTGTGCCCTGGTGTTTTCATTCAGTATGTGTGTATTCATCACCTCGGTTTCTGTCCGTTATAGAACCATTACCTTTCCTACATGTATGTACATTCCCATATGCATCCCCATATTCATCTTCTACTGTGTGTGAATAAAGTTCCCTGTGTGTGTTCAATCTTTGGCTGCTTTATTCCCCTCTAAGTGGGGGCGGTGTCAGTAGGTCACAAACCAGTAAAATATATAGAGCAGGTAGCTCTCTTTCATTGGGAATTGCAATTCGTAACATATTGTATGAATTGCAATTTGTAACATACAGTCGTGGTCAAAAGTTCAGAATGACACAAGTATTGGTCTCCACAAAGTTTGCTGCCTCAGTGTTGATGATGGCAATTTGCATATACTCCAGAATGTCATGAAGAGTGATCAGATGAATTGCAATTAATTGCAAAGTCCCTCTTTGCCATTAAAATGAACTTAATCCCCCAAAAAAATGTCCACTGCATTTCAGCCCTGCCACAAAAGGACCAGCTGCCATCATGTCAGTGATTGTCTCGTTAACACAGGTGAGAGTGTTGACGAGGACAAGGCCGGAGATCACTCTGTCCTGCTGATTGAGTCAGAATAACAGACTGGAAGCTTTTAAAAGGAGGGTGGTGCTTGAAATCATTGTTCTTCCTTCTGTCAACCATGGTTACCTGCAAGGAAACACGTGCCGTCATCATTGCTTTGCACAAAAAGGGCTTCACAGGCAAGTATATTGCTGCTAGTAAGATTGCACCTAAATCAACCATTTATCGGATCATCAAGAACTTCAAGGAGAGAGGTTCAGCTGCGGGATCGGGGCACCACCAGTGCAGAGCTTGCTCAGTGAGGCGAAGAGTTTTGGAGGATGGCCTGGTGTCAAGAAGGGCAGCAAAGAAGCCACTTCTCTCCAGGAAAAACATCAGGGACAGACTGATATTCTGCAAAAGGTACAGGGATTGGACTGCTGAGGACTGGGGTAGAGTAATTTTCTCTGATGAATCCCCTTTCCGATTGTTTGGGCCATCCGGAAAAAACCTTGTCCGGAGAAGAGAGCGCTACCATCAGTCCTGTGTCATGCCAACAGTAAAGCATCCTGAGACCATTCATGTGTGGGGTTGCTTCTCAGCCAAGGGAGTGGGCTCACTCACAATTTAGCCTAAGAACACAGCCATGAATAAAGAATGGTACCAACACATCCTCCGAGAGCAACTTCTCCCAACCATCCAAGAACAGTGACGACCAATGCCTTTTCCAGCATGATGGAGCACCTTGCCATAAGGCAAAAGTGATAACTAAGTGGCTTGGGGAACAAAACATTGATATGTTGGGTCCATGGCCAGGAAACTCCCCAGACCTTAATCCCATTGAGAACTTGTGGTCGATCCTCAAGAGGCGGGTGGACAAACAAAAACCCACAACTTCTGACAAACTCCAAGCATTGATTATGCAAGAATGGCCTGCCATCAGTCAGGATGTGGCCCAGAAGTTAATTGACAGCATGCCAGGGCGGATTGCAGAGGTCTTGAAAAAGAAGGTTCAACACTGCAAATATTGACTCTTTGCATAAACTGAATGTCATTGTCAATGAAAGCCTTTGACACTTATGGAATACTTGTAATTATACTTCAGTGTACCATAGTAACTACTGACATAAAGATCTAAGAACACTGAAGCAGCAAACTTTGTGGGGACCAATACTTCTGTCATTCTCAAAACTTTTGACCACGACTGTACACTAAGTGTACAAAACACTAAGGACACCTGCTCTTTCCATGACAGACTGACCAGATGATTCCAGGTAAAAGTTTTGATCCCCTGTTGATCAAGATGAAGGGGAGAAGACAGGTTAAAGATGGATTTTTAATCATAGAGACAATTGAGACATGGATTGTGTGCCATTCCAGCCTGGTATCATAGACTAGACATAACATAGTAAAAGTAAAACCGAAACACTGAAATTGGTATAGAATGTTACATTTGGTGTGGTTACATAAGACAGAAGGTTACCTAAGGCAAAAACGAAAGGAGGGTGGTTAGTCGGGGGTGGATAGGAGAGCAGGCATATAACGCAAATGCCTAGCAACCCAAAGGTTGCATGTTTGAATCTCATCAAGGACAACTAGCATTTTAGCAACGACTTACTACTTTTTAGCTGCTTTGCAACTACTTGCCATTTTAGCTAAACCTAATCTTAACCCTTTAACCTAACTCCTAACCTTAACCTAACCTCTAGTCTAGCTAACGTTAGCGTTCGCCACCTAGCTAACATTAGCCACAACAAATTGGAATTCCTAACACATCATACGTTTTGCAAATTCGTACCATATTGTACATTTAGCAAATTCTTAACATATTATTTTAATTGAAATTCGTAACATATCACACAAAATGGTTGCTGGACCTCCACAAATGAATACTTCCCATTCAAAACGTAACATATCATACTAAATGGAGTGTCTCAAATGTCCAAACAGAATAATGTGAACTCCTCTGAGATCAGGATAGCCATTCAGAGGGTGAATTTAAGTGCTTTGAACAGGGTATGGTAGTAGGTGTCAGGCGCACTGGTTTGTGTCAAGAACTGCAACGCTATTGGGTTTTTCTCGCTTAACATTTTCCCGCATGTAGAATGGTCCAAAGAACATCCAGCCAACTTGACAAAACTGTGGGAAGCGTTGGAGTCAACTCAATATTAGGAAGGTGTTCTTAATGTTTTTTATACTCAGTACAATACGGATTGTAATGGGTAACATATCATACGGTGGATGATCGACATCCACAAATTGATAAATACCAATGTGAAACGTAACATATCATACTGATTGGTGTTTCTCGGAATTAAATATACTATGTTATGTCTACCCCTGAGTTCAGGTTGCAACGTAACCTTGACAACTGTTTAAAGCCATCAACACAGCCCTGGCTGCGCACTTGCCATTTCTTGTAGGGACAAAAGCAAGTAAGTTTGTTGAATGCATGCATGCCATGGCTAAATAATTTCTAAAACAAAAGGAATAATATATTTGAAAGTAACATTCACTGTTCAACATGCACCGCCTTCATCAATCAAGATACAATAGAATGTAGCCGAAATTACCGCTACATGTAACAAATCGACTTTTAATGTCTATGGTAACAAACATATTGGTATGTCAGCGAGCTGTTTGCATCGTATATGTTAAAGTTTAAAGACGAATTACCCCATTGACTAAAGTGTAATAATGCCTATAGATAATTAACTTTCCTTTATGATTCTTGCCATTGTCATAATAGCCTACGTTTCATTCAAATACATAATTTTGGCGGTTATCCAAACCAAGTTTGACTTAGATTGTCTTACTACTGGATACAGTACACTGCATCAAATCCATTTGAGACGAAATGCGAAGTGGGGGCTCAGGAGGGGATTGAGTGAAGTTTTTTTCCCCATATCCTGGTGTAACCTCAATTTCTAAAGACTTGCTTGGGAAAACGGGCAAAGAGACAGGAGGGTAGAGGTGCACACAGTGACATTGTTACTTGCAGCACTGCTCACGACTAGTAAAAGTAGTAACTAGGGGAGCATGACTTAACTAGTTGTGGTGAAAATTATGGGATGGATTGTCATGGCAACAGACCAGACGTCACAATCTGGGCATGTGTGTTCCAGTTTTGTCTCTTTCTTATTTTCAGACTGGAGGACTTGGATAGAGAAGAGTGGAAAAGGAAATACATGTTTTCCTACAAAAAGAGGGAAGCCATCATTCTTGAAAATATACAGATTTACATTTTAGTTACACAAGACCCATATAATTATTTTCAGAGAGGCAATACGAGGTGAACAGTGGCGTTTTGAGGGTTAACTTTCAGTTAATTCTCAGGCAAGAGGTTTTTGGTATGCGATAAAGATGCCTGGGTCGTTAAGCAATGAAGACGAGGGACAAGAGGACATGGATTTTGAAGACGAAATACCAGGTGAGCGAGTGAAGTAAGGGGGGAGTTTCTGCCAGTCAGATATTTTGCGCTGCTACGCCTAGTTGAATGCGGGAAAAGGGATTGTCGTACTATACGTTCTATGAGAAAAGAGGGGTGGGGTGCAGTAAGCGTTTCAATTTTTGCACGACCCGTTGTTTTCCTCAGGGGAACAGGTCTGCACTTGTCGCCACTGTGTCATCTTCAAATATGATATAGACGAATGAAAAGCCGCCATTTGTGGTACTGAAACGAGCCGGTCAGAGAAAAGGGGGACAGCCTACAATCCGTGCATTCTCGTGAAAAAAATAATTAAAGCGCAGATGTTAGGCCACCCGAACTCCATTTTACTTTGACTGCGATCAGCATATATTCTTAATTTTTCTTATTAGAATTAGGCACATGCACAACCTTTAATTCGTGCTGTTTTGAGGGTGCGCCGTTTTATTTGGCTGTTAGGCAACTATATAATATTTGTTTGTGTTTCCGTGTGAGGTCAGAAGTTGCACCTCACATGCTGTGACAACTGAATAAAATGTATCCATTGTTACTAAATGAATGTCCTTAAACTGACCAACTCTCCCTGGTGATGCATCATCATCAGAATTGAGCAGCTGTGTCCCAATTGTTTTTGAAGCTCTTGTCCAATTGATTCGGCAGTGGCCACAAATGTGCTGGGCTGTGACTGAAACCACGTGTACCAGGAAAACACTGGTTTGGGCAACTGTCCTGTTGATAAGTCAAGTGTAATCAAACTGATTGTGGCCCCTGAGCCAGGTTCATAAATCTCTCCATCCATGGCTGTCAACCAGCACAATGGGTTTATACTCAACACATCCATCATACTATTTAATTGTACATGCCATTTTCCACAATCATGACTTTGCTGCTGCACATTTTAGCAGCCACCCTTATCCAGAGCAATTTACAGCAGTGAGTGCATGCAGTTTTGCACATTTTCATACTGGTCCCCAGTGGGAATCAAACCCATACCTCTGGTGTTGCAAGTACCATGCTCTACCAACTGAGCCACACAGGACTACTGCTTTGTTAGTCTTTCACAGAAGATGACTGTAAAACAAAACTAATAGGCCTACATATTTAATGCACTCAAGACCACGTGAACCCTCCAAAGTTAGAATGGTGAGAGCATGGTGGATGAGATCTGTAAACCCATCAACTCATGTGGTCATCTGCAACAGGACATGTCTCTTATTTACACTGCTAGCTAAAGAGGGTGTCTCTCTGTGGCCCCTGACCCAGGTTCATAAATCTCTCCATCCATGGCTATCAACCAGGTCATACATCTCTGGGGAGCCTGTGGCTGAGCCAGTGTCAGAACAGGGGTGAGGTGATGAAGTGCCCTACAGCAAGTGCCTAGGTCAGGAGGTCAGGAGCCTTCCTTTTTATACTACCATGTCAGTTCAGTAAATAGAATCATACATTCATAGTTTTTCTCCTGCAGCTAGTGCCAGGCCCCAGATGATTTACTCCTGGATTAGCAGCCAGGGCAGACCAATATGCCCTCCAGCCCTCATAGCATTTGCATTAGCCTATTAGTGTGAAATGGTTGTCTGGTTATAGCACCAGTTTATCATGGTGCAATAATGACATTGCGTTTAGCCCACCTTTGTAATGTATTATTTTGTATGTTAAGTATTTTGCTTGAATTTCATGCTGTTTGCTTGTAAGAGTTGTATGCAGTATGGATAGTTGGGGGTTTGCATTTGGCCTGACATTAATACCAAAATGCCTGTGTCTGAGCTTCTTTCTGATAGTAGCCTATGGAATCAAAACATGTGCGTTATTATATCACATAGATAGTTTCCAACAACATTTCTGACATTGGGGCATACAGAAAAGGTTAATGAATGTAGTCATGGGTGTTATAGAGCAAACCGACTCACAAAATACCTTACAATTATTTGTATTGGTACAATTTACTAAAGAACTGGTTAGCTTTAGAAGGGGTGAGTGCTCTGTGATTTCAGCACATGACGTCTGACAGCTACAACCTGAGGGATAAAGCAATCACTGATGCATATCCCCAATAACCAACGACTAGTGGTTAAAAAGGGAGGGTAAATGCATACAAATAGCTATGGGATGTGTTAATAAAGAAATCTTGCTCCTGTTATGTTCCAGTTGATTCTTCATAGGTTTTAGATTTATTTTCCCTGAGTGTGTCGATCAGTTCTGTTCTATAATGTAGCATCTTGTATGTAGCATCTATAATGTAGCATCTTCTTAACCATGCATGTGCAGGATGCTTTGATGAGAATGTTCTTCATATAGACCCAGCCTGGCTTGACAGCAGTCTAATGAACTTCAGGATTGGCAAGGGCCCTCCGCAATCCATGGAGGGAGAGCTGAGGACCCACAGTACAGTAGCTTCCACTGTTCGCTGTCACATCCATACACTCCACCATTCACTGTCTCAAACTCATTGTTGTCCTTCCCATTGTCCCGTTCTTGGTCATGTCACTAGCACTGTCCCTGTGTATCAGTTTGACCTTTTGCTACGGCCTCTAACCTTTCCCTTTGTCTTGTTTTCTTTTGAAATTGTTTTGTCCTTCAGCGAAATTGAAAGATTAGCATGGGCTTTTGTGTGTCTACTAAAGTCAACCCTGATCGGTGGGGGCTATTTTTGGAGACTCCACTGTGAAAGCTGACACCCTTTTTGTCCATCTGTGTGTGTGTGTGTGTGTGTGTATGTGTGTGTGTGTGATGTTTACCCAAGTAAATGTGTTTCATGTGTTTACTCTTTTCCACTTGTCACCAACTGCACATGTATGTTCTAATTACACTGTCATAATAATATACTGCGATCTCATAATATTTATGGTGCATGAGCAAGAATAGCACAAAGGAGCTGTAATGTTACATCAGTTTGCAGATTATACCCTGCCACCACCAGGCTCCTGCTGACTTTCCCTGAATTGACCCACAGTACATCTAACTCACTCACACACCATCACTCTGTACCCTTAGATCTAGACTGCCCTGCCACCATTTATTATCACTAACTTCCAAGACCCAGGAGCAGGAAAGTGAGCTCACAGTCAATGACTACTACTCTGATTCTATCATGAAGTCATACAGTCCGCAATTTAGAATGCTACACTATAACAGCATATCCGCTACTAGAAAGACCAAGCTTTGGAGTAAATGCGTGTGAGGGTGCCTTTGGCGGTCAGGGCACCATTAACTGGGTATTTCCATAAGGAGCCTGTCAGAGAGAGTGGCCTAATGCGTGTTCCTGTAAACGCTGGACTTCTCAGGAATGAGAGGGTCATGAATCTCCCCTCTAATGGAGCGGTTCGGTGGCCAAGCCCTTGCAAGAAGGTCAGAGCGGTGCTGCCTGCCGGCCGTCCACACTTCAACGTGGGCACAATGTGCCAAGTGAGGCTGCAGTCTAGTTCAAACAAGAAGTCTGGTTCAAACTGGGCCTGGTGCCAGCAGTCCTGTGCCACATGCCACAGTGATCCCCCTCATCACCCAGTTACGAAGCAGCCACCTCTGGAAGACATCACAGAGCAATAGAACAATAGCTGCCAGAATGCCAGAGGCTTCTCTCTGGGATCACACACTTAGATGTGGTGCCTTAAATACATTTCTACATCTGCAGACATAATGTGTTTATCTCAATTACATTGATGGTAGTGGCCATTTCTGGTCAACTTGGTGGTAAATAATGGCGGGCGTCACATATCAGCAAGGAGGAGAATTAGATCAGTGTCTTGAGATGGAAACAGCTGATTTTCTCTTACAAGCTTCCTGTAGGTCTTAAATAAACTGCATTTCTTCTCATTTCAGCCACTTTTATCATCAGTGCATTTGAAAGAGCTGTAACATTAGTTGAGTTGTCGTAATGATGACATGCCTGGCAGGCTGAAAACATATACAGTCAGGTCCAAAATTATTGTCACCATTGATGAAGATGAGCAAAAAATACTGTATGAAATAAATAATTCAGATGCTGAGCTATATTGTATGCTCCAAGAGTGTGCAAAGCTGTCATCAAGGCAAAGGGTGGCTACTTTAAATTCTAAAATAAAATTAGTTTAACACTTTTTTGGTTACTACATGATTCCATATGTGTTATTTCATAGTTTTGAAGTCTTCACTATTATTCTACAATGTATAGAAATAGTAAACAAAGTAAAACCCTTGAATGAGTAGGTGTCCAAACTTCTGACTGGTACTGTATGTAGTTTTATTTGTCACATGAACCAAATACAACTGGTGTAGACTTTACCGTGAAACGCTTGCTTACAAGCCCTTCCCAACGATGCAGAGTTTAAAAATAATAATACAAATAAAATACTAAAATAGTAACACAAGATTAATAAAATAAAATACACGAGAATGGAACTATGTACAGGGAGTACCAGTACCAGATCAATGAGCAGAGGTATGAGGTATTTGAGGTAGATGTGTACATGAAGGCAGAGTAAAGTGACTACGCATCAGGATAGATAATAATAAAAGTAAAATAAAGAACAGAGTAGCAGCAGCAAATGATGAGTGTGAAAGTGTGAGTGTGCGTGTGTGTGTAATGTGTATGCACAGTGCATTCGGAAAGTATTCAGACCCTTTGACTTTTAACACATTTTGTTGCGTTACAGCCTTATTCTAAAATGTATTAAATCGTTTTTTTCCCTCATAAATCTACACACAATACCCCATAATTTATATAATACCCCCCCTGAAATATCACATTTACATAAGTATTCAGACCCTTTACTCAGTACTTTGTTGAAGAACCTTTAGGAAGCAATTACAGCCTCAAGTCTTCTTGGATATGACACTACAAGCTTGGCACACCTGTATTTAGGGAGTTACATTCTTATGTGCAGATCCTCTCAAGCTCTGTCAGGTTGGATGGGGAGCGTCGCTGCACAGCTATTTTCAGGTCTCTCCAGAGATGTTTAATCGGTTTCAAGTCCGGGCTCTGGCTGGTTCACTCAAGGACATTCAGAGACTTGTCCTGAAGCCACTTCTGCGTTGTCTTGGCTTCCAGTTTTCATCAAGGATCTCTCTGTACTTTGCTCCATTCATCTTTCCTTCAATCCTGACTAGTCTCCCAGTCCCTGCTGCTGAAAAAATCCCCACAGCATGATACTGCCACCGCCATGATTCACTGTAGGGATTGTGCTAAGTTTCCTCCAGACGTGACGCTTGGCATTCAGGCCAAAGAGTTAAATCTTGGTTTCATCAGACCAGAGAATATTGTTTCTCATGGTCTGAGAGTCTTTTAGGTGCCTTTTGAAAAGGCCAAGAGGGCTGTCATGTGCCTTTTACTGAGGACTGGCTTCCATCTGGCCTCTCTACCATAAAGGCCTGATTGGTGGAGTGCTGCAGAGATGGTTGCCCTTTTGGAAGGTTCTTCCATCTCCACAGAGGAACTCTGGAGCTCTGTCAGAGTGACCATCGGGTTCTTGGTCACCTCCCTGACCAAGACCCTTCTCCCCCGATTGCTCAGTTTGGCCGGGCGGCCTGATCTAGGAAGAGTCTTGTTGGTTCTAAACTTCTCCCATTTTGTGTTCTTGGGGACCTTCAATGCTATAGAAATGTTTTGGTACCCTTTCCCAGATCCTCGATTGTGCCTCGACACAATCCTGTCTCGGAGCTCTACGGACAATTCCTTTGACCTCATGGCTTGGTTTTTGCTCTGACATGCACTGTCAACTGTGGGACCTTATATAGACAGGTGTGTGCCTTTCCAAATAATGTCCAATCAATTGAATTTACCACAGGTGGACTCCAATCAAGTTGTAGAAGCATCTCAAGGATGATCAATGGAAACAGGATGCAACTGATTTCAATTTTGAGTCTCATGGCAAAGGGTCTGAGTACTTGTGTAAATAAGGTATTTCTGTTTTTTATTTTTAATACATTTGCCCAAAATGTATTTTGGGGTATTGTTTGTAGATTGATAAGGAAAAAACATAATTGAATCAATTTTAGAATATGACTGTAACGTAACAAAATGTGGAAAAAGTTATTCTTAATTATTCTTAATACATTTTCCAACATTTCTAAAAACCTGTTTTCATTTTATAATTATGGGGTATTGTTTGTAGATTGATGAGGAAAAACATTTATTTAATCCATTTTAGAATAAGGCTGTAACGTAACAAAATGCACTGCATATGGTGTGTATATATAGTCTAGTGAGTGTGTATTTGGTGTGTATATATAGTCTAGTGAATGTGTATATGGTGTGTATATATAGTCTAGTGAGTGTGTGTATGGTGTGTATATATAGTCTAGTGAGTGTGTGTATGGTGTGTATATATAGTCTAGTGAGTGTGTGTATGGTGTGTATATATAGTCTAGTGAGTGTGTATATGGTGTGTATATATAGTCTAGTGAGTGTGTATATGGTGTGTATATATAGTCTAGTGAGTGTGTGTATGGTCTGTATATATAGTCTAGTGAGTGTGTGTATGGTGTGTATATATAGTCTAGTGAGTGTGTATATGGTGTGTATATATAGTCTAGTGAGTGTGTGTATGGTGTGTATATAGATAGATAGATAGATAGATAGATAGATAGATAGATAGATAGATAGATAGATAGATAGATAGATAGATAGATAGATAGATAGATAGATAGATAGATAGATAGATAGATAGATAGGTACTTTATTGATCCCCAAGGGGGAAATTTCTTTGTCAAGCAGCTACAACAAAACACAGGGCAGGTGCAAAATGCCACACCGAAGGTACACAAAAGACAGATACACGATACATGATACATAGAGCGGCAGTATGAAAAAGTATAGAAATACAAGATATCTGGAGTGCAAAAAAAGCTATAAAAAGACATTGCATAGTATGGGTGGTTGGCTGAATATGTACACTATACATTGGTGGATGTTGGATGGTTAACTATACTATACGGTCGATGGCAGTAGCTAAAAATGCATATGATATGAGCGAGGGTAATAATAGTTTACTTAATAGACAGACTGGCTAAATGAACAGGTAAGTGAATATTTTGCATGGTTAAATTAGCTGTACAGGTAAATATACAGTTATATTTACAGATAAGTGAATACTTGCATTGTTACATAAACTGTACAGGTAAATGACAGGAAGAGAAACTTAAATAGCTAAATGTGTGTATGATATAATTTGGGGTAATAATAGTAATTCCCTTAAAATACAGTCTTTAGTGCGCAGGGTTGAATTACAGATAACTGCACGTATTGCACATTCGATATACTCAAAGCAATGAGAAAAGGTGCAACTGACATGATACTAATACGCATTCCTGAGTGAATGACTACGTAAGTTAGGTCCAAGTGAGTGTGTGTATGGTGTGTATATACAGTCTAGTGAGTGTGTGTTGGGTCAGAGCAAGGTAGTTTGGGTACCATTAATTGACTATTCAGCAGTCTGGCTATTTAGCAGTCTTAAGGCTTGGGGGTAGAAGTTGTCTCGGAACCTGTTGGTCCGAGAGTGGATGCTCCGGTCCCGTTTGCCAAACACGTGGGAAGATGCATCCAGCTTAGCCAGTGGTGAATGGGAGTCTCTCATTGATAATGAACCTTGGAAGCACCTAGTGTCTGTGTTGCCCCTACTCACTAGCCTGGATAAATGGAGGATAAGTGGATTGGTAGCCAAGGTTTGTGCTTAGGAGACGGGGAACCCCTCCTCCCTACTCAGTGCCCCTCTGGGAGTGGTAGGCTGCAGGGCTAGTCTAGTGTTTGCTGGATGATTGACTCTGATACATGTGCTGCATATTTCATGCCCTCCAGTCTGTGTGTTTGTGTGTGGGGAGGCACCGTGGGAGTGTCTCTTTATAGTGATGTACTGTTCACTGTCTGAGGCAGTCTCCCTGGCCCTGCTGTCTCTCTTACTCCTCTGTGACCCACTGTGGCAGCATTGAAGTCTGAAGCACCGTTATACACTGTTGTCAGCATGCTTCTATTTATACAACAATATTGAGACAATACAATTGACAGAGGACTAGCACCTTAGGGTGGCAGGTAGCCTAGTGGTTAGAGCGTTGGGCCAGTAACTGAAAAGTCGCTGGGTCGAATACCCGAGCCAACAAGGTGAAAAAAACCTGTCGATTTGTGTCCTTGAGCAAGGCACTTAACCCTAATTTGCTCCAGGGGCCGACCCTGTAGGTAAGCCGTCAATGTAAATAAGAATTTGTCCTTAACTGACTTGCCTAGTTAAATAAAGGTTCAATAAAAAAAGAAAAACCACTAGGTTAAGTCTTGCCTGGCTGACAGGATAAAGGTAAAAGGGGGAAGATGGTCAAGCGATGACTAACAGAAGTGAAATCTGTATGTGTTACAATAAGAGTAAATGTTGTGTTTGTTTGTGTCTAGATGAGGATGGTCAACGTAACACTGTCCCGCTCACATGTCTGGACAGCTTCTTCAATGACAACGACTCCGTCAAACAACAGAAGAAGAAGAAACCCAAAAAGATGAAGGAGGGCAAGATGCCCAAAGTCAAGAAGAGGAAAAAGGAGGTAAACTTTGTCAGATTACAATCATGTTGTGCACAATAACGCGGAACCTCTAGCAAGCTACAGTAGATAAGGTGCCATATACTGAAGTAGTCCCTTGAGCAGCCATTTATGTTGGCTGGGATTGAACTACGATTTCTTTACTGGTGTACAATATTTGGTTTCTTGGACTATTCTCTAAGCAGTAGAGTGTCTTTGGCCTAGGGGCACTTGGCACCAGTGCCAGTGTGAGTGCCAGTGTAAGCTGTGGGCTTTAAATGCTAGTGTAGACTGTGGATCAGGAGGAGCGCCTGTGTCCGTGGCAGTCAACATGGGCGGTAGGTCAGGAGTGCTAGAGCGTGTGCCAGTAGGTTCCAGCAACAGCATTGTGACAGAGCTGTTCTGACAGCTGAACTCTCCCAGGCATTAGTTCCTGGCATTAAGACAACAGGCTTTAAACAGCAGGACTGAGCTGAGGCTCTCCACAGACCACACCACCACAATATTTCAAAACAGACAACAAAACACTCCTGCATTTTATTTGTTTCCACAACTGCTCCTTAGATTCTTGGCTAATTGAGGTTATCCACAAGTGTGCCTTGAAAGACATCATAGTGAAGTCAGGGGAAAATGTTTGGTGCCCTCTGCTATTTGAGGGTCTTGCTCTTTATACAGTTTGTGTTGGCTTTGCGGTGCCTGTTTCTCATACAGTGGGGAGAACAAGTATTTGATACACTGCCGATTTTGCAGGTTTTCCCACTTACAAAGCATGTAGAAGTCTGTAATTTGTATCATAGGTACTCTTCAACTGTGAGTGACGGAATCTAAAACAAAAATCCAGAAAATCACATTGTATGAGTTTTAAGTAATTAATTTGCATTTTATTGCATGACATAAGTATTTGATACATCAGAAAAGCAGAACTTAATATTTGGTACAGAAACCTTTGTTTGCAATTACAGAGATCGTATGTTTCCTGTAGTTCTTGACCAGGTTTTCACACACTGCAGCAGGGATTTTGGCCCACTCCTCCATACAGATCCTTCAGGTTTCGGGGCTGTCGCTGGGCAATACGGACTTTCAGCTCCCTCCAAAGATTTTCTATTGGGTTCAGGTCTGGAGACTGACTAGGCCACTCCAGGACCTTAAGATGCTTCTTACGGAGCCACTCCTTAGTTGCCCTGGCTGTGTGTTTCGGGTCGTGGTCATGCTGGAAGACCCAGCCACGACCCATCTTCAATGCTCTTACTGAGGGAAGGAGGTTGTTGGCCAAGATCTCGCGATACATGGCCCCATCCATCCTCCCCTCAATACGGTGCAGTCGTCCTGTCCCCTTTGCAGTAAAGGATCCCCAAAGAATCATGTTTCCACCTCCATGCTTCACGGTTGGGATGGTGTTCTTGGGGTTGTACTCATCCTTCTTCTTCCTCCAAACACGGCGAGTGGAGTTTAGACCAAAAAGCTCTATTTTTGTCTCATCAGACCACATGACCTTCTCCTATTTCTCCTCTGGATCATCCAGATGGTCATTGGCAAACTTCAGACAGGCCTGGACATGCGCTGGCTTGAGCAAGGGGACCTTGCGTGCGCTGCAGGATTTTAATCCATGACAGCGTAGTGTGTTACTAATGGTTTTCTTTGAAACTGTGGTCCCAGCTCTCTTCAGGTCATTGACCAGGTCCTGCCGTGTAGTTCTGGGCTGATCCCTCACCTTCCTCATGATCATTGATGCCCCATGAGGTGAGATCTTGCATGGTGCCCCAGACCGAGGGAGATTGACCGTCATCTTGAACTTCTTACATTTTCTAATAATTGCGCCAACAGTTGTTGCCTTCTCACCAAGCTGCTTGCCTATTGTCCTGTAGCCCATCCCAGCCTTGTGCAGGTCTACAATTTTATCCCTGATGTCCTTACACAGCTCTCTGGTCTTGGCCATTGTGGAGAGGTTGGAGTCTGTTTGATTGAGTGTGTGGACAAGTGTCTTTTATACAGGTAACGAGTTCAAACAGGTGCAGTTAATACAGGTAATGAGTGGAGAACAGGAGGGCTTCTTAAAGAAAAACTAACAGGTCTGTGAGAGCCGGAATTCTTACTGGTTGGTAGGTGATCAAATACTTATGTCATGCAATAAAATGCAAATGAATTATTTAAAAATCATACAATGTGATTTTCTGGATTTTTGTTTTAGATTCCGTCTCTCACAGTTGAAGTGTACCTATGATACAAATTACAGACTTCTACATGCTTTGTAAGTAGGAAAACCTGCTAAATCGGCAGTGTATCAAATACTTGTTCTCCCCACTGTATGTGTGTCCCCTGCTTGGGTTTGCGGTTGATCAGTGTTCTGAACTGTAGTGGTGACAGAGCAGGGATGTCCCTGTCCAGGGCTGCCAGCTGCACTGTGAGGAGCTCTGGTGGCCAGCCTGTCACCGGCCCTTTGGCTGGCCACGATAAACACTGAGCACTGGATCCTGCCGTGCTAATGAGGGGTCTCCCTCTCTCTTTCCTCTCTCGCACACACTCTCTCTTTCTCTCCATACTGCTCTCTTTCCATGCTCAGTTCACAAGCTCTGCTAGACAGTACACTGTACGTGTTCATCAGGCAGCACTCCCTGCTAAGGGAAACCACTACTAGCTGTTATTCACTTACAATCTCTCCCCAAAGTCTAGTGTCAGACATAGGTCACGGATCAATGGAGGTTACAACCTTGTCAGTGGGCCTCTCTCCCCCAGGTCAGTCTCAGAGCTGAGAAAGCCAGCAGTGCTCAGACTCCCTCTTGCAGGGCCCAAGCACACCACAGGAGAGCTGTTAGTACTGTTGACTGGTTAGATCAGTTTTAAGGAGAGAAGTCTCTTTAGGGGGACTGTGCGTGTTGATAGTCAGCAGTGTTTTTCCCCCTGTTGCACTGTACAATTGTGCGGCTTTGCGTGTTTATGTATCGTTAGGATGTGGAGTTTTTGTATTCAATCTGCCATTCATTTCTGAAATAATGGCTGCACCTTGTAAAATTAGTATGTACTAATTTAATTTAGTACTGAAAGTAGATGTTGAACAGAACTGAAGTTGATACCAAAGGGAAGGCATTATATATAGGAATAAAACATGTGATTATGCTTTAGGACTTTCTTTATTTTTCATGATCTCCCAGGAGAGTCCTCCTCTTTGTTTCCACGCTGGTCTTATGTATCCTGTGATGTGTTTGTGTTGAACCCTGTGCAGTGTGCCGTCAGTGGTTGCAGTTAATCTCTCTCTCTAGATTAACAGTGGTTCTGCTTCCCTGCTTCCACTACTTCTATCACCCCTCCACCCTTTTTCATTTGGACCTCCCTCCAAACTCATTCTCTCTCCTTCTCCGTATGCATAAATGAGATTTGTCTAGACGGGCGATGGAACACAGGCTCTGCCACCACAGGCCTCTGCATAACAAGCTCGTTATGCAAACGTGTCTGATTGGATGGCACTGTTTCATTGGCTACTGCTGCTATAGAGTGAGGGTGAGAGAGAGGAAGAGAGAGAGGGAGCGAGAGAGAGAGCTCCAGACTCTGCACGGGTTGGTCGCCATGGCAACACAGACGGACTGGCGGTGGGGTTGGCGGGCGCTGCGGCAACGTGAGCCTTTCCTCTGCGCCACAGAGCGAGACGCCTGCGAGTCTCTCCATGGATCCACACAGGCCTACTGTGCAACAGGCATCAAGCTGCAGACAGCACTTTCATGCACGCACACACACATACACGCACACACATATACACACACATACCCACACACACTCATGCACACAACTCAATTGATGAAATGTGACCGACCACCTCGGTTCAGTCTTATGTAGCAAAATTTGAAATTGTGTTTTTTACATTAGATAAAAGTAGAGACTCAGCTAGAAAAGTGTATATCATACACTACTGTTGAGTAATTCTGCTTTGAAAGTTGATAAACTTATAACCACACTTTTGAGAAAATGGTCCTTGAATGTAGTAAACAACCAAAGATTTCAAGGCTAAAAGTGGAAAGTAGTAGCCTAAAATAAGGAAAAACTCCAGATAAAAATACAATTTATCTAGTTCTTGGCTTATATCCTAATTGTCACGAAGTGGGGTTTGGCGAGACCAAGACGCAGCGCAGGGATAGCAGTTCGTCATTTCTTTTATTTCTTTTACTATGTATAATAATACAAATGACCGAACTACCACAATTAACAGACACGATCAACGAGAAAACGTCACTTTCCTAAACAACACAAACACGAATAAACGGACGTAACTGAAAACACATTTACTTCACCCGTGACTGCGACATACATCGATATGTAACGATAACAACCCACACCAAAGTGAAAGACAGACTTGACATATATTGGATCCCTAATTAGAGACAATGCCGTGCAGCTGTCTCTAATTAGGGATCCAACCTAAACCCAACACAGAAACAGAAAAGAACGACAATGTCAGACTCTGACCATAGCTACATAGAGAAGCAATTAGGCTTCTCTATGGCCAGAGCCTGACACTAATCTAACTTTGGTGCAGGTCATGTTGTTCTTCACTTTACCATCTCTGGTAAACACACACTATATAGAATAAAATCTAAGTTTATTTGTCACATGCACAGGATACAGAAGGTGTTAACGGTACAGTGAAATGGTTACTTGCATATTTGCATACTAGCAATATCAAAAATAGAATGTGTCCAGATAAAAAAATTATTATTAGACGATGCTTACGCAGACACACTTATGTAAATTGATGGGTCATGTGAACTAAATGCTATAACTATCCCCCCAGCCACATCTAGCTAAGTGGATGGGTCACTGTTGTCTAGACATGCACGCATGTTCATGAAATACAATCGATGGGCATAATCACCCCCAGACACACCTGGCTAACTTGATGGATCATGTAATTATCTGGCAAAGTGGAGTCTTTTGTTTTGACATGTAGCTAGCTAGCTAGCTAACTAAACAATGAACCATAATCCCAACCCATACAGTACACACGGATCATCATAGCTAGCCACAATGCATGAAATGCTGTAGTATGAATCTGCAGGTATCTAAAGCTAACCAACTAGGTTCAACGTTAGCTACTGTAGCTAGCTAACATTAGGCTATAAATAGCAATGCAAATAGCTTTCTGAGATACAAATAACATTACTACACAGATCATACACGTAACGTTAGCTAGCGAGCCAGCAAGCTAACGTTTGCTAGCTAGCTAACAGTACGCTTTAACTTGCAATGAAAACGACTTTCTGAAATAAATCTAAACTTATCATGTTGCTACACTCTTACCCGTATACATGGATGAATGCTTCACGGCAGACTGGAACCACTTTAACTAAGTAAGACGTCCAGCTGTGTCGTTTCTGTTTTGTTTGTAGCTACATCTTGTTTAGCCCATTGTGTCAAGTCACTCCGGTTCACACTGGCAGCAATGTTGTTGAGAGCAGTAGCAACACTTTTGCAGTTTTCCATGGCTAACATTATATCTTTCAAAAAAGCATCGGTAGCAAGGATTATCTACACATACTGAGCAGCTCATGTTATAGACAGATGTGTGCTACATGGCAGACCAATCCAAACTCATCTCTCTGCATGTCCAGCCTATCCATTATTTCAGCCAATCCTGGTTAGTGAGAAGGTTCCTGTCTTTTTAGGCTCGTAATTTAACAATTGTATTCGTATTTACAGATGGCATACACGTTTTTTATTAAGGCACATGAAAGTTCACGTTCCAGAAAAATCTAATGTTCCAATGCCTCTCCTGTGAAGTAGTGACGTGCGACATACGCCTAGCTTCCTGAAACGGGGGTCAAAAATGGTAATCATTATCCAGATGGTATGGGGGACTATCTTTCCTCTTGAAGTACAGACTCTGTATGTTAGTGATATTTGCTGACTCATTGTCTGTGCATCAAATGTCTCCTGAATGATTGACAGACAGAGGGGGTGAGATTGTAAGTGAAAGTAATGATAGTGTTGAGATGATAATCAATGTTGTGTGTGTGTGTGTGTGTGTGTGTGTGTGTGTGTGTGTGTGTGTGTCAGGGAGGAGGAGCTGGAGGAGTAGGAGGTGGTGGCAGTGACTTGAAGGAGCAGGTCTCAGAGCTGGAGGATGATCGTCCACTGCAGGGTCCAGAGATTGGCTCAGAGAGCGAGAGCAGCACCTACGCCCCTACCACAAAGAAGAAGAAGAAACCGAAGGAGAAGAAAGAGAAGAAACCCAAACGGAAGAAGAGAGAAGAGGAGGAGGATGACGATGATGATGATGATGACGACGATGATGAAAATAATAAGGTACAGTAAGATTGCCTCGGTTAAAACGTCTCTGTCTAGTTTGACCTATATTTGTATTGTTTGGGGTCTTTGTGGAGTCATAGACTGAACTCTTACTTCAGTGTTGTTGTGCCCCAGGAGCCCAAGTCGTCCAGCCAGCTGATGCAGGAGTGGGGTCTGGAGGATGTACAGTATGGCTTCACAGAGGAGGACTATACAACCCTCACCAACTACAAGGCCTTCAGCCAGTTCCTAAGGTACTGTACATGCAGGATCATAATTTACTGCTTGTCTTGTCTATGGATGGCTGTCATGGCTGTGTAGCTTAGTTGTTACTTGAATCTATCCAAATAAAAACTGTATAGAGAAACTGGAACAGTGAGAGAGAGAGAGAGAGAGAGAGAGAGAGAGAGAGAGAGAGAGAGAGAGAGAGAGAGAGAGAGAGAGAGAGAGAGACCAGCCACACCATGTTGAGATGGTGTGGCTGTGTGTGACAGCCTGGAGGCTCAGAGACTGAATGCATTGACCCAGTATCTCTGAGACACCAATGTGCCGAAAGACATTGGTTGACAAATCACAAACAAGGTACGCACACAACACAGAAGGGATGTCACACAGATGGGTCACCACTAGTTCTGGTTAATAAAGATACAGGTCACTCTAGAGCAGATTGTTATAGTATAGAATTAACTGAGAAAATAACAAGATGGTAAAACTGCAGTGTTTTTTCTCTTTCCCTGACTTTTCTCAGGCCACTTATTGCCAAGAAGAACCCTAAGATCCCCATGTCAAAGATGATGACAGTGTTAGGGGCCAAGTGGCGAGAGTTCAGCGCTAACAACCCCTTCAAAGGAACCTCTGCAACCGCTGTGGCTGCCGCGGTGGCTGCTGCTGTGGAAACAGTCACCGTGGCCTCACCCATCTCTGTCAAAGAGATCACCACCCTATCAAGCTCTCAGCCTGGGCAAATCAGAAAAGCCAAAACCAAAGAGGGAAAAGGTAAGGGCTGTCAGTCAAGATTTATGTACATCAGAATGTATAGAAATGTAGTAATAAAGTACGATCTATACCTCTTTGACCTGTGTCTGATGTTGTTGTCCTATAGGACCTGGGGTTCGACGGAAAACAAAGACTGTAAAGGAGGTGAAGAAGAAAAGTAAAGGGAAGAAGACCAAGTCAAAGAAGAAAGCCTCCTCGGTTAGGTTTGGAGCGGCACGCGTATCCTTTCTTACCTTCAGTAACATTACTATGACTTGAAAAGATAGAGTAGATTGTTGTTGCCACACTCTAGTATGGATGAAGTACAGTGTATGTGCTTATTGTCTTATTTATACAGCTCCTAAAATACTCATTTTATGGTTTTATGTCCAAACTTGTGTGTGAACGTTATTGGCTCTCATTTCGGATTGACTGTGTGGTTGTGAATGGCTCGTGTCTGTTGGCAGAGTGAGGAGGACTTTGGGCTGGAGGAGTCGGACTTTGATGATGTCAGCATCCACAGTGTCTCTGTGCGCTCTGATACCTCGGGGAATGCCAAGAAGAAAGCCCGGAAGGGTCGGAAAAAAAGGAAAAGTATGCTATGTCTGTTATCTACACCAACCAGTTCCACTAGTTTATACTGTACACCCTCATACCTTTTCATAACTCTCATAAACTAATGACTGTTACTGCGGTGTGTGTGAAGACACAGACTACATTGACTTTTAACTGTGTTTCCTGTCTTGTGTCCAGGAGAGGATGGGGATGGCTATGAGACAGACCACCAGGACTACTGTGAGGTGTGCCAGCAGGGAGGGGAGATCATCCTGTGTGACACCTGTCCCAAAGCCTACCACCTGGTGTGTCTGGACCCCGAGCTGGAGAAAGCTCCCGAGGGCAAGTGGAGCTGCCCCCACTGTGTGAGTAGTACATCTTAAACTCACTAAACACAACAAAAGTACATCATCACTATCACATTATGAAAAAAAAGCACTATCACTATCCCTCATATGTGCATTCAGGAAAAGGAGGGCATCCAGTGGGAGGCCAAAGATGATGACGATGAGGAGGAGGAGATAGCGGTTGAGGAAGAGGACGACCACCTGGAGTTCTGCAGAGTGTGTAAAGACGGAGGGGAGCTGCTGTGCTGTGACACTTGCCCCTCCTCCTACCATATCCACTGTCTCAACCCTCCACTGCCTGAGATACCCAATGGGGAGTGGCTGTGCCCACGCTGCATGGTGAGTGACAAGTTCTCCCACCAGTCAGTGTGATGATCCAGTTGATGAACCATGTTATTTGTGAGAATGCACTTGGCTCTCCATTATTAAAATAGACTGCTGGAAACCAAGTGAAAGTGTCACTCTCTGTGCAGAGGCTCCCAAGAGAGAACAGAGATGAGGATAATACCATGCTGTCTCACACAACTCTCTTTCCCCCTCTAGTGCCCACCTCCGAAGGGGAAGGTACAGAGGATTCTCCACTGGATTTGGGGGGACCCCCCCTTACCAGCCGAGGTGCCCCCTGGCCCTGATGGAGAGACTGTGGACCCGCTGGTCAAGCCCCCCCTGAAGGGACACCCGGAGAGGGAGCTGTTTGTCAAGTGGACTGGTCTCTCATACTGGCACTGCTCCTGGGTCAGTGAACTGCAGGTGAGACATCTGTCTGTTTGTCTGACTGCTGCTAAGGGGTTTGTTTGAAAGTCAGTGTTTGAAAGTCAGCCATGGTCAAATATAGTGGCTTACTCTCACTTAAAAAAACAAGTTTGCAGAAGTTATAAGACTCCACATTTGCTACAGCACATTGTCACATTATGACAATACTTTTCTGCAGCATTGTTGGTTAAGCCATGGTGTTGTCTTTGGTGTGTGCAGTTGGAGCTGTACCACGCGGTGATGTACCGTAACTACCAGCGTAAGAATGACATGGATGAGCCCCCTCCGTACGACTACGGCTCTGGGGAGGAGGAGCTGAACAATGAGAAGAGGAAGAGTAAAGACCCGCAGTACGCTGCCATGGAGGAGAGATTCTACCGCTACGGCATCAAGCCAGAGTGGATGGTCATCCACAGGATCCTCAACCACAGGTGCCCACCCCAGACACACACACCTTCCTCTCCCTGTAGGGACATTCTCTCACCACTTGCTATACAATGGAGTAAACTAGAGACAGGAGTCTCAACCATACATTTTTGTCCCAGGTTTGAAATGTGTAATTGCAACCTTTCCCTTTGTATTCTGAAGTTCAATCCAAAAGCTCACAGATTTGTGATTGTCATTGTTCCTTGCGTTCCCTACAGTTATGATAAGGACGGGGATGTGCACTACCTGATAAAGTGGAGAGACCTGCCCTATGACCAGTGCACCTGGGAGGTGGATGACTTTGACGTCCCTGAGTATCACAACGCCAAACACTCCTATTGGGACCACAGGTCAGCTCATAACTCACACCTCTCTCTCTCTCTCTCTCTCTCTCTCTCTCTCTCTCTCTCTCTCATATACACACAAACTGATTTCACAACCTGAGTAGACTGTTTGTTGACGTCTCCTGTGATTTGACAGGGAGCAGATGATTGGTGACGACCAGCGCCCCTTAGTGGTGAGAAAGGGAAAGAAGGACAAAGAGGAGGAGAAGAGGAGGGAGAGAGAAATCCCCCCTAACGCTCCAATTATAGATGTGAGTGGCCATCATTACTAGGGACTAAATCATACTGTACTATTGGCTTAACAATAAGCTTATACTCCTCTGGCTGTTCTCTCTCTGTCACTAGCCTACCATCAAGTTTGAACATCAACCCTGGTACATTAATGCCACTGGGGGAACCCTGCATCCGTACCAGCTGGAGGGGTTGAACTGGCTGCGGTTCTCCTGGGCACAGGGCACAGACACTATCCTGGCAGACGAGATGGGCCTGGGCAAGACTGTCCAAACCATTGTGTTCCTCTACTCACTCTACAAGGAGGTGGGTGAGGAGGGCAGATTCATACAGGATAGGGGTCTATTTGTTTAGTATTAGACATGTTCTATTAAGTAAAAACAATACAACACAATAGAATCAGTACTGATTAAAGTAATGCAATTTCTGTTTCATATATTGTCAAATAGTGTCCTTAATCATGACTTTAAAAGGGCAAGGCTGAAACATGTCCTCCCTTCTCAGGGTCACTCCAAAGGGCCATACCTGGTCAGTGCCCCCCTGTCCACCATCATCAACTGGGAGAGGGAATTTGAGATGTGGGCCCCAGACTTTTACGTGGTGACCTACACTGGGGACAAAGAAAGCCGGGCGGTCATCAGGGAGAACGAGTTCACCTTTGAGGACAGTGCAGTCAAAACAGGCCGCAAGGTCTTCCGTATGAAGGTATCCCCATAAACTACACTTACAATGTATTGAATCTCAGTAAACATCGACAAGCATGTATTTTACAGGCCAAAGGAGAGTGGTGGTCATATCTAGACTCTCTGTTTTGGTCTTGACAGAAAGACACTGCCATCAAGTTCCATGTGTTGCTGACGTCATATGAGCTAATCACCATCGATCAGACCATTCTGGGCTCCATTAACTGGGCCTGTCTAGTGGTGGACGAGGCCCACAGACTGAAGAACAACCAGTCAAAGGTAACCCAACACCTACAATTAAACCAATGCATTCTACAAATGGATGTAATTGGTCTTTATTTTCTTAGTCACATGGGAACGGTAAATTGGCTAATACACAATTTCTTAAGATCCAAATTCTGATTTCTTTACAACCTATGATCAGTATCTTATCTATCTCCTCCCTTTCAACATTATCAACCTTGTATAGCATTATGACTCAACTATATTAGTGGTTTGATTGAGCCTCTAATGTTGCTGCCCCTGTATCTCAGTTTTTCAGAATCCTCAACGGATATAAGATCTACTATAAGCTGCTACTGACTGGCACTCCTCTACAGAACAACCTGGAGGAGCTGTTTCACCTGCTCAACTTCCTCACCCCAGAGAGATTCAAGTAAGAGCTGTACTGTACCTCCTCCTGTGGCAGCCTGTCTCTTGGGCCTGTTACCTGCTGCAGTAGCAGAGAGTAAACACCTGCATAGGGAGATGCAATGGTTACCACAGGGTCCTCCTTTCAAATCCCTGCTGGCTAAGGCTTGCAGTACAGCCTAAAGCCATGTCAGACACTTGCTTCTCTTAACATCTTTTTATTAAATACATTTTTTATTTAACCTTTATTTAACTAGGCAAGTCAGTTAAGAACAAATTCTTATTTACAATTGATATCTCAGTGCTAGAGGCGTCACTACAGACAACCTGGTTCGCAATCCAGACTGTATCACAACCCGAAGTCCCATAGAGTTTGGCTAGTGTAGGCTGTAATTGTAAATAAGAATTTGTTCTTAACTGACTTGCCTAGTTAAATAAAGGTTACATTGAAAAATGGGACTCCCAATCATGGCCGGTTGTGATACAGCCTGGATTTGAACCAGGGTGTCTGTAGTGAAGCCTCTAGCACTGAGATGCAGCGCCTTAGACTGCTGTGCCACTTGGGAGCCCATTGACTGGAACAAATGGGGAGTGTGCCTTCTTTAAATGGTGTCTATAAACCTTTTTGCTGTGTCTGTGCTCGCTCTGTGTGCAGTAACCTGGAGGGCTTCCTGGAGGAGTTTGCAGACATCTCCAAGGAGGACCAGATCAAGAAGCTGCATGACCTGCTGGGCCCACACATGCTCAGGAGATTGAAGGTTGACGTCTTCAAGAACATGCCTTCCAAGACAGAGCTCATTGTACGAGTGGAGCTCAGCCCCATGCAGAAGTTAGTTAGTCCTCTTCTAGTACTTTTCTATTGGACCTCCCATTGTTGCATAAAATCCCTTCTTAGTGGTTCCCCGAGGCCTAATCCCACCTCTCATGTTTGACCTCTGACCCACAGGAAGTACTACAAGTTCATTCTGACACGGAACTTTGAGGCACTCAACTCCAAGGGCGGGGGCAACCAGGTGTCCCTGCTCAACATCATGATGGACCTGAAGAAGTGCTGCAACCACCCATACCTGTTCCCCGTGGCATCCGTGGTGAGGGAGGGAGGAGAGATGGGAGGGAGGGAGAAGAGAGAGGGCAGAGTGGGGAGACCATGTTAGGGGCTAAGTGGAGGGACTGATGTTTAGGAGGACATGTGTATCAGTGGGGGCTGCTGAGGGGAGGACGGCTCATAATAATGGCTGGAATGGAGTCAATGGAATAGTATCAAACACATTAACGATGTGGTTTCCATGTGGTTGATACCATTCCATTGACTCCATTCCAACCGTTATTATGAGCCGTCCTCCCCTCAGCAGCCCCCACTGGTGTGTATTGTAGAGATTTATAGGTTGCCAACATGCAGGTATGTTTGTTTATCAGTGAGAGTTGACTGTCTGTGTGTGAGGGGCTGTGGTCTCTCGTTGGGTTATTTGCTCATTGTGTATATGCAGGAGGCACCAGTGTTACCCAATGGCTCTTATGATGGGAACCAGCTGGTCAAGTCTTCAGGCAAACTCACCCTGCTCCAGAAGATGCTAAAGAAACTCAAAGATGAAGGACACAGAGTTCTCATCTTCTCCCAGATGACTAAGATGCTGGATTTGCTTGAGGACTTTCTGGAATACGAGGGCTACAAATATGAACGCATTGACGGAGGCATCACAGGGGGACTACGACAGGAGGCTATCGACCGCTTCAATGGTGGGTTACGCTGCTGTTCTGTCTTTCTCCAGCAGGGAGCAGCACAGACAGCACTCACACTCGCGTACAAACTCACTCGTTGACTTTGTGCCTTAATTCCTACTGCAGCACCGGGCGCTCAGCAGTTCTGCTTCCTGCTCTCCACCCGAGCTGGAGGCCTGGGCATCAATCTGGCCACGGCAGACACCGTCATCATCTACGACTCAGACTGGAACCCTCACAACGATATCCAGGTACTGTGGGACATGGTACAGACTAACACAGGCATACTGTACGTACATTATACTGTCTTCTGAATGCATTAGAACCCTCACAGTCTCGTTCCATTGGTCTTCCTCCTTGACTCCCTGTTGTGTTTTTTTGTTTCTTTCTCTGTAACTGTCTCTGCCACTTTCTCTTTCTTTCTCTCTCTACCTCACTCCCTCCTTCCATTTCTCTGCTGCAGGCGTTCAGCAGGGCCCATCGTATAGGTCAGAATAAGAAGGTGATGATCTATCGCTTTGTGACGCGAGCTAGCGTAGAGGAGCGCATCACCCAGGTGGCCAAGAGGAAGATGATGCTGACCCACCTGGTTGTGAGGCCCGGCCTTGGCTCCAAGACCGGCTCCATGTCCAAACAGGAGCTGGACGACATCCTCAAGTTCGGCACCGAGGAGCTCTTCAAGGACGAGATGGAGGCAGCCGCTCGGGCCATGGGTTCCCACCAAAAACTCTGTAAGAATAATGGTACGCACACTGACTACACTGTGTCACAATATAAAGCAATCAAGCTTCTTAATGTGCCTTTATTTTCAAGCAAGCTGCTATAGTTATAGACACACAGCCAAAGAGAGGTATGGTGTTCTTCATCTTGTTACCAGATGTATATCTAGAGCAGTGGGCTTCAAAGTTGGGAACTGCAGTGGGGTCGCCAAATAAATAAATGAAAACGTACAGAGTATGGATTATTATATGGGATCAATATACAAGTCACCCAAAGGGTTTATCAATCAAATCAATCAAATGTATTTTTAAAGCCCTTTTTACATCAGCAGATGTAAAGTGCTATACAGAAACCCAGCCTAAAACACCAAACAGCAACCAATGCAGATGTAGAAGCACAGTGGCTAGGAAAAACTCCATAGAAAGGCAGGAACCTAGAAAGAAATCTAGAGAGGAACCAGGCTCTGAGGGGTTGCCAGTCCTCTTCTGGCTGTGCCGGGTGGAGATTATAACAATACATGGCCATTAAGGCCAGATTTTCTCCAAGATGTTCAAACGTTCATAGATGACCAGCAGGGTCAAATAATATTCACAGTGGTTGCAGAGGTTGCAACATATAAATACATCAGGAGTAACTTGGCTTTTCATAGCCAGTCATTTAGATTTTGAAATAGCTGGTGCGGTAGAGAGAGAGTGTTGAAAACAGCAGGTTTGGGACAAGGTGGCACGTCCGGTGAACAGGTCAGGGTTCCATAGCCGCAGGTAGAAGAGTTGAAACTGGTGCAGCAGCACAACCAGGTGGACTGGGGACAGCTAGGAGTCATCAGGCCAGGTAGTCCTGAGGCATGGTCCTAGGGCTCAGGTCCTCCAGGAACGGAGGGAGAGAGGGAAAGAGAGAGAGAATTAGAGGGAGCATACTTAAATTCACACAGGACACCAGATAAGACAGACCGACCCTAGACCACCCGGCACATACTGTAGACTATTGCAGCATAGATACTGGAGGCTGAGACAGGTGGGGTCGGGAGACACTGTGGTTTAGCATTTCTGTATGAAAATGTTTTGCTAGGAACATATAGTAGTTATGAACTAAACATTATTCTAATATTCTCTATAGATTTGAACTCAGTATAAAGTAAACCTGCCTGTATTCCTCTCATACTCTGATACTTGTGTTTACTCCAGGGGACATAAAGGATGGAGATGAGGGCAGTGTAATCCACTATGATGACAATGCCATCTCCAAGCTGCTGGACCGTAGCCAGAATGCCACGGAGGACACTGAGATCCAGAACATGAACGAATACCTCAGCTCCTTTAAGGTGGCCCAGTACGTGGTCAAAGACGAGGACGCAGAGGTGAGGACACACACTCACACACTCAGTCAGCGTGGGCATTGTTATGTCTAGGAGTGGCTCTATTATGTATTCACACAGTGTGTATGTGTGTATTCAGTAGTCTCTCTTCATTGTATTCTCATTGTTTACCAGTATTTATTCAGTAGTAGCTAACCATTTTGTTTACCCAGGAGTATCCTTGTTCAGTATTCTCACTGTGTGTGCATGCGTGTGTGTTCAGGAGGAGCCCCAGCGGGAGATCATTAAGCAGGAGGAAAATGTGGATCCAGACTACTGGGAGAAGCTGCTAAGGCACCATTATGAGCAGCAACAGGAGGACCTGGCCCGCAACCTGGGCAAAGGCAAACGCATCCGCAAGCAGGTCAACTACAACGACGCGTCTCAGGAGGACCAAGGTTTGCCTCATACTGTACTGTACACTCTGGACTGCTTTTCTCTTCTGCTTTAAAGGGATACTTCAGGATTTTGGCAATGAAGTCCTTTATCTACTTCGCCAGAGTCAGATGAAGTTGTGGATACCATTGTCCTGTCTCTAGCATTAGCGCAATAGCTAACTAGCGTTAGCTCAAAGACTGGACTTCTTTGGTAACTGCTAGCATGCTAGTAAATACCATACACTTTTAGTCATTGTGCTAATGCTAGTTAGCATTGGCTCGCGAAACTACCTCTAACTTACTGGATGCAGAGTATAAAAATGGTATCTATGAGTTCATCTGACTCTGGGGAAGTAGATAAAGGGCTGCATTGACAGTAATGCTATGCTTATTGGTCCCCCTCCTTTTATCAAACATTTGAGTGAACTTAGCATCACTCTAGAACAGTGGTATTCAAACTTTTTCAGTGGGGACCCCATTATTTTTTACCAGAATATCTAGGAACCCCATTTATTTACAAAGAATTTTGCGTGACCCCAACCCACCCCAAATCAACCTTAAAATCTGTAAATTTATATTTTTACATCAACAAATAACCTTCAATTCAATGCATTTTTATCTTGAAAAGAAACCAATAAATACATTTACTCAATAAATCTATTTTTCAAATTATCTTTCTCAAAAACATCTGTAATCTTTTACGTTTTATTTATTTGGCGACCCCACTGCAGTTCCCCCACGACCCCAACTTTGAAGCCCACTGCTCTAGATTTACCTCTGGTAACAAGAGTGGCACACCATACCTATCTTTGGCTGTGTGTCTATAACTATAACAGCTTGCTTGAAAAAAGCTTGATTGCTTTATATTGCTTATAGCTTTACAGTATGTAAGTTGTGTAGAGTTCCTCATATAACACTACCCCCCATAGTTCAACAACAGGCATTTGAGACTGAAGGGGAAACATTTAAACCCATCTAAAGCAAAGGCACACTCAGAGACATGAAGTGTTGATGAAGTGCACAGTCCACTAGTCAGTAGTAGTGTTTGAAAGAATGCCTGCCCCCCAGTGGTGTAGTGGAGTAGTGTCAGTGTGCATGCCCACTGTAGCGGTCTGCAGTGCTAGGCCCCTACAGAAGTGAATGCACTGTGCTGTTTCTCTCTGATCTGATCTGTGGCTCAGAGTGGCAGGATGATCTTTCAGACAATCATTCCGAGTACTCCGTGGGGTCCGAGGACGAGGACGAAGATTTCGAGGAGAGGCCGGAAGGTGGGTGTCAATGAGACCTGCGTAATCACTACGTTATAGATAGCTAACTCTCTCAGTGCCTGCTCTGACCTGTGTAGATGGGCCTGGAACCTATCATTGGTAAGATGTTGCTAAGGCACCTGGCTGATGGTGGGGGGGCGGGTGGATGTTTCTCTGTAGGTGGGCGCAGGCATTCTCGCAGGCAGCTGAAGAGTGACAGGGACAAACCTCTGCCACCCCTGCTGGCGCGCGTTGGGGGCAACATTGAGGTAAGGAAGAAAGCACTCTGGTTTTAATGTAGTTGACAAAATGTATATGCACATTGATTTGACTAATGGGTATAATGCCATATTCCAGGTGCTGGGGTTCAACGCCCGTCAGCGGAAGGCATTCCTCAACGCCATCATGCGCTGGGGCATGCCTCCTCAGGACGCCTTCAACTCTCACTGGCTGGTCAGAGACCTGAGAGGGAAGAGTGAGAAAGAGTTCAGGTATTTGATGCTCCTCCTACTCAGGGTTCAGCTGCTTCTCAACAGTCTCTACTTTTCACTCTTATATGAAATGCAAGACAATGGCAGTTCAAGTATCTTTGTTACTATGATCAGACATTGATTGGCTGTATGAATGTGACCCTGTCTCTCTAGGGCCTACGTGTCCCTGTTCATGAGACATCTTTGTGAGCCGGGGGCAGACGGGGCGGAGACCTTTGCAGACGGGGTTCCACGAGAAGGGCTGTCTCGCCAGCATGTCCTCACCAGGATCGGGGTTATGTCTCTGGTCAGGAAAAAGGTACACATCAACCAGTCATCCAATGACTCCATAGTTACATTAATCAAACCCAGCAGAAAGCAGTAAGTTAGCCTTATAACTGGGTTGAGAAATGTATTGTAGCCTATGTTTAGATTGAGTAAGGCTGGTTCCCTCCCTCTAGCATTTGGTTTAAGATAGCATGCCTTCAATAAAATGCAACAAGTCTAGAGTGGTGGAGAAATCCAGTGTCTTCTGTTGTTAGATTGTTAACTCACTGTTGTGTCTGGATCCAGGTCCAGGAGTTTGAGCATGTCAATGGGAAGTACAGCACTCCAGACCTGATCCCTATTGGACTGGAGCTGAAGAAACTGACTGAGAGTCTGTCCTCTGACCCCAACACCCCTGTCCCTGCCAGCCCTGCAGCCACACCCCAGCCTCCTGGAACTCCTGTCCCACCAGGTCAGAGTCACATCCTCACCCTGTCCAGTGTGTGTGGTACGTGTTTGTGTTTCAGAACTCATCTTAGTTCATTAGATTCATTAGACAGCAAATGAGAGACACTGTTGGTGAGTGTTTTGCCTTTTTTACAGAAAAGACGGACTCGATCTCAGGGCCTGCTGAAGACAAGGAGCCCACAGAACAAGAGTGCAAGAAGCTACCAGAACTGGAGGTCAGAGTTCACACTTCTTATTCTGTCCCTGCTCTCTTATCCTTCTCATCCCTCTATCTGTCTTCCTACGTCTCCTCATACATCTAATTTAATTGTTATTAAAATTCAAAACATATGCCACCTTCTAACTGTCCCCTCTCCATATTTGGTGCTTGTCTCTCCAGACTCATGTTAGTACAGAGTCGTCTTCCCAGGTAGAGAAGACAGGCATCTCTCCTGACAGTGATGAGACAGCAAAGGGCAGCACAGAGGACAAACCAGTCTCTTTAGAGGAGAGTAGTGAAATGACAGACACACCCTCCACACTGATAGAGCCATCCATCAATCCTAAAGAGCCTCCATCCAAACCGACGGAGCTGTCGTCCAATCAAAGCTCACCAAAAGGTGAGTGGTGCATTACATGGTTATTATAATCAAATGAGATGTAAATAGTTGGTGTAATGGCTTTGGTTTGTCCCATTTCATAAAAATCAGTTGTGACATGTCTCTGTTCTGATGTGGTTGTCTGTCTGTCTATGACCCCCTAGCAGAGCCCTGTCGAGAGACAGAGAAGTTCTTAGATAAAGGAGACAGTGATCCTGCCCCAGCCAAACCTGAGGAGAAGGAACTGAAGCCAGGTATGTGTGGAACAGTGAGAAACATTAAAACCTTGTCATTCTTTGAGTGTTCCATTTCCTTAGTTGTTTCAGATGAGGGCAAGAGCGAGGACTTGCTCGTGCCCGAGGGACGGCTGAATGGAGAAAAAGAAGCACAGGAGGAGACGGAGGAGGTCAGGAGGGAATCACTGGAGAAGAACGGTTTCAAGATGAGGTTCATGTTCAACATTGCAGACGGAGGCTTCACAGGTGAGGATGAGCAGGAGACACAGCTAAGGTGTAGGAACACTACATACACTACATGACCAAAAGTATGTGGACACCTGCTCGTCAAACATCTCATTCCAAAATAATTGGCATTAGTATGGATTGGTCCCCTTTGCTGGTATAACAGCCTCCACTCTTCTGGGAAGACTTTCCACTAGATGTTGGAACATTGCCTCCTAACTGGGTTGAGAAATGTCTTGTAGCCTATGTTTTAGATTCCCTCCCTCTAGCATTTGGTTTAAGATAGCATGCCTTCAATAAAATGAAACAAGTCTAGAGTGGTGGAGAAATTCAGTGTCTTCTGTTGTTAGATTGTTAACTCACTGTTCTGTCTGGATCCAGGTCCAGGAGTTTGAGCATGTCCATGGGAAGTACAGCACTCCAGACTTGCTTCCATTCAGCCACAAGAGCTTTAGTGAGGTCGGGCACTGATGTTGGGAAATTAGGCCTGGCTCGCAGTCGGCTTTCCAATTCATCCAAAAGGTGTTCGAAGGGGTTGAAGTCAGGGCTCTCTGCAGGCCAGTCAAGTTCTTCCACACAGATGTCAACAAACCATTTCTGTATGGACCTCACTTTGTGCACGGAGGCATTGCTGAAACAGGAAAGGGCCTTCCCCAAACTGTTGCCACAAAGTTGGAAGCACAGAACCATCTAGAATGTCATTGTATGCTGTAGCTTTAAGATTTCCCTTCACTGGAACTAAGGGGCCTAGCCTGAACCATGAAAAACAGCCCCAGACCATTATTACTCCTCCACCAAACTTTACAGTTGGCACTATGTATTTGGGCAGGTAGTGTTCTCCTGGCATCTGCCAAACCCAGATTTGTCTGTTGGACTGCCAGATAGTGAAGTGTGATTCATCACTCCAGAGAACGTTTTTCCACTGCTCCAGAGTCCAATGGCGGCGGGCTTTACACCACTCCAGTCGGCGCTTGGCGTTGCGCATGGTGATCTTAGGCTCGTGTGCGGCTGCTCGGCCATGGAAACCTATTTCATGAAGCTCCCAACGAACAGTTCTTCTGCTGACGTTGTTTCCAGAGGCAGTTTGGAATTTGGGAGTGAGTGTTGCAACCGAGGACAGACAATTTTTACGAGCTACGCGCTTCAGCACTCTGCGGTCCCGTTCTGTGAGCTTGTGTGGCCTACCACTTCGCGGCTGAGCCGTTGTTGCTCCTAGACGTTGCCAGTTCACAATAACATCACTTACAGTTGACCGGCGCAGCTCTAGCAGGGCATAAATATGACCAACTAACTTGTTGGAAAGGTGGCATCATATGACGGTGTCATGTTGAAAGTCACTGAGTTCTTCATTAAGTCCATTCTACTATCAATGTTTGTCTATGGAGATTGCATGGCTGTGTGCTCAATTTTATACACCTGTCAGCAACGAGTGTGGCTGAAATAGACGAATCCACTCATTTGAAGGGGTGTCCACATACTTTTGTACATATAGTGTAGATGTATGATCTGATGTGTTACTATATCTCAGAGCTGCACACCCTGTGGCAGAACGAGGAGCGGGCTGCCGTGTCATCTGGGAAGATGTATGATATCTGGCACCGTCGCCACGACTACTGGCTACTGGCTGGCATCGTAACGTATCCTTCCTCTGCATCTAACAGAGCTGTTCAGAATTCACAGTGTGCAGGTCTCTCTATTTGTGATGTGAAGTCCTTTTATAATGTTTGTTTTCCTTAACGGGGGAACCTCAGACATGGCTATGCCCGCTGGCAGGACATTCAGAATGACCCACGCTATGCCATCCACAATGAGCCCTTCAAGACTGAGATGCACAAGGGAAACTACCTGGAGATGAAGAACAAATTCCTGGCTCGCCGCTTTAAGGCAAGATGCTTATTGCTGTCATACAAACACATTTGTGAACACCTTGAATCTGAAGGCAACATTCAATCTCCACCTCTCTCGCCCTCCCTCCCTCCCTCCCTCCCTCCCTCCCTCCCTCCCTCCCTCCCTCCCTCCCTCCCTCCCTCCCTCCCTCCCTCCCTCCCTCCCTCCCTCCCTCCCTCTCTGTCTCCTAGCTGTTGGAGCAGGCTCTGGTCATAGAGGAGCAGTTGAGAAGGGCAGCGTATCTGAATATGACCCAGGACCCCAGCCACCCGGCCATGGCCCTGAATACCCGCTTTGCTGAGGTGGAGTGTCTGGCTGAGTCCCACCAGCACCTATCCAAGGAGTCTCTGGCCGGGAACAAGCCAGCCAACGCCGTGCTGCACAAAGGTCTGTCATCTCACAGTGTGTACACAGCAGCAGGACTAAAACACTGTCTACAAACTCAAGATCTGGGTGAATAATAATTAAGCATTGCATCAACTGTAGATAAGATTGGATACGTTAGTGCGTTCTCGTCATTGACGGTGTGTGTGTATGTGTTTGTTCTGTATGTCTGTGTGTGTGTGTGCGTACCAGTACTGAACCAGCTGGAGGAGCTGTTAAGTGACATGAAGGCGGATGTGACACGGCTTCCCAACATGTTGTCCCGGATCCCCCCGGTGTCTTCTCGCCTGCAGATGTCTGAGAGAAGCATCCTCAGCCGCCTCACCAGCCGCGGCAACGAACCTCCGCCGCAACAGGTAGTGTACAGGCATTGGCTCTATTATGGTGATAGGGGAGTTGGGATTGATACAATTAGATGAGGTTTAGTTTGGTTGGGGCAGGATTACGTCCCGGGTACTCTAGGTTTGTCTAGGTTTGGTTGGGGTGAGTTGGTTTAATAAGTTGTTTTGTTTAAAATGTTTACTCTACCTCCAGCCGTTCGGCCAAGGCTCATTTGCCTGTTCCCAGATGTACAGCACTGGCTTTGGGGGCAGCTTCCGGGGGCCTGCTGGAGAGGCCATGGTCAACTATAGCCAGATGCCCCTGGGACCCTATGTCAGTGGTAAGAGGGCTGTCTCTGCACGACTGTAACTGTAAAATAAGGTGTTTCACCTGAACAGCCAAGGACAGAATGCATGATAACTGAAAAATATGAACTACTGCTCTGCTTCTCTTTCTAATAATATGTTAGGGAATAAATACAAAAATATTTCATTTGGGTAATTTCTTTTGCTGAGCACCCTTTGTTTGGTATCCCTTCATTCCCCCCTTTCTAGTGTCCAACGGCCCCCCACCCCCACCCAGCCACTTGGACAAGAAGTCCTGCGACCCCCTGAGGGACGTCAGCACCCCTGACCTCAAGTCAGGCAAGCCCAGTGATGTTATCTGTATTGAAGATTAGATCAGCTACTCCAAAACTGATCTGGAGTCAGCCGAGCCCAGGGATGTCAACTACTATATCAATGATTACAGAATCTCCCCCCCCCCCGCCCCGTGCCCCTCCTCCTCCTGCTGTCCTACATGACATGGCTAACCCACCAATGAACTCCTAAAGAAGCTCTCCGTCTAAGAATCAGAGGATAATCATAAGAATATTACACTGATGTGTCTATCGTATCAATTGCACTTCTATCTTTCAAGGATTCTTCAACATACTTTGCAGTAGCTATTTGCTTTTATGACTTAGGTTGGTGAGTCAAGCAGAGGAACTGTCTGTTAGGATGTGAGAGTCAAACGACCTCATACGCCCCGACCTCTGCTACCTGACACGTGGAAGGGAAGATTTGTGTTCCCCTGCTCAGACGTTGCATGCATCAACTAATGGTTGTGTGCCACGTAATCGACGGTGCCATCGGGCACCACATTGATATGATGTGGTTAGCTGATACGTAAAATACCTACCTATCCAGGGGTTGTAAGATCTGCCATGTGTCAGCAACGGCTGGGCAGAGGAACACGACCGTGGTGATCTTATAGGATGACTGGAACTGCCCTGTCTGAATGGGAAAGTCTTGGCTACAGGGAGAGCTGGAGAAAGTCAAAGTTCACATGATGATGCTGATGCTCTGGGGCTGCTGTAATGAGACTCATCTGTGTATTGATTCCCTTTAGCCCTGGCTCTGCTCCTTCATTCTGGGTCTTTTCCTCCTGCGTTCATCATTGGCCTATTCATTGTGCATCGGGACTGACCTCTGCTGGAGCTTTGTGCTTTAGCTACGTACAAATAGAAGGAAAATAGAACTACGGAGGCATAAGGCTCCCTTCCTAGAAGTATATAGATGATAAATGGGTGCTCATACAGCAGCCAATTCTCTGGTCAATGTGTTTGTTTTTATAGTTTCATGGCAGAGCCTTGATTTGGAACTTGTAAGAATAAGAGTGACTTTAAGGAAGAATAGCTGCACTAAAGACTGCCATCTTCCGCCTCTGGAGAAAGGGATCCTAGTTACAGCTGCATTAGCTACTAATATACTAGGGGTTCTCCCTTGTAATGTACATAGTTCAAGAGACTGTTGTTTATTTTGCCTTGCATAATCATTGTGAATTGAATGAATACATGCATAACAATGTAACAGGCTGGATTAGTGCAAAAAGTGAGGATCTAACTGTGGTACAGTTTGATCATATAGAAGTTACAGGACATATCTAACTGTGGTACAGTTTGTAACCATTTGTTCATTTCAGAAGAGACTCAAGACTAGCCTATTTCTGACAATGGTATAGTACATGTATTTCTGTAACATTTGAATGTGATTATTGGCTGTTAAGCCAAACCCCGGGGCCATGACCAGAGTGTGTGTGCTATTAACATAATCTCCTCCTGTCCATCAAATGGTTGTGATGTGGAGCTAATTGTGTGCTGTACAGAGGGATTCTGTTGCCTGCTACACATACAGTTTTATTGTCATCTCTGATAGTTCCCTAAAGACCCTCCCTCCCTCCCTCTTCCATTTCGAGAAATGCTAATACAAAAAAGTGCTTATGACACTGCGCCCATCACCTTTTGGCCTAGGTTTAATGTTTTCCATGAAAAGTGCTTTATTGTGTGTTCTTCAAGTGTTATTTCAGTATTTACTGCTTTAGTGCCACTAAAAGAGGGCCTTTCACTCCATGTCCTTGATGGCTAATGTCACAGAATGTATGCTTGATAATCTTAGACTAATAATGTTTCCATTAAGAACTGAGGGCAGTGGTTGAATCAGATAGTTAATTCAATCATCAATAGACTATTATCTTCATAGATATTAGCCATCAAGGACCAAGGTTGAACAGCCTTACAGTAAAAGTATCAAAACTTATTTTTTTTATATATGGGTTCCTTTTGAAGGGAACTGTTTATTGCATTGTATCAGAGCCACAGCATGATTCCCTTGACAATACTGTTTATTCCATCTGTCTGCTAATGTGATTGTCCAAAGTGAAACTACTGTTTTATATGTTTAATGAGACTTAATTTGTTCAGATGTTTCAAGAATGTGTGTATTCAATTTTCTCATTGCAATGTTTGCTCATATTTTTCTCTCAAAGGTTAGAGGCATTACCTATTTGTATTGTACTATAGCACTTACAGTATGTGGAGGTTTTGAGAAAGGAATTGTGAATGGACCGTCCTGAACTGAAGAGATTCCTGTATACATGGTGTGATTGTAGCTCTGCTCTGTAGGCTTTTTATATGAATCTCCTGAGGTGCTATGTCATGCCCACTGTTGGCTGGAATGTGTAACTACACATTGTCTCAGTGAGTTGATCCCAAATTGACCCTTAAGCGCTACTCCCTATGGACCTGTGGAGGTCTGAGAGGATTTGAACGGTATAAGCACCATGGTGAAATTTCCACATAGCCTATCATAGGGCAAGGTGGAGCTATAGCCAAATTGCTTACACCTGTTAAAACCTTTATGATCTCCCAAGGGCATAGGGCGTAGGTCTTAGGGCTCTATTTGGGATTGGACCACTGTTTCTCAGACAAAGCACTTCACTTGAAGTTGAGATAGGAATTTCAACAAATAGGGTACATATCAGTTCTCAAGCTATTATTTTGCACCCAATTGAGTGACTGTTTATCAGTGCTGTTCTGTCCATGGAGTATGCAGTCCCAGTGTTTCTGTTCAGCCTGTTACTCAATTTGTAAGTCATATGAGGGTACCTGTGGGGACTAAAGTGCAGGTTTGGATGGTTTGGACAAGACCCACACCTTGTCATTTATTGGATTAGTGTCACTGGTCAGAAGCAAAATACAATGCTATGTAAATACTACGATTTCCAGTGTTTTGTCTCTCTCATACTCTTATCGATCATGTACCTAACTATACTGAACAAAATATAAACGCAACATGCAACAATTTCAAAGATTTTTACTGAGGTACAGTTCATATAAGGAAATCTGTCAATTTAAATAAATTAATTAGGCCCTAATCTATGGATGTGAAGATCCTGGGCTGGTGTGGTTACTGCCAAATTCTCTAAAACGTAGGAGGCAGCTTACGGAATAGAAATGAACATTAAATTCTCTGGTAACAGCACTGGTGGACATTCCTGCACAGCATGCCAATTGCATGCTCCCTCAAAACTTGAGACGCCTGTGGCATTGTGTTGTGTGACAAAACTGCACATTTTAAAGTGGCCTTTTATTGTCCCCAGTACAAGGTGCACCTGTGTAATGAGCATGCTGTTTAATCAGCTTCTTGATATGCCACACCTGTCAGGTGGATGGATTATATTGGCAAATGATAAATGTTCTATAACAGGTATGTAAACAAATTTGTGCACAAAATGTTTGAGAGAAATATGCTTTTTGTGCATATGGAACATTTCTGGGATTTTTTTATTTCAGCTCATGAAACATGGGACCAACACTTTACATGTTGCATTTATACTTTTGTTCAGTGTTCATAGTATGCGTGAGAGAAAATGAATGTTGCAGGGTAGTTGCCATAGAAATTCAATGTGCACACAGAATGTGTTCAATCAAATCCACATGTATGTTTCCTTACGGAGTGCTGAAGTGACTATGAAATGAAATTGTTTAAATGAAATGCAATCCAACTGAAGTCAGTATGAATGTAATGTGTACGTAAGAAGGCCTCAGTCTAATACTATAAATATATTTACAATATATGTACATGCTTATAAACAAGGCTTCAAAAGCTACCAAAAGACCCTGGTTAAGGCACCTTTGTTGCAGAGAATGCACAGCATGTGAAATGTTTTGTATGAAGGTTCACTTTGGTAAAGAAAGAGATGGTTGCTCTGTGTAGCTAGCTTTGAGAGAGATATTGAATTCAAGCAGTGTTATTATAATGGTACAGATGTTTGTGCTAAATTGCAAATCAATGAAAAAAAGTTAATTGTAATCTTTTACTTTGTACTTTGTGTATTTGTTCAATGTGTTTTAATAAATCCTCTCAACAACAATAGACATACCTCATTGTTGCTTTGATAAATGCATTAATAAGCTAATTCTCAGCTTGAGTATGTATGTGTGAACTGTGAAGATTAATTTTTAAGTAGACGTTCTGTTGCTCTGAGTGGAACCCACAGGGCAAAAGGATGGTTGGCTACCCAAAAAAGGCATGGAACAGGACAAATGAGAAGGAGATAAAAAAAAAAGGCAGGAACCACCTGGAATTAATTCAAGAAAACATCCCAGAACAGAGTTAGCTGGAGATGCACTGCCGAGGAGCTGAAATGAATAAGTCAAGTTGCACTGAAACATCAATAAATAAAATGAATGAACTGGAGAAAAGCTGTTTTTTTATATATATGAATAATCAGCAAAAAAAGAAATGTCCTCTCACTGTCAACTGCGTTTATTTTTCCGATCCTGTGCAGGTGTTTTACACGTGGTCTGCCACTGCGAGGACGATCAGCTGTCCGTCCTGTCTCCCTGTAGCGCTGTCTTAGGCATCTCACTGTACGGACATTGCAATTTATTGCCCTGGCCACATCTGCAGTCCTCATGCCTCCTTGCAGCATGCCTAAGGCACATTCATGCAGATGAGTAGGGACCCTGGGCATCTTTCTTTTTTGTAGAAAGGCCTCTTTAGTGTTCTACATTTTCATAACTGTGACCTTAATTGCCTACCGTCTGTAAGCTGTTAGTGTCTTAATGACCGTTCCAGATGTGCATGTTCATTCCAGATGTGCATGTTCATTAATTGTTTATGGTTCATTGAACAAGCATGGGAAACAGTGTTTAACCCCTATACAATGTAGTGAAGTTATTTTGATTTTTACGAATGATCTTTGAAAGACAGGGTCCTGAAAAAGGTATGTTTCTTTTTTTGCTGAGTATATATACACTACCATTCAAAAGTTTGGGGTCAATTAGAAATGTCCTTGTTTTTAATAGAAAAGCAAATTTTTTGTCCGTTAAAATAACATCAAATTGATCAGAAATACACTGTAAACATTGTTAATGTTGCATATCTGTTCTGATTGGGGCATGTGCCATACTCAAGCATTCCTATTGGCAAATGCAAAGACTTGTGCTCTGTCGTTAGCCTGCTTTGGCTGCTGTCTGTTAAGCGTCATGGGGCAGGAGAGTAGAGGAGGGAGGGACTAAACAAGAGGGGAGAGAAAGAGAGGGAAAAGGGAGAGATGGGGGGAGACTGAACCATAGAAGTGAGAGAGAGGGGAGAAGGGGGTACCTCATTCAGAGCAGCTAGTGTGCAGAGCGGAGCAGGGAAGAACTTACTTGGTGTGGGAAAATAAATAGTGCAGGATATTTCCAGTCTATTCCGCCGGAGGCTGGAGCCCTAGCAGCTTCAAAAGCAGACAGGGGAATAAGTATGAGGAACCTGTCAGTATAGAAGCAGGAAGTTCATGGGAGGTAACCTTAAGCGTCCACAGGGAGTAACTGAAGCTTGTTAGAGGAACTACTGAGGACCAGAAGGTGAGAATTGTAATTTTATTGTCTTATAGACTCTCTCCCTCTGCTTACTGATTCTGTTTCTTAAAAATTAAAGATATCTGCATGGTCACCAAGCAACAAAGACAGGAGCTTTGTCAAAGGGACCATGGATGGAGTGGGGGTGGGGGTGCATGTGTTGTTTTGTACTCTCAATCCCTGTGTTTGACAGATTTCAGCTTGGGGTAGCTGAGTTGGGGAAGAGAAGAGGAGAGCACTGCCCAAAGCTGCGTGGCCTCTATTTGAATACACTCTCTCACAAACAATTACACCAGGACTAGCATTCAGATAGGGCTGTGTCAGGTGTTTCACTACCCATCTTATGAGTGGTTAGAGTGTTGGGCCTGTTACTGAAAGGTTGCTGGACGAATCCCTGAGCTGACAAGGTATAAATATGTCGTTCTGCTCCTGAACAAAGCAGCCAACCCACTGTTCCTAGGCTGTCATTGTGCATTTGAATTTGTTCTTAATTGACTTAGTTAATTGCCTAGTTAAATAAAGGTTAAATAAAACTCTTATCAGGGGTAAGACCATGAGGCACTCATGGTCCAGAGACAGACACCATCTATTGTCCCTTTGGGAGGATGATCCATTGATCCATTGATTCCAGTCAGAACTGGGCTAGAGTTACTCCACTGCACTACAATACTGTCTGTACCCCCTACATCACCCCAAGCTGAAACAGGAGTCCCTATCCAGCCCTAGTTTAGGGGCTGCTTCCTGGAGTACAATAGCCCCTCCCTGCATGAATTTCACACTGCCTCATCTCAACAAGAGTCGAGGGGAGAGGGGACCTCTGATCTGCATTTTGGAAAGATGTACTGTGTTTCTCTCTCTAGGATGTCCCAGCAGTCAGACTGTTAGTTTTTCCCCCATTGTCTGACAATCAGGTTCCATTAATAGTCCATGCATGTCTGGCCTGTAGCTTTAACCATAAAGATTATCCTATGAATAGGGAAGGAAAGGGAAAGGGGGATACTAGTCAGTTGTACAACTGAATGCATTCAACTGAAATGTGTCTCTCACATTTAACCCAACCCCTCTGAGGAACCCACTCTCCTTCTCCTCTCATGCCACAGCCAATACACAGCTGAGGCCTTCCCACTCCCTAGGGAATGAGTAAAGAGATTTAGGTGTACTGTCGTAGGAGAGTTGTCACGTTCGGGTGTGTAGAGAGACCAAGGCGCAGCGTAGCGATAGTTCGACATCGTTTATTGAATGAATAAACTATACTGATAGAACTATACAAAATAATAATGCAATAGATAACGAAAGTGAAACACACATACTCACGATAACGAGACAACATACAACAACGAACCACACCAAGGGAGTGGAACACAGACATATAAGTAGGATCCCTAATTAGAGGTAATGCATAGCAGCTGCCTCTAATTAGGGATCCCACACACAACACCATACAGACGTAGAAATACTAGATCTGCCAGACTCTGACCATAGAAATATAGAGAAGCAAAGCTATGGCCAGAGCCTGACAGTACCCCCCCTCAAAGGCGCGGACTCCCGGCCGCAAGAAAACAAACACAAAAACATGAGGGAAGGGTCAGGGAGGGAAAAACATCAAACAATAACCATCGCCGGTGGCGGTTCCGGCCCCGGCGAAGTGGATATCTTCCTCCTCTTTTCTACTGGGCCCGGACTGGGCCCCGGTGTGGCAGGCGACTCAGGCCATTTAAAGGGATAACCCACTGGTCCTGGAAATGACCATGGAGCGGGGCAAATAACCGGGCCAGGACTGGGCCCCGGTGTGGCAGGCGACTCCAGCCTTTTAAAGGGGTAACCCACCGGTCCTGGAAATGACAATGGTGGGGCAAATAACTCAGGCCTTGGAGCGGGGCAAATAACCGGGCCAGGACTGAGCACCGGTGTGGCAGGCGACTCCGGCCTTTCAAAGAGGTAAGCAACCGGTCCTAAAAATGGCACCGGTGGGGGAAAAGACTCAGGCCATGGAGCGGGGCAAATAACCGGGCCAGGACTGGGCACCGGTGTGGCAGGCGACTCCGGCCTGTGGACCACCACGGGAGGCTCCGGGCTGTCGACCAACACGGGAGGCTCCGGGCTGTCGACCACCATGGGAGGCTCCGGGCTGTCGACCACCACGGGAGGCTCCGGGCTGTCGACCATCACGGGAGGCTCCGGGCTGTCGACCATCACGGGAGGCTCCGGGCTGTCGACAGCCCGGACTGGAGAGGCGCACTGGAGGCCTGGTGCGTGGAGTCGGCACTGATGGCACCGGACTGATGACACGCACCTCAGGGCGAGTGCGGGGAGCAGGCACAGGACGTACCGGACTGGAGAGGCGCACTGGAAGCCTGGTGCGTGGAGTCGGCACTGATGGCACCGGACTGATGACACGCACCTCAGGGCGAGTGCGGGGAGCAGGCACAGGACGTACCGGACTGGAGAGGCACACTGGAAGCCTGGTGCGTGGAGTCGGCACTGATGGCACCGGACTGATGACACGCACCTCAGGACGAGTGCGGGGAGCAGGCACAGGACGTACCGGACTGGAGACGCGCACTGGAAACCTGGTGCGTGGAGTCGGCACTGGTGGCACCGGACTAATGACACGCACTACAGGTCGAGTGCGGGGAGCCGGTACTGAGCTTACCGGACTGGAGAGACGTACTGGAAGCCTGGTGCGTGGAGCCGGCACATGTGGCACCGAACTAGTGACACGCACTTCAGGGCGAGTGCGGGGAGCAGGCACTGGACGTACCGGACTGGAGATGTGCACTGGAGTGTTGCAGACGGTCTGACCCGGACTGGGCACCGGTGGAGCGGACTGCTCTGGCACTGGAGTGTAGCAGACGGCCGGACCCGGACTGGGCACCGGTGGAGCGGACTGCTCTGGCACTGGAGTGTAGCAGACGGCCGGACCCGGACTGGGCACCGGTGGAGCGGACTGTTCTGGCATTGGAGTAGAGCAGACGACCGGACCCCGACTGGGCACCGGTGGAGCGGACTGCTCTTTCACGGGAGTGGAGTAGGCGACTGGACACGGACTGTTCCATTCCGACATTTCCTCTTCAACCTCCTCTGCTATCTCCCACATTTCCTCCAGAACATCTCCAAAATATTTCTCCAAATATTCCTCCTTTTGCCTCATCTCCTCTAATATGCCTCCATAATATGCCTCTAAATCTTTCTCTTCCATCTTGCTTTGCGCCCCCCACTTGTATTTCGGCATCGTCATATTCCACATGGAGAGTGGTACTGGCGCGTCCTCTTTGTAGCCAGACCACCCCCATAGCCCCCCCCCCCCCCCCGAAATTTTCTTGGGGTTGACTACGGGCTCCGTTACCTCCGTTTCCTTGATTACGCCGCTGTCCTCTCTTCTTCTCCTTTGCTCCCGTATTACGCTGCTTGGTCGGGTGGTGGTTCATTCTGTCACGTTCGGGTGTGTAGAGAGACCAAGGCGCAGCGTAGCGATAGTTCGACATCGTTTATTGAATGAATAAACTATACTGATGGAACTATACAAAATAATAATGCAATAGATAACGAAAGTGAAACACACATACTCACGATAACGAGACAACATACAACAACAATGAACCACGCCAAGGGAGTGGAACACAGACATATAAGTAGGATCCCTAATTAGAGGTAATGCATAGCAGCTGCCTCTAATTAGGGATCCCACACACAACACCACACAGACGTAGAAATACTAGATCTGCCAGACTCTGACCATAGAAATATAGAGAAGCAAAGCTTCTCTATGGCCAGAGCCTGACAAGAGTACACTCTTAGAAGTAAAGATGCTACCTATAACCTAAAAGGGTTATTCGGCTGTCCCCATAGGAGAACCCTTTGAAGAACCCTTTTTGGTTCCAGGCAGAACCTTTTTGAGTTCCATATGGAACCCAAAATAGTTCTGCCTGGAACCAAAAAGGGTTCTTCAAAGGGTTATCCTATGGGGACAGCCGAAGAACCCTTTTTTTCTAAGATTGTAGTGTATTTGGTATAGTGAGGTACACAGGCGGATGTTAGGTATAGAGCTGTCTGGTATCGCTCTGTTTGCACCGTGTCAATTCCCTCATACTTGCTGTAACTGTGCTATAACTTGCATTCATACATTCATAACAAAGTGACATTCTTCAACTGCATCAAAGGGACTGCCTAACCACCCTCTGTATTGTAATGGGTAACAATTCTAGTATCAACAAATGAACATGCACAGAAATGCTCCAAACTGGCCAATAAAAAGATTAGTCAAATGAGCCAACGACAGGACACCCAGGTCAGTGAACCTACTGTTACAGTGATGTTTTGGTCATTCTGTGTGTATTATTAAAGGTCTAGTGCAGTCAAAAACATTATTTCCCTTTGTTTTATATATATTTCCATACTATGAGGTTGGAATAATATTGTGAAATTGTGACAATTATGATAATGCCCTTTTAGTGTAAGAGATGTTTCAAAAGACTGCCTGAAATGTCAGCCTGTTTTGGTGGGATGGAGTTTTGGCCTACCTGGTGACATCACTATGTGGTAAAGTAGTTAACAGACCAATATGAAAGAGTTACCAACCTCTCTGCCAATAACAGTTAGTTTTCAGTTTTTCCCTCCCCTCTCAGACGATTCCCAGACAGTCCTAGCAAAATTCCTGCTTGAGAAATGTGCTACTTGCTATAAAAAAAACATATTTTTGTTTCTATTTAATCATTTTAATTGAAAAAACAACAGTAAGGTACTTAGTTGTGACCCAGAAATGATTTGACAGGAGATAACAACGGCTGCATTATGCCTTTCAGGACTTACCATAACTTAAGCCATACACCTACATCGGAATATATCTTGGTTACACTTCACATGCCTTTATTTTACAATTACATTGTTTTTACTGAGGTGACTTACCTGTAGTATTTGGACTGAGGTATAGTCAGTACAGTCAGTGGTCAGAGCACAGATAGAGAGGTGGTGAGGATACACACCAACGGTGACCACATACAGTGGTCACAGCAACAGCTTCTGCAGAGCAACTGAAGGCCAATGTGGCTCTTGTATGAATAATATAAACCTGCATGGCTGAACAGTGCAGACCATGACAGTGCATATGAAAGCAGCCCATCATGAACGTTTCACTATGCTGACCATACAATCTACGATGCTGACGTGTGTTCTCAATATTCATTAATCAGTACAGTATACTGTAGCTTACAATGGTGATTACAACAGGAGAAAAACAAACTGGGTTATGATTTAATTCTACTCTGAGCTAAATCTGATATGCTAACAAGTCCCTATGCTAAATGTTTGGCAGAAGTTGGTTGGAGAATCAAGGAGGAGGCATAAAATCCATTAGTATGTGTTACAAGCTCTGCTTTTGACAGCTAAAAGGATGACTGTCAATCTGGTCAGAAGTGGTTAGCTTGTGTCTAAATGGGTTGTCTCACTCCCAAATGGTTTGTCGTACACCCCTATCTTTTGATAAGATGATTTCCTGTGGGAAATTGATATTCAGAGGAAGCAGGAAGGGAGCTGCCTTGGACTGTCACTTCTCCCAACTCTTTATTGTCCATGGATCTTGTTGAAGGCGTCTATGAGAGAGAGGAAGTATAGAAACCAGTCAAAACACCCTCCATAAAACCCAAGGAAGACCCTAGATAAAAGAAGGCTGTTTTAGCTGCCTTCTGTAAGAATTCCATTGCTGTTTATTCAGTCTTTACTCTCCACAAGCTGCTGCTCTGTTCTATTGTCCATTGATGCACCCTGACTCCCTCTCCCTGTCTGACCAATGACTGGCCCGCCCTAGGCATTATGCATGCAGCCAGTGTTGTTATGTGGTATGTTAACGTCAGTGTGTGAGTAGAGTCTGAGGGTATGTGTGGATGTGTTTGGGGCGGGGGGTGAAATGGGGTTACTGGGAAACAGAATTCCGGAAACCTTTCCCAAGTTTTTGAGGGTGAAATGGCACATTCAGTTCAGCCGATCTCTCCCAACTTATGTTTGAATTCAAACAAAGCTCAATGGATCCATACTTCTATAGATATCATATGCATGTGGTATATTTGATTAAGAGTATCCAGCCTGCAATGATGCTGTTTAATTTGTACTCTCTAAGGGACTTTTGATCCAGGGGGTGTGCAGAGAGTGAGACCCAACCCCTTGACACCACGATGCCTTCCCCAAACATTACCACACCACGGCTGTGCTGCTGAACTCTTTATTTGGGTTAGGGTGTGTTTGTTTCATCTCAATTCTGCAAGCTATCTAATTTTCCTCAAGAATGGCTTTAGGACAGAACCAGTTCAAGCTCCTTTGTTTCCTCTTGTCCTTCTCTTTTGCACACAAGTTTAGTCTTTAAATGTATGTTTTACAAAGTAGTTCAACATGAGGAGGAAATTCCAGAGCTTGAGGAGCCTAGTGTGTAGAAAACTTTAGGAGCACTTGCTCTTTCCGTGACATAGACTGACCAGGTGAAAGCTATGATCCCTTAATGATGTCACTAAGGAATCATAGGATAAAGAAGGATTTTTAAGCCTTTTAAGACAATTGAGACATGGATTGTGTATGTGCACCATTCAGAGGGTGAATGGGCAAGTGTATGTTCTGCTGACAATGGCAAGTATGTTTTTTATGCAAAAAGTGACATGAGCTCATTCATTTTCATTGTGCACATTTTTGTACAATAGTAGCTGTAAGACATGCTAATGCCAAAGCATCTTAGGGGATGCTCTGCTCAAAAGATCAGATCAATTACACCTTTTCCTCCTCTGGAAGAACCCTGGTGATTTCTGTTCCATTACACAAGGCGGTAGACTAGTAAAGTATTGAACTCCGAGAGGAGAGTGGTTCTCATATAGATTTTATCCCACAGTTCCTCCATTATACTGAGCAGAGCCTGGCTCTGACACATCGCATACAGCACAGCATGGCCGTGACCCTCTGACCTGTGATCTAACTCCCAGCTAGCCCAGCAGTTCAGTTACCAACACAGAAACAATGTTTTCTGAGGGAGAACAGAGGTTTCTCCCCCTACAAAAGGCTTGTTGTTTATTAGAGCAGTAAGTGGGCCGGCTGGAGAAACTGGGTTTGTGGTACTGTGAGGGGGATAGAATCCATGGTGGGCTGGGTCCACACATGACTAGAATTGCACCAACCGAGTGGATATGCTTAGTATTACCCCTGAAGGATAGAGTCTGCGAGTCTCAAACCTGGCCTACTTTGCCACTTGTCATGAGTAATATATTTCAAATTAGATCAGAAAAAGTATCCCTGTGTAATTCTAAGCCATCACCATGCCAACAACATTATAGTACCTCACTTCCCTAAAACAGACCTAATTTCTATATAGAACTGTCAGGAGACTGCTTGCGTTGATGAGGCTTGTAAAACTGTAATTTACATTCTTGAGTCAGACTTTGTATTCAGGAGAGGATTTGGATTGAAAATGAATTGTGCAATGATCTCCAAGTGGGCCAGCTCCAAACTCCTTTCCCGCGTAGCCGCCAATGGTCGGGTCAACCCCACTCAAGCCTATGCTGTAATTTGCCAGAGGACCGTGCCAACAGCCCTATCAGGGCCAGGAATGTTCCTGCAGAGTAAACAGTTCAGCAATAATCCAAATGTAAAGCACAAGCTGTACTATGAGACTTCACCAGAAGTCCTGGACTCAGGAGTGGTGCTCTGCTACGGATACAGTTTGGACATCAAAGTACAGTACAGCACAGTAGAGCTCAGTAGAGTACAGTACAGTACAGCACAGCACAGCACAGCACAGCACAGCACAGAACAGTAGAGTACAGTAGTATACAGCACATTATGGCGTACTCAATTCTAGTGTGCTATACTGTGTACTGTGCTGATCTGTACTCTACTGTACAGTACTAATGTACTCTACTTTGCTGTCCAAACGTGTGATTGCAACTGTGGTTTGTAACTACTATGATTCCCCATTGTAGACAATTCAATTGCAGAAATTCCGTTACCATTTTTTCTGAAATGCCGATTTTGTAACGGAATTTTGAGTTTTAATCACTGAATAATTCAGAAACAAAATTGATCAGTAAAAACACTAACTCATTGATAGGTCTACCTTTACTTGTTACGTCTGTGATCTTTCATTATCCTCCCTCTTCATGGTGGAGAGAAATCTAGAAAATATCTTAAAGTGTGGGATTTTGGTAACTGAATTTCAAGCCACAAGGCAATGTTTCTTAAATTTACAGAAGGCAGAACATTTCTCCAAAATGAAATATATACTGAACAAAAATATAAACGCAACATGCAACAATTTCAAAGATTTTAATGAGTTACAGTTCATATAAGGAAATCGGTCAATTTAAATAAGGATTTCACATGACTGGGCAGCTGGGGAGCTGGCCCAGCTAATCAGAATACATTTTCCCCCACAAAAGGGCTTTATTGCAGACAGAAATACTCCTCAGTTTCATCAGCTGGCCGAGTGGCTGGTCTCAGATGATACCGCAGGTGAAGAAGCCAGATGTGGAGGTCCTGGGCTGATGTGGTTACATGTAGTCTGCGGTTGTGAGACCAGTTGGACCTACTGCCAAATTGGTAGAGAAAGTACCATTAAATTCTCTGGCAACAACTCTGGTGGACATTCTTGCAGTCAGCATGCCAATTGCACGCTCCCTCAAAACTTGAGATATATGTGGCATTGTGTTGTGTGACAAAACGGCACATTTTAGAGTGGCCTTATATTGTCCCCAGCACAAGGTGCACCTGTGTAATGATCATGCTGTTTAATCAGCTTCAATGATATGCCACACCTGTCAGGTGGATTATCTTTGCAAATGAGAAATGCTCACTAACAGGGATGTAAACAAATTTGTGCGAAATAAGCTTTTTGTGTGTATGGAACATTTCTGGGATTTTTTATTTCAGCTCATGAAACATGGGACCAACACTTACATGTTGCGTTTATTTTTTTGTTCAGTGCAAGTGTTGATATTAGTTGGCTGGGTTCTTTACTTCAATATTATTGTGTTTTGATGTATTTCTAATAACCTTTAAGACTTTCTGGTACATGTTTTCTGAGACCCATTTTCCATCTGTTTGACAAGAAATCAGTCTTTGCTTATTCCACATTTTTAGGATTGAAAATATTCCTTAATTTTAAAATAATCGAGACTCTTAGCTTTCATTTGATACCCAATTTGAAATGGGTCCTTTTACACAGAAATGACCGGTAGTTACATAGGTAGGTTAGTACACTTTATTAATACTTACAACTATTATACCTTTTGTGGTTTGTGTATTTACATGTTTGACTTCCTGTAGAAACCAACTCAAATCAGTTTCTAAATTGTAGCCAATTTTGTGGTCAGGTGTTGTCAGACAAGGAATATTATTTCAGTTTTTTCAACATTTTTTGTCTCTGTTCTCTGTTCTAGAGCTTATGTCCTCTGTGACGCCTCAACAGCAACAGAGGGAGGAAGGGGAGGAAGAAGATGAAGAGCAAGGGGAGAAGTTTGAGTTTGATGACAATGCTGAGGAAGAGAAAGATCCAGTGGATACTAAAGACTCTTTCTCAGACTCTGTAAAATCAAATCAGTCATTTAAGGAGGATACAAACCAACCACAGGACAACACACTAACACCCCCTGCACACGCACAACAGCACCTCAATGCAATGCCCCCTGCTGGTCAGGACAACCCATCCCAGGGACATTACTCCACAGTCTCTCCAGGTAAAGTGTTTTTTCACTTACAACACATTGTGAGTGACTATTGATCTCATAAGGTGTTGTCAGTTCATAAAGTGTTTTCATAATAGCTTCAGACAGACAGGCATAAAGAGAGCCGGGGGATAAACCGTGTTCTAATTGGATAAAGAGCAGTGAAACTCTTGTTATCAGTATAATATTGACTACCTGACTCTGATGCTGTCAGAAAAGCTCTGTTAATTACACTCCCAGCTAAGAGGAAGATTTTAATCTATGGGAACTTCTGTTGGACAATATGAAGTGACTAGTGCTTAATTAAAAGGCTTCTCACAAAGCCTATGTGTAGTACAGTAATCCGCTAAGTGGGATGTGGAGCGTTCCTCCGCTGCGCTGGGGAATTCTGGGGTTGATGATGCTGTACAGTGAAAGCCTGTTACATAACCAGCGGCTGGTGGAGGAGACGGCATCAAGCTGGGAATCAGCCCTGCAGGCAAATGAGAGGGTTTACATTGTCTCTGTATAAATTAGATACTAGTTTTGTTGATATACACACAGTGATATACACACAGTTTTCTATATACAGCTAACATTAAGATTCCAATGGGCTGTTCATCAGCAATTGTCTTCTTTGAGACACAGGAATTACCTTTCTATTCATAAAACAAGGTACATTTAGATAAAGTTTTGCTCATATTGAAACCTACTTAGATGAATTCCAAATGTTTTAATGGTACACGTTGCACAAGTTACAGTAAAAGTAACATGATGTTAGCATATCTTTTTATGTTTCCCCACAGATGTTCCAGTTAGCGACCCCCCCAGGCGGTAAGAGACTCCCTGCTTATATGACATCGTAGTATGTGGGAATCTGTATTACATCCTTAGAGACCGTGTGGTTTGGTCTCGTAAGAGGAAACATCTGTCTTCATTAGGTTATCAATATATTTGACAGAGCGACAGATATATGGGACCCAAAAGCGGACACGGAGGCAGGGATATGATTGACTGTTTAATAGTAGATATAGGGCAAGACAGGCTCGTAGTCAATGACAGGCAGTGTTGGTAACAGGGAATCAGAATGGCAGTCGTCCAATAAGGGGAGTCAGGCTCGTAGTCGTAGTTCAGGCAGAGTTCGGTACCGGGAATCAGAAGGATGGCAGTACAGAGGAGTAGACAGTCTCGTAATCCGTAATGCAGGCAGAGTTCGTTTGGCAGCAGATCAGATGGTCGAAGGCACATGAGGGGGCTAGACAGGAACGTAATCCAACAGGCAGGTAGAGGTCCAAATACCGGGAAACAGACTGGCAGAGTTAGTAATACGAGATAGAGTGCTGGAAACGACTGACTAGGCAAGACGATCTGGCAAATGCCAACAGCACCCAAGAGACTAAATACCCACACTGATTAATGCTGGTGATAGGGTGCACCTGGTGTGGGGAGGGGACAAACACAGACAGGTGAAACATATCAGGACATGACAGTACCCCTCCCCCTACGGGCGCCACCTGGCGACCGACCCGGGTGCATACCTGGCTGACCGGGATGTCGCCGATGAAAGTCAGCGATGAGCTCCGGGTCGAGGATGTCCCTGGTAGAGACCCAAGACCGCTCCTCCGGCCCGTAGCCCTCCCAGTCAACCAGGTACTGGAAACCCCGGCCCCGGGGACGGACTCTCAGGAGGCGACGCACCGTCCAAGCAGGTTGGTTGTCAATAACCCGAGGAGGAGGGGCAGGCCTGGGAACAGGAGACAAAGGACAGTGAGAGACAGGTTTAACACGGGACACATGAAAGGTGGGATTAATGCGGAGGGACCGGGGCAACATGAGGCGTATAGCTGAGCGATTGATAACCCGGGAGATCTGATAAGGGCCGATGTAACGGGACGAAAGCTTGCGACTTTCCACCCGAAGGGGCAGATCTCGGGTGGACAGCCACACCCTCTGGCCAACACGGTAGTGGGGAGCCTGGGTCCTGCGACGGTCGGCCTGCCGCCGATACCTGGTATTTGTTCGTAGAAGAACCGCCCGGGCCTTTCTCCAGGTCCGACGGCAGCGCCTAACAAACAGCTGGGCTGACGGGACGCCAACCTCCTCTTCCTGCTCCGAGAACAGCGGAGGCTGGTAGCCCAAGGAGCACTCGAAGGGTGAAAGCCCAGTAGCGGAGGAAGGCAGGGTGTTGCGGGCGTATTCCACCCAAACGAGTTGCCGGCTCCAGGTGGTGGGGTTGTCCGAAACCAGGCAGCGTAGCACAGTCTCTAGATCTTGGTTGGCCCGCTCTGATTGGCCGTTAGACTCTGGGTGGAATCCTGAGGACAGGCTGATAGAAGAACCAATAAGGGTACAGAAAGCCCTCCAGAACTGGGAAGTGAACTGAGGGCCCCGGTCGGAGACGATGTCAATGGGTAATCCGTGGATCCTAAAAACGTGCTGCACCATCAGTTGGGCCGTTTCCTTGGCCGATGGCAGCTTAGGCAGGGCGATGAAGTGTGCCGCCTTCGAGAACCGGTCCACAATGGTGAGGATAGCGGTATTGCCGTCGGATTGCGGCAGGCCTGTGACAAAATCCAGGGAGATGTGCGACCATGGACGATGAGGGACCGGAAGAGGCTGTAGGAGACCAGCCGGGGCCTGGCGGGGCGTCTTGTTTTGGTTACACACTGTGCATGCAGAGACAAAAGAGGGAACATCCACTCCCATGGTGGGCCACCAAAACCTTCGACGTATAAATGCCAGGGTCCGCCGTGAGCCGGGGTGGCAGGTCAGTTTGGATGAATGACCCCACTCCAGGACTCGGGATCGGACAGAGTCAGGCACGAACAGGCAGCCTGGCGGGCCCCCTCCGGGGTCAGGGCTCAACTGTTGTGCGTTACGCACATCCTCTTCAATACCCCAGACCAAGGACGTAGCCAGACAAGAGGCAGGGAGAATGTGCTCACTACCTTGGGCAGCAGCAGGACTGAACACACGGGAGAGGGCGTCCGGTTTAGTGTTCTTAGAACCAGGTCGATAAGATAGGGTGAAATCAAAGCGGGTAAAAAACAGAGCCCACCTGGCTTGTCGGGCATTGAGCCTCCTGGCTGAGCGTAGATACTCCAGGTTTTTGTGGTCTGTCCACACAAGAAATGGCTGTTCCGCCCCCTCCAGCCAATGTCTTGACCGCCAGCAATTCCCTGTTGCCGACGTCGTAGTTAACCTCAGCAGGTGTCAGACGACGAGAGAGGAATGCGCAGGGGTGCAGCTTCTGGTCGCTGTCCGACCTTTGTGACAAGACGGCCCCCACACCGACATTGGAGGCGTCCACCTCCACCACAAACTGCCGGGCCGGATCTGGATGAATCAAAATCGGGGCTGAGATGAAGCGCTGTTTGAGGGCAGCGAAAGCCTGGGCGGCTTGGGGGGACCATACAAAGTTCTCCTTAGTCGAGGTTAAGGCAGTGAGTGGGGCTGCCAAAATACTGTAATTACGTATGAATCGCCGATAAAAATTGGCGAACCCCAGGAAACGTTGCAGATCCAGGCGTGAAGAGGGTTGTGGCCAATCAGTGACGGCTTGGACCTTGCCTGGATCCATTCGGATGCTACCCGCAGCCACTATGTAACCCAGGAAAGGAATGACAGATCGATGGAATTCACACTTCTCTGCTTTCACAAACAGTTGGTTCTCTAATAATCGTTGAAGGACCTGTCTTACGTGTGCCGTGTGTTCCTGGGCTGAGTGGGAAAAAATCAAGATATCGTCCAAATACACAAAAACAAACCGATTAATCATGTCCCGGAGTACGTCGTTTACCAGAGCCTGGAAGACAGCGGGAGCGTTAGTCAACCCGAATGGCATCACCAGGTATTCATAGTGCCCACTAGCAGTGTTAAACGCTGTCTTCCATTCATCCCCTTCTCGTATCCGTACCAGGTGGTAGGCGTTTCGGAGATCCAGTTTAGAGAATATTGTGGCTCCTTGGAGCAGCTCAAAGGCGGAGGCGAGCAGTGGAAGTGGGTAACGGTTTTTCACCGTAATGTCGTTCAGGCCCCGGTAATCAATGCATGGGCGTAGGGTCTTATCCTTCTTGGCCACGAAGAAAAACCCCGCCCCAGCAGAAGAGGATGATGGCCGAATAATCCCAGCCCTGAGGGAGGTTTCCACATAATCCGCCATGGCCTTAGTTTCCGGACCGGACAGGGAGTACAGACGTCCACGGGGGGGTGATGTGCCTGGATGGAGGTCTATGGCACAGTCATATGGCCGATGAGGTGGTAACGAGGTAGCCCGAGACTTATTGAAGACCTCCCTTAGATCCCAGTATTCGGAAGGGACAGACGACACATCGATGTCCTCTGTGGAATGTGAAACCTGTCTGTTCAGAACATGCGGAGCAGCCTTCAGACAATGAGCAAGGCAAAAAGGGCTCCAGTTAATAACAGAACCAGTAGTCCAGTCGATGTGAGGGTTGTGCTTGACAAGCCAAGAATGGCCTAACACAATCGGAGTGTTAGGAGAATGTAAGGGCAGGAACTGGATCTCCTCCCTGTGGTTACCAGACAGGATTAGAGTGACGGGCACCGATATCTGAGACATCCGCCCAATAGAACGACCGTCCAGGGCTGTGGCCTCGATGTGCGTGTTTAGAGGGCGTGAGGGAATGCCTAACTTAACCAGAAGTGAACTATCAATGAAGCAATCGTCAGCCCCTGAATCCATAAGGACATTTACTTTCAGGGTTTGGGAACCCCAAATAATAGTGGCTGGAAAAGGAAAACGAACCGGGGAAACCCACGGGGTTTTAGTTTGACTCACCCGTATTCCTGCTGTTACGGATGAGCCCGCCCTTTTTAAAGGACAACCGGCTGCATAATGTCCTTTCTCTCCACAGTAGAGGCAGCTGCGACTGTCTATCCTGCGTCGACGTTCCTCGGGCGTCAGCTGTGCCCTCCTTATTTGCATGGGTTCAGACGCAAGGATCTCGGACGCCCTCGGTGGTTCCCGGAAGAATTCGGGTGATTCTGGCAGTCCCGGTGACGCTCTACCACCCGGTCCGCCGAAATGCGGAAGTGCCTGAGCAGGACGACGATTTTCTCTCTCTCGATTTCGTTCCTGAAGTCTACTTCCTATACGCATGGCCATGGAGATGAGACTATCTAAACTGGGAGGCACCTCTCGGGCGGCGAGCTCATCTTTAATGGAATCACATAATCCATCATAAAATGCATCGAGCAGAGCCTCTGAATTCCATGAGCACTCCGCTGCCAGGGTCCGGAATTTAATGGAGTAATCCGACACGCTGCTAGTCCCCTGTTTTAGATTTAACAGCTGACGTGCCGCTTCTCTGCCAGATAATGGAGCGTCGAAAACTTTTTTTACCTCCGCAGTAAACGCTGCCAGGCTGTAACAGACTGGAAGTTGCTGGTCCCAGATCGGCGTAGCCCAGGCCAGGGCTCGCCCCGTCATCATGGTTATCATATATGCGACCCGTGACTTCTCTGTGGGAAAGGAGGATGGCTGCAGCTCAAAGATACGCGAGCATTGGGACAAAAACGGACCACAATAACTCGAATCACCTGAGAACCGTTCGGGAGCAGGTAAGTGCGGCTCTCTTAGGGATACCGGGGAAGGTGTTGGATTGCTGGGTATAGGTGGGACAGGAGACGGGGGGGAAGCTCTCTGTGCCGGTAGTGCCAGTGTTAATCTCTCCAAGTGTTGGAGCAGGCATTCGGTGACCCGCTGCTGGTTATCTCTCTGCTCACGGATTTCCTCTGCTATTGAACGTAGCACCTCCTCGTGTCGACCCACAATAACCTCTTGGTGGGCTATTGCGTTCTGTAGCTGAGTCAACTCCGCTGGGTCCGTCATGGCCAGATCGTTCTGACAGAGCGACAGATATATGGGACCCAAAAGCGGACACGGAGGCAGGGATATGATTGACTGTTTAATAGTAGATATAGGGCAAGACAGGCTCGTAGTCAATGACAGGCAGTGTTGGTAACAGGGAATCAGAATGGCAGTCGTCCAATAAGGGGAGTCAGGCTCGTAGTCGTAGTTCAGGCAGAGTTCGGTACCGGGAATCAGAAGGATGGCAGTACAGAGGAGTAGACAGTCTCGTAATCCGTAATGCAGGCAGAGTTCGTTTGGCAGCAGATCAGATGGTCGAAGGCACATGAGGGGGCTAGACAGGAACGTAATCCAACAGGCAGGTAGAGGTCCAAATACCGGGAAACAGACTGGCAGAGTTAGTAATACGAGATAGAGTGCTGGAAACGACTGACTAGGCAAGACGATCTGGCAAATGCCAACAGCACCCAAGAGACTAAATACCCACACTGATTAATGCTGGTGATAGGGTGCACCTGGTGTGGGGAGGGGACAAACACAGACAGGTGAAACATATCAGGACATGACAATATTTGCATAAAACAAAATCAGATACAACTCTATTTTCATAGAGAAAGTATGTGTCAAAGTTAAAAGGTAGGATGGATATGTTTGGAAAAGGAAGTCAAAGGAGACGGCCCATCTGTGACTGAGGTTATGTGGACAAAAACTGAATCAGTAGCCTAAACAGGTAGTCTGCAGGTTATAGCAGTTTGCAATATAAAAGTTCTATATGAGTTAGGGGTTCACTAGAATGTACAGTAGAAACATGTTATCAACTTGTGAACTGTATCACTCTCTTCATTTGTGATCCTCTACCTTGGTGGGGCCCACTGGTCCTTGTTAGGTCCCAGCATGCTAGGAAGTGTGCTGGGAAACCTGTGCTGATAGGAGAGCCAGGGCCGGCCATTCCTGTGGGATTTCCTGTGATTAAAAAAAGAAGGGTTTCTGAGTGACTGTGATAAAGTCTGTCTGTGTCTGTGTGTTTGAATAGGGTTGGATTGTGAGAGAACGAACTATAAGGTCTCTGCAATTTCTCTTCGGGAAGATTTCTGCTGAGTACACTGTTCCACTGTGTGTCAATATTCTCCCTTTCCTAGTGGAGATATCAATAGCTTTTTCCACCATCAAGGTATAAGGTGAGTCAGAGCATTTACGCTGTGTGTCTGTTTCAGTTCAGATTTGCATCACAAAGAGTACTTTGTAATAAAAACATTGTTGCAAAACATGCATAAAGTGTCTACAGGTCTGTGTGTGTGTGCGCGAGTGTGTGTGTCTCGGTATGTCTGATTCTAGGACCTTTGACAGATACCTTTCAATACGTGAGACCCTTCAGATGAAAAGTCCTAGACAGCGGTCACCATGACAACGTGACAGCTGACATTTATATGGCTCTGCCTTATGTTCCGTTGAGCTGTAACCTTAAAGGGGAACACACTTATCACTCCACCTATCTGCGTTTCACCCTTCCTCTCCTGAGTGGTAGATCTGCAAGCTGTTAAAGTAAACAATGTCACAGTAGACACATACTGTATGCAGACCTGTGTACAATGTTTTATGACTGACCTGGTGCCCACTGCAGACGCAGGATGCAGTTGCTATAATACAGTGGGGAGAACAAGTATTTGATACACTGCCGATTTTGCAGGTTTTCCCACTTACAAAGCATGTAGAAGTCTGTAATTTTTATCATAGGTACTCTTCAACTGTGAGTGACGGAATCTAAAACAAAAATCCAGAAAATCACATTGTATGATTTTTAAGTAATTAATTTGCATTTTATTGCATGACATAAGTATTTGATACATCAGAAAAGCAGAACTTAATATTTGGTACAGAAACCTTTGTTTGCAATTACAGATATCATATGTTTCCTGTAGTTCTTGACCAGGTTTGCACACACTGCAGCAGGGATTTTGGCCCACTCCTCCATCCAGATCCTTCAGGTTTCTGGGCTGTCGCTGGGCAATACGGACTTTCAGCTCCCTCCAAAGATTTTCTATTGGGTTCAGGTCTGGAGACTGGCTAGGCCACTCCAGGACCTTGAGATGCTTCTTACGGAGCCACTCCTTAGTTGCCCTGGCTGTGTGTTTCGGGTCGTTGTCATGCTGGAAGACCCAGCCACGACCCATCTTCATTGCTCTTACTGAGGGAAGGAGGTAGTTGGCCAAGATCTCGCGATACATGGCCCCATCCATCCTCCCCTCAATACGGTGCAGTCGTCCTGTCCCCTTTGCAGAAAAGCATCCCCAAAGAATGATGTTTCCACCTCCGTGCTTCACGGTTGGTATGGTGTTCTTGGGGTTGTACTCATCCTTCTTCTTCCTCCAAACACGGCAAGTGGAGTTTAGACCAAAAAGCTCTATTTTTGTCTCATCAGACCACATGACCTTCTCCCATTCCTCTTCTGGATCATCCAGATGGTGATTGGCAAACTTCAGATGGGCCTGGACATGCGCTGGCTTGAGCAGGGGGACCTTGCGTGCGCTGCAGGATTTTGATCCATGACGGCGTAATGTGTTACTAATGGTTTTCTTTGAGACTGTGGTCCCAGCTCTCTTCAGGTCATTGACCAGGTCCTGCTGTGTAGTTCTGGGCTGATCTCTCACCTTCCTCATGATCATTGATGCCCCACGAGGTGAGATCTTGCATGGTGCCCCAGACCGAGGGAGATTGACCGTCATCTTGAACTTCTTCCATTTTCTAATAATTGCGCCAACAGTTGTTGCCTTCTCACCAAGCTGCTTGCCTATTGTCCTGTAGCCCATCCCAGCCTTGTGCAGGTCTACAATTTTATCCCTGATGTCCTTACACAGCTCTCTGGTCTTGGCCATTGTAGAGAGGTTGGAGTCTGTTTGATTGAGTGTGTGGACAGGTGCAGTTAATACAGGTAATGAGTGGAGAACAGGAGGGCTTCTTAAAGAAAAACGAACAGGTCTGTGAGAGCCGGAATTCTTACTGGTTGGTAGGTGATCAAATACTTATGTCATGCAATAAAATGCAAATTAATTATTTAAAAATCATACAATGTGATTTTCTGGATTTTTGTTTTAGATTGCAGGAAAACCTGCAAAATCGTCAGTGTATCAAATACTTGTTCTCCCCACTGTAGGTGGTTTGTTGTTAAGTTAGACTCAATAGAGGGAGGGAGTGGATAACAATGAAGCTATATCTAGCCCATCATCAGCATGGTCAGCACTGTTCCCCAGAGAGACAGGAGGAAAGCCATGTAAACAACACTCCCTGGGCTGACAGTACTGTAGCTGGAGGGAGTTGAAACAGATCTTAGACAGTAAAGGCCTTGCATTCAGGCTGCTCAGTGCTCACACTCTGCTTTGCCTCAGGCTATTCTATTTGCATTGAAAAACGTTCCCTGCTCCTCTTTCTTCTCTCCTACAGGCCTATGACTCACAGGGACTTATATAGACAAGTGAAGGGTGTAAACCTACAAAGATGAACCATAAAATATATACTCCTCCAACATTAAAATAATATTATTGTTCTTACAAAATGTCTTGCTAAACCCCACAATGAAACCACAGTTATGGGAAATGCTAGTTTTTTGTTCTTTATGAATCTTACAGAACAGAATAGGTTTATTCTGTTTCATGATGAGGCATTACTTTTGCTGTGTTATTAATATATCTGATGTAAAATCTACCCCAGCATTGTTTTTCTAAGAAATAATTGTAGAAATCTCTTAGTTGTAGAAACCAAGTAAACATTACTCTGTAAAACTGCTATTATTAGCTGTAATATTATGGGTTGTCATCGCAAGCCCTGAGAACTGCTTTATGAATGATTCTGTCTGGTGTCCTTGCGGAGCCAATGAAGGTGAAATTTGTCAACTTTTATTTGCGGACATTACTAGGGAATGGATTTAAAGTTTGAACAATCCTCAAACAAGCTTTAGCTAACGCCTTTATCGTTGTCTTGCCAACTGGCCAACAGGCTGCTCGTAAGCTATTTGGCTGCAAAATATTTCCTACACAACTTATCTGCATTGTTATGTATCTACTGCGGTCTGTCAGGCATGTCTGGAACAGGGTAGAGGTACAGTATATTGCTGACTGATTGATTTACTGGCTGTTGGCATAGCGGAGACGGAGGGTGGGAGGGATGCATTTAATGAGATTGGTTTCTCTTCCATCCCAGACTTAGCTGTATAATGTGGGAGGACTGCTGTAAATCTGACTGGTAGCTTGAAAACATAAGCAAGTTGTAGCTCTTTACAGAATACCGACAAGATCAGTATTATTAGAAGTTGTCTCAAAGGCAATAGTACAGGCCAGTTTTTATTTAAAGCTAGTCATTACTTTGGTCAGGCTTTAGATATGGCAGGTGATCAAAGGCTATAGTTTAGGGGGAACTTTCATAGCTCACAGTTAATATAACAAGCTGGAGGTAAGGTCACATTATCATATTAATGGTCTCACGAGTTCACCTGGATCAGAGGACTCTCCACCCCTCACAACAGCAGTCAGCAGAATCATCACACAGTGAATTGGACCGACCAACCTAGCAGAACTGAGCTGCACTAGGAACATAAGTGCTGTGGCAGGTTTAATGGGAGTGTTAGCATGCTGGGACGGCAGTGCTTCAGAACCTTTTCCCCCGGCTATGCCACCTCTCATCTCCTCCTCCTTCTCTTCCTCCTCCACACTGCACTTACTTTGTAATGAGCCACACAGCACCCAGTCTAGAGTGGTCCTAGCTGATTTCACTACTCTGTCTGGTATGTTCCAGGGTCTCTGGCCCCGTCGAGCTGGTTGAGCCCAGTGCCGCAGCACCCTCCGTGGGAGAGCAAAAACTGTATTTGCCTGTAATCTTCTGTAACCTTCATGGAGGGCAACAGCTAATACATACTCTCTCCCTCCCATGATTTGATTTACACCTGGACATGAATTAAATTAATTCAGGATGAGGATCAATAGTGGACTATTAGTCTATTTCCACCAAGGGAAATTGCTCTTGGATTTTGACTCAGTCAGCAATGCTGACATTAGGCTTTTTGAAGGTGGTCCACTCAAAGGCTGTATGGAGCCGGACTAATCCACAACTTGCTCCATTATTGCACCTTTCTCACTAGTTCTCCTTCACATATGTCCTTTACTGTTTTTGTCAATATTGTTGAGGTTTATAATGATAATTTTGGTGTTACATTTTTGTCATCATGCATGTATAGTATGTCAAAATTGTATTCTACAAAGTGTATCTCAGTTTTCTGGTTAGTTAGGGTGTTATTATTGTGACATAATTGGTACCATCTGTGGTTGTGTTTACAATGTCTTAAATACTGACGCCATTAAAGCCAACAACCAATAGCACTATACCTCTCTGTTCAAGCCTGTGAACATTCCTGTAGCTGATACAAATATATTCAACAAATGAGCTTTGTTAACACTCTCACTACTAACAGTATTTTTTTGCTGTGTTGCTATCACTACTGGATTAGTACAGTATAGGAGCTTTGTAACCCATTCAAAGAGTCTGGTAACTGTAATCTGTAATTGTGTTTAATACCAGCATTAGATTTGCTTCAAGTCCTAACTTTAAGACCAGAGTCTTGGGTCCTAATCCCAAGACTACTCTAATTCTATGATTTTACAAATGTTACTTTGAACACATTAATCATAGACAAACCGAAGAAAGCAACGTTATACTGTGCTAAAAAGTTATTCAGCAAACCAAGCTGAAACCTGCCTGAGTTGTGTTGCCTCCTGGGATTGTTGGGGGAGCTTAAAGAAACACACCCAGGCTGTTTGAAATAATGATAACTGTTCCCAGAGGACTGAGTCAGTTACTTTCCAGATCTATAGATAGTCAGGCTGATGGCCAAGATACAGTCATTCCTTTTTCATTCTGTATACATTCTTCACAGAGTGTTGCTCAGTTAGTCTCTATTGTAGTAGAAGAACACTGTGTCTCTCTCTTGGATTGAGTCCCAGGTTATTTAGAACCTACATCTCTCATCAGATTAATTGAATCCAGTGATTGTTTGGAGCTTATAAAGAACCGATCCAAACAAATCACAATTTAAAAGCGAATCAATAAATCCCCTAAACTAAATTAGGCTGAAACACTCTCAAAGCAGTTAATGACAAATCCTGCAGACCGTGGAGATAGATAGGGTTGATACATTACAAACAAGGGCGATATAATTATGCTGCCACAATTCCACAGCACAACCCCACACTCGTAAAACCTTAAAGGGTTCTTTGACTGTCCCCATAGGAGAACCCTGTGAAGAACACTTTTTAGTTGCAGCTAGAACATTTTTGGTTCCAGGTAGAACCCTATTGGGTTCCATGTAGAATCCATTCTAAAGACGGTTTCTACCTTGAACCAAATAGGGTTCTCCTATGGGAACAGCCAAATAACTATTTTGGCCTCGATATACTTTAATGAACACGCTCACACATGGGCTGTAACAGTAGCCCAAAAAACTATAATCCACACAAACATATTACACAGAGTAACTTAAATTGGGTGTGTGATTGAGTGAGTGGCGGCAGGTGTGTGTGCGTGTGCAATGAGGTGATTAAGCTGTGTGTGTTGCTGCCATCGTTCATGCCGGTGCTTAGTACACCGGTGAGGTGGAAAGCCGGGACGGGCGGGTAGGGCATTCGTTACTGTGAGGGCTTGGTTGTGGTAAGGCCTCTTACTCCCACCAGGGGGAGTGGAAGGCACACAATCAAGCCCTCACACACTAACTGGATAAATGAATGATCCCCAATCAGAGACAGCTGTCTGGAGTTGTCTCTGATTGGGGATAGTATTTAGGCCACACACACATCCACCTGTGTGTGGATCATTGTTTGTTGTGTTTGACTGCACTCACAGCAACTCACAGCAACTCACAGCAACTCACAGCAACTCACAGCAACTCACAGCAACTCACAGCAAGTCGCCGTGTTTTCTGTTATACTCTCCTTTTTGTTTTATGCTTTGTGAGAACACCTCATTTAATAAAAAGGATGACACTTCACCAGTGCTCCTTGACTACTTGACTACTCCGCACCGTGACAGTTACACTAGCACACATAACAGCAACACACAAGGCCTATCTCCTCTACTAATAAAAACATATTTTATGTTTGAAAGAAATCAGAACTGATGCAAATACAATTGCATAAATGTACATTCATAAAATATGCAGACATGATGGTATAATCAAATGCATGTATGGGGGCAAAATGCAGTGTGCAAAACTCTTGAAGTCTGGTTGCTTTGCCAGATTATCAGTGTGAGGCCCTCCTCTTGGCTCTATGGTTTGGGGTTGTGACAGTAACTGGTCTTTACTGTCTTCCCCAGAAGGTGTGGCTGATGCTGATGTTGAAGCAGATTCCCAGACAGGGATCCTAGAGGTTATCTATGATGACGTGCCCTGTGAGGGACCACTCTCTCCTGATGAAGGTAGGTTCTGGGGCAAGGGCCGGGGCTGGGGCCACTGACTGCTTTTATTGGATGTCTCCAATCTGATACTGCACAATCAGATCAATGAACATCAGGCTTGGGTTAAAATTGCATTTGGTTCCTTTTAAAAAACTTGTGCTTGATTAAGCTTGAGGGTCTGCTGTCTAACAATGCACTGTCAGTATTTGGGCTGTGTTGATGTTAGCACACCTCTGTGTGTGTATGTGTGTCAGGCAACATGATCTATGAGGATGTGCACAGAGAAGAAGGGCCCCAGGGTGCAGGCAACGATTGGAGCTCCAGTGAGTTTGAGAGTTACGAAGAGCAGTCTGATACCGAGAGCAAACTACCAATCCAGTCTGATATCGAGAGAGAACTACCAACCCGCAGCAAGGTAGGAGAGAGGGTATTCCATTTTTATACCTATGCCTGTGTGTTTGTTTGTCTGTTTGTTTTTGTGCGTTTGTGTTCAATGCATAAGACATGCCTCAAAGAGAATATTTTGCCTAATGTTTCTTCTCCCCCATTGCATGCTTTTCTATTAATGTGAGAAAATGGTGGGGGAATACAAAGACCATGAAAACCCTGTCTGGTTGGGTTGTATCTCGTTTTATGTTATAACGTTTACACATACAATCTATGGTTATAAACATACAGTAGGTGACTGTAGCCTCTCTCTCTTCCACATGGGGACAGTATTTACTCATTGACAAAGTGCTCTATTCCATTTGGTCAGACTTGAGGAATCATGGATGTCTGTAGAGTACACTATAGTAAAGCTTTGACATAAAAGCAATATTTTTAGTATTGTAGACGCTGATACCACTTAATTTAATAATATCCTAATATCGAATGAAATTATATCCTCTCAGAACAGAGGGGAGCTATGACCAGCTTATGAACAATTGCTTGTTATGTTTGGCCGGTAACGATGGAGGCATTACTGTAATAAATATCACAGCAGGAGTGTGCCTCACGCCTCCCCTCCAGAACTACCCTCCCTTCACCAAGATCAGTGCTATTGGTCTTGGCTGACATTACCCTATGAACAGCACAGTGGTCTAAATTTCCGCTCTCCATACTTGTGATTAATCCTGTTGTTGCCTTGCTTGTTTTGCCTTAAGAATTTCCCCCGCATTTTCCGCTGTCTCGTCTTCCTTCCTTCATCCCTGTGCCCTGCTGTGTGGTTTAATGTGACCTGTCCTGACATGCCCCACACCCTACTGCCTTGACACCTGTGGTGTTCCCGGTACTGTAGCAGTACTCTCCTGACGTACGTCGGCTGAGGGAGCGTTGTGCCAGGACCAAACGTGAAATAGTTATGAGTCTGGGTGGCAAAAACAACTATGACACCAAGGTATATCACTGGCAGTAAGAGAACACAACATGACACCAAGGTATATCACTGGCAGTAAGAGAACACAACATGACCCAAGGTATATCACTGGCAGTAAGAGAATACAACATGACACCAAGGTATATCATTGGCAGTAAGAGAACACAACATGACACCAAGGTATATCACTGGCAGTAAGAGAACACAACATGACCCAAGGTATATCACTGGCAGTAAGAGAATACAACATGACACCAAGGTATATCACTGGCAGTAAGAGAATACAACATGACACCAAGGTATATCATTGGCAGTAAGAGAACACAACATGACACCAAGGTATATCACTGGCAGTAAGAGAACACAACATGACACCAAGGTATATCACTGGCAGTAAGAGAACACAACATGACCCCAAGGTATCTCAGCCTAGACCTCAAAACTAAAGTGCCCAGGAGGCTATGCAAGGATTAAAATGAACAAAGGCAAATATGTATTCAGTAGTATTATGTGCATTTGAACTGATTTAAGATATTCACATGATTAACTTTCTTTACCATCCCCCCTTGTGTTTCTGTGCTCTCCTCCAGACTGTCGCTCTCATGAGAGATTTGTCTCTCTCCTCCTAGTTTAGTGTCAGTTTTCGTGACACATGAATAAGTAAAACACATTTGCGTCTAAACATGTTGCCAGTTACACCCAGTTGATAACCTAGGTCCTATCATTTAAAAATAGTGGCATCATTTAGAAATACTATCACCACGTGTGTTCTCTGGGTCCGTGGGCATTACATGACTCAACAGGGCTTCAGTGGTGTTCAGAGTGGGGTTTGTGGTTAGCAGAATGTAGCCAAACTGAGCCTGACTCCGCTACCTCCCCACAACTACAGCCCAGCCTGCTACCATAATCTCGCTATGATCTCGTCATAGACTTTCTGATTAGAGACTAGATCAACTGAGAGACGCAGATGTCGGGATCCATGGCTTGATGCATCTAATCTAGTCTCTCTCTCTCTCTCTCTCTCTCTCTCTCTCTCTCTCTCTCTCTCTCTCTCTCTCTCTCTCTCTCTCTCTCTCTCTCTCTCTCTCTCTCTCTCTCTCTCTCTCTCTCTCTCTCTCTCTCTCTCTCTCTCTCTCTCTCTCTAGCCAGGAAACACTGCACACACAATCTCCCTCTCCTTGTGAACTAACTCTTCTGGCCTCTTTGTCCTTTTGAACCAGTTTCATCAGCTAATGAAGGCCGCCAGGAGTGGGACCAAGGATGGACTGGACAAGACCAAAATAGCCTTTATGCGGAAAGTCTCCTTCCTGCACAAGAAGGACCACTCAGGTAATCTGAGAAAAAGTTATTCAAACTGACTGTTCGCCAAATGACTGTGTCAGATTAACGTTTCCCTCTTATAGCGATATGTGTGAATTTGTAGTGAAGTGAGAGTTTCTATGGAAGATAAGAGGTCCCATACATTTCAGTCGACTCTTTTGAATTAAGCTGCAGTGGAGAACTTGTGTGTTTCTTGCCGGGCCAAAAGTAATGTTAAGGCAGATAGGGGAGAAAGCTTCTCATTGCTTTTCCAATCCCAGCTTTAAAATAGAAAAGAAAAATTATATAAACGATGTAAGATATTTCAAACGAAACAGCCGGGATAAGTCGAGTTGGCTCGCTCCCATTAAAACGGATGTTGTGGCCAACTGAAAGTTTTGATGTGTAGGAGAGCAACGTGCAGAAAATCTCACGTGACAGAGGCTGTACCCCAGTAAGCCTCGTTGCACAATGGGACCAGATTACCATCCGTTAATGGAGTGTTGAGCAGCTCCAGAAACCACAGATAACATAGCCACAACTCAAACAAATCTTCAAACAATCGAACGGGCCAGTGATTCTATTTTTAGCTGTTGATCAGGGGGAATCTGTGCAGCACTGAGACTGTTATCGAATGTCTGTACGGTTGCAGGGAAGTTGGGAATTTTTGGAGTGCCGTTTGAACACCTTCGTACTCACGCTGAGAAGTGCGAGTTTTTGAACACATTTTTGAAGACGTACTGTCTGTTCACCTCTTTACTTCTACTGAGATAAAGTATTATTTAAAATGTATTTTTCCTTTTTTCTTGCAGGGTGCTAATCTCTTCATGTTTTAGAGGTAATACATTTGGAGTGTGGCTCCAGTTGAGATATGAAAGCTTTAAATGTGCCTCTGTGTGTGTGTGCCCCTGTGCAGAGGATGTGGAGGATGACGCAGGGTACCTGGATGTGGCTGTGTCAGATGTGAAACATCCTCCTGCACAGCTGAGCCCTATACCTGAGGGACTGAGCAGCCAGCAGGTGTGTAAGTGTGTATAACATATGTTTGTTTGCCTGTGTGTGTGTGTGTGTGTGTCTGTCAGAGTATTCTGTCAATCTCTTGGGTCATGTTATATGCGTGCAATGATGCAAACATTATTTTTCTATTGCCGACACTGACTCGGTAGTATGATTGGGAGGAATATGTCTGCTACAGTTACGTACATCACTACTCATTTCAAGTGAAACCTCAAGGTAAATCCGGGCCTCATGCAAACAAGGCTACTCAACCCAAACTCTCTTACCCCATTACAATCTCACATACACACAGGCATAGTACTATCAAACAACCTGTCACACACAATTGAGGCTGTATGGCATACAATTAACTCCCATCATGCCCGTTTATGTGTGTGACTTTTGACCTCTGACCTGTATGTTTGATTGGCCTCTTCTGTCCTCAGGTGGTCAGACGCCACATCCTGGCCTCCATCATTCAGAGTGAGCGCAGTTATCTTGAGTCCCTCAGGAGAATCCTTGAGGTGAGTCCTTTTCTCTCCACCCCTCCAAAAGGAAACTGGAGATATTTATCAAATTACCCGGCTTGCTACGCATAAATAATCATGATGGAACAGATTTATTTTACATATGTGGTGCCCCACTGATGCTAATAGAGAGATTCTCTCTCTGTCAGGTTTTCAAAGAATCACAGCATGGGTTTCACTATTTTCTCTGTCTCTTTTTTTCTGTGGTGGGGAGAGAATAATTTGTTATCTCTCCTATCAGATGAAGAGTGACACACCTGCTGAAATGGGATCAGGCATGATCAATGAGAGGGTTATGTTCTGCATAATATTTTCTGTCAAGATATGATGTACTACCTTTGTTGTGGCATGAGATGATTGTGTTTGATAATTTGTGATGTTTAGCCTTTTTTTGTGATTTTGCGTACCATTCAAGTCCAAACTCACTGATAAAGGAAAGATAAAAAAAAAAAAGCCATGAGCACAATTATTAGACATTAAGAACTGCGACTTCAGTCCTGTAATATCAGAAAATGCCTGTGTTATGCCCCATGTCCATATTCCACTTGTCGATAATTCATTTGCTGTGGAGGATTTATGGTTGGGCAGGGGAGGCCCGTAAAACAACAATAGCAGCACTACTCTATCATCTATTGTTTCCAAACATTGGCTTTCATTTATGATTTTCTGCTGACTGCATCTGGCAGTTTTTGATTGTACAGGCTACATTAACCATACTTAAATGACTCTCACCTTAAAAGACACTGCAGTCACACGTTTTACACAGTTGACTAGTTTTGATACTGTACAGCATCTTGACTAATTGAAATTGCTTATAAGATTGTTACTAACTGACGATTCCATCAATGTGCCTTTCAGTAAGGGTCCAAGGCACGCGTGATGCTGCTGTTGTATCTGTTGAGAGATGTTGGTATTGATGTGTTGCTTTTTATGATCAGGGTCTACTTGTGTGTTTTATATCGTTCTCTACCGTAAAGCACACCTAATCCAAGTTAACCTGGGAATACTGTTAAAGCACACCTAATCCAATTTAACCTGGGTATACTCTTAAAGTATACCTAATCCAAGTTAACTTGGGTATACTATTAAAGCACACCTAATCCAAGTTAACCTGGGTATACTGTTCCCCAGGAGTACCAGAGGCCCTTGCTGGAGGCGGACCCACGCATCCTGAGCCCACGGAAGATCCGGCCTGTATTTTACCGTTTACGGGAGATCACTCAATGTCACTCCATGTTCTAGATCGCACTGGCGTCACGTGTGGCTGAGTGGGACAGCAGTGAGAAGATTGGGGACCTATTTGTGGCCTCGGTTAGTGTGTGTGTGTGAGTGAGTGAGAGCGAGAGCAAGAGGTGTCAGTTCTCCCATAGGGCATTAGAAAACAATTTCCACAGACACAGTTATAATGAACTGCACTTAAAATTGAGCAAACAACACTAACTTCAAACATGGAGAAAATTACAGCTGAGATGAATATCTCTTCTGCAGCAAATACACTCAGAATATGCTTATAGCATTGGCACAGGACTATTGGACTACTATACTGTATGAGTGTGCTGCTGTGACCCTCTGCAATGTGGTCATCCATGAGGCTTGCTCATTATTTACCTATCAAAGATGCCATTTTGATCCCTCTACCCTCCTTCTGGCAATGTTTATTGTGATATTCCATTGATATCTTGACACCAGCCAAATGGGCATGTTTTGATAGGTGGGAGGCTGGGGATTTGTACTCAACACTCCTCATTAATTAAATGTTTTCACCTGACAGTGGATTTGTCACCCAGCTGTTAATGTTCTATGCTATTAGTAGGTCTCATACTATCTGTGTGTTGTTTGTGGCTGGCTTACAGAGAAGATGAAGGAGAGGGTTAATTTCTATGTGAGACTGGCTAATTTCCTAGGTACTGCTCCTCCAGCTACTGCTGCCGTCAGCAGCCTGCTTTGTGTTTAATCAAAGGAGAGCGAATGACTGTGTACCGTTGCAGCAGGATTGTGGAAGGGTGTTTGTTGGTCTCCTGGATGGTAAACAGGTCAGGGTCTTAAATACCACACAAATGGCAATTTTCTACCCTTTTCTACCCTTCCATTCCATTAATAGGATTGTTAGATGAGCTGTGGAGCTATTTACTTTCTAGGAACTTAATGTTGTCAGTTGCTTTTACAAATAAATAACCCAGCATGACTAGTTCCTGAATTAATTTGTTCCATGAAAAACACAACAGATTCCGGATGTGAAATCCAATGGTTGTTTCTCTTGCGTTTCCCATAACCCCACCTTTCTGTGTTTCTACAGTTTTCCAAGTCAATGGTGCTAGATGTTTACAGCGACTATGTCAATAACTTCACCAATGCCATGGCCTTCATAAAAAAGGCATGCCTGTCCAAACCAGCTTTCCTGGAATTCTTAAAGGTTAGTTACAAAGTAGACCTGTTAATGTTTTTTTTCTTCACCAATATACTCTATTGCTCTTTCAATACACACTAACCCACTGTCACTGTAGACCTTCATCTGCTATTTCATTTGGCCAACATAATATACTATATTCTACTGGTGTCTTGATACTTGGGACAACCCATCAGAGTTTAAGCCCTGTGTAAACCGGGGGAGTGGAGGGGTTCTACTAAGCCAGGGTTCGTCAACCAGGTTTGGCCTCGGGCCAGAACATAATTAGTATATAATATTAGCACAATGTATTGGCCTACACTACAAATTAAACAAGATTTTTAACACATCTGATTAGTACATAATAAACTCAGTGACAATAGCATAATAATTCGATCTGATTATGCTCATAAAATCACCATGTCTCTATTCAATTTTTATTTGTGTCTATTTCTCTGTGCATTGATTGGTGGGGGAAAACAGGTCTACATAGCCCACTGTAGGCCACACTATTGTTTTTAACATCAACATTCATTCAGAACAATTAGCTTGATAACAAGAGATAATGTTGCTCTCAGTATCAAAAGAAAAGTCGATAATGAAAATCAAATTTTCAGGGAAGAATGTACAGAGGGATATGTGTTCATTTTACCATGTTTTCCCAATGCCAAGCCAGTGTGTCTTATTTGCAATGAAAATGTCACTGTTTTCAAATAATTCAATCTCAGACGTCATTATGAATCTAAGCATGGAACTTTCAAAGTGGCCTTTCCGCCGAAGAAACATTGAAGACAGAGGCCTGACGCAGAAACTTTGAAGACAGAGGCCCGGGCAGAAACATTGAAGACAGAGGCCCGGGCAGAAACATTGAAGACAGAGGCCCACCGCAGAAACATTGAAGACAGAGGCCTGACGCAGAAACTTTGAAGACAGAGGCCCGGGCAGAAACATTGAAGACAGAGGCCCGGGCAGAAACATTGAAGACAGAGGCCCGGGCAGAAACATTGAAGACAGAGGCCCACCGCAGAAACATTGAAGACAGAGGCCTGACGCAGAAACTTTGAAGACAGAGGCCCGGGCAGAAACATTGAAGACAGAGGCCCGACGCAGAAACATTGAAGACAGAGGCCCGACGCAGAAACATTGAAGACAGAGGCCCGACGCAGAAACATTGAAGACAGAGGCCCGACGCAGAAACATTGAAGACAGAGGCCCGACGCAGAAACATTGAAGACAGAGGCCCGACGCAGAAACATTGAAGACAGAGGCCTGACGCAGAAACATTGAAGACAGAGGCCCGACGCAGAAACATTGAAGACAGAGGCCCGACGCAGAAACATTGAAGACAGAGGCCTGATGCAGAAACATTGAAGCGTTAACTGCAAGTTACACACACAGCTTTTTTGTCTGACAAATTCTGTCACTGAAAGGGATTAAATCTGCAGTTCCAAGGAAGAGGGAAAACAGTCGTGGACATAGTGGAAAAACTTTAAAGGAAGCTTGAGGTGTTCGATTTGGACATCTGGAAGGCTACTGCACTTCAGCACATTGAATAACTACAGGCAGAGGGACCAGACAACTTCTCGACCAGATTTGAAGATACAGCATTTCCAAGGATATCATTGGTTTTGTACGTGTCCTCTCACAGTCCGCCTAGGTGGAGAATTCTCCTCCCTTGCTAAGAAAACTATACTCAAACTGAGCTGACTGAATTCCAGACATCAAGCCATCTCAGGGATGACCTCAGGAGTGCAGTCCTTTTGTGCGTTTCGGGTGGCATGCTCAGAGGAATACAGCACAATAAAGAAACTTGCATTTTATGTGCTAACAGTGTTTGGATCAACTTACACCTGCGAGTCCTTATTTTCCTCTATGAACGCAGTATAGATTCACCACAGGAACTGGCTTTCACATAAGTCAACCGAGGACTGCCTGCGCATGAAAATCACATCCATCTCATGCGACATCCACAAGATCGTGTTCGAGGGGAAATGCTACTTTTCCCATTGAGTAAGTAACTTAGTGGCCTATATGACTGTAATTAGTAAATAGTAACATTATTGTCAGTACTTGTCCAGGGATATTTAGGTCTCAAGCTGACAGTATTTTCTGTTTGTTCTGTCGTTATAGGACTATCCCGATAGTCTGCTATCCCTATCTTGAAATTATTGTTTTATGTAGGATGCTACATTGTAAATAGGCCAAATAAAAAAAATCACACTTATATTAGGACATATATTTGTTTATTGTGAAAGATTATGTTAAGCCTCATGGCCTACCTCGGCCTGAAATAGACTCCATTTAAGCCCTCTTTTATTTGTAGTCCAAAATTAAAATGAAGATTATTGTTGAAATGAATTACTCCACTGGTGTAGGTTTTCTCCATCTGTTGCTGTACAACACTTGCATAACAAGTTAGCTATATTTTCAGCACCAGGCACTGTTCACTATTGATTGCGCTGTGGTTGCAGCTTTACGTTTCAGCACCACAAAATGGCTGCTTTATTAATTGACTGTCTCCTGTATTCTCTCTCCTCATGAATGAAGTTAAAATGTAACTTTTGCATTATTTAGGTAGGGTAACTTCCTTCTTGGGTTTTTGCATCTTTTATTTGGGGGGCTATGTTGGGCCAAATAATATTGCTAGCGGGCCAGATTTAGACCACGGGCCACCAGTTGGGGGACCCTGTACTAAGCTATATGGAATTGTTTTAAGAAGGTCATACCAAGGATCATTTAGCTATTTGATTTTGAATTTTAAGACCCCTTGAATTTTTTTATCATCAATTATTTTTAGCCTTACTGCTCTCAGCCCATACAAACGCATTGAATAACAGCTTCACTACATGGAACAAAAGGGGTCATATTACCGTGTAGCCCAAACGGTTTGGATGCTACAGACAGAAGTTGGCAGATCGGCTGTACTGAATTCAGAACAGTCTCCTGACACTTGTGGAGGTCGTAGAGCAAAACGGAGAGCACCATTGTGTTTGCGAGAGTCTGATCTTTCCATTTTTATTATGCTAATTGGATTTGGACATTGACCTTAGGGGGTTAAAAGTGTAGTTGCTTTATTCAAATATTTTCAAGCTGGTCTGGTTGTGTTTACTTGTTGCCATACACTGCACTAATCATAGAGAATATTTATATTTCACCAATTGGCAACTCACATAATGTAGGGAAATGGTTGCCAAACTGTGGGGGGGAGGGGGTCCCTTACACTGGAAAGTTGTAATAGTAGAACGCACAAGGTGCAATTTAGACATTTTGTAGTAATGTTTGAGTCGCTCAAATTTCACATGAATACACATTAGACATTGCAAAATGTATAGAATTGCAAGAGAAGTCGCTTTAAAACTGAAAAAGATTTCTGCACCCCATGACAAAAGCAAAATGTTCTCTCCACCAATATGAGCGGTGTGAACAGTTTGTTTAATGAACAGTGCTTGTGCCCATAGAAACACCTCCACTTCCCAATTTTCTAATGCCAGCACAGCCACCAGTCTGTTTTTCAACACCTTACTAACCTAAACCCACTCCTACTTCCACACTATAACGCACTTTCCATACCTTGTCCTCTGAAAAAGAGGTGTCTAGAGGGGTCTATCTCTCTGTGTATTTGCGTATCTCCTGACTGTACTATGCTATGCTGTTTATCTAAAACTTCTGATCCTGTGTTGTGTAGAAAAAGCAGGCGTCAAGTGTTGATCGGATCACCCTGTATGGCCTCATGGTGAAGCCCATCCAACGCTTTCCCCAGTTCATCCTTTTACTGCAGGTATATGCCTTTACCAGCACCTTCCCTGCTAACATTGACAAAATAATGTCACATGAGACAACCTAACAGATAAACAATCTGAGATTAACACCACACAATGTTTTATGGACCTAATCAAGGGATGAACACATGCCATGATACATTGAGCCATTGAAAACTTCTAAATCCATGAGATACAGTATAACAGGAAAGGCTCTACCTAGCTAGTCTAACCACATTAGCTTTTCATGCAGTAGGCTTCTATGTCTTCCTTTATTCTTCCTGTCTCAACATCGTCTGTGGAAAGATTTTGATTTGAACTTGCATACTGGAACTGCAGTACCTCATTCTATCCATAAGTAGGGGTTGATTATCCATGACTTCAAAAGATTATTCAAGTTCTGAATGTGAATGAGGTGTTTTCCTCACCCTGGAGAGGGAGTGTCTATGTTAAATCATACATTACACAGGGAACTAAACTCAAAGCACTGAAACTCTTTTGGGACTCACACACAGAATACAAGGCCATATTTCTGCAGGTACACAAGCACACACAGTTGCAGGTAAGCCAGACACACACACAGATCTGGGATGAAACTCAATAAATACTTGGAAAGGAAAAGGAAAACAATATTAATAACGTCTCTGGGCCTTAAACACAGAAACCCATGCACAAACACGCTTACACACAAACCAACACCTCTTCACTGTATTTAGTGTTTGTTTTCTCCTCTCTGTTACTCTGTCAGGACATGCTGAAGAACACACCTAAGGGTCATGTAGACTGCCTGCCTCTGCAGCTGGCTCTGACTGAACTGGAGATGCTGGCCGAGAAGCTGAATGAACAGAAGCGTGTGGCCGACCAAATAGCTGAGACTCAGCAGCTAGCACGCAGTGTCAGCGGCGACCGCTCGCTCAGCAAGGTGACTGAAACACTGCAATACACATGTTCACATGTACACACGCACACACCGACACACACAAACCAACACACAGACACCGACACACACGCACTCACGCACGCACACAGTAATCAACCTGCTTACTGTGTGGTTCAACCCCAGAGCCCTTCCTCTACCTCCACTGTGTTATCAGCATGAGCCAAACACCTAAGCATTAGCATATATAGCCATCACTTACATTACCTTCCCAAACATTTAGTCTAGGAAAGCATTTTTATTTAGAAAAATCATTGCCCAGAAATGATGGCCATTATGGCCCGTGAACAGTGTCTAAACACCACGGCAGGGGCGTTTCTTCTCCATTACCAAACTGGAATTACAGTCCAGACGCTGCAAATCTGAACAAATGCATTTTTGAATAAGAGGAATTAAGGGGTAAATGAGACATTTAATTGGAAGCTATCTCTCTGTCTCTCCTTCTCCCCTCCTTTCCTTCTGCAATTCTTTTCTTCCCTCTCTTTCTCTTCCTCACTTTCTCCCTCTCTTTGTCCCCACCTGGAGCCCATCATCTCCCTCTCTCCTTCTCCCTCCCTCTGTGCCTCTCTCTCTCTTTCTTGCTATTGGTCCATGGTGGTGAATTTTTCAGAGCCCTGAGATGAGCTGATTTGGCCAATCTCGTCTGCTCCACACAGAATTCCATTTACTGCGGTGAGACTGCAGAATTTCAATAGGAAGCAGCTCTCTTCCATGATCCTATAACCGTTCAATGAAATATTAATTATTTGTCACTAAGTATCCAAGTCAGTGGAATAGGGGAGATAACACTGTGAGTGGGAACAGGCGGAGGTTTCCGTTTCACTCTATCTCTCAGACACATACTCACACAAAACAGTCACACACGCACACACACTGTTGACACTTTGGACTTTTCTGAGGGGCCTTCCATGACTTATGTCTCTCTGCCTCTGGAGGGTGCTGTAGTTCTGTGATCATAGAAGACAGGCTACTGTTTGACTAGTGACTCATTTCCCAAGCCATCTGAACAAAAGCGAAGCACAGCTACCGATTCCCCACAGATATAACAATCCATTTTGTGAGATGTGATGGGATGTAGAGCACTGTGCATTGTAAAATGGACAAAACACTGATTCATTATTCATAGCAATTGTGTTTCTATCGAACCAACATCAACATCAAAGTGGGACACAATATCTGTCCTGCATATTTGTACTTTGCGGTCAGTTCAGTGTTTGGTTTATACTATTGTTGTAATTAATCTTTTCTTTCAGAAGATTATTTTAGAATACATAAAACTGGCTGTATTGATTCAGTTGGACAAAATTACTGGACCTAGTAATGCAAATACTTTCGATTAGATTACCCTTTGCCTTATATACCTTAGGAAAAGTATGTATTGTGTGTTCTCACATACTGCAGTATACAGAGACATTTCTGTGGATATTTCCATGTGTCTGTGTATGTGTGTATGCAGTGGCAATTTTAGCAAGTAAATCTTGGTGGGGCATACTCAAAAGAAAATGTTTTAAATGCATGCCAGCAAAGCCAATACACAACACTAAACAATACATGAATTGCACTATAACGGTGACAAACGGTGCCCACAAACTGTTAGGGCCTACATAAAGCTGTCCCGACAGCAGAGTCCCAACAAGCAGTCCCAACACCTTACCACTGCTACACCTGGCAATCAGCGGAGCCATTTACTGCCTTTAAAAAAAAACATAGCTGATATGGCTGACTTGCTTAAAAACATGTGGTTGCTATTGACAATTGAGATGTACAAACTATGGCATAAGGGGATGACAAGCAGATAAGAGGCAATCCATAATTCGATTAAGACATTAATGAGAGAGCTATTACTGTCACGAGAGGGTGCATACAGAGACCAAGGCGCAGCGCAGGTATAGTTCGACATTTTATTTACTGATTATTAAATTCCAAAATGACGAACTAACAAAACAAAACACGATACAACAAAACGTAACACACTTACTTATTTCTCTGACATTCAACAATGACCCACACCTAGGGTGTGGGACCTACAAACATATGTAGGATCCCTAATTAGAGACAATGCACTGCAGCTGCCTCTAATTAGGGATCCAACACAAAACACCACATAGAAACATAAATTATAGACCTGTCAGACTCTGACCATGGCTATATAGAGAAGCAATAAGCTTCTCTATGGCCAGAGCCTGACAATTACGGATGTAGTCAATATAACTATTTGTTCAGCACTTCTAAATGTACAGCGACCAGAGGCCAGAGTTCCCGACTTGCAATTTCCGAGTTAAACCCAGACTTGTGACCACACACCCACTCCACTGAATAGCAGGCTAGTGATTTTTTTTCTTCCAAACCACTCATTGTTGAATTTGCGATTTCCAACTTGTTATGAAATGTTTGTCCAATTGCCAATGAGCAACGATACTTTTTATTTATAATTTCTCTTCATTATTTCTCTTCATATGACAAGGACCTGTGTGCCAGTGAATCCCAAAGCCCCACAGCTACAGGGAAGGATTTGCCAGTAGATTGTCGACTTGATTCATGATGAAAAGTATGATGTTGACATGATCAGTCCAATCAAAGCTACTGTAGATATAACGTTTTTATGTAATTTGATCTGTGGCCAATGACCTTGAGCCTTCTTGGATGGGCACTTCTAATGTAACTCTATGGCAGCATCCAAGGGTCTTGAATTTTTAGCTCTACCCTTTTGTGGTGATGTAGTATCCACATGAGTGACAGAACACTGAGCCAATCATGGCTCAACTAGAGAACATTACCAACCCCTACGCTCCATATTTTCCACTGGCTGCCCCACCACCGCAGAAAGCACTGAGCTAGGCTGAAACAACTGCATTTTGGAGCTGCCTTACTCAAGAAAGCAAAAAAGAGACCATGTTTGTATGTGGCTTTATTAACTCAATGTTATATATACTGCATATATATATATATATATATATATATATATATATATATATATATATATATATATATATATATATACAGCGGGTGAAATAAGTATTGAACACGTCACCATTTTTCTCAGTAAATATATTTCCAAAGCTGCTATTGACATGAAAGTTTCACCAGATGTTGGTAACAACCCAAGTAATCCATACATACAAAGAAACCAAAACAAATAAGTTCAGAAATTAAGTTATGTTTAGTTACGTGAAATGACACATGGAAAAAGTATTGAACACATGAAGAAAGGGAGGTTCAAAAAGGCATGGAAAGCCAAGACAACAGCTGAAAACTATCAGTAATTAAAAAGGAATCCAGCCCCCTGTCAGTGCAAATTAATATCAGCTGGTTCAGTCCCAACTGATAGCCTACAAAAAGGTCTCATTCCCAAGGTGTCACACAAGACACATCTCATGATGGGTAAAAGCAAAGAGCTGTCTCAAGACCTTCGCAACCTAATTGTTGCAAAACATAATGATGGCATTGGTTATAGGTGCATTTCTAAGCTTCTGAATGTTCCAGTGAACACTGTTGGGGCCATAATACGGAAGTGGAAAGACAATCATTTCACCATAAATTTGCCTCGACCAGGTGCTCCTCGTAAATATGCCCATTCATCCTTCCTTCAATTATGTGAAGTTTGCCAGTACCATTTGCTGAAATATAGCCCCACACCATGATGTTCCCACCTCCAAACTTCACTCTTGGTATGGTGTTTTTAGGGTGATGTGCAGTCCATTTCACCTCCAAACATGGTGTGTATTATGACATCCAAACAGTTCAATTTTGCTCTCATCTGACCACCCTATATTCTCCCAGTATTTCACTGGCTTTTCCAAATGTTGTGCAGCTAACTTTAAACGAGCTTCAACATGCTTTTTTTTCAGCAATGGAGTCTTGCGTGGTGAGCATGCATACAGGCCATGGCGGTGGAGTGCATTACTTAATGTTTTCTTTGAGACAACAGTACCTGAAGCTCTCCACAAGTGGTCCTTGGCTCTTGGACAACTCTTCTGATTATTATTTTCACTCCTCTGTCAGAAATCTTGCGAGGAGCACCTGGTCGAGGCAAATTTATGGTGAAATGATTCTTTCCACTTCCGTATTATGGCCCCAACAGTGCTCACTGGAACATTCAGAAGCTTAGAAATACGCCTATAACCAATGCCATCATTATGTTTTGCAACAATTAGGTTGCGAAGGTCTTGAGACAGCTCTTTGCTTTTACCCATCATGAGATGTGTCTTGTGTGACACCTTGGCAATGAGACCTTTTTGTAGGCCATCAGTTGGGACTGAACCAGCTGATATTAATTTGCACTGACAGTGGGCTGGATTGCTTTTTAATTACTGATAGTTTTTAGCTGTTGTCTTGGCTTTCCATGCCTTTTTGAACCTCCCTTTCTTCATGTGTTCAATACTTTTTCCATGTCTCATTTCACATTATTACACATAACTTAATTTCTGAACTTATTTGTTTTGGTTTCTTTGTATGTACGGATTACTTGGGTTGTTACCAACATCTGGTGATACTTTAATGTCAATAGCAACTTTGGAAATATATTTACTGAGAAAAATGGTGACGTGTTCAATACTTATTTCACCCGCTGTATATATATATATATATATATATATATTTTTTTTTTTATACATTGTGGGTCGCCACTGTATGTCTTAGCATGTAAATGTGTTCTGTGTGCACTAACTTCACAAACCTCCCTTGATCTGACACTGATCCCCAATGAGACTCACTTAACCAGTCTTTAGCCTGCCTGCTGTGCTCCTTAGCAATTTAACTGAAACCCTGGAGAATTTGCCTTTTGAGACAGTGTCCTGATTGCTCTGCCCCTATAGCAACTGAACTCAGACCAGGGGTCGCTGGTGCTTTGTGAGACGCTGATTGAGACGGTGTATGGGGAGCGAGGCCAGGTCCTGAAGTCTAAGGAGCGCAAAGTCTTCCTCTTCAACGATATCCTCATCTGTGCCAACATCAATGTCAAGTAAGTGGTGTCTCTGTAGAGTAGAGTGAGTTCTGCTAAACAGCTCTACAGTCTGAATACACACACACCTTCCCAGCTCCACAGCAGCAGCACCACAAGGCTCAGCCAACAAAGCTTTGCAGGGATATATTTTGGCAAACTGCATAGCAAAGAGTAATAGGTAATAGGCGTTCTCTAGCACTATCTGGGGTAACAGGAGCTTTATCAGCTTTTAACAAACTGCAGGCAGCTTAACTAGAGCAACAGGAGTCCTAGATCACTGACATAAAATATTTCTTGGTCCCTCTACAATTTATCCTCTATGACAGCACCATTGTTCACATCGTCTCAGAGCTAAAGGTAAACAGCAAAGAATTTCCTACATTTGCAAAGCTCCTGTTTGAGACGTTCATACCTCAAAGCTCTCTTGTTCAGCCTTCAAAGTAGTTATCACCTCATGTTTCGTTCAACTTGATTCCCCTGAAGTTGACTTTGCCTGCCCTCTAGAATCTTGACAAAATGATCACAACGTTGATTGTATGCGTGATTACAGGAATATATGAATATGAAATGAACCTTGCTCATAGCCGGGGGTCCCACTTTCTGCAGTGAACACAGCTGATCAGAAGGATTCTAATTCAGCTTCTCAGCTCTTTTTGTGACAATTCAAAGAGCTATACCTCAGTTTTCCTCCTGTTGGTGGTTTGGGGTTAGTGCTGCTGTTAGGAAGAGAGGGGTGCTAAGAGATGCTTTGACTTGTTTGCTTGTTTTCTTATCTTTTTGACCACCAGGGGTCCCCTGATATCAGCAGCCTGGTCCCTGTTGGTCCTAAATACACCATGAAGTGGAGCGCCCCCCTGCTGCAGGTCCAGGTAGTGGAGGTGGGTCAGGAGGCCTCCCAGGCCAAGGAGACCCTGTTCCAACATGGCGGTGTCAAGCACCCTGGCAGTGCCTATCCCCCAGGTTGGTAATCCTCCTGTGTCATCCATCCATCCCTGTTCATCATATCCTACATGTAGTCCAGCTAATCTCATCACTTGGCCAGACTCTTAGTCTCAGCCCCATGGTCTGACTCAGCACAGCCCTCTAATCTGTTTCCTACTGTGAACTATCCCAGTGAATTCTGGTGACACAGCGCTGTCACTCTGATTTGAGGTTGTGTTTGTGAAAAGAATAGCGATGATGGTCACTTGGTTCCATCTGCCTGGGCTGTTTTTATCTGTTAGAGATACAGTGGGAAAACAGAGCTGCACCCTCCACAGTCTCATTTCACTCTCTGATAGACCACAAACATATCTGGAGTGGTGTCATCAATCTGCAGAGTTTATTCCCTTCCTCTCCAGCTCCAATTAGAGAAGCAGCAGCACTAGAGAGGAATCTAATGGTGAAACATTCCTTTTTTCACCACTCACAAAACTCTATTGGGCGTACAGCTTGGTGGAGAGATCCCTGATAAATGTGCCATGGGAAGGAGGAGATACAAAGCCTTATCAGGATGTAATGGAATGGCCTTTAAATATTAATGGCACCTTTTACAGCAGTGTCTGACCGTGTCACGCTCAGTGAACAGCAACAGTTTAAGAGGGATGCCAAGATTAGGCTTAGATTCTCTGAAGCCTTAGTCTTACAGGTTTACTGCAACGCTGTGGGATGATTTAAATTGACATTAACTTAAATGTACTGGTAAAATTTAGATTTCCGCCTAAATAGACATACTCAAAAATAACTGCTATTCATGTGTAATTACAGGATTCTGACATGCCAAAACTTGGTATATTTGGTAAGAAGACCTCTGGGATATTATGAGGAAATTATCAGAAGATAGATAAGAGTTACACAGTTTAGAATACACAAGATCAAGCACACACAAAATAACAATTGTTTTAGTTTTTTTATTTTGAAAGTCATCTTTCATTGACAAGCTAAAAGTGAATTATTGATTGCTATAGCTGGAAACACATCAGATGGTTCCCACAACATGTGAACAATATCAGAAAAATGGGATTGATAGACCTAACAACTAGAAATGTGCACATGTTCACGGGACGTTTCCAAGTGTCCTTTCAACCTCTCCAAAGTGTCAGAATGTGGTGTTTTTGCACACTGGATCTGCATAAAACTTATTGTTCACTATGAAAACTAAATTTCTACAACACCAACCTCTCTCAAACATTGTGGTGGTGTCGGAGGACATACAGGAGATATGGATGCCTACAGTGCCCAAGCAGGCAATATCATATTTTTGATGCGCATAGATATAGTCACTCGTGGACATTCGACGTTGTCATTAAGTCATACATCATCAGATAACATTGGCAATAGGCTAGAGTTGTTCCTACCAACCTAAGGATACATTTGATACCCTTCATGTAGCTATAGCTCAAACACAGACTAAATCTAAGCTTACCTTGTAAGATGTTTGCTGTTTAGTGAAAACGTTGTGTAAAATAAACATTTTGACTCTCGGGGCTCATGATCAATAACGGTAGGTCACATGAGGACAAATAAGATATCCTCATGATCTGTGGAGTCCCGGATTTTGGTGTGTATCGACGTATTCCGTGTTTATTTAGTTTATGCTTCACAACACTAACCGGAATCTAGGTAGCGGCCATCTTGAAATGAGGTCATCGGCTCAGCCTGCCCTTTATAAATTCATATGCCCGTATATGGTGGTAAGTCATACCAAAGATTTGAAGACACCGATCAATAGCCAAGATACTCAGCTTTCTGCAGATAGGGGCTACCATTCTCATACCAGACTGAATTGAATGAAACAAATCTATTAGGGTCCCCAAATATGGGGACTTTACATTTAAGAGGCTGTGGGATGATTTAAGTTGACATTAAAGGGTCTATCATCCCCTTCTCTCCCTCTCCATTTCCCTCTCTTTCTCACTCCCCTCTCTTACTTTCCTGACTTTGAAAGACAGGTTGGTTAATTTTCTGAATTTAGCATGGGCCAAATGCAAGCCATCCCCTTAATCATGCCTTTCCTGGAATCTTCCTCTGTGCATCTGCTGAATTGTTCCCCAGCCTGCCACTGCCACCGTCTATTTATAGTTCCCCTTCCTCTGTGACGTAATTGGGGGGGCGGGGGGGGCCTGCCTAAATCCCACGCTTCCATGGCTTCACGAGAAATGGGCTCATTTTTCATCTCCTGCAGGCCCTGATGCCCTGCCTTATTGATGGAGAAGGCTGACCTTCTGGGAACTCTCTCTCTCAACTCTCTCTCTCTCTGTCCCTTCATTGTGCAGAGACACAGGTGGGCAACTGTTTTGTCTCCCCACTGTGTCTGGTCTTGTGCCATCTCCCCATGTACCCACACACAGGTTTACCTTCTCCCTGCCCCCATTACAGAGTTATTGTTTTATACTGACACTCACACAAGACTGCGATGCACAGCAATGTTGCACTGTATCTATGTTTCATCTACATGCAGTGAGCTGGTGTCCAGGTTTGGATAGGGATTAGTCTATTGCTTTGGCGCAGATTTGATATATTGGGGATTTGGAAGCAGTGGCTGCTGTAAATTCCCTTAGGTTAGTTACCAGAGCTGGATGAAGCACCAGCTGGACTATAGGCTGAGGATGGAGATTCCTGCTGGCTGTTGTTACATGAAGCGGCTGCCCCTGGAAGGATGGGCAGGGGCCCCTGTGGGCTCAGCCCTCCTTTGCTGCTACGTGCCTGGCGGCCAGTGTGAATGACCGTGTCTGAGTATGAAAACCAATCCCGCCACACCAACGGGATTACACTGGATTACAACTCAGCACATTCACCTCCGGGGCTAGGGCCAACTCTGGGTCGGGCGGGCGGGCGGGGACACAGCGGACCTGTGTGCCAGTGAATCCCAAAGCCCCACAGCTACAGGGCGGGCGGGGACACAGCGGACCTGTGTGCCAGTGAATCCCAAAGCCCCACAGCTACAGGAAAGACATTGTTTTACAGAGGCTCATGGCAGGCACACCTCTTTATATTCAGATGTGTCTCACTGATGACAGATGTCTGTGCCCGTCCGTGTGAGAGATCCAATTAAATCAGTGGAGGCTGGTGGGAGTAGCTTTAGTAGGATGGGCTCATTGTTATGGCTGGAATGGAATGAAACAGAGTTAAACATGTGGTTTCCATATGTTTGATGTGTTTGATACCGTTACATTTATTCCATTCCAACCATTACAATGAGCCTGTCCTCCTATATAGCTCCCGCCACCAGCCTCCTCTGCACAAAATGCCTAGAAGTTACAAACGCTCTCTTAAGAGAACAATACCTGCCTCTCCACTCTCTGACAATTTGTCGATACAGCCACACAGCCACCTCCTGGCTTTACACAGCCACTAGACTCCCACAAAGGGCCATGCTTCAGTAACCTGCCTTGTGACAAAGCTGGACTGCTACTTGATAATGTGGTTGTGATGACAGCACAAGACAACTCTACAGCTTGCTGCAATGTTTAATTATGTTGCACTCCTGGAGCCTCGTGTAGAGATGTGGACCAGGGCAGTAAGGAGGGAGGATGGCAGTGAGAGGCAGAGCTATTGATTCCCTGAGGTTGGAGAGGTAGACTTTAAAGACAGTGTGCTCCCAAATCGATTGGTGAATCTTACGTCTAATGAAACACCTGCATTCCCTTTGAAGGGGAAAAGGGCATCACATAGTTCCAGATGGCCACTCTGCTTTTTATTTATACATTCAGACTCCCGACTTCATTCAGAGTGTTCAAGAAATAACGGGGGCCTCCCGAGTGGCGCAGTGGTCTAAGGCACTGCAACACAGTGCAAGCTGCATTGCTACAGATGTGGGTTTGAGCCCCATCTGTGTCGCAGCTGGCCGCGACTGGGAGACCCATGAGACGACGCACAATTGGCCCAGCGTCATCCCGGTTAGTGGAGGGTTTGGCCGGCCGGGATGTCCTTGTCCCATTGCTCCTGGCGGACCAGGTGGCGACTCCTGGCGGACCAGGTGCATGCACGGTTGCCAGGTGTGTGTCCTCCAACACATTGGTGTGGCTGGTTTCCGGGTTAAGCGTGCATTGTGTCAAGAAGCAGTGCGGCTGGCAGGTTGTGTTTTAGAGGACGCATGGCTCTCGACCTCTAGTTCATACTGGAGTTAAAGCGATGGGACAAGACTGTAACTACCAATTGGATAAGGGGTAAATAAAATAATAATAATAAAAAATTATAACGGGGGTTATTGATCCATCACACATTGAACTCCTTTCTTAGTGGAACCAGTGCAAGTTTTCTTTATCACTTCCACTAGTTATTGTAGTTCAGGAAAGTCCAGAATTGCAGTTCCATTGGGGATTGCAATAGTCGTTTGACATTGAGCTGTTTTATGATGTCTTTAGGAGACAAGCATTGATGTGTGTGACATGTTAATCGGTGTAACCTGTTGATTTGTGTACTGTAGTGTGACAGGCCATGTTGTGTGTTGTCCACAGGGAAAGTGATCCTGGGTCCTCCAAGGCTTTACCAGGAACTCCAGGACCTGCAGCACGACTTGTCTGTGGTGGAGGAGGTCACACTACTAGTGGGAACATTACAGGGGACATACCAGGTACCTTCTACCCCACTACTTAATATGTAACACCACCCTACCCCACTACTTAATATGTAACACCACCCCACCCCACTACTTACTAAAAAACACCACCCCACCCCACTACTTACTATAAAACACCACACTACCCCACTACCAGTCTCCAGATCTCAACCCCATAGAAAATCTTTGGAGGGAGTTGAAAGTCCGTGTTGCCCAGCGACAGCCCTGAAACATCACTGCTCTAGAGGAGATCTGCATGGAGTAATGGGCCAAAATACCAGCAACAGTGTGTGAAAACCTTGTGAAGACTTACAGAAAACGTTTGACCCCACTACTTACTATATAACACCACCTTAATACGTACTATATAACTCCACCCCACCCCACTACTTACTATATAACACCACCCCACTACTTACTATATAACACCACTCTACTACTTACTATATAACACCACTCTACTACTTACTATATAACACCACTCCACTTCTTACTATATAACACCACCCCACTACTTACTATATAACACCACTCTACTACTTACTATATAACACCACTCCACTTCTTACTATATAACACCACCCCACTACTTACTATATAACACCACTCTACTACTTACTATATAACAGCACTCTACTACTTACTATATAACACCACTCTACTACTTACTATATAACACCACCCCACTACTTACTATATAACACCACTCTACTACTTACTATATAACACCACTCTACTACTTACTATATAACACCACCCCACTACTTACTGTATAACACCACTCCACTTCTTACTATATAACACCACCCCACTACTTACTATACAACACCACCCCACTACTTACTATACAACACCACCCCACTACTTACTATACAACACCACCCCACTACTTACTATATAACACCACCCCACTACTTAATATACAACACCACCCCACTACTTACTATACAACACCACCCCACTACTTACTATACAACACCACCCCACTACTTACTATACAACACCACCCCACTACTTACTATACAACACCACCCCACTACTTACTATATAACACCACCCCACTACTTAATATATAACACCACCCCACTACTTACTATATAACACCACCTCAATATTTACTATATAACACCATCCCACCCCACTACTTAATATATAACACCACCCCACTACTTACTATATAACTCCACCCCACTACTTACTATATAACACCACCCCACTATTTAATATATAACACCACCCCACTACTTAATATATAACACCACCCCACCCCACTACTTACTATATAACACCAGCCCACTACTTACTATATAACACCACCTCAATATTTACTATATAACACCATCCCACCCCACTACTTACTATATAACACCACCCCACTACTTACTATATAACACCACCCCACTACTTACTATAAACACCACCCTACCCCACCACTTACTATATAACACCATCCCACCCCACTACTTAACATATAACACCACCCCACTACTTTCTATATAACACCACTCTACTACTTACTATATAACAACACCCCACTACTTACTATATAACACCACCCCACTACTTAATATATAACACCACCCCACCCCACTATTTACTATATAACACCAGCCCACTACTTACTATATAACACCATCCCACCCCACTACTTACTATATAACACCACCTCAATATTTACTATATAACACCACCCCACTACTTACTATATAACACCACCCCACTACTTACTATATAACACCACCCCACTACTTACTATATAACACCACCCCACTACTTACTATAAACACCACCCTAACCCACTACTTACTATATAACACCATCCCACCCCACTACTTAATATATAACACTACCCAACCCCACTAACTACTATGTAACACCACCCCACCCTACTACTTACTATATAACACCACCCCACCACAGTGCTTACTATAAAACACCTCACCTCACCACCCCACTACCAGGCTGCCTCACAAAAGCCTACATCTACAGTATATTACCCTTTTTATAAATGTGCACTGCAGCCTGACCTCCAAAAACACTGGTCTTTACTTTAAAGAGATTTCATTTGCAGTTTGACAAATTATTCATAAAGCTGATATTGTCAAAATAATGCTTGCAAATGTAAAGTGATTTCTTTCTACCACAACCCAACTAACTACAGGTCTGAACCCTTATAACACAGAATATTTTGATCGGAGATTGAAAATGCATGAACAAAAGCTACAAGTTTTTCTGGAATCACCAATTTATAACAGCATAAATACATTCGATATCCACATACCAACAGTGTCACAACAGAGGATTTGTGAGGCTTACATCTCTGTGTGAAAGCTCCACAGATTTGAAGTCTATCTCCTGAAGAACGGACTGCCTCTCTCTCCTGCAGTGAGCTATGTTGTGTTCAAATCAGGACACCTACCTGTAGTGTCTGTCTGCCACCCTCACATTAAAGCTACTGTACATAACACAGTCACAGTATACTCCACCAATCACCAAAGAGCCTCTCAGTGGAAAGGTGGCCTTTTGACTCACTATTTTTTTTAAGTCGGAGTAAAATGGCCTTTTCTCCATATTACAGATTTTCACACTCAACCCAGTTATAATAGAAATGTCCACCAATAAAATATAGGAAATACTTCTGCATGGCTCATTGACTTCAGAAATGTATTTGATTCTATTTGTCTGAAGGGACTTAACTGTAAAGGTGGAGTAGGAGATGTGTAATGTGTATGACGTTGATGGTATAAAAGTGCTTTGGCCATGGGTTGATGAAAGGGTCTATAAATCGAAGCAATTTTATGAGGTAAGGGTGGTGGGTTCTTTTAATAGAGAGTGTAAGTATGTCAGTACAGTCCATAAATATAAAGTTGTGAGTATAAGCATGAGATATGAATGTTACACTTGTAGGAGTGCATCATGTAGGAGTGGATAGAGGAATAGCGTGCACATGGGAGTATGTACTGTAATGTACTGTACTGTAGTTATATGTTCATGTCACAGCAGAATGTTCTTGTGTGTTTGTGGATCGTAGAACCTGAACACGACTGTGGCCCAGGACTGGTGTCTAGCTCTACTGAGACTCATTAGGATCAAGGAGGATCAGCTTCAGAGTGCCAACAAGTGCCGCTTACGCCTGCAGGTGCCTGGGAGACCAGACAAGTGAGTATTACGTCAATATTACTGGGCCTTGTGTTAAAGTCAGCCATACTGTACTACCACCCAATGTGTGGATTTCATCCATTATCTTCACACTTGTGTGATTTTACGATTTAAAGACGACAAATTGAACTGCAAGGGCTTGTTTTACACTGCCGTCTTGACTCCACAAAATGGGTTGCTGGAGAAATTGCCTCATCCATAACTCTGAAAACAGGCCGTCACATTCAACACTAAAAGAGAATAGCTGGTAAAAAACATTTGAAAGTGCCTGGGCGCTAACGTTATGATGATGCAGGAGCCTGACGCTGCATTTGCTTACCCTCACAGAGCACATTACCTGGCATTACGCTCAGTCAGTGTTAAAAGCCTGCCCCCACCTCTGCCACAGTTGGCTGGCAAATTAGAGATGTTCACAGCGGCCGGTCATTAACTGATCTTATATTCATATTCACTTCCTTGAGAACTCAAATGGAATAATTGACAGCATTAGCCATGTTATTTTCATGGAGCTCCATTCATATTACGGGTATAGCCAGTATTGTGTGTTTTTCATTTTGTTTGGACATAATCCTTTTTAAAAATGCTATTGTAGTTCATCTCAAAGACACAGAGAAAGGGGTTTTGATTGACAGGTCATTTTGTCATTTTTAGATGTACTAAATCTAAACGCGCCATAATGGGAGCTTCTATAATTCTCTCACACTGTGATGAGTCAATGTGCTTATCGTAATGTCCTCAAGTGGCTATGGACTCAGCTGAGAGTGGAGGAGGAGGATATAGAATGAAGACAGATTAGAGTGGGAGTCGTGCTGTTGCTGCTAGTGTGTGGAGGATGAGAGGGGGAGGAGGGGAGTAGCAGGAACAGGGAGGGAAAGAGACCTTGATCCACCTCCACAACATAAACAGGGCTAGGCAGGGTGACAGCAGTGATGGCCTAAATGCACCCATCCAACCTAAAGTGACAGCTTGAGCAGCAGAGCACTGCAGATTGGTACCCATTCCCCCCTCTCTCTCTGTGGCGCCACACTGGGCCCGCAGGGCCAAACTGCTTACTCTATGTTTGGTGGAGCCAGATGTCATGCATACAAGAAATTCCCATCCCCTTTGAGGAGTATCCCATGCCCTCGGTCCATTTGATAATGTCATTAGCAGCAGCATGAACCAGGGAGGGAGACCCCCGTTCCCCATCTCTGTGGGTTGTAGGGTTGTATCATATAGTGTAACATTATTTGTTTGTAGCAACCGCCAGACCTCATTCTGCCACACAGAGAAGCAGGTTTCTACAATATAAAGTGGGGGAAATGCTTTGAGCAAGTACAGTACTATACAGACCTGGACTCCAGTGTGGGTTATAGTAGATTGTGAAGAGAGGCATGCGGTAAAGAGAAAGAGAGTGAGAGCTGAGCTGGGACTGATAGCAGACTAATTGCTGCTGGAGGCTGGCTGGTTGCTTGGCCGGCAGGGCTGGCTGTTGAGGTGGCAGGGCCAGTAGAGGGACTTAGGGCTGGGGTTTGGTGGTGATTGGTGGGGTTTGGAGGGTGACAGGTGGCGCGGTGGGTGCCCCAGCCATTCTGACACTACCCAGGGTTTAATCGTGGCAGATTGCAGAAGAGAACAGAGGGTAGACTGGGCCCACCAACTTTCTTTCTTCTCACTCTCGCTCTCTCTCTCTTCTCTTTTTTCTCTATCTCTACTTTGTTCTCTTGTTCTCTCTATTCTCTATCTCTATTTTGTTCTCTCGTTCTCTCTATTCTCAATCATGCACACATGTTTATACTCTGCACAGTCTTGTTCTTTCTCTGTGAGAGCGGTGGAGGGAGAGTGGGTCCACAGCAGGACCCCCCTTTACTGAGTCATCCTGGGAGAGTTTCCAAGCAGGCAGCACATCACAGCCTCCCCTTCCCTCTATCCCTCCACACAGAGCAGGGACAGGCTGAGCTGAGGGCGTGGGGGGAATCTCTACTGCTGCATCAAAGGCACCGCCGTACGTGTGACAGCACATCATTAACATCTGCTTTAACTATGGCTGCTTTAATAGTGCTATAGACACACACACACACACACACACACACACACACACACACACACACACACACATACACACACACACACACACACACACACATAGGCCAAATGTGGAAAGAACACCTCTGACTTGCTGACTTGCAGCTAAGTTGTGACTTTCCTCGTCCAGCCAGGTCTGGTCTAGGCACACTGAAGCTCCCACAGGAGCCTCTGACTGTGGCCCCTTTCAGTGTCTGGAGAATAGGTGTGTGCCAGCTGCGTGACAGGCTCTCGCTCAGCACTTCATCTGTCCCCTCCTTGTGCATTAATGTCACATGTGTGCCTCAGCAGTGACCAGCAGACATAAATCAGCCCGGGTCTGGGCTATGGGCTGGGTCCTTGCTCCACACCGCTCCACTCTGTTCCGCCAGCGAGCCCGTGCCTACTTACCCATGCTGCCTGTGTACCAGCACACCTGCACTGCGCCTGTCAATCAGCCAGTGGGAGGACTCAAAGTCCGCTCTGATTAGCATATTTGGAGCTGCGTGAGTGTCAAGTATTAACCCCCCTGGCAATCTGATGAAGTCACCAGTTTCATTCTCTCTCTTTCTTTAGCAAATTGCTTCTGCTGTATTTAAGCAGTGAAGGGTATGAATTACATCTCTGTGTGAAAGCTCCACTTTTTCAACATGTCAAATAATTTGGAGATCTTACTCCCATACTTCTGTCATTGTCTTCTCTCACGCTATCACACTGTCTGAGTGGGGCAGCAGGCAGGTATGACAAAAGCAGATTCACAGACTGCACACGGTTCTCCACTCAATTACCCGCTAATGATGTGTGAACGGCTGAATGTGAAATGCCTTCCCTGTGTGTGTGTGAGAGAGAGCTGATACGAGTCACTGGGGATGTGTACTGCTGTTGTATATTTTCACTCAATCTGAAGCAAGTAGTATCTGTGTCCTTGTTTATTCATGTAGAACAGAGGAAAAACTAACATTTAAAACAAGTATTGCATAGAGACTGCAAGGATGAGAGTGTGAGCAGGAGGAGTTGGTGAATGTAAAACTGTGTGCCATTTTTGAGAGGTAACATGATGGCTCAATCGCAGCTGCTGATCCTAGAGTGCTGAGCCACTGCTGGAGGCCTATGACCTTTAAAAGTTCCACACTGAGTTCCCCCTGTTCAAGGATCACATTATTCCCACATGCAGGCCCAGAACTGTCAGCTTTTACCCAGGGTGTAAGAGGCATGTCGGGGGCCAAGGGGCGAGGAGCAGGAGGGTGGAGTGGGGGTTCTGGCGTGTTAATCCAGCTCCCTGGCTCCTTCTTTGTGTGTTAGCAGTTCATGCTCCCCTCTCATTCCTTCTCTTATCTGATCTGGGTGTCTCTACCTTCAGGGTCCAACGGCGCATGCCGTTTCATCTGACCTTTTCATCACTTCCACCATCCTGATTGAAACGGGGGGCGGGGGGATGTGAAATGTGCTGTTTGTTACGGCTCTGTGGTTACAGGACTCTTACTCTTCAAATCAAATCGAAGTTTGTTGATCACATCCACAGTTTAGCAGATGTAATAGCGAGTGCAGAAAAATACTTATGTAACTGACTCCTAACTATAGAGTAAAATGTAGTACACAAATTATATATACAGTTGAAGTCGGAAGTTTACATGCACCTCAGTTTTTCACCATTTCTGACATTCAATCCTAGTAAAATTTCACTGTCTTAGGACAGTTAGGATCATCACTTTATATGTGAAATGTCAGAATAATAGTAGTAGACAAAGATTGTACTTTTTGGAGGAATGTCCTCTGGTCTGATGAAACAAAAATAGAACTGTTTGGCCATAATGACCATCGTTATGTTCGGAGGAAAAAGGCGGAGGCTTGCAAGCCGAAGAACACCATCCCAACCGTGAAGCATGGGGGTGGCAGCATCATGTTGTGGGGGTGCTTTGCTGCAGGAGGGACTGGTGCACTTCACAAAATAGATGGCATCATGAGGAAGGAAAACTATGTGGTTATATTGAAGCAAAGTCTCAAGACATCAGTCAGGAAGTTAAAGCTTGGTCGCAAATTGTCCAAATGGACAATGACCCCAAGCATATTTCCAAAGTGGTGGCAAAATGGATTAAGGACAACAAAGTCAAGGTATTGGAGTGGCCATCACAAAGCCCGCCCTGACCTCAATTCCATAGAACATTTCTGGGCAGAACTGAAAAAGCGTGTGCGAGCACGGAGGCCTACAAACTTGACTCAGTTACACCAGTTCTTTCAGGAGGAATGGGACAAACCAAACTTATTGTGGGAAGCTTTTGGAAGGCTACCCAAAGCGTTTGACCCAAGTTAGATAGATAGATAGATATAGATAGATATAGATAGATATTTAGATAGATAGATAGATATTTAGATAGATAGATAGATAGATAGATAGATAGATAGATAGATAGATATATAGATAGATAGATATAGATAGATAGATAGATACTTTATTGATCCCCGAGGGGGAAATTTCTTGAAAGTTAAACAATTTAAAGGCAATGCTACCCTCATGAGGGCAATGCTACCCTCATAAAAGCATTCCTCATGAAGCTGGTTGAGAGAATGACAAGAGTGTGTAAAGCTGTCATTAAGGCAAAGGGTGGCTACTTTGAAGAATCTACAATTATAAACATTTCGATTTGTTTAACACTGTTTTGGTTACTACATGATTCCATATGTGTAATTTCATAGTTTTGAAGTCTTCACTATTAAAAAAAATTAAGAAAAACCCTTGAATGAGTAGATGTGTCCAAACTTTTGACTGGTACTGTACATACTGTATTATCTCAATTACCTCGACTAACCAGTGCCCCCGCACATTGACTCTGTACCAGTACCCACTGTATACAGTGGGGAGAACAAGTATTTGATACACTGCCGATTTTGCAGATTTTCCCACTTACAAAGCATGTAGAAGTCTGTAATTTTTATCATAGGTACTCTTCAACTGTGAGTGACGGAATCTAAAACAAAAATCCAGAAATTCACATTGTATGATTTTGAAGTAATTAATTAGCATTTTATTGCATGACATAAGTATTTGATACATCAGAAAAGCAGAACTTAATATTTGGTACAGAAATCTTTGGTTGCAATTACAGAGAATATACGTTTCCTGTAGTTCTTGACCAGGTTTGCACACACTGCAGCAGGGATTTTGGCCCACTCCTCCATACAGACCTTCTCCAGATCCTTCAGGTTTCGGGGCGGTCGCTGGGCAATACAGACTTTCAGCTCCCTCCAAAGATTTTCTATTGGGTTCAGGTCTGGAGACTGGCTAGGCCACTCCAGGACCTTGAGATGCTTCTTACGGAGCCACTCCTTAGTTGCCCTGGCTGTGTGTGTTTGGGTCGTTGTCATGCTGGAAGACCCAGCCACGACCCATCTTCAATGCTCTTACTGAGGGAAGGAGGTTGTTGGCCAAGATCTCGCGATTCATGGCCCCATCCATCCTCCCCTCAATACGATGCAGTCGTCCTGTCCCCTTTGCAGAAAAGCATCCCCAAAGAATTATGTTTCCACCTCCATGCTTCACGGTTGGGATGGTGTTCTTGGGGTTGTACTCATCCTTCTTCTTCCTCCAAACACGGCGAGTGGAGTTTAGACCAAAAAGATCTATTTTTGTCTCATCAGACCACATGACCTTCTCCCATTCCTCCTCTGGATCATCCAGATGGTCATTGGCAAACTTAAGACGGGCCTGGACATGCGCTGCCTTGAGCAGGGGGACCTTGCGTGCGCTGCAGGATTTTAATCCATGACGGCGTAGTGTGTTACTAATGGGTTTTCTTTGAGACTGTGGTCCCAGCTCTCTTCAGGTCATTGACCAGGTCCTGCCGTGTAGTTCTGGGCGGATCCCTCACCTTCCTCATGATCATTGATGCCCCACGAGGTGAGATCTTGCATGGTGCCCCAGACCGAGGGAGATTGACCGTCATCTTGAACTTCTTCCATTTTCTAATAATTGGGCCAACAGTTGTTGCCTTCTCACCAAGCTGCTTGCCTATTGTCCTGTAGCCCATCCCAGCCTTGTGCAGGTCTACAATTTTATCCCTGATGTCCTTACACAGCTCTCTGGTCTTGGCCATTGTGGAGAGGTTGGAGTCTGTTTGATTGAGTGTGTGGACAGGTGTCTTTTATACAGGTTACGAGTTCAAACAGGTGCAGTTAATACAGGTAATGAGTGGAGAACAGGAGGGCTTCTTAAAGAAAAACTAACAGGTCTGTGAGAGCCGGAATTCTTACTGGTTGGTAGGTGATCAAATACTTATGTCATGCAATAAAATGCAAATTAATTATTTAAAAATCATACAATGTGATTTTCTGGATTTTTGTTTTAGATTCCGTCTCTCACAGTTGAAGTGTACCTATGATGATAAACATTTCAGACCTCTACATGCTTTGTAAGTAGGAAAACCTGCAAAATCGGCAGTGTATCAAATACTTGTTCTCCCCACTGTATATCCTCGTTACTGTTATTTTATTGTTGCTCTAATTATTTGTTATTTTTCTTTTTTCTTTTCTTTTTTACTTCAGCATTTCACTGTAAGGTCTACACCTGTTGTATTCGATGCATATGACAAATACAGTTTTATTTGATACATCCATAGAACAGACCAGTCTGCAGTGGTGTCCTGGTTTTGGGAAGCTGATGACCATAGACCTACTGTATATCTTATATGACCCTGAGTAGACCAAAAGAGAACTTGATTATGCATTGATTGGCTCTATGGAGCACTATACCATTATTCACATACCTTAAGGCTCTTTTCCAGTGCAGTGAATGTCCCATAAAACACTGATGGTCTTGATGATGTCCCCACAGAGCATGAGACAGTTGTTTTAAGTTGTGTGTGTGCATTCCCCTCCAGGTCGGGACGTCCCGTCAGCTTCATGGTGGTTTTCAACACCCCCAGCCCCCTCAGCAAGATCTCCTGGGTCAATCGGCTGCACTTGGCCAAGATCGCACAGCGTGAGTACTACATTACATTACATTAAATGACCGTTCCTAACCCTTACTTAAACAAAACACCAGTTACCTAATACAAAGTTACAGCTGCAAAATACACACAGTGGATTGATTTCTATGGTGTTGTTTGTGTTTTATAGAGTAGTAGTTACAACATTTCACTCACAAATTGCAAAAGAGCAGTAATATATTGGATAAGGTGGTTAAGGCAGCTGTGCTCCTGCTAAGGCACTTTCCGGTTTGTTTACGGTCATTGGCTCAGTGAAAGTCTTGTGTTATGTGTTATCGAATCACATTAACCAAAGACCTCCCCCAGTGATAATGTGTTCTGTATAATGTGTGCTTAGCCTCAAAGGCTAGGTCATATTGAGCTGAGTATGAAGGCACACACACAGTCTGAGGGGACTGCACCAGCACTGGTCCCTTTCTAGCAGGGAGCAGCACTGTGATTTTCTTTCCTACTGCCTCTCCCTCCAGTATCCCCCTTCCCCACTCCCCACTACCTATAACCTGGCTCTATAGCTGGCGTGAATCCACCCAGTGATGCTGGAGGCCATCCATTTGGAGGTTCATCAAAGCAACTGACACAGGGCTAGCCAGCCAGGGCTTCTGTGCATGATATTAATCTGATTGGCCATGGTGAAACTAGCATCACTCCTATTTTCCTTTCACCCAAGGCACTTCACCCAAACACACAGGCACACACACATACACTACTCTTGGTTTTGTGTCTATGGTGTTGCTCTCTAAGCGTCCTGATAGTGTGTTGCTTGGACCGGCTCTGTATTTAGGCTGCTTAAATCCCAGAGGCCGTTGGCTTCACAGTAAGCTCCCATACACCAATCTGTAAAGGTTTCAAAGGAAGTTACTGGAACCAGATTAAACACCACAACATGAAATACATTTTACAGATGAGCAGCCAGAGATGCAATTGAACATCATCTTGTTGTGGTGGTGAGGAATACCCAGCCGCAGGGACAACTTGCAAAGGGATCGATGGGGACAGGACTAAGTCTAATGTTATGTGTTATAGGCTAAAGCAGTCATGTCTGTTTGGCTATCTATCCACAGTTTTAGTTTGTATAGACATCTGCATATCTCTCTGTCTGTCACGTGTTGGTGGAAAGAGAGACCAAGGCGCGGCGCAATCATAGTTCGACATTTATTTAATTCTTAACAAACCACCAACAGAAAGAGAAATAATAGATCTGTCAGACCCTGACCATGGCTATATAGAGAAGCAAAAGGCTTCTCTATGGCCAGAGCCTGACAGAACCCCCCCCCAAAGGCGCGGACTCCCGGACACCCAAAACACACAAATACATAGGGGGGAGGGTTAGGGAGGGAAGATTAGTTCCTCAGTGGCCTGGGGGTGGAGCAGACAACCGGACCCGGACTGGGCACTGGTGGAGCGGACTGCTCTGGCACTGGAGCGGAGCAGACGGCCGGACCCTGACTGGGGAGGCACACCGGAAGTCGGGTGCGTGGAGCCGGTACGGGATGTACCGGACTGCGGAGGCGCACCGGAAGTCGGGTGCGTGGAGCCGGTACGGGACTGGAGCGGACACCCGGACCCAGACTGGGCACCGGTGGAGCAGACTGCTCTGGCATGGGAGTAGAGCCGACAACCGGACCCGGATTGGGGATGCTCACTTTGGGCCCCCCTAACTCCAGCTCCCTCCTCTGACTCCTACACTCCTCCTAACTTTGCCTCAATTGCTCCCTTAACTCCCTCGATTCTCCTCCATTGCATTCCCCCACGCTCACCTCCTCACGGCACTTCGCTCCCCCCTTATCCTCCGTCCTCGGCGCCTCGCTCATGGAGAGTGGTGCTGGCGCTTCCTCCTCGCCACCAGACCACCCCCATAGCCCCACCAAAAAACATTTATTGGGGTTGCCTTCGGGCTCCTCTCTGTCCCGAGCCCAGTTGCGCTGCTTGGTCTCAAAGTGGTGGGTCATTCTGTCACATGTTGGTGGAAAGAGAGACCAAGGTGCGGCGCAATCATAGTTCGACATTTATTTAATTCTTAACACTTCCAAAAATGACAAACTAGCAAACAAAACACAGGTAAACCAACAACGTAACACACTTACTTGTGACCTGGAAACACACAATGACCCACACCCAAGTGTGGAACATACAAACATATGTAGGATCCCTAATTAGAGACAATGCACTGCAGCTGCCTCTAATTAGGGATCCAACACAAACCACCACCAGAAACAGAAATAATAGATCTGTCAGACTCTGACCATGGCTATATAGAGAAGTAAAAGGCTTCTATATGGCCAGATCCTGACACTGTCCTCCGAAATGCTAGTGAAAAGACCACTAGAGTGGATCTCTGCATGGTGGTGCAGCTCTGTGTCTCACAGTGGGGCATGAGGTAGTGTGCTGAATACGTAAGTGTTGGAGTATATCCGTAGGCTCTCCAGCAGAGCCCGTGGGGTGTTGTCTGACTGTCAGAAAGGCATCAAAAACATCAGACAGGGAGGATCCTTTCAGTTGAGTATACCACAGCACAGCAGCGTCCACCATCTTGCAGTGTTGCTCACACTTACATCAACAACACAGAAGTACTGATTAGAACAGGTGATCTTTTGAAATTATGTACAGTAGCATATAGATAGCTTCTAGAGTTCCAATCAGAGCTTATACAGTGAACGCCAATATTATTGGGACAGTGACACATTAAATTATACAATGACTATGATGTTAAAGTACATAATTTAATTTGAGGGTATTCATCCATATTGGGTGAACCGTTTAGAAATTAAAACACTTTTTGTAAAAGTATTGGGACAAATTCACTTATGGGTATTAAATTACTAAAATGTTTAGTATTTGGTCCCATATTCATAGCACACAATAACTACATTAAGCTTGTGTCTCCAAACTTGTTGATTGCATTTTATGTTTGTTTTGGTTGTGTTTCAGATTATTTAGTGCCCAATCGAAATAAATGGTCAATAATGTATTGTGTAATTTTCAAGCCACTTTCACTGTAAATAAGAATACTTCTTCATAAAGGTGGATGCTACCATGATTACGGATCATCCTGAATGAATTGTGAATAATGATGAGTGAGAAAGTTACAGCGACAGAAATATCATACCCCCAAGACATTCTATCCTCTCACCATTACAATAGCAGGGGAGGTTAGTATTTGTTTGTGCGGGGGGATAGTGTATTTATACCTCAGTAACGTTTTCACTCCTCATTATTCACAATATAATCCACATGAATGGAGAAGTGCTTAGAAACACAGTATTCTATTCTTATTTACACTTAAAGTGATTCCAAAATAATAAAATACATGATTTACTATACTGGCCACAAAATAATCTGAAACACAACCAAAACAAACAGCAAATGCATCCAACAAATTTGTAAAGTCATAAGCTTTATGTAATCATTGTGTGCTAGGAATATGGGACCAAATACTTAACTAAACGCTTCACCCGATATGGATCAAAATATCCTCAAATTAAAGTTGACAATCTGCACTTTAACCTCATAGTCATTGTATCATTTCAAATCTAAAGGCCTGGAGTACAGAGACCCCCCCCCCCCAAAAGTGTCACTATCCCAATATTTTTTGGAGCTCACTGTAGCTCCCTCCCTAGTCCTTACCCATATGATTGGACTGTTAACGTGGACGAAATACAAAACCAAATTACTCTCAAAACACATTTCAGAACAATTGTGAAAGCTTTAGTCTGCGTAGTATATTCTCAACCCTATTACCATAGAAACAACATGGTTTTGTAAGACAAGCTAGGACAACAGTGTTGAGATGTGGTTTGTTTGGAATTTGTTTGATATTTTGCTTTTAATTGTTTCCTCCACTTCCCCAACTTTTGCCAAGTGTTTGTATTATCCGGTTATTACTTGGAGAGCAAATGTTTTTGCAGAATAGATTGGTTACACAACAACAACAAACCACCCCAATACCAATCTCACCATGTTTCTCAAGCTCAAGTTATTGGAAATCTTTTAATGGTGATGAGCAAATAACAAAGTGGTTGTTGCGGTCTAAGTGGAAAGATCCCCAAAACACAGATGGCAGCTAGTTACTCAGTGAGAGGGACAAACATTTCCAAAATCCTATTACAATTTCAATATTAGAAATGTTTTTAATATAAAACATTATGACCTGTCATAAATGTTATCTCCATCACTTTACCTGCCTGTATGCTCTCTATATCCACTTATTTTTCTGGTTTCTGATTCCTTATACTCAGTATTGCAGTAGTTGCTTATAGATTTGGTTAATTACTGTATGACTATACATTTAGACCTTACATACACTACATGGCCAAAAGTATGTGGACAATGACATTCTAGATCATTCTGTGCTTCCAACTATGTGGCAACATTTTGGGGAAGGCCCTTTCCTGTTTCAGCATGACAATGCCCCCGTGTACAAAGCGAGGTCCATACAGAAATGGTTTGTCGAACTCGGCATGGAAGAACTTGACTGGCCTGCACAGAACCCTGACCTCAACCCCATCGAAAACCTTTGGGATGAATTGGAACTCCAACTGCGAGCGAGGCCTTATCACCCAACATAGGTGACCGACCTCACTAATGCTTTTGTGGCTGAATGTAAGCAAGTCCCCGCAGCAATGTTCCAAAATCTAGTGGAAAGCCTTCCCAGAAGAGTGTAGTGGAGGCTCTTATAGTAGCACTGTGGGGACCAACTTCATATTAATGCCCATGATTTTGGAATGAGATGTTCGACAAGCAGGCGTCCACATACTTTTGTCCATGTTCTTAGACTGTACACAAAATACAACATAATGTCAAAGTGAAAAGAAAATTCTACAAATCTTTACAAATGAATAAAAATTATATAATTAAATTATAGTCGTTGCATAAGTGCAAGCTTAAATTAGTTCAGGAGTAAAATGTGGCTTAACAAATCACATAATAAGTTACATGGACTGTGTGAAACAATAGGGGTTGACATGATTCCCCTGTCCCTCATACACACAACATCTGTAAGGTCCCACAGTCAAGTATTGTATTTCAAGCAAAGATTCAACTACAAATACCAGGGAGCTTTTCCAAAGCCTCATAAAGAAGGGCAGTGATTGGTAGATGGGTAACAATAACACATCAGACATTTAATATTTCTTTAAGCATGCCAATATAATAATTATGCTGTGGATGATGTATTGAACCACCCAGACACATCAAAGATACAGTTGTCCTTCTGAACTGAGCTGTAGGACAGGAAGGAAACTGCTCAGGGATTTCACCATGAGGTGATTTTAAAACAGCTTCAGAGTTCAGTGGCTGTGATGGGAGAAAACTGAGGATGGATTAACAACATTGTAATTACTCCACAATACTAACCTAAATGACAGAGTGAAAAGAAGAATGTGAATATACAGAATACAAATCTTCCAAAACATGCATCCTGTATGCAACAAGGCACTAAAGTAATATTGAAAAAAAAAACATGGTAAAGGAATACACCTTTAGTCCTAAATGCTCCTGTAGGCCTTATGTTTGGGGAAATCCAACAAATCCAACAAAACACATCACTGAGTACAGTCGTGGACAAAGGTTTTGAGAATGACACAAATATTGGTCTCCACAAAGTTTGCTGCTTCAGTGTTCTTAGATCTTTATGTCAGTAGTTACTATGGTACATTGACGTATAATTACAAGTATTCCATAAGTGTCAAAGGCTTTCATTGACAATGACATTCAGTTTATGCAAAGAGTCAATATTTGCAGTGTTGACTCTTCTTTTTCAAGACCTCTGCAATCCGCCCTGGCATGCTGTCAATTAACTTCTGGGCCACATCCTGACTGATGGCAGGCCATTCTTGCATAATCAATGCTTGGAGTTTGTCAGAAGTTGTGGGTTTTTGTTTGTCCACCCGCCTCTTGAGGATCGACCACAAGTTCTCAATGGGATTAAGGTCTGGGGAGTTTCCTGGCCAAGGACCCAAAATGTTGATGTTTTGTTCCCCGAGCCACTTAGTTATCACTTTTGCCTTATGGCAAGGTGCTCCATCATGCTGGAAAAGGCATTGGTCGTCACCAAACTGTTCTTGGATGGTTGGGAGAAGTTGCTCTCGGAGGATGTGTTGGTACCATTCTTTATTCATGGCTGTGTTCTTAGGCAAAACTGTGAGTGAGCCCACTCCTTTGGCTGAGAAGCAACCCCACACATGAATTGTCTGAGGATGCTTTACTGTTGGCATGAAACAGGACTGATGGTAGCGCTCACCTTGTCTTCTACGGACAAGGTGTTCTCCGGATGGCCCAAACAATCGAAAAGGGGATTCATCAGAGAAAATGACTCTACCCAGTCCTCAGCAGTCCAATCCCTGTACCCTTTGCAGAATATCAGTCTGTCCCTGATGTTTTTCCTGGAGAGAAGTGGCTTCTTTGCTGCCCTTCTTGACACCAGGCCATCCTCCAAAAGTGCGTGCAGATGCACTCACACCTGCCTGCTGCCATTCCTGAGCAAGCTCTGCACTGGTGGTGCCCCGATCCCGCAGCTGAATCAACTTTAGGAGATGGTCCTGGCGCTTGCTGGACTTTCTTGGGCGCCCTGTCGCCTTCTTCACAACAATTGAACCTCTCTCCTTGAAGATCTTGATGATCCGATAAATGGTTGATTTAGGTGCAATCTTACTAGCAGCAATATCCTTGCCTGTGAAGCCCTTTTTGTGCAAAGCAATGATGACGGCACGTGTTTCCTTGCAGGTAACCATGGTTGACAGAGGAAGAACAATGATTTCAAGCACCACCCTCCTTTTAAAGCTTCCAGTCTGTTATTCTGACTCAATCAGCATGACAGAGTGATCTCCAGCCTTGTCCTCGTCAACACTCTCACCTGTGTTAACGAGACAATCACTGACATAATGGCAGCTGGTCCTTTTGTGGCAGGGTTGAAATGCAGTGAAAATGTTTTTGGGGGATTAAGTTCATTTTCATGGCAAAAACATTCTGGAGGATATGCAAGTTGCCATCATCAACACTGAGGCAGCAAACTTTGTGGAGACCAATACTTGAGTCATTCTCAAAACTTTTGGCCATGACTGTAACTGCCACCTTATATTCAAGCATGGTGGTGGTGGTGGCTGCATCATGGTATGGGTATGCTTGACATCGAGTTTTTCAGGATTAAAAGAAATGGGAAAGAGCTAGGCACATGCAAAACCTGCTTCAGTTTGCTTTCCACCAGACCTATAACACAAGGCCAAATCTACACTGGAGTTGCTTACCAAGAAGACTGAATGTTCCTGTGGCCAATTTCCTAGTCTTGAAAATATATGGCAAGACTAGGAAATTGCTGTCTAGCCATCATCCCCAACACCTTGACAGAGCTTGAAGAATTTAGAAAAGAATAATGGGCAAATATTGCACAATTCATTCGTAGAGACTTACCCAAGAAGACTTTTTCAGCTGTAATGTAAATGATGTATTGGCTCAGGGGGTGAATAATTATCTAATCAAGGTACTGTATATTAGTGTTAATACCATTTAGGAGAAAACATATCCACTTTGACATTACAAAATATTTTGTGTAGATCGTTGACAAAAAAGTGACAATTAAATCCATTTTAATCCAACGTTGTAACATCATAAAATGTGAAGAAATCCAAGGGGCTTCTTATGATAGGCAATGTAGGTGAAAATCCATTGAGAGATTGTTGAGGCCACGGTGTGAACAAAATGGATTTGCATCAACCTGGCCAGGATGTCAATTACATGTTAATTGCATTACACCCCCACTTTGCTTTCCCATTTAACCAAATGTAATTACAATAAAAGAGTTGTTGATGTAATTTCACGGATGGCCTGCCGTCACTAGGCTTTCCTGTCATTTCATGGTGATGCAGGCCTGATGTGTGCTCTGGCGACTCCTCTAGTTCAATCAGCAGCTGAACTCTACTCAGCTCGGGGGGTGGGGGGGCATGCTCCAAAATGTCTCCAAATGGCTGATGCCCCAAATAGCAAACGCTCAAATGCATGATTTAGTTAGCGATTAGACATCACTAAGCTAATTTTTGAGCCAGACCAGTGTTTATGCTGTAACCCCCCATTTATTTAACACACTTATATCCCTCAGGTATGCTTTCATGTAAAGTCCTTACTATACCGCACAGAATACGCTTAGTGCCATTTAGAATACTACATAGGTAGAGAACATTAAACAGAACACTACTTTAAAATAAAAACACAGCATCTACAGTGGTACAAATACATTAGTGAATTCAATAAAAACATTTAATCTGTTTTAAAATGCATGTTTATTAGGCTACTGTTAAGTCTGACAAAAAGCAACAGGACAATGAGATGTTTACTGTACTCTACATAGTAGATTGGCTAATTCCTTACATAAGAGAGAGCAGGCCATGTCCAGACTTTCTCGGTGGCCTCAAGTACTCATTAACTCTGTCTGTAATGCTTTATTGGCTCTGGACCAATGCATCAGCTGTCACCCGTATCTCTGCCCTTAGAGAATGTTTCTCTTTCTGTTGGTTTGCCTTCAATGACTCGATCTCGGTCTTCAAAGTTTGAATCTGATCCATGTGCACCTTCATCAGATGAGCAGAATGGTACTGCCCTGAGCTCTCATTGATTACAGTGGCCCATGAGAGAAACCGTAGACTAATTATGATTGAATCTGATGAATTTAGGGTGGCAGGTAGCCTAGCGGTTAGAGTGTTGGGCCAGTAACCGAAAGGTCGCTGGTTTGAATACCTGAGCCGACAAGGTAGGAAAAAAAACCTGTCGGTGTCCTTGAGCAAGGCACTTAACCCTAATTTGCTCCAGAGGCGGACCCTGTAGGTAGGCCGCCATTGTAAATAAGAATTTATTCTTAACTGACTTGCCTAGTTAAATAAAGTTTTTTTTTTTTTTAATTATAATAATTACAAGTGACTCCTACAAACAAATGCTGTGTACAGGAACACATTTTAAGAATCTAGCAAAACTCACCGCTTTCTTCGTTTTTTCGGTGTGGCCCGTTGTCCAGCTCTTGTCCGCTGATCTCCACGGATGGTTGTCGGCATGGTTGTATGCTCTGCAAACACACATTCCCATTTTTAGTACACAATTATTGATTTTATTACACAGTATGCCTACACATTGATAGGCTATGTATTTTATTTGTTAAGAAAATACACTGAAACCAAAATAGTTTTGGTGATCCTCTCAGCTCCGGCTCATTTTCAAGTTTCGACCCAATGATTAGTCTGACCAACAATGAAACTTTGCGTGCTGCAGGCCCAGGCATGGATCGAAGTTGGCGAGACATTCAATTACGCCATCTTCACAGACGACTCAAACGTGGCCCTTGAGCAATTTGCTCAAAATTGATACAGAAAAAAGGAAGAAGATCAAGCAATCAACCATCCCCTCAAACTCCATTTGTGGGGAGCAATTTCTCGCCAGGGACCGGCCAATATTTTATTTTTGATGTTAAATGTAGATATTTACAAAGCAAAAGGTTACATAAAATATTGTAGTTGAGATGTAGTTGCAATAAACATCTGAGTCAGTTTTATCATTATTTTATTAAGGAAGCATAAAGATGTTGATGAACAAATACTGTATATGTGTCTATATGCATGTTACATGGTCCAGTTACAGATGTAACACGCATATAGACACATACAGTATTTGTTCATCAACATCTTTATGCTTCCTTAATAAAATTATGATAAAACATTTTGAGTATGTAATTTTTTTAGTGTGAAATTGCTTTAGCCGACATTTTGCAGTTGCATGAGGCTTGGTGATCACAGAATCAGTAGCATATTAAAGAAACACTCAAATAGCCAACAGAAGCAGGGACAGCATAGGGCTGAGTGACTCACTCATTCCTGGCTTTCATTCAAAATAAGTTATTATAATGCAGTGTTAAAGACACATTATTGCGGTCTAAGGCAATGCATCGCAGTGCTAGCTGAACGGGAGACCCATGAGGCGATGCACAATTGGCCCAGCGTCGTCCGTGTTAGGGGAAGATTTGGCCAGCTGGGATGTCCTTGTCCCATTGCGCTCTAGCGACTCCTGTGGCAGGCTGGGCGCATGCACACTGACACGGTCGCCAGGTGTACAGTGTTTCCTCCAACACATTGGTGCGTCTGGTTTCCGGGTTAAGCGTGCATTGTGTCAAGAAGCAGTGCAGCTGGCGGGTTGTGATTCGGAGGACGCATGGCTCTCGAACTTCGCCTCTCCCGAGTTCATACTGGAGTTACAGCGATGGGACAAGACTGTAACTACCAATTAGATATGACAAAATTGGGGAGAAAAAGGCGAGAGAAAAAAAGAATTAAAAGACATTCTTTCTGATTGTCGTTAGCATGCAGTCCCTCCTCTCGCTATCATTTCGTTTGAATTATTATGTGGATTATAATAAATGAATATAATTGTAGGGCTTGACACATTTTCCATTAGGGCAAATTGGGATATTGAGTTAGAAATGTAAAACTTTAGAGTACTTAAGCATTGGTTCCATTGCAAGTTTGCCCTTTTTGGCCATTAGGCTACACTTTACAATAGGACTCAACTCTGACTGACTGCAGCATCTGTCGGTAGTCTAAACTGTGGCACAAATTGGGGGAATTTTTACACCTAGCCAAGCTATTAGACTATCCTTTTTTAAATTAATGGAGGTGTGAATGTTTCAGTCAGTCTCTCTCCTATTGTACTAGAGCAGGGTTTAAAAAAAAAAATGTCAGCCTGGGACCCAAATGAGAAATTCTATGTTTTCCTGGGACCCAAGTTTAGGAAAATATATAACTATATATTATATAAATATAACTATATACGTAAATATTGGTACATTTCATTGCCTACACTGGCCAAACTCGGACGATGCTGGGTCAATTGTGCGCCGCCCTAAATAACATAAAAACTGGAACAGAACATCTACTGCTTTCTCTGTACTATAGATGAGCAACCCATAACTGTGTGAGTGTGTTTGCTTCAAAATGTATCTGGCTTCAATCAGTTTATTCCAGTTCAGAATAAAAATTATGACTTGTATTTTAACAGCAACGTTTGCATCCTAGACTTGTTTTCAACAATAATTTCTAGAGTAAGATGTACAGGCCTTATCATTTTTCATCTTCATCTGTACTGTTACTTAGGGTTGCACTAGCTGGCTTGCTTTGGCTATTAGCTATTAGTTGTGTACAAGGCCAGGGGATTGTTTGAAAGAGAAGCACATATACTACGAGAGATAGTACTCCCTTATTTCTGCTTATCATCACCTGTTATAAAATTACAACAATGCCTTGCTAGGTGACTTACATTTCCACTGTAGAAGCACTGTTTCCTGAAGCATTCTGCCCTGTTCTGAAAGAACTCCCTGGGTTTACCGTCATGCTGTGGATGTTTGGTCAGGACGCGTCGTTTTATTAATTTGTTCGTTTTGATTGACTCATTACTAAGCACTTCCCCGCACAAAACACATTGTGGGCGCTCCTCGTTATTTAAAAAACAATAACATAAATGTACGAAAATATTGTCGATTTTTGTATGAAAGAGATAGTAACTGATCGGTGTATTTGCGTGCGATTGAGCTCAGTCAGAATTTGTTGCTAGCATGAGATCATTAATGACAATGGTGAGTGATGGCGAGTGGGAATGACAAGTCAGTGGCTGACAGCGCATCACCTGCTGCTGAACGACACGCGTGTCGCAGAGGGATTTTCAATAAAACTGCAGAAATAAATCCGGTAAACCGCGAAGCACACGGACATATCCCTCTCGCGCAGCTGCCATACTGAGCAGGGACTGCTGCTATGCAGATAGAGCACTGAACTTAGACCGCAGTTGCACTTGGCCAAATCAATTCCAGTAATTAATTCAATAATTATACATTTACTCTGACACGTTGCGACCCACTATTAACAGGTCCGCGACCCTTACTTTAAGAAAGGCTGCACTAGAGTCCTGCATCAGGCAACAACAAAAAAAATCAGCTGCCAGCTATTGTGAAAGAATACTTGTGGATCTTGTTGATTTCTCTATCGCCTCAAGAGACATACTGTCCACCTGGTAATTGTGTGGTTCCAAAGGATAAAGCGTCCACTTTAGATGGATGTGTGGTTTCAGAGAGAAGCCAGTGGCCAGGCACGGTCAATGACATCCTTTTCCTGCACAGCCATTTGAAGATATCCAATGATGAATGGACTGTTTTTGAAGTTATTGTTTTAGCATATTTATTTGTTGTCTTATATTAGAAGGCTCTTTAAAGCGATTTGAGTTGTCAATGTGCATCATTGCATTGTGAAAATGTTAGCCAAATGTTGAATAGAAATGCAGACAAATGAATGAATCCAGGGAGGAACATAGGAATAATAGCCTACTGTCTGTTGTCATAAAAACAAATAGGCTAAATACATTGATATTATTTTGTTGGGTAAAGGATCGGCTCTCGGGAACTCATTAAGAGGCGGCTTCAATCTTCAATATAATAATTAATTCAGAAGGTTAAACCCATATGTCGTCGGCCTGCAGTAAATTAAATTAGATTACCAGGTAAATGTTTCATTAGGTTATAATAATCCATGCCTTCTGGGTATGTTATAAAGTCCAAAAGTTATGGGTGGAGTTAGAAAAGGCTGTCATTGTAAATAAGAATGTGTTCTTAACTGACTTGCCTAGTTAAATAAAGGTTATATAAATAAATAAATAAAAGAAATGAGGCTTTCAGAAGTAGTAAAATCAACTAATGTCAGCCTCTAAATTCTTTATTATCCAAATGTTGAAAGTGTGTGTGAGCGACTGAGAGAAACAAAACTGTGCAGTTTGAGGCCATGGGGTGGAGAGTGATGCAGGTGCTGGAGATGGGGGGGTGATGTAGGTGGGTCTAGCACAGGTGTGATGTAGTTGTCATTTGTATGTGTATGTTTTGTATTGTCTAAAAAGATAAAATCTAATCTTACAAAAACATTTAAATAAAGAAAAATGACAAGCTTGCAGCATGCATCTGATTACTCATTATGAACCGGATTCTATTTGATGTATATTGTTTACATTCTTCATTGTAACCACAATGTCACAAATAATTGAACACACACAACATAAGAACATTAACATGGTCAAAACATGGTCTTTATTAAAAACTATCAGAAAGAATGTTGGTAGTTATTTATTTTCATCCAAAGCCACCAATGATTGAGTCCCTCAGCTTTATGCTGACAAATATAGCTTTATTCTGCAAAATAGCCTGCTAAATAGGCAAAGCCTAAACAAATATATTAAATTACCTAAATAAACTAGTACATTTTCATAAATAAATGAAGTAGCTCAGGTCTTGAAAATATGGGCAACCTTTTCCCCCTCCCTATCCTCGCTGGACTCTCTTTCATTCAGTTTCTTCTTCACACCAGCAAAGAAGTACTGTGTTTCAGAAACTCACTTTCATAAAGACAGTTTGTTATTTAGAATGATTTATTTATAGTTTTAGAGGGAAAGAAACAAAAAGTCCACATGTCAAGTGTAATTGCGCCATTATATTTACCCAAGTTCTCTCTCAACTTCAGGACCACCCGCCAGCAATTATTATTTTTTGCCTGATGCAGGACTCTAGTACCAGAGAAGAGAGGCTCTCGGACTGAAACATTCACAGCTCCATTCATTTACGAAAAGATAGTCAATTTGTGCCACAGTTTAGACTAAAATAGATAAGCATTCTAACTCCCTCTTTTGATAGTGTGGTGCAATGACAGAATCTGCCACCATCTAACACAGTCACGGCATAAGATCAACACTTTTAAAGGAAGAACCACTGTATGTCAATAACTCAATTTTGACAATTATAACCTTATAGTCCCAAGCTCTCAAATTGTGTCACTTTGAGAACACACGTGGTGCCGTTATGAGGCCTGGAAATGGAATGGGAGAATTTCCCAATAGTGGTGCTGCACCACACTCAGAACTCAGGAAAGCTACGTGTTCCGCAGCATGTCCTATGCCGCTTCAATTGGGACTACTGTTTCAGAGAGGGTCCTACTATAACATAGCCAGGAGAATAGCCTAATAATTAATAGGTTGATTTTGTGCAGAATAATTAATTACTATTTCAATGTATGGACTTTCAGCCTTTCCAGGCAAGGTTAGGACTGCTGATTTGACAGCCCACACAAGAAGAGCAGACAAGTGAGAGGAGTTGAGGTGCCAGAGACAGACTGAGGAATGGATAGAGGCAAGAAGAGAGGGGTTGAAAGGAGGGATGGGGGTTGGAAAGGATGATTGAGACAAGTAATCAGTCAATCCACAGGGAGCAAAGGCAGGCAGGGGGCTGTTGCCTGCGGTTACCTTGCTATCTCTAAGTGTGTCAGACTCTCCTCTTCCCCAGCAGCCGATTGATAGACAACGCCTGAGGAGTGGAGTGTGGCTTGACCGTCCTGGCACACACTCTAAGACACCCTCATAAATAGATTCTCCACTAGTTTTGTATACTTTTTAGCCAGTATTTTTGAAAGTAACACTCACGGTCCCCGAAAATTGTGTACTACTGTAGTTCACATATGTGCAGATATCAAATCAATCTTTATTTGTTACATGCGTTGAATACAACAGGTGTAGACCTTACCATGAAATGCTTACTTACAAGCCCTTAACCAACAAAGTTCAAGAAAGAGTTTAGAAAATATTTACCAAATAAACTAAAGGGAAAGAAATTATAAAAAGTAACACAATAAAATAACAATGACGAGGCTATATACAGGGGGTACCGGTACCAAGTCAATGCGTGTGGGTACAAGTTAGTTGAGATAATTTGTATATGTAGGTAGGGGCAAAGTAACTATGCATAGATAATAGACAGCGGGTAGCAGCAGTGTAAAAACAAAAAGGGGGAGGGGTGTTAATGCAAATAGTCCGGGTGGCCATTTGATTAATTGTTCAGCAGTCTTATGGCTTGAGGGTAGAAGCTGTTAAGAAGCCTTTTGGTCCTAGACTTTGGTCCTAGACTTGGTGTTCCAGTACCGCTTGCAGTGCGATAGCAAAGAGAACAGTCTATGACTTGGGTGACTGGAGTCTTTGACAATTTCTTTCCTATGACACTGCCTAGTATAGAAGTCCTGAATGGCAGGAAGCTTGGCCCCAGTGATGTACTGGGCACTGCGCACTACCCTCTGTAGTGCCTTACGGTCAGATGCTGAGCAGTTGCCATACCAGGCGGTGATGCAACAGGTCAGGATGCTCTCGATGGTATAGCTGTAGGACCACGTCATTGCTCTTTCTCTCACTCTGATGTGTGTGCATCTTTCTAGCTGTCACTCAAATAGGGAGGAGCTGAACCTCATTGAATGGAACTTGAATTGCTATGGGGCTGACCTACGTGGGGGAAAACGTAGGGAAAATGGCACTGCACAGCTTCCAGTAAACAGTTGCTTTCAAACTAGGGATTTCGCAACAAATTGAGGTTATACAGAAATTCTGCTCATAGATTATGTATGTATGTATGAACTATATATTGACACATCCAGCCCAAAGTTGGAGAGGAGCAGAACACAGGAGATGTGCCATGTGCTTCCTGTACCATGTTGTAGGTTCAAGTACAAGAGATGCCCTTAAGATCCATGTTCTTCCTGTACCATGCTGTAGGTTCAAGGACAAGCTATGTCCTTAAGATCCATGCTGTCAGTTCAAGTACTATACCCAGTTCAAGTACTGTACACTGTAACGGAAAACCAATTCTACGGTACACCTACAATTTGCCTGTTATTTATTTAATGGTACTGACCTCCATCTCATTTGATCCATACTGCAAATCATACATTTGACAATATTTTTTATAGATTAAATATGGTTCCTTACTCATGACTGTTAATTTGTGTGTAACCTTTTAAGAGTGTCCCATCTGCAACAGATTAGCTCCGGTAAAATAGGTATTTCGTTTTTATTGGTTTGTGTCATGCCCTGATTTGTTTCACCTGTCTGTGTTTATCCCCTCCCCACACCAGGTGCACCCTATCTCCCTCATCAATCAGTTTGGGTATTTAATCCCTTGGGTTCTGTTGGGGTTTTGCCAGATCGTCTTGCCTAGTCAGTCGTTCCAGCGTTCTTGTATTACTAACTCTGCCAGTCTGTTTCCCGGTATTTGGACCTCTACCCGCCTGTTGGATTACGTGCCTGTCTATCCCCTCCTGTGCCTTCGACATTCTGATCACCTGCTAAAACGAACTCTACCTGTGTTACGGATTACGAGCCTGTCTACTCCTCTGCACTGCCATCCCTCTGATTCCCGGTACCGAACTCTGCCTGCATTACGACGACGAGCCTGACTCTCCTTATTGGACTATTGCCTTTCTGATTCCCTGTTACGAACACTGCCTGTCATTCACTACGAGACTGTCTTGCCCATATACTTGATTAAATATTTAATCATATCTCTGCCTCCGCGTCCGCTTTTGGGTCCCGTATTTCTGTCGTTGTGTCAGAACGATCTGGCCATGACGGACCCAGCGGAGTTGACCCATCTACAGAGCGCAATAGCCCGTCAAGGGGTTGTTGTGGGTCGACACGAGGAGGTGCTACGGTCAATAGCAGAGGAACTCCGTGAGCAGAGAGAGAACCAGCAGCGAGCCACCGAATGTCTACTCCAACACTTGGAGAAATTAACACTAGCACTACCGGCACAGAGCGTCTCCTCCCCGTCTCCTGTCCCACCTATACCCAGTAATTCACCACCTTCCCCGGTATCCCTAAGAGAGCCGCACTTACCTGCCCCCGAACGGTTCTCTGGTGATTCAAGTTATTGTCGTCCTTTCTTGTCCCAGTGCTCGCGTATCTTCGAGCTGCAGCCATCCTCCTTTCCCACAGAAAAGTCACGGGTCGCCTATATGATAACCATGATGACGGGGCGAGCCCTGGCCTGGGCTACGCCGATGTGGGACCAGCAATTTCCCGTTTGTGACAGTCTAGCAGCTTTTACTGCGGAGGTAAAAAAAGTTTTTGATGCTCCGTTATCCGGAAGAGAAGCGGCACGTCAGCTGCTACATCTAAAACAGGGGACTAGCAGCGTGTCGGATTACTCCATAAAATTCCGTACTCTGGCAGCGGAGTGCTCATGGAATTCAGAGGCTCTGCTCGACGCCTTCTACGACGGATTATGTGATCCCATCAAGGATGAACTCGCCGCCCGAGAAGTGCCTTCTAGTTTAGACAGCCTCATCTCCATTGCCATGCGTATAGGCAGTAGGCTTCAGGAACGAAACCGGGAGAGAGAAAATCGTCGTCCTGCTCAGGCACTTCCGCATTTCGACGGACTGGGTAGCAGAGCGTCACCGGGAGTAACGGCACCACCCGAATACTTCCGAGAACCATCGAGGGAGCCCGAAGTCCTGACTTCTGAGCCCATGCAGATAGGGAGGGCACAACTGACGGCTGAGGAACGTCAACGCAGGATAGCCAGTCGCAGCTGCCTCTACTGTGGAAAGAAGGGACATTATGCAGCCGGTTGTCCTTTAAAAGGGCGGGCTCACTCGTAACTGCAGGAATACGGGTGAGTCAAACCAAAACCCCGTGGGTACCCCCGGTTCGTTTCCCTTTTCCTGCCACCATTATTTGGGATTCCCAAACCCTTAAAGTAAATGTCCTTATGGATTCAGGAGCTGACGACTGTTTTATTGACAACTCTCTTCTGGTCAAATTAGGCATTCCTTCACGCCCTCTAAGCACACCCATCGAGGCCACAGCCCTGGACGGTCGTTCTATTGGACGGGTGTCCCAGATATCGGTGCCCGTTACGCTGATTCTGTCTGGCAACCACCGGGAGGAGATTCAGTTCCTGCCCCTACATTCCCCTAATGCTCCAATTGTGTTAGGCCATTCTTGGCTTGTTAAACACAACCCTCACATAGATTGGACTACCGGTTCTGTTACCAACTGGAGTCCTTTTTGCCTTGCTCATTGTCTGAAGGCTGCACCTCATGTCCTAACAAGACAGGTTTCACAGGCCACGGAGGACATCGATTTGTCATCTGTTCCCCCCGAATACTGGGATCTAAGGGAGGTGTTCAATAAGTCTCGGGCTACCTCTTTACCACCTCATCGGCCATACGACTGTGCCATAGACCTCCATCCAGGTACATCACCACCCCGTGGACGTCTGTACTCCCTGTCCGGTCCGGAAACTAAGGCCATGGCGGATTATGTGGAGACTTCCCTCAGGACTGGGATTATTCGGCCATCATCCTCTTCTGCTGGGGCTGGGTTTTTCTTCGTGGCCAAGAAGGATAAAACTCTACGCCCATGCATTGATTACCGGGGCCTGAATGACATTACGGTAAAAAACCGGTATCCACTTCCACTGCTTGCCTCTGCCTTTGAGTTGCTCCAAGGAGCAACGATATTCTCGAAACTGGATCTCCGAAATGCCTACCACCTGGTACGGATACGAGAGGGGGATGAATGGAAGACTGCGTTTAACACTGCTAGTGGACACTATGAATACCTGGTGATGCCATTTGGATTGACGAACGCTCCCGCTGTCTTCCAGGCTCTAGTAAACGACGTACTCCGGGACATGATTAATCGTTTCGTTTTTGTGTATCTGGATGATATCTTGATTTTTTCTCACTCAGCCCAGGAACACACGGCACACGTACGACAGGTCCTCCAGCGATTATTAGAGAACCAACTCTTTGTAAAAGCAGAAAAGTGTGAGTTCCATCGCTCTGTCATTCCTTTCCTGGGTTACATAGTGGCTGCAGGTAGCATCCGAATGGATCCAGGCAAGGTCCAAGCCGTCACTGATTGGCCACAGCCCTCTTCACGCCTGGATCTGCAACGCTTCCTGGGGTTTGCCAATTTTTATCGGAGATTCATTCGTAATTACAGTATTTTGGCAGCCCCACTCACTGCCTTAACCTCGACTAAAGTGAGCTTTGTATGGTCCTCACAAGCAGCCCAGGCCTTCGCGGCCCTCAAACAGCGCTTCACTTCAGCCCCCATTCTGATTCACCCAGATCCGGCCCGGCAGTTTGTGGTGGAGGTGGACGCCTCCAATGTCGGCGTGGGGGCCGTGTTGTCACAAAGGTCGGACAGCGACCAGAAGCTGCACCCCTGTGCATTCCTCTCCCGTCGTCTGACACCTGCTGAAATTAACTATGACGTCGGCAACAGGGAATTGCTGGCGGTCAAGACTGCACTGGAGGAGTGGAGACATTGGCTGGAGGGAGCGGAACAACCATTCCTTGTGTGGACAGACCACAAGAACCTAGAGTATCTACGCTCAGCCAGGAGGCTCAATGCCCGACAAGCCAGGTGGGCTCTGTTTTTTACTCGCTTTAATTTCACCCTGTCTTATCGACCCGGCTCTAAGAACACTAAACCGGACGCCCTCTCCCGTGTGTTCAGTCCTGCTGCTGCCCAAGGTAATGAGCACATTCTCCCTGTCTCTTGTTTGGCTACATCCTTGGTCTGGGGTATTGAAAAGGATGTGCGTAACGCACAACAGTTGAGCCCTGACCCCGGAGGGGGTCCGCCAGGCTGCCTGTTCGTGCCTGACCCTGTCCGATCCCGAGTCCTGGAATGGGGCCATTCATCAAAACTGACCTGCCACCCCGGTTCTCGCCGGACCCTGGCATTTATACGTCGAAGGTTTTGGTGGCCCACCATGGGAGTGGATGTCCCCTCCTTTGTCTCTGCCTGCACGGTGTGCAACCAAAACAAGACGCCCCGCCAGGCCCCGGCTGGTCTCCTACAGCCTCTTCCGGTCCCTCATCGTCCATGGTCGCACATCTCCCTGGATTTTGTCACAGGTCTGCCGCAATCCGACGGCAATACCGCTATCCTCACCATAGTGGACCGGTTCTCGAAGGCAGCACACTTCATCGCCCTGCCTAAGCTGCCATCGGCCAAGGAAACGGCCCAACTGATGGTGCAGCACGTCTTTAGGATCCACGGACTACCCATGGACATTGTCTCTGATCGGGGTCCTCAATTCACCTCCCAGTTTTGGAGGGCTTTCTGCACCCTTATTGGATCATCTATCAGTCTGTCTTCAGGATTTCATCCAGAGTCAAACGGTCAATCGGAGCGGGCCAATCAGGACCTAGAGACTGTGCTACGGTGCCTGGTCGCTGACAATCCCACCACCTGGAGCCGGCAACTTGTTTGGGTGGAATATGCCCGCAACACCCTGCCTTCCTCCGCTACGGGGCTTTCCCCCTTCGAGTGCTCCTTGGGCTACCAGCCTCCGCTGTTTCCGGAGCAAGAAGAGGAGGTTGGCGTCCCGTCGGCCCAGTTGTTCGTAAGCCGCTGTCGTCGGACATGGAGAAAGGCCCGGGCTGTGCTATTACGCACGAATGCCAGGTATCGGCGGCAGGCCGACCGTCGCAGAACCCCGGCTCCCCACTACCGTGTTGGCCAAAGGGTGTGGCTGTCCACCCGAGATCTGCCCCTTCGGGTGGAGAGTCGCAAGCTTTCATCCCGTTACATCGGGCCTTATCAGATCTCCCGGGTTATCAACCGTTCAGCTATACGCCTCATGTTGCCCCGGTCCCTCCGCATTAATCCTACCTTTCATGTGTCCCGTGTAAAACCTGTCTCTTATTGTCCTTTGTCTCCTGTTCCTAGGCCTGCTCCTCCTCCTCGGGTTATTGACAACCAACCTGCCTGGACGGTGCGTCGCCTCCTGAAAGTCCGTCCCCGGGGCCGGGGTTTCCAGTACCTGGTTGACTGGGAGGGCTACGGGCCAGAGGAGCGGTCTTGGGTCTCCACCAGGGACATCCTCGACCCGGAGCTCATCGCCGACTTTCATCGACGGCATCCCGGTCAGCCAGGTATGCACCCGGGTCGGTCGCCAGGTGGCGCCCGTAGGGGGAGGGGTACTGTCATGCCCTGATTTGTTTCACCTGTCTGTGTTTATCCCCTCCCCACACCAGGTGCACCCTATCTCCCTCATCAATCAGTTTGGGTATTTAATCCCTTGGGTTCTGTTGGGGTTTTGCCAGATCGTCTTGCCTAGTCAGTCGTTCCAGCGTTCTTGTATTACTAACTCTGCCAGTCTGTTTCCCGGTATTTGGACCTCTACCCGCCTGTTGGATTACGTGCCTGTCTATCCCCTCCTGTGCCTTCGACATTCTGATCACCTGCTAAAACGAACTCTACCTGTGTTACGGATTACGAGCCTGTCTACTCCTCTGCACTGCCATCCCTCTGATTCCCGGTACCGAACTCTGCCTGCATTACGACGACGAGCCTGACTCTCCTTATTGGACTATTGCCTTTCTGATTCCCTGTTACGAACACTGCCTGTCATTCACTACGAGACTGTCTTGCCCATATACTTGATTAAATATTTAATCATATCTCTGCCTCCGCGTCCGCTTTTGGGTCCCGTATTTCTGTCGTTGTGTCAGGTTTGGGCTACAGACAAGCGGTTTTATGCATCGTAAAGGTGCAACAGCCACAGAAACAAAGGGGATACATAGTCAGTGGCAGATTATTTGCATGCCCTACAGACCGCTATATCGGTCCGCTAATACAGGACTAGTAAAGTAAATTTTTATTCAGATTTTTCAGCACCCCTATTTCTCGCGGGTTGTCAGGGCACTCGCGATTGCGTGCGGAATGGTGGAAACAGGCGCAGGGAGACAGGCGTGATGCGATACTGATAGATATGATTTTAATTATGAGAGGAACAAACACCATCTAACATGAAACAATCACGGACAAGAACCAGGGGGGAACAGAGGGAATAAATAGCCAACATACAATTAGTGGAAATGGGAACCAGGTGTGAGAGGAACAGGACAAACGTAAACTGTGAAATGGATCGGTGGTGGCTAGAATTCCGGTGACGTTGACCGCCTTTGGCCGCCCGACCCAGGGGAGGGACCAACTTCAGCCAAAGTCGTGACAGTACCCCCCCCCCCCCCTTTACGCGAGGCTCCAGCAGCGTGGCGACGTCGATCTCTGGGCTGACCCGGAGGACGAGGCGCAGGGCATCCCGGATGGAGGCGATGAAACTCCCTCAGAAGGGAGGGATCTAGAATGTCCTCCACCGGCACCCAGCATCTCTCCTCCGGGCCGTACCCCTCCCACTCCACGAGGTACTGGAGGCCCCTAGCCCGACGTCTTGAGCTCAGGATGGCTCGAACAGCATCCGCCGTCTGTAGAGCCGTCGGAAGGCCGGGCAGAGGGAGAAGGCGACAGGACTTAGAGAACCGATCCACAATAACCAGGATCGTCGTTTTGCCCTGAGACGGCGGAAGGTCCGTCACAAAATCCACCGACAGGTGTGACCACGGTCGCTGTGGAACAGGTAGGGGTTGTAATTTCCCCTCTGGGCAGGTGTCTGGGCGCCATGTACTATGCGCACACTGAACAGGAGGAAACGTAAGCTCTCACGTCCTTAGCTAAAGTGGGCCACCAGTACTTTACATCCACACAGCGCACCGTCCGGGCGATGCCAGGATGACCAGAGGAGAGTGAGGTATGGGCCCACATGAACAAGCGGTCACGGACAGTGGACGGGACATACCTACACCCAATGGGGCACTGAGTGGGAGTAGGTTCCGAGCGCATCGCCCGCTCGATCTCCGCGTCCACCTCCCATCTTACTGGTGCCACCAGGCGGGAGGCAGGAATGATGGGAGTAGGATCGATGGGCCGCTCCTCTGTGTCATACACCCGGGACAGTGCGTCTGCCTTCACATTCTGTGAACCCAGTCTGTAGGATAGGGTGAAATCAAACCGGGTGTAAAACATGGCCCACCTTGCCTGGTGAGGGTTCTGTCTCCTCGCCGCCCGGATGTACTCCAGATTGCAGTGGTCAGTCCAGATGAGAAAAGGGTGTTTAGCCCCCTCAAGCCAATGTCTCCACACTTTCAGAGCCCTCACCACAGCCAACAGCTCCCTGTCCCCCACATCATAGTTTCGCTCCGCCGAACTGAGCTTTTTAGAAAAAAAAAGCACAGGGGCGGAGCTTAGGTGGCGTCCCCGAATGCTGAGACAGCACAGCTCCTATCCCAGCCTCGGACGCGTCTACCTCGACTATGAAGGACCGAGAGGGATCCGGGTGCGCCAACACGGGGGCCGAGGTAAACAGAGCCTTCAGGTGACCAAAAGCCCTGTCCGCCTCAGCTGACCATCGCAACCGCACCGGTTCCCCCCTCAGCAGTGAGGTAATGGGAGCCGCTACCTGCCCAAAGCCCCGGATAAACCTCCGGTAGTAGTTGGCAAACCCTAAAAACAGCTGCACTTCCTTTACCGTGGTCGGAGTCGGCCAATTACGCACGGCTGAAATGCGGTCTACCTCCATCTCCACCCCGTACGTGGAAATGCGATATCCTAAAAAGGAGACGGGTTGTTGGAAGAACAGACACTTCTCAGCCTTGACGTACAGGTCATGCTTCAACAGTCGACCAAGCACCCTGCGTACCAGGGACACATGCTCAGTGCGTGTGGTGGAGTATATCAGAATATCATCGATATACACCACCACACCCTGCCCGAGTAGGTCCCTGAAGATCTCATCTACAAAAGCTTGGAAAACTGCTGGAGCATTTTTCAACCTGTACGGCATGACGAGGTATTCGTAGTTCCCCGAAGTGGTACTAAATGCTGTCTTCCACCCGTCTCCCTTTCGGATACGCACCAGATTATAAGTGCTCCTGAGATCTAGTTTTGTGAAAAAGCGCACCCCGTGTATCTCGTGGCGAGAGCCAAATCGGCATATTCTGAGGGAATGTGTACGGTGGGTACTTGGTCTGGACTCTCCACCGTAGTCGCACCGACGGAAACACCCACACACCTTCCCGAGCACCCTCGGGACAATCCCTTCAGAGCCCTCTGTTGCCACGAAATTTTGGGGTCATGATGGGCCAACCAGGGTATGCCCAGCACCACGGGTAACGCAGCAGAATCAATGAGATAAAACTGAATATTCTCCTCATGATTTCCCTGTGTCCTCATTCTTAGTGGCGCTGTGACCTCCCCAATCAGCCCTGACCCCAAAGGTCGACTATCTAAGGCATGTACGGGGAAGGGGACACTCAGAGACACAATAGGGATCCCTAACCTATGGGCCAACGCCCGGTCTATGACATTTCCAGCTGCGCCTGAATCTACTGGCGTCCACAGCTGGTGCAGGAGACGGCCCCTCCTCCGGCCTCCATGAGCGCAGCACCTCCCAGCTCCATCGGTGTTGGAGTGGAGAGGCTGAAAGATGGACTTGACGGGCCCTGATCAGGACGTCCTCGGGTAGCCAGCAAGTTGTTCGAGCCTTATGGACATGTCCACCAGCTGGTCTAGGCTGAGGGTGGCATCCCTACAGGCCAGCTCCCGACGGATGTCCTCCCGTAGGCTGCACCGGAAATGGTCGATCAGGGCCCTGTCGTTCCATCTGCCTTTAGGCGGATGGTCGAAGACCGCCCGAAATCGGCGAGTGAACTCCCCGTAGTGGTCCAACACCGCGTCCTCCTCGATCCAGGAGGATCCCCGCCAAGCAGGAGACGAGGGCAGACACTCTCTCGCGTCCCGATGGAGTCAGGTGAACGGTTGCCAGATACAGCTCTAGCTGGAGCAGGAACCCCTGGCAACCGGCCGCCTTGCCGTCGTACTCCCTCGGGAGCGAGAGCCTAATCCCACTGGGACCCGGGACAGGAGGAGGAATAAGGGGAATCGATGGAGAGAATGGTGGAGGTGCGGGTGGCCCTCTCGACTCCCACCGGTCCATCGTCAGCAGCACTCGATCCACTGCCGTTCCTAGGCGCCGGAGCATTGATTCGTGCTGTTGAACACGCTCCTCCATGGGGAGCGGAGGGCTGGTCTCACCTGCTGCTTCCATGGTAAATCAGGTCCGTGATTCTGTCAGGGCACTCGCGATTGCGCGCGGAATGGTGGAAACAGGCGCAGGGAGACAGGCGTGATGCGATGCTGATAGATATGATTTTAATTATGAGAGGAACAAACACCATCTGACATGAAACAATCACGGACAAGAACCAGGGGGGAACAGAGGGAATAAATAGCCAACATACAATTAGTGGAAATGGGAACCAGGTGTGAGAGGAACAGGACAAACGTAAACTGTGAAATGGATCGGTGGTGGCTAGAATTCCGGTGACGTCGACCGCCTTTGGCCGCCCGACCCAGGGGAGGGACCAACTTCAGCCGAAGTCGTGACACGGGTATGGCAGAGGCTGTGGTATAGCAAAGCCAAGAGTAATATATTAAGAAATAAATTACTCTGGCTAAACCTAATAAGACACGCCTGTGGTAATGGTTTTCATAGAAGAAGAACAATTAATCAAATTACTTTGCTTGTGATGCGCACCCCTCAAATGATACAAATGTAATAACAGCCTGAGTACACTGGACTTGAAACAACAATACAGATGTATCCATGTGCCGTTTAACATATTATCTGACCGGCACTAGCTCTCCCAAGTAAAAATTCCATGTGCGTTCCACAGGTCACAATTATAAAAGTTCATAAAATGAGTGTTCAGAAAAAAGATAAGAAAGGTTTTGCGGCACACCTGAGAGTTCCTCAAGGCACACCAGTGTGTAAACCACTGCTATGGTGGGTGTATTGTATTGTTGTTTCTAGCTCATTAACATATTTTGAGTCATGTAATATATTGTTGCACCCGTGAGTGAGAATGCTGTACCAATTAAACTCTTATGGGGTTATAGTGCGCCATCAATTTAAAATGTATAGGGGACAGATTGTATTGGCAGCAAGTCTTAAACCTTAAATGGTTGAACATTTTGCCATGTCCTTTTGATCTCTTTTGCCCCTTAGTGTCCCCTTTACAGTGTAGCATTGTGCCTCTGTGGCGTCATTCAATGTATCTCCAGCTCCACTGTATGCTGCTAAGGTTTAGAATTTCTACACCCCGAAATGAATATGTCAGACCAAAGATTATCTCAACATCTCACTGTGCTCAAACAGAGGGAAATGCTTATGATAAGTAAACATTATCATGGATTTAATTAACAAATCACACTCTTGCATTGATCGGTGGGAAATATCAATTGAGCTGGTACATTTAATTAGTCTATAACTTTGTGTCACAGGGTTGATAGACCGCTGCACTCTGCAAATTAATCATCATCAGCAAAAGACTATAAACACAAGCCTGATTTGAATAAAACATCCCAACCGGAGAAACTAAACCTCTATGTGGAATGGTTTGAATGCACCTTCCCATGTTGAGATCAATCACCATTTCAACTCCTGTCTATTGAATTGAACATGTGCATTTGTCAGAGGACGCTATTGAATTATTGAATGGAGTAGAATTTGTATGGAATTGATCCCAACTCCCACTACATGAATAGGCTTCCAAATAGAACAGATCACACGTATGTGTAGTTAAAGGCCATTTTACAATATGTACAGTTGAAGATCGAAGTTTACATACACTTAGGTTGAAGTCATTGAAACTCATTTTCAACCACTCCAGACATATCATGTTAACAAACTACAGCTTTGGCAAGTCAGTTAGGACATCTACTTTGTGCATGACACGAGTAATTCTTCCAACAATTGTTTACAGACAGATTATTTCACTTATAATTCACTATATCACAATTCCAGTGGGTCAGAAGTTTACAAACACTAAGTTGACAAATTATATCATGGCTTTAGAAGCTTCTGATAGGCTAATTGACATCATTTGAGTCAATTGGAGGTGTACCTGTGGATGTATTTAAAGACCTACCTTCAACATCAGTGCCTCTTTGCTCGACATCATCGGGAAATCAAAAGAAATCAGCCAAGACCTCAGAAAGAAAATGATAGACCTCCACAAGTCTGGTTCATCCTTGGGACCAATTTCCAAACGCTTGAAGGTAGTTTGGAAACAATAGTACGCAAGTATAAACACCATGGGACCACGCAGCCGTCATATCGCTCAGGAAAGAGACGCGTTCTGTCTCCTAGAGATGAACGTACTTTGGTGCAAAAGGTGCAAATCAATCCCAGAACAACAGCAAAAGACCTTGTGAAGATGCTGGAGGAAACAGGTACAAAAGTATCTATATCCAAAGTAAAACGAGTCCAATATCGACATAGATAGATAGATACTTTATTGATCCCAGAGGGGAAATTTCTTTGTCAAGCAGCTACAACAAAAACACAGGGCAGGTGCAAAATGCCAGAACGAAAGTACACAAAAGACAGATACACGATGCATGATACATAGACCGGCAGTATGACAAGGTATAGTAATACAAGAAGTCTGGAGTGCAAAAAAGCTATAAAAAGACATATTATGGGTGGATGGCTGCATGTGTACACTATACATTGATGGATGGTGCATGGTTAACTATATTATACAGGTCGGTGGCAGAGAAATACTTCAATAGCTAAAAGTGCGTATTATATTAGTGAGGGTAATAATAGTTTACTTAATATACAGACTGGTTAAATGAACAGGTAAGTGAATATTTTGCGTGGTTAAATTAACTGTACAGGTAAATGACAGGAAGAGATACTTAAATAGCTAAATGTGAGTATGATATAATTTAGGGTAATAATAGTAATTCCCTTAAAATACAGTCCTTATTGCGCAGTGTTTAATTACAGATAAATGTACGTATTGCACATTCGATATACTAAAACCAATGAAAAAATTATCAACTGACAGGATAATAATATGCATTCCTGAGTGAATGACTACATAAGTTAAGTCCAACAATTACTTGCAATATTGCACGTGATATGATATAGCAACTGTACATGAATATGTATATACAGACCTGAATGAATAAAGGCCGCTCAGCATGGAAGAAGCCACTGCTCCAAAACCGTCATAAAAAAGCCAGACTACGGTTTGCAACTGCACATGGGAATAAAGATTGTACTTTTTGGAGAAATGTTCTCTGGTCTGATGAAACAAAAATAGAACTGTTTGGCCATAATGACCATGGTTATGTTTGGAGGAAAAAGGGGGAGGCTTGCAAGCCGAAGAATACCACTGGGGGTGGCAGCATCATGTTGTGGGGGTGCTTTGCTGCAGGAGGGACTGGTGCACTTCACAAAATAGATGGCATCATGAGGAAGGAAAATGATGTGGATATATTGAAGCAACATCTCAAGACATCAGTCAGGAAGTTAAAACTTGGTCGCAAATGGGTCTTCCAAATGGACAATGACCCCAAGCATACTTCCAAAGTTGTTGCAAAATGGCTTAAGGAAAACAAAGTCAAGGTATTGGAGTGGCCCTGACCTCAATCCTATAGAAAATTTGTGGGCAGAACTGAAAAAGTGTGTGCAAGCAAGGAGGCCTACAAACCTGACTCAGTTACACCAGTTCTGACTTATTATGGGAAGCTGGTGGAAGGCTACCCGAAACGTTTGACCCCAAGTTAAACAATTTAAAGGCAATGCTACTAAATACTAATTGAGTGTATGTAAACTTCTGAACCACTGGTAATGTGATGAAAGAAAGAAAAGCTGAAAAAAATAATTCTCTCTACTATTATTCTGACATTTCACATTCTTAAAATAAAGTTGTGATCCTAACTGACCTAAAACAGGGAATTTACTAGGATTAAATGTCAGGAATTGTGAAAAACTGAGTTTAAATGTATTTGGCTAAGGTGTATGTAAACTTCCGACTTCAACTGTAAATGTTTCTGTTCGGTTTTCTATGGCAAGAAATACATGAAGGACAGATTCAGTTTTGGCTACGGTCATACTACAGTCCTTGCATGTGATCTTTAGCAGTAAGGACAGTACATTTTGTACTGATGCAGTATACTACAGCACAGTTTACCGCAACACACTTCACTTTATTATGGGTGACATGTTCAGTACACATCATTGCAGCCTATTTTAGAATGTAGGTGCTGGCACTCGCTTAAAGGTTAGGAAGCATAAGTTTTTATTCACTAAATTATCAACACAATGTGGTCAAAAATGTAGTAACTTACTTGTAGTCACAATTTGGTTACCTATACCTACAAACATAGTTATGTTTTGGGGTTTTTACATATTTATTAACTAATTTCTGGATATCTTCACAATGCAGTAATTCTCAACTTCATATGGAGAATCTACTCTGCGTTAGCTAGCTCAAGCTGGCTAAAGTTAGCCACTAGCCATACAGACCGAGTGTTTGCAGTCGTGAGCTACAATTCACCAATCATGAGGAGGTATGATGTAAACAACCAATCAGATTGACCACACGTGGGGGCCACATGATCCTGCTTGGCTTTTCCATTCCATGTAGCTCTGACTTCTCCTGCACCACCGACAGGAAAATCATTCCTGCCTGCTCTAATTGTTTAGCTAGTACGTTGTCTTCGTTTATTTTTCACCCTCCAATTTGTTTGGTCAACTTTGTATTTTTGACTCTTTAATCTATCTACTTTGGATTTACCTCACTATAGGGCTATTGGATTAGCTAACTCTCCCTCGACCTCTGAAGCACCTTGCTCCTTGTCTACCATTGGCTCTTCTTTCGTAGCTAATTCAGCCGTCAATCGGTAAGTCTCCGCTGCTGCCTTTTTTTGTGTGTTGATTTCTATCTTATTACTTAGCTATGTCTACCATGGTGGTTGCCTAGCTAGGCTACTTAGCTGGCTAGGCTAGCTAGCATGCTAAAATAACTAACTTTAGCTGGCTGGATGACTGGCTTGCTGGCTAAGATAACTGCATATACCGGCAACATTATTTCCAAAATTATTATTGATTTTCCAAAACTTTGCTTTACTTTAATGTAGCTGTAAGCTAGGTGTTGATAGTGTTAACGTAACGTTAGCAGGCTAGTAGGGCTAACATTAGCAGGCTAGTTGGCTAGCAACCTTGCAAGCTGATTTGTGACAATAAATTCATAAAGAATTTGCTTGTAAATTGGCAGAAAATCTTATTGAAATCAGTAGTCATGAGTGCAAATGATTTGGTTTAATTTGAAGTTATACATTTGAAGTTATTTCTGTTGGTGTTTACATTATAGGGAATAGGCTGGCTTGCCGGTTCCTCCGAAAACATTTTCCGACATGACTTCGGCGTTCTTCTGAATTTTGATCGGTTTGATGTAATAACTCTAAAAATATAAAATTGAGATGTAACTTTTCATTAGGAATTTTGATGCGTATACTAATGCATATCCATGTTACATGTGGTTATGTTTATGCTACCTACCCCTTAATAATTTACACTCTTGGAAAGGGCTACATTTAAATGTTTCTTACGAAATAAATATTAAAAGCATATGCATATCCATGGTAGCAATTGAAAGTGAAATTATGGGGAAATTATTAGACTGTTATTAGATTATTAGATTAAACACAACAGTTCTCCTGACACAAGACTGAATCCAAACATTACACTGTTGATTTTATGTGCATTTTATATTTACTAACACATTTCTTCATAACAAAATCTAAAAATTCACTGCATACATTCAGTAACATGCTAAGCATATTGATGGAAAACGTGGGGTAGGTACAATATAAGACCAAACAATTACAAGGGTTTGAGTGAGAGAACTAACTGGTGTCTCCAAGTGTCCACACACCTCTCCAAAGTATTTTCAATGCACCTTTAAGACTCAAAGTAGTCTTAAACTATAAGATGCTTTTTTGAGCTCTTCTAGCTGTGCCTTTGAGGAACTAGAGAAAGCACACTTGTAGTAGTTTTGTTTGGAACACAGCCCTGCATTCCCACCATCAAACAATTACTGTTGTTGTTTTACGCAACCCACACACCGGCCCATTATAAATCAGTCTGGGTCAGTTGGGCATACTTTGAAAGCCTTTTCTATTGACAACATGACTAGCTAAGTTACAGTATAAAATTATATTACAGTGTTAGGCTTTCACAATGCAATTCAAGGAAACCAATCATAATTTTGGTGAGCATAGAAAGTGCATTCAGCTGCATGTGCCACGGCAAATTTTCTTCACATAGACAAACATAGGCTCATTCTGTTCAGGACAACCCAGGGTATGACGCCATGTCATCTTGTAACTGTACATCAAACATAGTGATCATAAACGTTGACACTGTATATGACATGAGTTTTATGATGACTTTAAAGCTGTATTTATTATATTCCTCAACATCTAATCTTTCAAAATACACAGTCGTCTTCATTTACAGAATTTCCCCCAGACAACAAAACATTTGGGATGGGGGCAACTTTTGCTCTTTTATTTTTATAACCTTTATTTAACTAGGCAAGTCAGTTATTTACAATGACGGCCTACTCCTAACCAGGACAACGCTGGGCCAATTGTGCGCTGCCATATGGAACTCCCGATCACGGCTGGTTGTGATACAGCCCGGGATTGAACCAGGGTCTGTAGTGACAGCTCTAGCACTGAAATGCAGTGCCTTAGACCGCTGCCCCACTCGGGGCCAATATAAGTCATATTATAGGATTCTTTTTTGTTTGGTTCTGTATGAGGCAGCCAGATGGAATAGAGAAGCAGACCCACAGCAGCATTCAAGACTGGAGTGGATGACTGTTTTACCTCCAGAGTATCCATCCTTAGTGTATTGGTACTAAGGTTTAATTTTGAGTGGTTGACATCCAAACGCAGCTCATGCCAGCAATTTTATGTGATGGTGTGTAAGCTGTCACAACTGATATTTTCCACATTTGGCAGTGGTGTACTGACCAGTTCTGTACTAAGTGGCTAGGCCAAGCTCCTCTCTCGCTTTCCTACCTCTTTCATTTAGACCTGATGAGACACTTTGTTTGTTTATCTTTCTCCATGAGGCTTCAGTATACAGCACAACATTAAGCAGAATAATGGCAGCTGGCGAGAGGGAGGGAGGGAGGGAGGGGGAGAGAGAGAGAGAGGGAGGGACAGAGATATTTGACTGTGGAGCTCTGGCTTTCTGCTTTGTCTGAAAGGGTTAGAGGGTCTTTTGTGAATAGAATATATTATCTCTGATTCATTAGTGACTTTGGCCCTGTGTGTGTGTGTGTGTGCCCATGCCAGTGTGTGCGTGTGTGTGAAGTGACTGTCTGTCTCTCATTAAGGCCTACGTTAGACTGGTTCTGTGTTTACTGTTTGTTTCCGACGTGCAGGCACCATTATATGTCATCATTAATACATAGGAAAGGCTGAATGCCAGTGCCAGGTGTGTTCTCAAACTGCCTGTATTTAGTTTTCCCTTCATGAACACAGTACTTAAGGAAATCAGAATGGGCAACACGGCCTTGGGCGTACTCAGGTATTTAATATCACCCTCCACAACAAATAACACCAGCAGGACCAATACATTTGCTAAACCAACAATCACTTGTATGCCAAACATAGTGGAGTGTTATTTATGCTAATTGAATGATTAGCTCAAAAAAGGTGCTGAGCATTCAGGTGCAAAGGAAATCAGTGGACCCTCTGACCTACGTGGACCAGCTTCGGGCAATCTGCCTTCAATTACAGCGTTTTAATAAATGACCCTCATAGCCCTGATCCTCCCTGGGAAGAGCTCTATCTGAGAGGCTCAGAGGTCATCTCAGAGGGGGCTCATTAAGGAATACTCGGCAGTTATGAAGACTTTATACATGATTGCAACTCAAACACTAACTATCCCAACTTCATCATTATTGATTAATCAGTCAATGATTTGTCTGAGCCTGCTGCTCTGATTTTATCAGGTAGTCTTCTCTGGCAGGAGACTTCAAGTAGTTGCTCTGGTCAAATACTGTACCATTTCTATTGTGTACTGTTTTGACCAACACTAGGGAGCTAGAGTACATCATAATTTCATTGTTCCTGTTCACACTGGTTCAGAAATATGGAATACGTTATCATATGAAATTAGTATGAGATATGAAAGCCACTCAACAGAAGGGATTTTGACCTTGACCCTGTACTCTCACTTTCTACAAACATCACTGAATGGATTCATATTTTGAAGGTCATCAATCTCAATGAGGTTATAAATGTGTATCCTTATGAACAATTATTCTAACAGTACTGTACAGGAAATATGCTTTAACTGAGGCTTGTAAACATGAAGCTATGCAGAGCTAAGAGGTGTTGAATATACGTGTCTCCCCAGTACATATTTATCTATGGAAAATCAGACAATAAGGGTTTAAAAGCAGTGCAACATCTTGAGCTACTGTATTACCTGCAAATTGACTTCCTCTTTTTGTGTACCAGTCCTGCTAAGGGAAACCCATCTGGAATGTTATGAGTTGGGGAGACAGAACTCAACTAATTGGCCCTTAAGTCTCCTGTATTCCTACCTGCGCTGCAACAGCCAAATAGCAAAAACAACCGTTGCACATCTCAAACCAAATGAGGTGTTTAGGCTACACTGTGATGTTAATGCTTTGGAAAAAGCAACTCTATATTGCTGTGGCTTATTGCATATTGATATATGCAGTTATGCACAAGACACAGGGAGTAAATTAAAACAAGCTGTTTGATTGCACACACAATTGTGTTTTAGTTAGTTGCAATTGACAGCTACGAAATTACTTAATCGAGGAATTTTGGCAGATCTGTGTTGTGCTTGGCGAGGGGGTGCACCTGTTGTAGTGGCTTCGAGGTATTCAGATGGCATGTGCCAGCCAAATTCTTTATTAACCAGCGGTTGCCTTTCTCCTGCTGGGACAGATTCTTGCTGTTATTTCTATTTCATAAAGGATCATCATCAGTGCCTTAATCAGTGTTTGCCTAGCGTGGGCCTGCTGGGCGTGGGCTGTACCTGGCCCCATCTCCCCTGCCTCTGACTGATTACACACACACACAATTCTAATTATCCTATTCATATTTCATACCTGAAGCCAATTCCTTCGCTTACACTTTGTTTTAGAAACAAGAAAATAGACCTGTGTCCACCGTTTCATATTTTTTGTGAATGCTTATTTGAAGTGGATCCTAAAGAGCCCACTTGGAATGCTCAAGTGCAGTAAGAAAAATACAGTTACATGGTATACGCCATTACGACATATGATTGAGTGGAATTAAAACCTGTAATCTTTTCTTCTAGGAGAGGAGAACACACCAGGATGGTTCTCTGCAGAGGATGAAAGAAAGACCATGGCACCATTTTGTCCTTTACTCGTCTGCCGTGTGCCTGTCTTTACCACCAAATCCTCGGACAGGAAGGTGAGTTCCAGGTTAAAACGCCTTTGTTCGGCTCAAGTATTCTAGTTAAACAGACTAGTGTGGGTTCTTTGATACTTTTTAAAATTGCTTCTCAGACATGAACTGATGTGCATTGTAGGGCTTAACAGAATGGCCGTCCCCTATCGACATTACCACTCAATCAATAATCAGACAGCAGCAACAAGCAGTGAATGAGGGGTATAATATTATGTCTACTCTGCTATATTACAGTGCAGTTAAACACATTCCTTTCTCCATTGAGGGAAATCAAAGAGTACTTGCTGCAGCCCAGGAGCTAAAAATACACAGTCTCAGGGATGATCTCACTATAATGGTCCTAGGCTGTGTCAACACTTCAGACTTAGATGCAACTTCTGATATCAAAATACAAAGATTGCATTGAAAAGACAGGTCTAGATGCACAAAAGTCGCATTGTTGTGCTCAGATCTGGCTGACCATCTCAGAATGTGGTCAGGGATGCATTGTGTGCAGATTTCTCCTCAGTCTGGATGCAATCAGGCTACCGAAAGCGCATACAGTGGGTGACATCATCAGCACTTCCCTTTGCTTGCTAGCTTTCTGGCTAGTTACAGAGGTTTGCAGGCTACTTAGCTACAGTAGTTAGCTACTGCCATCAAGTTGTTGTTGTGTTAATAACATATTTTGCCTTTTCCACCATTTGCAGAATGCGTACTTGTATTTGCATATAGCGCAGGAAAAGGGAATGCGTAAACAATGTGGACATGGTGGACACATTTAAATGTAAATGTAGACTATTGATGTGTTTGGAATTCTATGATCAGAACTTCATGATTAGAATTCTAAAACTTTATTAACTGCCAGCTCTAGACACGGCCGTAGTCTTGGAATTACAAGGTGACACTGTACCTTCCACAGCAAAGCTGGCTAGAAAGTGGCGATCGATAGAGCCTGTTAAGAGTTGGGAGCCTCTCATAGATCAAACGGCTTTCAGGACTCCGTCAAAGAGTTATAAAATCAATTTGCAGTGGCTGGAAGATGATATTTCAGACTACATTTTCAGCTATAATGCATTTATGGGGCTTGCATTGCAAGGTGGGTGGGGGATTCCAAATTACCACGAGAGGAGGATGTTATAAAGTGATCAGGCAATTACCTTAATGGTCGTTGGACACCCAAGCATTAATCAATGTTCCGACATTAGATTAAGATCCCACACACAACCCAATAGTCTGTCTGGAAGCTCTGTGGGCAATGGAGCAAGGGGGGTCCTCGGCAGCAGGAACAGTGGAGTCTAGAGGAGACAAGCATACCTCTGTATTACTGTGGGCTTTAGAACACTCCCAGAGGATCGTATGGAGCTTCTGGATTATTATTCTAATATCTGGTACACCTGCTGAGAGAGTGGGCCAAGGCAGTTCATGGATTTGGAGCCAGAAGGACCACATTGCCTCAGAGGATTTGCCCACATTATCTATTTCTAACACTAACAAATGAAGCACCTGAGCATGCCAACAGAAGGGCATATCTGTCATTAATATGAGCTGACCGTGAAATTGCCTGATACCAAATTATTTCCTTGGGATGAGAGACAGTGTTGTTTTTGTGTTTGTGCTTACATGACAGTATGTGACTGTGCGGGTGAGTTTCTGAAATTAATGTTTTTGTGTGCACATTAGTTGTTGATGTAGAGGATGTGGGAACAGGGGCGAACGTGTTTTCTCTTTAACCAAAGAGAAGGTGGTAAGTCTTTCATGCAGAACAGCCTGTGATTAGGGGCTTAACTCTCTTTTTCTATCCCTTCCCCTCTCTATCTCTACTGTTTTTCTCTCATTCTTTCTCCCTCTCTCTTATCTCTCTCTCCTCTTTCCCTCCCTCTCTCTCCAACTCTGCCTTTGCACTACCACTGGGAAGCACGCCTCTCTGTGCCAAAGCTCCCAACATCTCTTTCTCCAGCGTTGGCAGCCTCGCTTGGCAGTCTGACTTGAGTGAGGGCGAGAAAAAAAAGAGGTCCAGATTAAAAGAGATGTGGCCAAAGGGGCCAGAGCTGTTACCAACGAAAAATAAAGTTCTAAAGCAACGTAACATGAACAACATGTGAGCAGAGTGCTGGTCACCTGAGGGTGCTCAGCCCACTGATTGCTGCTGTGCGCTCTGTACTCTGAACACAGCTCTACTTGCTGGGAGACGGAGAGGGCTGCTGGGCAAAGTCATTAGGCACCGGAGACAACCCTTATCACAAGTCTCTGTTGAGTGAGATCAGTAGGGACTGACACACAGCACACAACCCAGTCTACCAGGCATGGTTTGACCCACTTCTGAGGCACATAAGCAGTTGCTGTCATCGTTAATGTAGCACATCCTGTAGCCCTTTGTTGTGTTTGGAACTCATTTGAATCTGTTAACAATGCAATGTCTCCAACTTGAAGCTCTACTGTATGTTGAAATTAGGTCTTTGTAGAATGTATTGTATTATTAGAACATCATACCCCTGCCCCATTTCCCACCTCACCAACCACATGTGAACCTGTTGTTCATAAAACTAATACTGAGGGTGAAAGTTAATGTTTCAAAGTGCCCAGGGAAGTGGCTGTAGGCTGTTGCCTGTGTCTGACTCTGCTGGGTGTTAAAAGGGTTTTAGTTGGCTTGTCTGTGGTGCTCAACTTGAATCCCCCAGCCAGGATCCAGCTTCAACCACTCCACTCTCCTCCTTTCTCCACCGTGAGTAGGCACCTGAATGTCACAGGGAAGTGGTCTGCTGTGTTCCCAAGGCCGTCTATTTCCATTCCATCTAGCGTCCCACTCAGACGCTCAAAGTCCAGGCTAATGGAGAAAATGCAATGATGTAGGATCTTAATTTGATTTGAGCAAGTTTGCTACAAGAAATGTGAATTATTATGTGGATTATAATTAATGGATACATTTTAAAGTGGAAATTACAAACTTAAGAAGCCTTTTTAAACCTTCAATACACAAGTTTACATTTACTGCAGTATAGGGACATTCTCAGCAACAAAAGAGTGATCAAATTAAGATCCTACATCTGTATAGTAGCTACATGGGGGACATTGTCTTTTTAATGCAATCTTCGTGTTTTGATATCAGAAGTTGCATGTATGTCTGAAGTGTAGTCACAGCCTAGGACCATTGTAGTGAGGTAATCACAGACTGTGTATTTTTAGCTCCTGGGCTGCAGCAAGTACTCTTTCATTGCTGTGTTTAACTGCACTGTAATATAGCAGAGTAGACATAATATATATATTTTTATATAACCAGGCAAGTCAGTTAAGAACAAATTCTTATTTACAATGATGGCCTAGAAACAATGGGTTAACTGCCTTATTCAAGGACAGAACAACAGATTTTTACCTTGTCAGCTCAGGGATTCGATCCAGCAATCTTTCGGTTACAGGCCCAACGCTCTAACCACTCGGCTACCTGCCACCCTAATATTATACCCCCCCCCCTTTCCACATTGCACGATAATTCAGATACCCATGTTAGTTTTTCCTTCAAGTGGGTGTTAGCAAGCTAGCAACCAGGCTAGGTATCAACAGCCAATCCAGTAAGCACTGGAAGCTATAAAAAGCATGTGTATTCTCTTCCCTTTCTAAGGAGGACATCACATCACATGTGTGCTGTGGTGGTCACTGTAGAGCATGCCACATGCTTGTGCATACAACATGTCTCCCTAGAGTCTAGGAAGGCGGCAACATCACACTCCTCACTTTCAAACCGCCCTCAGAGGATGGCGGTTCTTGATCACCAAGCCAGCAGAGAGAGAAATGGACGTGCCTGCGCCTCGACACACAGCAGAAACCCTCCATGCCTCCTCCAGACTGAAAAAGCATCCTCCTCAGTGTCTCGTAGGGCTCTAAGAGATCTAAGGCCGTAAAGGCTTGTTTTTTTTGTTTTTTTCACATTCCGTTTATAAGGGCATTAGGAGAAGGAAAGAAGATGGTGATGACTGGTATGCAGCAGTAGAGCTCATATAATACCTTTGCAGATTTCATTATGTAGGCTTTGAAGTGGAGAGTGACAAGCTGGTTATCCTTTTAACATTTCTTGATTTTGAGGATTAGCTCCTGTGAACAGAGACTGCAACAGAGACTGCCTAATACACTCGATTAGTTCACAGAGATCGCTAGCCTCACCAAGCAAGGTCACTGTTATAGGGTTTTTAAATCCATTAAACAGACGTCATGGCGAGACCATTTCAGTGCAGTGTAGACACATTAAACATGGTCACTGGGTTCTCTGTGCTTGTTTACTGGACTTGTTGTGTGTGTTTCTGCTGTGTGCTGTGCATGTCCCTCCCGCTCTCTGTCTCATCCATCTTTCCTGCTGATGGGGTGATAAGAGAGGAGGCAGTGGCGTGTTCTACTACTGGCCTTAAAGGAGTGACTCAGAGTGCTGGAGATGAGTTCGAAGAGGGTCCATCACCACTGGTCTCAGGCTCTAAGTGTTAATGGAGTCGTTTTATAGCTCCGTTGGGTTTGGAAGATCTGCTGATTTATGACAATGACTCAAAACTGTTATTTCGTTGGTGGAAAAGGTGGCTCAATTTGAAGGCTGTATGTGTGTTTGTCACCATGCCATAGATGACGTGCCCATGAAATATGGATAGAAAAAGAGGGAGGGAAAGGGAGAAAGGTGCCCTTTTCCCTGATGCAACATGCGTCTGTTGGTCTATTTTTTTCCTCCCCAACATGTTTTTGGGTAAAGTCATCAGGATGACACCTTATGCAATCGCTCTCTCCCTCTGTTCTTCATGAAGGTCGTTCTCTTCCTTTCTGAGCAGCAGATATCATCATCCTCCTCTCTGATTTGTGGGGAACAGATGCCACAGCATGGATTAAAAGCTCTTCATAAACACCGATCCGCTAGGGCGTAGCAGGCTCCCTTTTTTACTCTGCAGCCCTATCTCTCTGGCAAACACACACACACACACACACAAACAGTGGGGTGCAAAAGTGCTTGTGCTTGCCTGTTTGAAAAGCACATTACGTCCCTGCAGCCATTTTCCCCAACCCTCATCAAGGCTTTGCTTTATTAATTGCTAAAGCCGTAACCTCCCCAGCCCCCCTGTCTCACAGGAGCGGCGTAATTCATTAGGAGGGCTATAGATTTCTGGTAAAGGAGGGTTCATTTCAAACAGCCCTAATCTGTCACTTGTTTATTCATCTCCTTCCTCCTCTCTCCCGGTGTGTCACCCAGCGTCAGAGGACAACTGATCTCTCCACATAAACAGCCAGCCGCTGCTCATCCCCACAGTTCAAACGGGACAAGGAGACAGGCACTCGGAGGGAGGATTATGGGGATGCAGGAGGAGGTGTCAATCTAATTTCTCTGTGCTAGCTGGATCACAGCAGACGTGTCGCCTGGATACGGCCGGGCCTCCCGGTCAATGCGGCAGGGTCGCTGGGCTCAGAAAAAATAACAACCTGCTGCTGTCCAGACACGCCTAGCCTAGCTTGTCACCGTCACCATCATGGGGACACAGTGACAGCACACAAGCTTCTACTGCTTAACACTCCCCATCTAAAAAAGCCCTCTCTACAGGGTCAGGGCAAGAGCCAAACTTCTGGCTTTTAGAGAAAACAACTCTCTGGGAGTTGTGGCTGTAATGTAGACAGAGACCAAGCTCTCATCTTTGTGTATCTCTTTATGTCAGCACTAAAGAGTATCAGATGCCAAGCGTATTGAGCCAAGATAATGTTTTATATTGCTGGTGATAGTCAGCACAAACGCCGCTACCTCAGCGCACCCACCCCTCCCGTGAGTATGAAGATAGGATTAATCACATGTGCTTTACATGGTCATTCGTTCAATCCTCTGAATTATGTTGACATCATTATGAATACCGTAGCCCTATCTGTGGGTTTTATGGATAGAGCTCCATAACACGTATGATTTCACAGAAAATGTGGACTGTCTGGTCGCATTAATTTAGTTATATGTATGATTACTGTGATAGTAAAATGGTTATCACAACGCTCAGTTTTTCCTTGCTTAAAGCCTTTTCTGTCTGGCTTCCATATATCTGAGGAACACTCAACTCTGTTCTCTTACTGTATATCGATGCAGAGTTGACTTTTAATAACTGGTCACGGAATTTGCTAGCAACAGCATTGAGACACCATCAGTCGATTCTTGTAAAAATTAAAACTCTGAAAGCGCTACGTTTGTCCTGTACAGCTGCGGTCCTTCTGCCGGGGGGCTGAAATTCATACTTTTAATAAAAACTTTTAGCGAATACAACCACTTACTTTTTCCTCATTTGTGTTGCTTGTACTACATACTACATAAACTGAGATTCAATTGGATCTGTGGAATCCAGGATCCTTGGAATGTCCCTACAACATTGAAGTTTAAATGTAAAATTAGGGGTTAAGGTTAGAGTAAGAGTACGGGTTAAGGTTAGGGTGTAGGTTAGGGACGTCCCAAGGAACCCGGATATCAATTCAACAGCTAGTTTCTGTCCTCCTCTGAGAACATTGAGTTCAATATAAAACCTAGGAAGCACATGGTTCTCACCCCCTTCCTAATACTTACACAGTAATTATGACAACTTCCGGAGGACATCCTCCATTATATCAGAGCTCTTGCAGTATGAACTGACATGTTGACCTAATCAAAGGATCAGTGAATTAATCTAGTGCTGAAAGCATAAGCTATAGCTGGCTAACACCACGGTGCATAAAATGTGGTGAGTACAAAGAGAGAGAAAGATTTATTTATTCAGAAATGATGAAGAAGCAAGAGAGAGCTAGCTATATATATATATATATATATATATATATATATATACATTTTTTTTACAATCACTTTCACTTACCTAGCTAGCGAATTCAGCTAGTTAATTTAGCCTACTCAAACACCTGGCTCAAACAGAGAGGGAGGCTGTCACGATTGTAGAGAAAGGAGCAGCGCTGAAGTAATTTGACATCTTTATTATATCAAACTTGCAAAAACAATAAAGAGGAACCAGAACAATCGTAACGTGTGTGACTGCAGAGTATACACAAACAATAACCCACAAAGATGGTGGGAAACACTACAACTTAAATATGGCCCCCAATTAGACACAATGCTTAGCAGCTGCCTCTCATTGGGGACCAAACACCAATCCCCACCATAGAGAATTTCAACCTTAGCCTGAGCCTGGAAAGAGTCCCTGTGCTGTGTAAAACATCCTGCCAGGTCCCAGTACCCAAGAAATGGCACCCCACTGTCCTGAATGACTTCAGACCTGTAGCGCTAACATCCCACATCATGAAGACCCTGGAAAGGTTAGTCCTCGCTCACCTCAGACCCCTGGTGTGTACATCACTGGACCCCCTGCAGTTCGCATACCAGTGCAACATCGCAGAGGGCCTACTCTCACCTGGACAATGCAGGTTGCACTGTGAGGGTTATGTTTTTTGACTTCTCCAGTGCCTTCAACATCATTCAGCCCCTGCTACTGGGTGAGAAGATAAAGAGAATGAAAGTGGAAGCAAAGTTCCCTGGGTCACGGGCTACCTGACCGTTAGGCCACAATTTGTGCGGCTAGAGAGCTGTGTGTCAGAACGGGCAGTGAGCAACACAGGGGCCCCCCAGGGAACGGTCCTGTCCCCCTTCCTGTTCACCCTCTACACCTCGGACTTCAAATATAACTCTGAAACATGCCACCTACAGAAGTTCTCGGAGAGACAGATCCTGGCCAAACTGCTGGCCATCATGGACAATGTCACCCACCCTCTGCATGCCATGGTTATGATACAGAGCAGCACTTTCAGTTACAGACTGATCCCACCACAGTGTGCCAGAGAGCGCTACAGGAGGTCCTTCCTGCCGGCGGCTATTAAACTGTTTAATGCCTCACCAGGGTGCCGTGCCGTCTGCAACATAGACCTGGAACTGTTGGTGTGTTAGGACCTAGTTTAACAGTTAGGCATCCATCCGTGAGTATCTCTGGTCTGTAATCACTCATTCACTCAGGACTTATTCATTCAGAACTCATTCATTCAGGACTATATATACATATTCATGTACAGTTGTCACCTGAATTTCGATTCCAATGTTCTAAATGAACTTTTTAACTCTATCTGTATCCTGAAGGTTGTACATTCTTCAGTTTGTTTAAATAATACAGAGAGAGCTCCAGCTTTACAATGGTCAGGTTTTATTCAGAGAACGTTCTCCAGAAAGAAATAATACAAAGCCTTTTATAAAATCCAGTCAGCAAAGTCTCCACCCTGTTTTATGGCCTGCAAGTTCTCAGGATCTGCCTTCAAAGACCCTATCCTGTTATCTCAGGTCACCCCCCTCAAAGACATCCCTCAGTTGCTAATGTTTACTCACACCTCGAAGACCAGACCCCCCTTAATCAGATTGATGGAGGGCTGTGAACTGGTTTATGGCTAATCTCCTGCAAGACCAACAGCCTTCACAAATGGTCTGTCTCCCCCTTTGTTTGTCTTAACCACATCCTGACTCATTTACCAAATGGTAACATTCTAACCTAGTCTGAACCTTGTCTATGTTTCCACATTCTTATAATCATAATCTTCTAATTTCTAATACATCTCACACATTACACAGTTTCAGGGTGAAACATCTTAGTCATTAACATTAAACATACACATTTCTTTATCAAGTTGTTATATCATATCACGTGCAATATTGCAAGTAATTCTTGGACTGAACTTACATAGTCATTCACTCAGGACTGCATATTAGTATCCTGTCAGTTTCATTGCTTTTAGTATATTGAATGTGCAATACGTGCATTTATCTGTAATTAAACCCTGCACTAAGGACTGTATTTTAAGGGAATTATTATTATTATTACCCTAAATTATATCATACACACATGTAGCTGTTTAAGTATCTCTTCCTGTCATTTACCTGTACATTTAATTTAACCATGCAAATATTCACTTACCTGTACATTTAACCAGACTCTATATTAAGCAAACTATTATTACCCTCAGTTATATCATACGCACATTTAGCTATTTAAGTATTTATCTGCCATCGACCTGTATAGTATAGTTAACCATGCAAATATTCCTTATTTATCTATATCAACTTGCAATATTTGTATCATTGTTTTTCACCTAACACTGTAACAATGTATAGTGTACATATTCAGCCATCCACCCATACTATGATATGTCTTTTTATAGCTTTTTGCACTCCAGACTTCTTGTATTTTTATACTTTGTATCATGTATCGTGTATCTGTCTTTTGTGTATTTTCATTCTGGCATTTTGTACCTGCCCTGTGTTTTTTCGTAGCTGCTTGACGAAGATATTTTCCCTCGGGGATCAATAAAGTACCTATCTATCTATCAATGGAAGGGTCCGGCCATGGAGCTGGGCTGGACGCCGTAGCTGGACTGGTCACCGGCGCAGTGGGAGGCTCCGGCCATGGAGCTGGGTCAACTGCCGGTCTCGGACTGGGCACCGGCGCAGAGGGAGGCCTCGACCTGGGAACCGTCACTGGAGACCCTGTGCTGTGAACCGTCACTGGAGATCTCGGGCTGTGTGTTTGCGGTGATCAGGGGTGTATTCATTCCTCCAATTCTGTTGAAAAATGTTTCTTTAATGGTAGCAAACAGAACAAAACGGGGATAAACATACCTGAATTTGTCAAATAAAAACTCTAATTTGCAACTGTTGGACTAATGATTACACCCTAGATCAATTAGATGAAGTCAAGAGTGTGCAAGGCGATGTTGAATGTGTCACCTTGATTACTCAAATGTTTCTCCCGACCTGTGCACCTACGTAGTAAACTTTAATTCGGAGGCTAGGTTGTAGCAACCTCATGATGGGTATAGGGAACATTTATGTATCATGTAGTAGGCTAAACCTATCGACTTTACTTTGAGCCGGGTGAATGGAATATGAATGACAGTCATCCAATATGCTGTAATATATGCTGTAATAGAAGTTTTAAAAAAAATCTTCCCGCACCGACCCCCACTGAGGTACAGGTAAGCGTTTTCAGAACTTACATTTTTACAAGAATCGACTGATGGTGACTCAATGTTGTTACTAGCAACCAGTTATCAATAGTCAACTCCACCTCAATATAAGAGAACAGAGTTGAGTGTTCCTCAGCTAGCTTCCGTCCAAGTCTTCTCTTCTTTACTATACTCAATACCAACAGAGAACAGTGTGGTACTGGTGTTCAGATGCAGGAGCAGCCTGAGTCTTTGCAATGCTGGACTGCGAGGTCATCTGCTAACGGGCTGATCCGTTGCTGTGACAATTAACATACTAATTACTGGAAGTCATCCGTGCTCTAGCAATGCCTGGGAGTGGGGGAAGTCACTCCTGTCCTCAACCCCTCCACCCTCCACCCTCGGCCCAGCGTTTCACTTCACTCTGTTCCTGTCAAGATAGCGCACCGACACATTGTACAACCAGGAGGGGAACACAGCAGATGAAACATTCCTCCTTTTGTATGAGATAAAAGGATACTAATGTGCCAGAATTATATGAAATCATTGCATTATTATAAAGAAAACAAAGCAAACTAGTTCTGCATCTGAATGTTCCTGTTACATTGTTCCTGTTGCATTGTTCCTGTTGCATTGTTCTTGTTACGTTGTTCCTGTTACATTGTTCCTGTGTGTTTGTAGTGTTGGTTTGTTCTCTCCTTCTCTCTGTGTTTGTTCTCTCCTCTCTGTGTTTATTCTCTCATTCTTTCTGTTCTTCTTTACTAATTGCTTGTGTCAGTCACCCCTCTACCTGAATCCAATACACTGCCAGATTTGACTAGAACACTAGCTACCTCCATGTAGAAAACTATAAGACAAAACCAAATGTTTGAGGACAGCACTTTGTGAGAGCACCCAGCACAGCACCCACTACTACCGTGTTCATATTCAGAAATGTAATAGTTCTTCCCTATTATAAGAAGTTGGCTTGTTTTTTTTACACTGTCCAGGAAAGTAAGAAAATGTATCAAGTCGCGGCTTACAAAACAGAAAATGTATTATTATTTTTGAGAGAGTCGTGCATTGAATTTCTGTTTTGTCGAGCCAATCTGCCAACAATCAAATGGTACAGGGGAAAATTCCAAACCCAGGATATTACTCCTTGATTCTATGTAGAGACTGTGCCCACGTCCCACTGTTTTTGTCTCAGTGGGCACCAGAGGACCCTTTGTTCTGTGTCCCATGCCATCTGATCAGATGTCACAACCACAACCAGCGTTGTGGTTGTGACATCTTATAGGTGGGCAGAGATCCCCCATAGCCCAGTACGACTCGGCCTCATGTAGATAGATTTGTGCCTGGCAGAGAGAGAGGGAAAGATGGAGGAAGGGAGAGATGGAGGAAGGGAGAGATGGAGGGAGGGACAGATGGAGGGAGGCGAGTGACGCCACAGAGAACTCTTGAACTGTGGTACTCTTTTGAAACCCATTCATCAGGGGAGAGTCCATCGCTTTCATCCAGGCGAGTTCATCCAGGCGAGTTGGACAGAGGGAATGACATGCGGAAATTGCATCACATTAGCCGGACATGTTGCAGCTGTGAAGGACACAAGGAAGAGAAAAATCTGGGTTGAGTCCCAAATATGAGTTTGTGATGTCCTGGCAATGTCAGGCCGTGCTCAGAGCAGAGATATGCAAAACCACTCTCCCACTTCATTACACTTATTGCCTGATATGATCTGTGAGATAGCCAAAGGAGACAGCCATTCGTTGCTCTACAGTCAGTACAATTAAATTGTAGGAGACATACCTGACCAGGCTTAATAATATGCTGATAGCCACATGTTTAGCCCGGAGCTTTGAACACACTGTGAGCTTAGCTACAGGTCAAAGAAGAGTTAAAAACAGAAAGCAGTAGCACGCTATTCAATTAATTCCTACTGCTGCAGATGGTTTAATCATAGTCTTCCAATGACTTTGAATATTCTGAGTAATAGAGGGTTGAAACTTTGGTCTCCGTCCGTTGACGCTCATGGAATTTAAATTACTGGATGACATCCAGCTCATGAAATGATAACATGAGCAGTGTGTCTCAACTTTGATCCTGCCATCCTTCTGGGTTAGATTCACAGGAGGATATAGAACAACTAACAAGCAAACACAGTGTCATGTGCTCCTTAGATTGGAAGCTGTCTAAGAGAGTCTCTATAAATACTGACACTGACTGTGTGTGTGTGTGTGTGTGTGTGTGTCTGTGTGTGTATGCCTGTGCGTGCATATGCATGTGCTTGTGTACGTGTGTGTGTGTGTGTGTTGGTTTACGTTTGGGAAGGGGGCGTTGCCTGACTGCCACTGTTCAACCCTAACCCTCCATTGATTACATTCCTGTCAGATAATCCACTGTGGTTCCCTTGTACAGAATACTAAACATCTATCATGCAGTGAACACATCCTATTCTCTAGCACATGCTCAAGCCAGTTTTATGTGTGGGTGGTAATGGTGAATTGCTATACTTGACTTTGGTTTGTTTCACACAGTCTTGCCTGCATGTTCACATGAAAACCCCTGAAAGTCTTAACCTCCTTAGTTTGCTTTACCTTCAGCCATTCATTTCAGATTGACTGGAAATTCAGTTCCTGGCCATCCTTACTGTAGCCTATGGCAATGGGAGGGTGCAGTGAGGGATTCAGCTGGGAGCGAGCGCCAGAGACAGTCAATTATCAGTTAATAAACAGCGGAGGTTTTCTATTAGTGCCTGTTAGTGCGTGTGAGAGATTGCTATGTGGAATTGGGAGGGGGGCACTGTGACTATGTGGTATTGAGCAGGAAAGGTTAGGAGAAGGGTGGGGAGGGGAGGGAGGAGGAGCTTTGCCTTCGGTGTATTATACCTAATTCCATTGGGTTGCTTTTTCTTGGCTTGTTTTGTTGTTGTAATTCTGAGCTTAAAATATAATACATCTGCAAACAAACTCACAATTCTCTGTGGGCAGTCCCAAACTGTAAGCTCAAGAATCACACTCCAAAAGACATCCCATAAGTGATGATACAGCACACTTTCCAATAAAGAGAGTCCATTGCACAAGCAAGGAGGGAGCCAAACAATGCAATGTCTGTCTGCTGTAGTGTGGCTTCTCAGTGATAACGTTACAGGTCGACTGGGTGCGATATTTGTGCCTCGTAGAAGCAGGCACCAGCGATCGTCACACATCTAATGTGTGGTTAATTTAGACACAGTGAAGTATAGATTTCACAGCGGCTGCACAGGAACTTAACTTTAAGGGTTAACACACCCGTCCACCTGTGTTTCCCTCAGGAAGAGAACAACATTAATTGGTTCTGGGTAAGCCATCCCTCTCTGTTGAACCAGAGACAAAAGCCTGACAACACATGCAAACTGTATAAATAGTATAAAACATGGTTCTACTGTGGACTGTTACTGTGGACTGTCGACAGCAGGTGTTTATGCATATTACTGTCTGGCTGCCATTGATGCAAGATAAAACATGAATTGTGACTATCATAGGGGGGAAGGCCAGTCCCTGATGATGTGTGTAGGAATATCTATGGCTATGCATCCTTCCCGTTTTCCAGCATGCTGCAGTGCGGCTCTGGCCTACACTAACCATAGTGGCCACCTGAAGGCGACATATGGGCTGGCACACCCTTGGGGTAATGTGTAGGGTAGACCCAGTATCTGGCATTGGGTCATTGGGAACCGGCAGCTGGGAGACCACCCTCTCTCATCGCACCAACAAATCCCCCTTTAATTAGCTCACCTGCTGATCCCCTCCCCCTCTTCCCCTCTCTTCCCAGCGTTCCCCAAAGTCCTCCATCAAATCTCCCCTCGATCTGGCTACCTGCCTGCCTCCCTCCATCCTCCCCCTCAAACTGGGATCTCGTCTGCTCTCCTCGGCAGACAGCTGTAGTAGACGATGAGGGAGAGTGGGCTGCTGACTGACAATTGCCTTAGCGGAACCAAGATTTTTAAATGGTTCCTCACTGACACCTTATTAGAATTGGTAACCTCAACGTTGTGTGCATCGCTGGAAACCCCACATGCTGCCATTTGTACCTGTTGATGCTTCCTGTACATTTTAGGTGGAACTGGTTCAAAACATCCAGCATTATGATTTACATTATTGAGTGTCCAATAGTCATTGTCAACACTAAAGCTGTGCACAATCTAGCACTTGCTGTCTGCATTTAGTTTGGTCAAGGTCCTATATATACAGTGGGGAGAACAAGTATTTGATACACTGCCGATTTTGCAGGTTTTCCTACTTACAAAGCATGTAGAGGTCTGTCATTTTTATCATAGGTACACTTCAACTGTGAGAGACGGAATCTAAAAAAAGAAATCCAGAAAATCACATTGTATGATTTTTAAATAATTAATTTGCATTGTATATCATGACATAAGTATTTGATCACCTACCAACCAGTAAGAATTACGGCTCTCACAGACCTGTTAGTTTTTCTGGGCAATACAGACTTTCAGCTCCCTCCAAAGATTTTCTATTGGGTTCAGGTCTGGAGACTGGCTAGGCCACTCCAGGACCTTGAGATGCTTCTTACGGAGCCACTCCTTAGTTGCCCTGGCTGTGTGTTTCGGGTCGTCGTCATGCTGGAAGACCCAGCCACGACTCATCTTCAATGCTCTTACTGAGGGAAGGAGGTTGTTGGCCAAGATCTCGCGATACATGGCCCCATCCATCCTCCCCTCAATACGGTGCAGTCATCCTGTCCCCTTTGCAGAAAAGCATCCCCAAAGAATGATGTTTCCACCTCCATGCTTCACGGTTGGGATGGTGTTCTTGGGGTTGTACTCATCCTTCTTCTTCCTCCAAACACGGCGAGTGGAGTTTAGACCAAAAAGCTTTATTTTTGTCTCATCAGACCACATGACCTTCTCCCATTCCTCCTCTGGATCATCCAGATGGTCATTGGCAAACTTCAGACGGGCCTGGACATGCGCTGGCTTGAGCAGGGGGACCTTGCGTGCGCTGCAGGATTTTAATCCATGACGGCGTAGTGTGTTACTAATGGTTTTCTTTGAGACTGTGGTCCCAGCTCTCTTCAGGTCATTGACCAGGTCCTGCCGTGTAGTTCTGGGCTGATCCCTCACCTTCCTCATGATCATTGATGCCCCACGAGGTGAGATCTTGCATGGTGCCCCAGACCGAGGGAGATTGACCGTCATCTTGAACTTCTTCCATTTTCTAATAATTGCGCCAACAGTTCTTGCCTTCACACCAAGCTGCTTGCCTATTGTCCTGTAGCCCGTCCCAGCCTTCTGCAGGTCTACAATTTTATCCCTGATGTCCTTACACAGCTCTCTGGTCTTGGCCATTGTGGAGAGGTTGGAGTCTGTTTGATTGAGTGTGTGGACAGGTGTCTTTTATACAGGTAACGAGTTAATACAGGTAATGAGTGGAGAATAGGAGGGCTTCTTAAAGAAAAACTAACAGGTCTGTGAGAGCCGGAATTCTTACTGGTTGGTAGGTGATCAAATACTTATGTCATGCAATAAAATGCAAATTAATTATTTAAAAATCATACATTGTGATTTTCTGGATTTTTGTTTTAGATTCCGTCTCTCACAGTATAAGTGTACCTATGATAAAAATTACAGACCTCTACATGCTTTGTAAGTAGGAAAACCTGCAAAATCGTTAGTGTATCAAATACTTGTTCTCCCCACTGTGTGTATATATATATATATATATATATATATATATATAGTACACTACCGTTCAAAAGTTTGGGGTCACTTACAAATGTCCTTGTTTTTGAGTGTCTAGAGTGTCTAATTTGAGAAACAGATGCTTCACAGCTTCATTAAATAGTACCTGCAAAAAAAAGTCTCAACGTCAACAGTGAAGAGGCGACTCCAGGATGCTGGCCTTCTAGGCAGAGTTGCAATGAAAAAGCCATATCTCAGACCGGCCAATAAAAAGAAAAGATTAAGATGGGCAAAAGAACACAGACACTGGGACAGAGGAAGATATGGCTTTTCCTTTACAACTCTGTCTAGAAGGCCAGCATCCTGGAGTCGCCTCTTCACTGTTGACGTTGAGACTGGTGTTTTGCGGGTACTATTTAATGAAGCTGCCAGTTGAGTACTTGTTAGGCGTCTGTTTCTCAAACTAGACACTCTAATGTACTTTTCCTCTTGCTCAGTTGTGTACCGGGGCTTCCCACTCCTCTTTCTATTCTGGTTAGAGCCAGTTTGCGCTGTTCTGTGAAGAGAGTAGTAAACAGCGTTATACGAGATCTTCAGATTCTTGCCAATTTCTCACATGGAATAGCCTTCATTTCTTAGAACAAGAATAGACTAACGAGTTTCAGAAGAAAGTTCTTTGTTTAATGGAACCAACAAATGCTGATGCTCCAGATACTCAACTAGTCTAAAAAAGGCCAGTTTTATTTATTCTTTAATCACAACAGTTTAACATAATTGCAAAAGGGTTTTCTAATGATCAATTAGCCTTTTAAAATGATACACTTGGATTAGCTAACATAACGTGCCATTGGAACACAGGAGTGACGGTTGGTGATAATGGCCTCTGTACGCCTATGAAGATATTCCATAAAAAAATCTGCCGTTTCCAGCTACAATAGTCATTTACAACATTAACAGTGTCTACATTGTATTTCTGATCAATTTGATGTTATTTTAATGGACAAAAAAAATGTGCTTTTCTTTCAAAAACAAGGACATTTCTAAGTGACCCAAAACGTTTGAATGGTAGTGTATATACATTATATACCAGTCAAAAGTTTGGACACACCTACTCATTACAGGGTTTTTCTTTTATATATTGTAGAGTAATAGTGAAGACATCAAAACTATAAAATAACATGTACGGAATCATGTAGTAACCATTTCTTTTTTTTGTAATTTCTTCAAAGTTGCCACCCTTTACCTTGATGACAGCTTTGGACTCTCTTGGCATTCTCTCAACCAGCTTCACCTGGAATGCATTTCCAACAGTCTTGAAGGAGTTCCCACATATGCTGAGCACTTGTTGGCTGCTTTTCTTTCAGTCTGCAGTTCAACTCATCCCAAACCATCTCAATTGGGTTGAGGTCGGGTGATTGTGGAGGCCAGGTCATCTGATGCAGCACTCTCCTTCTTTGGCACTTTACATGTGACAGAAGGGGTATATTTGGGCTCTCGAGTGGCGCATCGGTCTAAGACACTGAACCGGCCGTGATCGGGAGTCCCATGGGGCCCAGCATCCCATTGGCCCAGCGTCGTCCATGTTAGGGGAGGCCGTCATTATAAATGACTTGCCTAGTTAAATAAAGGTTAAATAAAAATAAGTTATGATAGAGTAGGGATCCCTTTAGTATATTGCCTGCAAAGGCCAGTGGCCTCTGGTGATTGATAAAACCCAATGTCTGCAGCCCACAAAACCACCAGCATCCCATTGCTACGCTGCTGTCCTTCTGCTTCAGCTACCACATCTACCTCCAAACCGCAGGGCTTTCAAAAACAGCTCACTCGTCGTAGCTAGACAAGAGGGAGAGAGAGATTGGAAGACGTGGATCTGTAAGCAGAGCGAGAGCGAGGGAGAGACAGGCAGAGAGGCAAAGAGATTGGAACACGTGGGCTCTATGAGAGAGAGAGAGAGAGGTAGGCTCTGAGAGAGAGAGAGAGAGGTAGGCTCTGAGAGAGAGAGAGGTAGGCTCTGAGAGAGAGAGAGAGAGAGGTAGGCTCTGAGAGAGAGAGAGAGAGAGGTAGGCTCTGAGAGAGAGAGAGAGAAACACGTGGGCTCTATAAGCAGAGAGAGACGTGGGCTCTATAAGCAGAGAGAGAGGGAGAGAGAGAAACACGTAGGCTCAGAGAGAGAGAGAGAGAGAGAGAAACACGTAGGCTGAGAGAGAGAGAGAAACACGTAGGCTCAGAGAGAGAGAGAGAGAGAGAGAGAGACACGTAGGCTCAGAGAGAGAGAGAGAGAGAGAAACACGTAGGCTCAGAGAGAGAGAGAGAGAGAGAGAGAAACACGTAGGCTCAGAGAGAGA